>OZ034801.1:63785162-64412204 GCA_964028335.1 Altica lythri
GTTTTCCTTTCTTTTCTTTGACTTTAGTTAGTGTGTACAAGTCTTAACAGTCTATTTTATTACAATAAAAGTATTCGGGATAATCCTCAAAGTAATAAATAAAACTTTAGAGTAATAAATAAGTGGAAGTACCATATTTTTTTGTCATGATCTTAGTCTGTGTTGAACAAACAGTTATCACCAGCTATTCAGTAAAATTACCTCAACATTATTTAATTATCATTTAATCCAATATTAATTTACGTATCCATGGATTTGATGTGAATGGAGAAATGTGGAGTAATATCCGAAATCAAAGCAGAAATTAATTGTGCCTTAATTAAACAGTGTCAGAAACTTCCAATGCAACTAGATTCTCTCATTCGATTTCAATTAACGAATTAAGCAGTATAGAGTTATACATATGTAGGTATATATAATTTTGCAAATAGCAATGTTCATATACATATATTACGTATTCAATGAACATATAAATATTTCGAACTCGGGAAATTCTAATGAAAGCGAAGCTTTCTACGCTCTCTTTGACATAAAAGTAAGCCGGAAAAATTATTATATTAATAAATATTATTTGTATAACTGAATTTATTAAATAAATAAATTAAAACAGTAAGAGTAACTTTTATATAAATACTATATAATACTATATTTGTGCACGACTGTTCTACAAAACCTTCATTATACATGTGCTTCTTTAAGTATAATAGTCTATTATTCACTAGTGAATAATGGTTTATTATTCACTGTATGACGTCACGTCAGAGAGTATGTCTTAACTTAATATGAGAATATTATTTACATTATCAGCATATTAGATTTTGGGTTATATAACTAGTTCTCCTAAAATTTAATACAATGCCCAATTGATTTAATAATGAATCTAATAGAAAGAATTTTAAATGTTTCAATAAATCAAAACCAAAAGGACAATTAGGTAGGTCAACAAATTTACCAAATCACAAATGTATTACTCTTACAGTTCATATCACCTGTTACAAATTTTTACTTTTATTTTACGGAATAAAAGTGCCTTCTAGTATTCAAAATTAAACACAAAACTTATAAAAGAATAAGTGAAATTTATTATTTTCCTTTGACATATCGGTACATTCTTAAATGTCAATAGTGTAAACAAACGAAACACACATGTATAAAGAATAGACATACTTGTTACCACTATGACTAGGCAACACAATTTATTTTTTAACCGACTTAAAAAAAGGAGAAGGTTATCAATTCGACCAAATTTTTAACTTCCCGCTAAAAAAATTAAAATTTTTTTTAAAATCAGGAAGTTATTGGTTTCACCCCGTTTTTCGAAAATCGAGTTTTCATCGGATCTCAACGTTTTGAGGTATTTGGAACCTCCCCTGACTATTTTTGCGAGGGTGTCTGTATGTCTGTATGTACGTGTGGATGTGTGTGTGTGGATGTATGTAGGGAATGGGACGTTTCAGTGCTGCCATTTCAGTGCCGAACGTCAAAATACGTCACGTTACTATCATAGCTTTACGGTTAAAACCATCGGGAAGTTACAAGGATGGCCTTTAAGGTCAACCTCTTTTCGAATTTTTTTTTATGGATGTTATCGAATATCTCCGGTATTTATAATCTGATTTAAATAATTTTTTTGCATTCAAAAGAGTAGAGTTTTCCATTGGTCTCATAGAAATTTGGTTAAGGTCTGGTCATCAATGTCAAAGATATTACAGGAAATACCACAAACATCAGCAGAATAAGCTCTACAGTTAAGTTAATATGTAAATGATGATGTATAACATAAAAACATAATGGCGAGTTACTGTCTCACTATAACTGATTTAAAAAAAGGGGGTTCTCAATTCTACCACAGTGTTTTTTATGTTACTGAATATCTCCGGTATTTATAATCAGATTTAAAAAAAACTTTTTGCATTCAAAAGAATAGAGTGTCCTTGTGATCCCATAAAAATTTATTTAAGATCTGGTCATCAATGTGAAAGATATTCCAAGAAATACCACAAAAATCAACAGAATAAGCTCTGCAGTTCAGTTAATATGATGTATAACATAAAAACATAATAATTAGCCCGTTACTATTCCACTCTAAAGCCAAAGACCTCTTCTCACAAGGAGAAGCTTGAGCATTTAGTCAATTCTCTTGCTTACTGCGGGTTGGTGATTTCAGACAATTCCACGTTTCATCACGATGTTTTCCTTTACCGTGCGTGCTTCGTGTTTCTTTACTTATGTCTCCAAAAAGTCACATTGGTACATATCGGGATTATTGGGGATTAAAATCAGTAACTCTTGCACGGTTATTGAAAGGCTTGGAAAATAGAACATCATGAATCAAGTAGCTAAAAATGATAAAATAAAAACTTTTTAAAAAAAATTAAACCGCCTTCAAAAAATTGCCCTAAAAAGCCAGAATTAAAATCTTTATTTCTTAATAAAATTGGAAAAAACTAGGCATCCGATTTCGATTTCCTTGAAATCGGCTCCAATGGTTTATATCTTTGTAAAAGGTTTAAGTAACTAACATTTGAAATCTAGATTCAATAGCTAAGATTAAAATAGAGGGTAATGTGCCATTGCAGCCGACTTCAAGGAAATCGAAATCAGATGCCTAGTTTGTTCCAATTTTATTAAGAAACAAAGATTTTATTTCTGGCTTTTTAAAACAATTTTTTGAAGGCAGTTTAATTTTTTTTAAAAAGTTTTTTTTAAATTTACATCGTAGTAAGTGTACGTCATATATATTTGAAACTTTAATTAGAATAATAAGCGTAAATTTCAAATTTTAAAGTTGTGTATTTAGCCATTTTGTCGTGGACAAAGTATAGTATTCTACTATAGTATAATGGCCATTATTTGTGTTGTAAACTTCATCTTCGTGAATAATAGCGACCATTATACACGTTCATTGAATAATATACTATTTAAATAAAATAATAATAATGCACATTTTATTATCCATTTAAAAATATATATTTATAAAATATTTTTACCATAATCTATAACAGAATTATAGCTTTGTGATAACTAAAATATTATACAAAGATAATATCATGTCATATCATGAGAGCGGGAGAGAGGATAGGTCACAAAGCATGTACCTATTATTTGTTCCAAGATCGTGCGGACTGACCTTTCTTATCTTAATGAGGGTTTAAAGACGACTGCTTTTCTCTACCTTTCATATTTTTTAAAAAATAACTTAACATGGAATTTTAACTCAATTTATTATTTTAGGCTAGAACTCCTGATACCACAATATAGAGAAAATATTCAATATGAACAATGGTACGATAAAAATCTCTTGATAAAAAAATATTTTCAACTTCCACTGCCATAAACCATTATAATTCTGTCTAAGGTTAATAATTGTGACCATATTGTAAACGTTTTAACAGTCCTTGACAGTCATTTGTAGTATAGTGTTAAGAAAAGTAACAAATGTAACCCAAAGTAAATACCACATCTAAACCAATATTTTATTTAGAAACAAGGATGAATATATTGACCTAACCTCTAATAATTTTCTTTTATAAAACTGAGAGTCACGGCATCCCCTCTTCGTAACATTTATCAATACTCCAATATCGGATTTTCCCATACATGGTTGAGCAATAAATTTTTATTTTAAATAAATGTAACATAAAGTTTGTTAAATAAAGCCGTTCCGAAACCGCATTTTATACTAACACTTAAAAAAATAAAGTTGCAACAAATAGTTAATGTACTGATACATCAAAAGCTCTGCAGATATAAAATGACCCGGCGAACTTTAGTTTTTTTTTTCTGTTTTTGACGATTTTATCATTTTCTTGTTTATTTCCAGGTTTGTAATTTTTTTTATGGTTGTATTTGGTCATTTTTTCGTTTTTATCCGTTTTTACAATTTTTTCAAATGCTTTCTTTCATTTTTTTAAAGCTGAATGGAGACGGACACGTGTAGCGTGTGCTTTAATAATAATATTAGTAGGTACTTAGTGCCTACCTAACTTAATGTTTTAATAGTGGGTAATTCGTGTTTTTATTGTCTTTAAGCGTCCCCATAATTACTTTCATAGAAGACGGAGAAATATGATCCATACAAGTTTCAACCCTTTATTTGTACCCTTAGGTGGTAAATAGTCTGAATCGGTACCATATTTAAGATTTTTCCGTATAAACTTTTAACCCCTATTTCACCCCTTTAGGGTAGAAATTTAAAGTCCCTTCTTAGTGGGTGTTCACATTATGAAAATAAAACATCTGTCAAATTTTACGTTTCATCGCTAATGGTAGAAACGTGAAATTTGACAGATGTTTATTTTCATAATGTGAACACCCACTAAGAAGGGACTTAACACAAGAAGTCAATAAACTATCGTACAATTTTCATTTAGGAACAATATAAAACTTCAATATAACTAAAATCAATTCCGTCTCTCATTTCTCCAGTTACGTCTGAATGTGACTATTTATAGTAAAAAATTCTCCTATTTTTTAATTAACTCGATAAATCTGCTTTTTTTATATAATTTTATAAGACGCACTTAATTGAACTGTATGAAGCATGATATTTTATTCATTTAAATCGTAGGTATTAATTCATTTGCGCTTTATTCGAGCTGAGAGTTTTTCGATTGCCAATTAATTGTTGACTGATTACTTTTATCAATAAAATGCCCATTTCTATAAAATCAAAAACCAATTTGATATTTTTGACGAGAAGTTGTGGCTACCGTATAGAGGCAAGAATAGTACCACATTTCTCTTCCGTTTGCCGCCGTTTTTTGTGTAGTTTTGTGAAAACTGGTGAGCAGCGATTTGGGAAGTAATTTACCGATATACCTACCTTTATAATTTTCTTTCAAAATTATTTAACTTTTTTATAACTTAATTTAAGCTTGGCTTTTATTTTATTAAATAAAAACTTTTTTAAATTAGTTGCCATTTTTTAAATCTACCGATTTCTATTTTTTTTTTGTATCAACCTACTGATTTCAGAAATTTTAGGTTGGCAACGCTACTAGTGAACGACAACGATGCATGCGGAGCATGAGCTTCGGCGGCATGGAATCAGTTTTAGTTAGAGTGATCCTACTATTCTTATTTATACAGTGAGGTCCAAAAGTAACGGATACATTCATTTTCTCCGTCAATAAGCGTGTAAAAGAAAAATCCTAAAACACGTTAATTTTTAAATTTAAAATGACACTTTATGACGCTAACAAAACACCCCTCACTTCAAACCCCTTCCCAAGGGGTGAGAGCACCCCATTTTTTTAAATGACATGGGGAATCATGTGATACCTAGTTTAAAAGAGTATTTAATTGCCTATACAGCAATGTAAAAATTTTTAGATTTCAATTTTTTATTTTCAAGAAAATTCAATATTTAATACTGTAATAGGTAGTTACATTTAAATTTCCTAATAATAAAATAATCTAGTAGGCATGCATGGTATATCAATACCACACGTTTCAGGTACATTTAACACATTCCAAAATTGTAAATCGAATTTTCTTGAAAATAAAAAATTGAAATCTAAAAATTTAAATTTTTACATTGCTGAATAGGCAATTAAATGCTCTTTTAAACGAGGTATTACATGACCCCTCATGCCATTTAAAAAAATGGGGTGCTCTCAACCCTTGGGAAGGGGTTTGAAGTGAAGGGTGGTTTTTTACCGTCATAAAGTGTCATTTCAAATTTAAAAATTAACGTGTTTCAGGATTTTTCTTTTACACGCTTATTGACGGAGAAAATGAATGTATCCGTTACTTTTGGACCTCACTGTATACGGTGGTTATGCTGCTTATGTATTAGGGACGAATTGTGAGCCATGCTGTACCACGCGGGTGCCCTAAGTAAGCAAGAGGTTCACAGAAGCGGCCAACCAGGCGTTGCTAACAATTAAAAAACAATGTTTTAAAATAGTACAAAATACTATTAAGGTGTTAAAAAAAAGTTTAAACTTTAAAATTCAGCAAGTTTCCGAATTTTAAATTGCTTATAACTTGGTGCATTTTTGTATTTTAGGGAAGAGTTATGAAGATTTTTTAGCTTAGATATAGCCAAAAAATTCTGTTTTTGCAATTTGATTTAAAAAATGTTTAAACAAATTGAACTGCTTTCCAGGTGGGCGACATCTCGATATACGTTCTAGAACAGAGCACGACGTAAAAAAAGGTAAGAGACCAGCTGATATATTCGTTTTAAGCGACCTCAAAAACCATGGAGTATCAAGTGCTAGCTATTTTCATGGCCAACTTACAGAAAACTACAGAAGAGACGATAAACTGTAGGTATTTTTGCACCAGGTACTCCACAGATCGCAGTGTATATCATATTCGTTCTCAACCACCCAAAAAACTTCAAACAAAATTAAACTTATTTCCGTCAATAAATACCGAGTTGGTTGCAAATTTTTTATTCATTAATTGTTATAAATCCAGTTCAACAATGCCATTTTTATATTAGGTAATGGCATATGGTTACAAAGTTTTCTGAACCTCTAAAAATCGAATGCAAAAAACTGCATCTTAATCTATCAGCAAAATAAATCAAAGGAATGGCTTTATTTCCTCATCTAGGTATAGTACCAAAATGTTTCAACTTAAGGTACAAAATAATATAAAGGGTTTCTAAGTGTAAAAGTATTCTTATGTTGTGTAATATTGTAAACAACTTTAAATGGACATAAAATATACATAATTAAAATAATGATTTTTACTTTTGAAACACTTTTGTTAAGATACATTTCAAAAGAAATAGTACAATAATTACGACTTCGATAGTAATCACAAAATTGTTAAGAGAATATTATTTCCTTTCTATCCGACAGAGAATTTCAATTAACACAGCTCTTATTTGCCATAGCCAAATGTAATCTCAAATAATGCAAGATACAGTATAGTCTCGACCTTTATCATTTCGCTTATTTCACTCAGTGGTCTCCTCATCATTGGTTTGTTTACTCGTATCTTCTTCAATTCGGTCTTTTTAGTTATTTCCAATTAGTCGGATTGGTCCAATATTTGATTTTGTTCTTTGAACAAACTTCAACTTGAATTGACTATTGAATGGATAAAAGCAAGATCAATATTTAAGGATTTTCGTCCATTTAAATAGATTCTCATCAATTGTCGAGAAAGAAATAGAGTAGAAATTTTAAAAACACGAACACGTAGCTTAAATTTTAAAATATACCAGGTTATATATATTTATTTATTTATTCTGAATCTTCGGTAACGGCTCCAACGATAAAATTTAGTGTAGGTATATTGGGGTTTTAGGGTCTCGATAAATTGATTTAGATAGGTCTAGCTGGATTTTATTTTTGGAAAACGTCATTTTATTCGAGATTTCAGGCAATGAAAAACTGGCTACAATAAACTACAAAAATCTAACTTCTATTGGTGAGAAGTAATATGCTCTTAATATTTACAAAGTACACAAACAAAAAAATGACAGGAGAAATTGAAAAAATATCGCATCCGACTAAAACCTGCTCCTATAGCCGTTAACGCCTCTAATTACTTCAGCTACAGATTAGTAGTTAGTCGTCTTGATTCAACTGATGTCACATGAGACACTTATTCAATTGCTCCCTTCATCGACAATTGAAATTCTAAGTCACTTTTTTGTGCCCTGTCGTATATTGTAATTCAGTTAGAAGACCGCAACCATGAATTTTTAGCGAACTTATTATTTTGCGATAACTCGCATAAGCGTGTTATTTTGTAACTCTTAAGTTGACGAGTTTTCAAATTTTAAATTGTCATAACTTTTTGAAGTAAAACTTCTTTAGCGACACTAGGAGTAAAAAAGTTATTCTAACGGACGTGACGTCATTCTAATAACAGAAACCGGAAACAAAACCTAATACTGACACGATTTTGCATGGGCGCCGGCAGCAGGGTGCAAGAGGGTGCGCTTGCACCCCCCTGCTATGAAAGAAAATACCTGAATTTACCAGAAAATTATATATTTTTTTAATTTTTTTATTAAATTATTGTTTGAATAAAAACTAAAGGCGTCGCGGTTGCTGTCCACATCATTCTACATTCTATATATATATATTAGATCATAATAGTGTGTAGATGCAGATGCACCCCCTGAAAATAATCCTGGCGACGCTCATGCGATTTTGCCTCCTATATTAAATAAAATTAAATCTGTAATTGTATGAATTGACAGCTGATCATCTTGTCAATCGAAATACATTGCTTTATATAAATAGTTATTTGTGTATAAAGTGTTTGTATTAAATATGAATAAACAATGTGGATTTATTAATGAAGAAAGTGATGAAACAATATTGATTGAAAATGAGTGAATAGGTAGGTACTCTATATGCATAAATTTTATTTTTGGTGTGTAATTACAATATTTATACCTAATTATTTATACCTATTATTTATACCTAGCTATTTTCGTTTTATAGACTTAAAGAGCTAAAAAGAAAAAGAAATTGTGAACGTCAAAGGGGATATTATAAGCGCCAGAAAGATTTGAAGGAAAATGGCAAAAATGAAAAAATGACGAGACAGCCACATTCATTATGATTTGATTAAGTAAGTTTATATACATACATACATATTATGATAGTAAATAATTGTTTATACGGAATCTTTACGTTGAGTAAAGAAGCATGTTGCACGTTTTTGTTCATAAAATAATAATATTCAAAATATTTTAACACTTTCTTATACTTATTTTAGGTTTGGTTAGGTAGCCATAAAGGCCATAAAACCACTAGTCAAGATGGCTGATCTTTTACCACCAATAACAGATCCTTCGTAGACGTGAAGGAAACAAACTTAACTCAGGATTTTAAATTTTATGGAATATGCTATAAAATGCTACAAAATGAAATGGTTATCTAACTATCGAAGGCTCTTGTGTTGTGATGTATTACAATAAGGTAGATACAGCTACAAAATCACACATTCTAAACGTAATGTGTGTATATTTTTAATATTGTTTACCTATTATTGAAGCAAAACTTCTTTAGGCACGACTAGGGGTAGATTCTAACGGAAGATTCTGATGGAAGTAACTGTATAATTTCAGCTATGGGAGGAGTTTAAATTTCCGAAATTTATTTATGAAATTTTCAAACGGTTTCAAATACATTAATGGTATTTATAGACTAAAATCTATGTTTCACATTTTAGTTATCATAAACCTATTATTTCATATATAAAAAAAATAATGATAACTTTCAAATTCCTATTTCTAATGAATAATATAAATATAACATCTCATTTTTTTTGTAAAGTATATAGGCGATAAATATGATTGAATTGTAATTAAATATTTATTTTCCGATACGTACGTCAACAAGTTTTACTTCAATCGCGCGTAAAGGTTACACGCACACTCTTTTTTTATTTATGAATATGTATTCCTGAAATTTTAATCAGAGCTATTTAAAGGCACTCTAAATCCAGTGGTGTCGTCATTTTTTAATAAAAAAAAAACGCTAATAAAACTTCTTTATTTTTGACAACAAAAAAGTGGCATAGTAGGCCTTGAAAACGAAATTAAAGATGTCAAATTAGGTCTTCGAGTAAAACTTTTGTTAACTTAAAAATAGGAAAAAAAATTATTACAATCGGTTAATAAATAAGAATTTTACAGGGGTGTTTCCATTCGAAATGGGTCACACTGTATATATATATATATATATATATATATATTCCAAGTTCAGCAGCCGCAAAGGAAGCATCACTTGAAAATGACAGCTGAGATGTTGGCGAAACGTCGTGAAGACACAAACAACCAACGGATTGAAACCCGGAACACCACTACTGTTCATATATATATATATATATATATATATATATATATATATATATATATATATATATATATATATATATATATATATACAAAACGAACAGAGCGTTTTGTGACAGTCTAAAAATGTCCAAAGATGATACATAACGTATCGAATGCCATACTGTCAAAAGTAATAATTTCAGTTTTGAACTGAACTGGTGTCGGTTAGAAATTTCTAACACTTTAAAATACACTTTAAATGCTGCGATATAAATAGATATAAATATCATTCAACCTATATCAGGGCAAAACCAAACTACAGACACGTGTTTCGCTCTTATTTGAGCTCGTCAGTGTAGTACAGGCTATGTCTCTCAAGTCACTAATCAAGAGACATCCCTGCTATAAATTGAACGATATCTACTGAAATTATTACTTTTGACAGTATGGCATTAGATACGTTATGTATCATCTTTGGACATTTTTAGACTGTCACAAAACGCTCTGTTCGTTTTATCATTTTACCTTGCCTAAGGTTATATACAACATGCAAAGCTACCACTGAAATACCATTTTTGGAGTGAAGATGGAACCACTTGCGACTGTTTATCAGTTTCGCATTTGACATCTATAGATATCGTTCAATTTATAGCAGGGATGTCTCTTGATTAGTGACTTGAGAGACATAGCCTGTACTACACTGACGAGCTCAAATAAGAGCGAAACACGTGTCTGTAGTTTGGTTTTGCCTTGATATAGGTTGAATTATATTTATATCTATTTATATCGCAGCATTCAAGGTGTCTTTTAAAGTGTTAGAAATTTCTAACCGACACCATTTCAGTTCAAAACTGAAATTATTACTTTTGACAGTATGGCATTAGATACGTTATGTATCATCTTTGGATATATATACACATATATATATTTAAAACAATACAATTAAAAATCTATTATAAGGGAAATCAATATACTTTGTTTTAGTATGAATGACAAATTTAAACTGAATAAAAATAGAAAATGTGTCCTATTTATAACATCTGATAAGATATGCATATAATATGCAATGTCAGCGATTATACAGAATTTAATTAGAAAAATTGAAACGATGTAAAAAAATACCATTGGTAGCAACTAGCTGCTTTACCGACACAGCAACAACAAAATTATTTCAGTGGATTGTGTTATTGTGTTCGAGGTTAGACCAAGAAACTAATTATTTTATTAATGATAAAATGTGTTCATTTTTAAATCGAGCATTAATAAAAAAGCATTAAAGATCTTTGAAAAAAATATAAACATGTTGCAAAGGCGTGACGAATACCTTAGAAAATCGCCATCTAACTTAAACAGGTGAGTTTTCTTAAACTTCGCGCAGTCAAGAATCATTTCAAGCAAACTTTCAGGAAAATAATCAGGTTTACGTTCTTCCCAAAAGTGCTGCTAATGAAAGATGCTTGCAAAACTTGACTACCATTATAGGAGCAGAAAGGTTTTATGATTTAGATGTTTGACGGGCAAACCTTGGTCATCCATGTACACTAAAACCAATTATGAGGTATACCTAAACTTAATTAAGAGAACGGGTGGCCCACCAGTAATATTTGCAAAACTATAAGATAAATTACACCACTCAACAAAAACCTACCCACCCTCGATGCCTACAGTTTATATTATCTCTGGTATGAATACAGTGTAAACTGTTCTTCGTTATTTCAGTTTAGAAGGCGTGGCATCGTACGATTACGTTGTCCAGTCACTGATCACGCGTCCTTGAATTCCATCTTTTGAGCGGCTCGGGTATAGAGGCTTATTTGATTTTACAAATAAATTCAAGGTCGCTGTTTTATCCAACTTCTCGAATTAGCACTTGTGCTAATTTTCATCAAATTTTATCGTGAATTCAGTCTCCGGTTTTTGAGATTGAAATATTAAAGATCCAATGTCAGCGATTATACAGAATTTAATTAGAAAAATTGAAAAGAAGTAAAAAATACCATTGGGAGCAACTAGCTGCTTTACCGACACAGCAACACCAAAATTATTTCGGTGGATTGTGTTATTGTGTTCGAGGTTAGACCAAGAAACTTATTATTTTATTAATGATAAAATATGTTTATTTTTAATTCGAGCATTAATAAAAAAGCATTAAAGATCTTTGAAAAAAATATAAACATGTTGCAAAGGCGTGACGAATACCTTAGAAAATCGCCATCTAACTTAAACAGGTGAGTTTTCTTAAACTTCGCGCAGTCAAGAATCATTTCAAGCAAACTTTCAGGAAAATAATCAGGTTTCCGTTCTTCCCAAAAGTGCTGCTAATGAAAGATGCTTGCAAAACTTGACTACCATTATAGGAGCAGAAAGGTTTTATGATTTAGATGTTTGACGGGCAAACCTCGGTCATCCATGCACACCAAAATCAATTATGAGGTATACCTAAACTTAATTAAGAGAACGGGTGGCCCAACAGTAATATTTGCAAAACTATAAGATAATGAGATATTTTGTTTTGTGTATTATTTTAGAAATAGCACCATAGTGACTCAAAGTGACAATAGTATATTGTAATACAAGTGTTACAATGACAGAGGTTTCGTAGTACGAGTTTAGTTTGTGAAACGAACCGCGAAGCGGTGAGTTTCGCAAAGAACGAGTACTACAAACCGTCATTGTAACTCGAGTGTTGCATACTATTTTTTATAATGAACTTTTAAAAGTCTAAAGAAAAGTAAAATGAGTGTTTTTCGAAATATTTATTTATGTTGGCAATCTTGACAGTTTTGGCACTTGTCAGTTTTAATGATTTTAAATTAGAATGTTTGTCAAATTTGTATAAAATAGTCCGAATTTATCAATAACGCTGATAATGTAGTTAATAATTTACTACAACATACTTCTTGATTTACTACCTGAACTCTTTCGTTGAAAATCAGTGCAGTGCAACCAATTGTGTAAAACAAAAAGTTACCAAAAACAGTGTTACAATGAATCTATTTCGATACTGTTTTTAGTGTCGAAATAGAAACTTTGTGAACGTGAATTATAAAAATAATATTCAGTTACGTTTTGTAAAGATAAGGTCCTACCTATATTTTGTATCTATATAATAATCGATATTTTTACATGCAAAAGACAGCGGTATAATAATTAAAATTATTGTTTCTTTGAAATATCAGAATTTTTTTATATTAGCCCGATTTCGATTAAGATAGGTAGGTACAGTTAAAGAGTAAATCTTATTTTTCTACAACCGTGACAAGAAGACGTCATTTTGTAATAAAATATTTTCAGCGAAAACATGATTTCCGTCACAACTGAGAGAAACTCTTATAACGTTTTATGACTAGTAATGATATACCAGGCATGGTTTGCGTAGAACTTTCGCAACACTGGTAGTGCAGGAGGTGATTTATTTCAATTAAAAAAGCACAGAGGCTGGAAATCTAGAAACGTTACGGAGGAATATGTTGATCAATCAGTTAACAGCAAAAATCAAATACAAACCAAAAGTTTACAATCCATAAAGAATACAACGCTCTCGAAGTACGGTGCATCTTCATCTGGAGTAATATCAGTTAACAATAAGACAAGTGTAGCATCGTCTACCCCAATACATAAAAAACTGGATTCTAATAATCCTATAGTTTTGCATAATTGTTCGAATATCACAATTAACCAATATTTAAATCATAAATAATGTTAAAAGAAATTCTGTTATATTTAATTTAAAATAAGATATTCTTCATTTTGTTACTAAATTATTAACATATAAAAAGAGTTGTAGAAAAAGTATAATGTTTTACTCGTCAAAAACACTTCTTGAAGCTACGCCTCGGCTTGTAAATTGTTCTCTCGCTTCAAATAATGTTACTTTCGTCACTAGTAAAACAGTCTACTATTAGTGCTGTTAAGAAGTTTGAATCGTAGTGGCATGTTAAAAACGTTACTGACTTTTTTTCATAGGAAATGTAATTGAGCAAGATACCATGAAGTGAAGGTTTATGTTTAGTTATTCTAACGGTTTTAGTAAAACACTGGGGCTGACATATAAAAGGAATTATTCGTTACGAAAACGGACTTTTAAAACTGTTTTATGAAAAAACTAGTTCTAGGAAATTTTGAAACTTGTTTACATATAGTAAACGTAAAC
The DNA here is from genome assembly GCA_964028335.1 of Altica lythri. Classification (NCBI taxonomy): domain Eukaryota; kingdom Metazoa; phylum Arthropoda; class Insecta; order Coleoptera; family Chrysomelidae; genus Altica; species Altica lythri. The sequence continues at coordinate 63,799,076 of OZ034801.1, forward strand.
ATATAGAATTGACAGGTTAAGATTCTTGGATTGTGTGGGATAATTACACAATCAGATAAATTAATTAATTGAAAAACTAACTTTCTATATCTCTATAGGTATATCCTTGTATGCACATCAAATGAATAAAAACATTTTGTCTCTTCCTACTTTACAAGTTCATTGAATTCGTACATGTGAGTGAAAGGCGTACGTAACACAAATTAATGATGTTTTACCAAATTTACATTCCATCCATTTCTGTTCTGGACACAACACTGTACGATACTTTCATTTTTTGTTGACGATGATACATTTTCTAACTGAAATGAATAAAGTTTTAATTAAAACTTTTATGCCTTTGTTGACGTATTATTTAGTTCAATATTGTATGCACATGATTTGTTAGGAGATCTAATCGTAACACTGATGTCTTCTAAATATCTGTTTTTGTCTTAACTCCAGAAATTCGCAGTTAATATCGTGCGTTTATTGTAATCAATTTTAAAATAAATATATTAGATAGTTAAAACACTCAAAAATATTCAAGATTTAAACTTCTTGAAAATATTCCATTTTGTAAAAAAATAATAATATTTCAAAATGACCTATACATGTTTTTAATAATTGATTTATTTTTGACCTGAGACAACAAATGTGGGTAAAAATTAATTAAATAGGACAGATTTATAAGAAAGATGTTTAAAAATGCGTTACAAAACACTGTGTCACAAGTCTAAGATTTTATGTTTTTCTTTCGTCGATATACAAGAATTTGATAAATAACCATTTTTTAAAATTATGTACCAACTTATAATGTCGATTTCTGTCAAGCCACATATCCTTTAATTTGTGCCCATATTAGTTCAATAGGGTTTAGTTGGCAGTAGGGAGGAAGACGTACGACATCAATATCATGTGTTTTTGCAAGTTCATCCACTTTATATGTACTAGAGGCTTATTTGATTTTACAAATAAATTCAAGGTCGCTATTTTGTCCAACTTCTCGAATTAGCACTTGTTCTAATTTTCATCAAATTTTATCGTGAATTCAGTCTCCGGTTTTTGAGATTGAAATATTAAAGATCCACCTTCTGAAAATTCGTTATCACTTCCAATATTTGTTATTAGTAGCCGTCGTCCCTTACCGGAAGGAACCTTTAATCCTGCAGATAGTCTTTCCAAAACAGCCCATCATGAAGATTGAACGTTTGTGTCCAGCCACATTTTATCCATGTGTAACCATCATTCACCCAAGTTTCGTATAAATAAAATATTGGTTTACTTTCTTCACGTAATTTAAAAATAGTTCTGAGGTATCTCCGTCGCCAACAAAAAATTTCCACATTATTAACAATAGTTGCTTTTCTATTATGTTTCGCCCATTTGAACATCATTTTTCTTAGAGTTTCCCATAGTTTTATCTGTCTCATTTTAGAAAATATGAATCTTCATTGTTTGCATTCAAAACTTTGGCAAGAGTTGGTACTTTTTTAAAGTAAATTCGTGAACTTTTCTTCGTATTACAATTTTAATTTGCCCTGTCAATTTAACTTTTTTTTCCTCCTGCATTGTCTTTTGGTGGTTCAACTACCCCACTTGTTAATTCACTTTGAATTTTATACACCGTTGATTTGCTTACACCTGTCATATTACTTGTCTTTTAAACAGAATAATCCATTCTCAAGAAATTATAATCATTGCTTATAATTACTTTCTCATTAAACGATAATGCACACTTTTCTTAACTTTTGACAGGTATTAACTTTGAACCACACTGCATTTTTTATATATCACCACATTTAAATTCTTACTGATCAAAAAAATGCAAGTGCCTTACGAATGAAATCCAACAAGAATCATATACATCTAACTTAATGCAAAAAATGGTAGGTTTTCTGCTTCGTTGCATCGCCTAATAATAATTAAGTCATTTATAACAAATCAGTTATTATAAAAACAATTTTTTTATTACTATCAGTAGCGGTCCGTTTGGAGCATTAGACATTTTTGCATTTATCTAATGGTGCTCTTGTCTGAAATCGCCACCTTGCACCGTTTTCGAGAACAATCGGATATGTTTTATGCTGTTTTTGTTAGAAATAAATTATTGTTTCATAAATATACATCATTCAAAGCTTATTTATATTAAAGTAGGCCTTGTTAGGGTGATGAATTTCGCCCTGTATATCTAATCTTATTTTCAGTTGTAAATGCGCTGTTGTCACGTCCTCAATAAAATCATAATGTTAGTGACAATAAATAAAATAACAATTGTGTACTCCATTTCAGGGCCATCAAATCATCAAAACTTAGTACTTTCACAAAAAGTGGAAATCGTCAATTTAAAAATATATATTTAGATATAATGAACGCATTTACAAAATAATAGTAATTAAATGAAAGCAAACAATAAAAACATTTACAAAAAAGTCTTCATTTGCATTTTAGAAAAAATTTTCTATGTCTATATAACGGTATTATAAAATAAGTTTTACAACAAACATTTAAATTGGACCAGCTATAAATTAGAAAATACAAAATATTTCATTTTGTCGATAAGTATTACAGCAGCTATATATTGAAGAATTTTTCGTGGAGCTTTCCAAGTAGTGCGGCATTATGACATACCAATTGGTTTCAGCTATTTTGATAAGTAAAACAAAGATAAAAATTCCCACAAAATGTTATGCTTTAAATAATGGAAATTCGTTTTTAATATGAGTTCAATAGTTACAGTACAATAATTCAGCAGAAAAGCAGATACACTTATAGTAAAATAAGCAAAGTAACATACAACATTAAAAAAACATATAAACAACAAAAATTGAAGTAACAGATTTGGTTAAAACTATTGTCACTCATCTATTCGTTATGTATTTTCAATTCACCTCCAGCAGCAAAGGTAAAATGTTGTCAAGTGAACAATTTTTCATGTAATAAGTCCAATCCGTCAAAATAATTTCTTCTGTATGTCTACAAATTTTTTTCCACATGTCTGGTGTACATTGTCTTAATGCTTCTGTCCAAGTTTTGTCCAAATATAAAAATGCAAAATGGAGGTAATCAAAGTAAATCATGTCTATGTTGGTTTAATATTTCATCTATGACATGTCTTATCGTTGCTTCTGTATTGTGTAAGTATAATTGTATTTTTTTTTATTTTTTTTTTTATTAAATTCGATGTTATTGTTGCGTAACCATCTCTGTAATATCTATTTTGTTGCTGAAAATGTAGGTGGTCTGTTTTGTTGTACAGAATGAACTGAAGCATTATCCATGTTTACTACACATTTCTCTGGAAAATTGAATAAAGCAGGAATAAGTTAATTAACACTCCAGTTTTTGAAAATATCACTATTTATAGTTTTGTGATAGTCAATGTCAGTATTTGAAGAATCTAATAACAAATCACATCCCTATTGACCCACCATTTGCTCCTGCGCATAAAATTGTAAATCGCTTTTCTTCGGATTACACATGCAATGGATTACTTTTTAAATCAGATTACTGTACCCATCAACGCGTTGGAGTACCATTTTTTTATATCCATGTCTATGTACACGAATATGATGATTTCATTGCGCTTTTTTAATTCCAGAAATTTCTGAAGGGAAAAGATTTTGCTATGTCTTCGCTCACTTAAAATTTGTCGTCAGTTCACGTTTTTAAGTTTATATATCATTAATTTTGTATAAATAAGTTCATTCACCGTTTAAATCTCAGTTTTGTTTTGCGTCAGTCAAAAGTTTATTTGCAGTAAAATATTCGTTTTTGTAATTGTCCAAATATGCCGCTGCAATTTTTTTTAAAGGAGTTCTTAAATGTATCTGTTTTATCTTTCTTCCTTTTATTTGCCGCTTCTTAACCATTAACTAAATCTTTTTTTAAGATTTTTCGTTTACATTTAACACTAACCTAAAAAAACACGAAATATTTAAAAAATGTATTAAATAAAAATTTAAATGATATTTGATTGGTCATAGATTAATAAATAAAACATCGATTCGTCCATGTCCTATCAAATTACATTTTAATTATCATTATGGATCATTGTTATTAAAAAAATTAATGAAAATATTTTATTTTAAAACGTGTGTAATCTGGCAACATTGTAAAATAATGAATGACAGGAGAATAATGAGGTTAGGTATGTTTATAAATTATAAGTTATTTGAATGTATAAGAATGTAAAAGTGTATTTAATGTAACAAATAACTGCATATACAACTATTAATGAAATTAAAAATGTTTGAAACTATTTGCTGATGAAAACATTGGAATAATCTTGTATAGAAACAGAATTAGTACGGTATCTGCCAAAATAAACAGTACCGAAACAGAGAGTGCTGTGGAGTTGTTTATGTAATATGGATTTGTCATATTTGACTTAATTGTCATTAGTTGATATATTAATAGTACGCTGCAGTTAAATTTGATTTAAAAATGGTTCTAACAACGGAAGAAAAAGTGTTTTTGGTAGAGCATTATTTTCGTTCATACGGAAAAGGTCGTAATGATGGTAAAAGCATTTCGATAATAGAATAATTTCTCGGGGAACAGACTTCGAATATCCTTCTTATTCACCTGATCTGACGCCACCAGACGCATACATTTGGGGCATAATGAAGGACAAAATATTTCATTCGGAAAATCCGCCGGCGAATATTGCCGAACTACGGGAAATAATACAAAATATTTTTCGGCAGTTCCATTAACTACTTTTTATAAATATGTTTATTGACTTACAAAATCGATATGAAGCTTGTTTGCGTCTAAGTGGTGAACATTTTGAACACTTACATTACAGAAATTAAAAATTAATTTTTATTTTTATTTTCGGTACTGTTTATTTTGGCGGATACTGTACTTACATTAAAAACCTAAGAGATCTTATATAAATATATTTTCTGGTCTTTTTTAAACATGTAATATCATCTTTGTATTCATTTTTTTGTCTCTACACAATTTTTTTCCGGCGTATTAATTTTTTAATGCATTTAACCATTATATTTATGATATTTGTTGTCAAGCTTGTCAGTTTGTTACTTGCAGTGACTTCGTAACTTTCAAACACCAACCAAAACCAATACCAACGTGAATAAATAAAAAAACAACCTGCTAGATATAAATAAACGTTGAATCATTTATATTAGAGAAAACAATACCTATCAATGATTTCATAAAAAAAAAGATGAGTGGAGCTCGAGAATTCCGATGAAAGTAAAGCTTTCTATATAAACGTTGACAGAGAAGTAAGCCAAAAAAATATTTTTTAAACTATATTTTGTGGATAGCAAAAAAACAATAATAAAAATTAAACAAGCGAATTTTGTAAATCGAAAGATAAGATATTGGCCATATTTGCCAACTCTTAATTAGTCGAGTATAAATTTTTAATTTAAGTTGATAATCAGGGTCATCAACCCCATATTTGACTGTCTGTAAAAATTTAAATCTTATTTTTTTTCACATAACACAAATATGGAGAAGTCTTAATCTTAAATATGACACACTATAAGCTATTTGAAAGGAGCTATTATTACTCTCAACTTCTGTTTGTACCTTTGTCATTAAACATATGAACAGCAAATATTTCCCTGTAGTGGCGTAAACTAAAATCCCGTAGGTCTAACTTTGCTTATTATCATGCTGTAAGGAACTTATCTTTTACACTGTTCAAAATGCGGACAACGTTTACCTTTTCTTTTAAGACACATAATGTTGTTGCAACAATAATCTTAGAACGAAAATTTTCCCCTTATTTTAGGATAAACAAAAATATTAATTATGCAGTTCCTGAATAATTCGTAAACAGAAACAGAAGTGAAATTCTTGCCTTTAACTTGGAAAATTTAATTAAGTAGAAATAAAATAACCCAAACGTAACTTTAGTAGAGTTTCGTTACAACTTTCTTGTGTTTCCCTGGTTCACGTATTAGTTGAAGAAAGCAGCAGTCGTATTAGTAAATTATTTTATTACTAGCAGGAGGTTGGATCTAATTGGCTTAATGGCTGGTATTTATCAAGTTCTAGATTTATATTAACATTGCAGGTGTTAATTAAAACTCGTTAGTAATATTTATGCCTTTACTTTTAGTCTTTCGGGTTAACCACTGAAAACACGCAAACGCAATTAAAGTAGAATACAGAACAATTTAAATTATTGTAAAACATTTTTAAATAAACTTCTTTTATAAATTTTATAAATTAGCAAGCACTAAATGCAAAAAATAGGGCTCAAAAAATTCTCACATGAAAATAATTTATAATTAATTATAAGTAATTAGCAAGACCCCTGGATTGTAATTATCCTGCCCCGTACAATACCCATGCCTAAACAAATTAAACAACCTCAGTAAAACAGAGAAATTGGCCTGTTTTCAATTGCTCTCCGAGTAGATCCATTCGGATTTGTACTGAACCTATTAGTGACGCTAGTGTTACATAAAATTAACTACCAACGTATGGTATAGACTACAGAGTACATACTGTAATCTCATTTTTTTTAGTGCCGGTGATACTGGATTACCCCCATAAAGATGGCGGACCCAAATTGGACAAATTTGTCAAATTTGGTTAGAAATTAGGAGCTTTTTGGGTCAAAACAAAAATTAGGTGCACTAACCGTTTTTTGAATATTATTAAAAAATTCAAAGAACCGGCAGTCTTTGAAAACCTAGCAGACCTTTAAAAATAATAAAAAAAAACTAGGATTGTATAATCTTCAAATTAAGTGCTTTCTAAAACCAAGATGAAATTAAAAATTTAAAAATTAAAATTGAATATATTGATTGTGCATGGCAAAAAGTCACATTGCGCAAAGTGGGCGTGTCTATTTGCAGCTGGTGACCTTGTGTGAAGAAGCTAATTTGTGTATAGTTTCGTACAAAGTTAATTTTTCCTATTTTTACAGCACACTTCATGCCGAAAAAAAAAGCCTACAAAGGATTTCGTTTGGCGGCAGTTTTTGTCGGCATGAAATGTAAATGCAAAATAAAGCAAAAATTAACTTTGAACGAAACTATATGCTGTGGTCACTTAGAAAACATTGTTTACAATGTTTCAATATCTTCCGATATGAATAAAGGTTTAATATGAAACAATAAAGTCAATATTGCAAAGAAAATAAACCGAATGAAAGAATTGTTAAATTCTAAAAGTCTAATAACGAAAAAGGTCGTTAATTAAAACTACAACAGGAACTGTGACTTTGGCCGAGTATTTTAAGTTGACAGTGTTTTTTTGCAGTTTGTTCTGCTCGTGAGCCTGTTGCACTTAATAAGAACTTAAATCTCTCATTTCCGAAAGTGGCCGCTAACAAATCTCAGCTTAGCAGTCCCAGTTAAAAAAAAATAAAAAAATTATTTCATTTCGAACATGAGAATTATTAAGTAAGAGAAATACAAGAAAATTGTACCGATTTTTAAGAGCTTTGAAAGTGCAGAATGACACACTTGGTTAAAGTAGCAAGAAGACTTTCGCTAAGAATTTCTAGTTGACTATGCTCATCAGCAGTTTGTTCTGCTGATGAGTCTGTTGCACTTAAATCTCTGACAAAAAGTTTTTTATAATAACCATCATTTTTGGAAGTGACCGGTAACAAGTCTCAGGTCAGCGGTCCCAGCAAACACACTGCCGTCAGTATGACGTCATTTTCAGGTCAATTTTCGTCGCCGACGTCATGTGACTAATTAATGACGTCAGATCGTCGTGATAAATACGACGTCTTTTTGGACAACATTTTTAGACGACTTTTTGACGTCATTCTGTGGTCATTCTGTACCAAAGGGAAATGATTTATGTTCCCTTGTTCTTTGAATGTTAAATTTTATGGAAGTTGTTTATATTAATTATGGCTTTTACAAAATTTATTTTATATAAACCGGAAATTCACTAACATATTTGAGCGAAATTTCACTCATGTTTGCTTTGAATATAAAAATATATTTTCGTATATTTGTAGTCTAATATCATGGAAACCTGTAGAAAAAATTATAATCATTTGTGAGATAACACAAAACCAAATTAATAAAATATGCATGTTTCTATCCTCATCACTATTGGTACACGTAATTTTAAATTTTGCGCCATCTGGCATTTCGCTGGTTTTGCGATTGGTGGTTACATCACCATAATATCACCGTTGCCGAATGTCCACGATTCACGGTTATTCTTTAAAAACTAAAAATGCATAGTTATTCTATTATCATTATTTAAATTATGATAGCGATGACAGTATCATAGGAACAGAAAAATATGACACTCGGTTTTTTTTTCAAAAATACTTAGTTATAGCAGATTTAAAAAATAAATTATGAAATATCCGCCATTCTGCGCTTCGTACTTATAGATCTGACAACGTTGTTTCCGTCATCTCACAATGGTCGCCGTACGTGTGTTTGTTGCGGTTCACGTGGTTGAATTATTGTGGAAGTTTCAAAATATTTTAGTGTATTTACAGTATTTCGTATTAAAATTATAAAAGGACAACATGGCCTTCGTGGGGATACAGTTTGTGGATGATTCCATAGCAGTAGTTAAAAAAAATTGGCTGACGCCGCCTAAAAGAGAAGTATGGTGGCCACCATTGAAGTTCCAAAGCAAATACGATAAAGCCGCCAAATCGAACGAATTACCTGCTCCTGTGGATTGGACACTTCACGAAGTGAAAAAATGCTACTTCGAGTGTATTTATTATTTAAATATGTTCCATTGTTTGTTTGATTCATATGTATATTAATAAAATGTTGTTGAAATTAATTAAAATGTATTTATGTATGAACATTTATGTAAGTAAACAATATATATACATATATCGTATACTTCACCCTACCTTACCTTACCTTAATTCTTAAATTTTATGTGCCACATTAAAGTAGTGATTTATAGGTCAATAATTATGTCGTAAAGACGTCAGTATATATCATCTTTTTGACGTCAGTTTCTAACGTCTTTGTGACGTCATTAACATGACGTCGTAGGGCTGTGACATTAACCCGTCATTTTTACGTCATATTGACGACATATTTTTGGGATATATGACGTTTGGGATACCCAATTAATCACGTCATTTTGACGGCAGTGTGTTTGCTGGGGTCCCAGTTAAAAAAATAAAACAAAAAAAAACTTATTCCATTTTGGACGAGAGAACTACAAGAAAATTTTAACGATTTTCATGTGCTCAAAAAGTGCAGATTGACACTATTAGTTGAGACGCAAGAAAATTTTTAGTTGAAATAGCTCATTAGCAGTTTATTTTTCTCGTAAAACAATTGCACTTAATGAGCACTTAAATCTCTTACAAAAATAATTGTATGTTAATCATCATTTTCGGAAGTGACCGGTTGCAAGTCTCAGCTCAGCGGGCCGAGTTGAAAAAAATAAAAAAAAAATTTAGTCGCGACCTTGAGAATTATCCATTAAAAAAATTACGGGACGAGAAAATTTTCCCTATTTCTAACTGTTCTTAAACTGCCGATGTCCATTTTGGTTCAAAGTGCAAAACGAAATGTGATGTTTTATTGCCATACACAAAAGCTCTTAATAATCACTTAATTTAAAGATTATACAATCCTAGTTTTTTTTTTATTAAAGGTCTGCTAGGTTTTCAAAGACTGGCAGTCCTTTGGTTTTTCGTAAATATTCCAAAAATGGTTAGTGCACCTAATTTTTGTTTTGCGCACCTAAATAGCACCCAAAAAGCTCCTAATGTTGACCTAAATTTCGACATTTGTCCAATTTGGATCCGCCATCTTTATGTGGATTCACTCCATTCACACCTAAATGAGATGAGGTGACCAGGTTTAGGTTTAGAAGTTTCATTTGTGTGTAAATTATATTGCACACTTTCAGCATCAACACTGCTTAAAAAGATATGTAAGAGTGTATTGATTGATATTTTTGATACATGCTTATAAAATGCCCCTCTGCGTGCATGTATTTCCAGCTCGAAAAAGCAACTTATTCACGGTATATGTTATTCTTAAAAATAGATATAAAACAAGCTTGAGGGTGTAAAGAAATAAAAAGACATTTATAAACTGTATTAAGTACTTGCATCAACACCAGCGTGCTAACCCCTCTTTGGAGCATCTGTTGTGTGCAATATGTATATTTCTTATGATAAACTATTAACATCGCAGTGTTAAATTTAAATTCCTCTCGCTCTGTGAAAACTAAGTGGTTGTGAAAGTTATTTAATAGTTCAACTTATAAATTATTTAAGATAAAACGAAATGTTTTAATGTGGTTTCTGAAGTGTTGATTCTGTGAAAGTTAATCGGTAATCAACCTGCAGAATCTCAAGGTACGGATGCTGTAATACCATTACATAAATGTTATACAAAGGGCATAGGAAAATGTAGAAATTTTTTTACTTTCAAAATCAAAACCGAATTTTGATGCAGCTTTCAAGAAATTCTTAGACTGACGGGGGAAAAATATCACAGAAAAATATCACAAGTTTTTCTAAAAATGTGTTTTTTATATATTTTGGTTAATTGACCAAAACACTACTAAAGATATCTAGTGACTCCTGATACACATGTATCTAGTGTCATGCTGTCAACGTGATCCAGATATAAAACATGGATTTGTACGCTGCAACTTAGATATAACTATCAATCAGCCCACACAAGCACAAAACAAAACTGCATACACTGTGTTTCGCTCTATTAAAGCTCATGAGTACAGTACAGGTTATGTCTCTCCTGTCACTAATGAAGATAATTATATCTATGTCGCAGCATTCTGTGCTTAGGGTTAGAAATTCTAACCAAAGCACAAATACAGGTTTTATATTTGGATCACATTGACAGCATGGCACGAGATGCGATGGTCTCATTTTTCAATACTTTATTTATAAAAAATACGGCTCTGTTCGTTTGATCATTACATCATTAATTCTTGTTAATTGTTGCGATATTTCATATTAATCAGAGTTGTAGAGGTAGACACCAATTTTTTCCTCTATTAAGCAACTTCCATTTTAACACATTTCATAAAAAAAGACCAAGTTTTTTAAAAAAATAAGTGTCTTATTTTGTATTGAATAGTATTAAACTGTAGATAAACGTTAGATTTATTTATTTTCCCTATTTCTAACTGTTCTTAAACTGCCGATGTCCATTTTGGTTCAAAGTGCAAAACGAAATGTGATGTTTTATTGCCATACACAAAAGCTCTTAATAATCACATAATTTAAAGATTATACAATCCTAGTTTTTTTTTATTAAAGGTCTGCTAGTTTTTCAAAGACTGGCAGTCCTTTGGTTTTTCGTAAATATTCCAAAAACGGTTAGTGCACCTAATTTTTGTTTTGCGCACCTAAATAGCACCCAAAGAGCTCCTAACTTTGACCTAAATTTCGACATTTGTCCAATTTGGATCCGTCATCTTTATGTGGATTCACGTCATTCACACCTAAATAAGATGAAGTGACCAGGTTTAGGTTTAGAAGTTTTATTTGTGTGTAAATTATATTGCACACTTTCAGCATCAACACTGCTTAAAAAGATATGTAAGAGTGTATTGATTGATATTTTTGATACATGCTTATAAAATGCCCCTCTGCGTGCATGTATTTCCAACTCGAAAAAGCAACTTATTCACGGTATATGTTATTCTTAAAAATAGATATAAAACAAGCTTGAGGGTGTAAAGAAATAAAAAGACATTTATAAACTGTATTAAGTACTTGCATCAACACCAGCGTGCTAACCCCTCTTTGGAGCATCTGTTGTGTGCAATATGTATATTTCTTATGATAAACTATTAACATCGCAGTGTTAAATTTAAATTCCTCTCGCTCTGTGAAAACTAAGTGGTTGTGAAAGTTATTTAATAGTTCAACTTATAAATTATTTAAGATAAAACGAAATGTTTTAATGTGGTTTCTGAAGTGTTGATTCTGTGAAAGTTAATCGGTAATCAACCTGCAGAATCTCAAGGTACGGATGCTGTAATACCATTACATAAATGTTATACAAAGGGCATAGGAAAATGTAGAAATTTTTTTACTTTCAAAATCAAAACCGAATTTTGATGCAGCTTTCAAGAAATTCTTAGACTGACGGGGGAAAAATATCACAGAAAAATATCACAAGTTTTTCTAAAAATGTGTTTTTTATATATTTTGGTTAATTGACCAAAACACTACTAAAGATATCTAGTGACTCCTGATACACATGTATCTAGTGTCATGCTGTCAACGTGATCCAGATATAAAACATGGATTTGTACGCTGCAACTTAGATATAACTATCAATCAGCCCACACAAGCACAAAACAAAACTGCATACACTGTGTTTCGCTCTATTAAAGCTCATGAGTACAGTACAGGTTATGTCTCTCCTGTCACTAATGAAGATAGTTATATCTATGTCGCAGCATTCTGTGCTTAGGGTTAGAAATTCTAACCAAAGCACAAATACAGGTTTTATATTTGGATCACATTGACAGCATGGCACGAGATACGATGGTCTCATTTTTCAATACTTTATTTATAAAAAATACGGCTCTGTTCGTTTGATCATTACATCATTAATTCTTGTTAATTGTTGCGATATTTCATATTAATCAGAGTTGTAGAGGTAGACACCAATTTTTTTCTCTATTAAGCAACTTCCATTTTAACACATTTCATAAAAAAAGACCAAGTTTTTTAAAGAAATAAGTGTCTTATTTTGTATTGAATAGTATTAAACTGTAGATAAACGTTAGATTTATTACGCATTAACATTTTTAAATAATAACAAAAATTTGTTTAAGCTGTTTGGTTTGAGGTGACAAAGGCCGTTACAGTGGAACTTTATTGAATACTTTTCATCAAGTACAGCGTTGCATTCTGCATCAATGTATCTGCTGTTAATTCAAATCCGGCAACAATAAGCTGTATTTCCTTACTTATCACCTTAATCCATTACTGAATAATTACATTTTATGGATATTTATTTTGAGTATCAATTGTTTGGAAATCAATATGGACTATTTCCGTTTTAGTAGATTTATATCTACTATTCAGCTGGTTCGCAGGTCACGACTTCGGGAAAATTTCACTACAGTTTTTCGTTTTAGGTCCCCCTGACCTCAAAAACACCTTCCGTTCAAAAGTTTATATATATATATATATATATATATATATATATATATATATATGTATATATATATATATGTATGTATGTATGTATAGTTCCGATATAACGAAATCTGTGGACACGATAGCGGTCGCATTTCTTAACGGATCGAAATGAAATTTGGTACAAAAATCAATCGTTCCAAAATCTCGGTCGAGTTCGTTAATGGGCCAAATCGGTAAGGCCGTTTGGGCGTGACATCAAATCAAAATGAAAAAAAATTCGTAACTTTTTTACTTCACCCTGTACAAAAAAATGTTAGGGGACTTTTTTGTTTGTCTTAAAGAGACCTACAACTTTTATCTAAAACATTTTTTTCTAAAACGTATACTTTTAATATATTCAATTAATATAAATCTACTGATGCGCCTGGCTTACCAAGGGCCATTTTTAGTAGATTTATATCTACTATTCAGCTGGTTCGCAAGTCACGACTTCGGGAAAATTTCACTACAGTTTTTTGTTTTGGGCCCCCCTGACCTCAAAAACACCTTCCGCTCAAAAGTTTATATATATATATATATATGTATATATATATGTATGTATAGTTCCGATATAACGAAATCTGTGGACACGATAGCGGTCGCATTTCTTAACGGATCGAAATGAAATTTGGTACAAAAATCAATCGTCCAAAAATCTCGGTCGAGTTCGTTAATGGGGCAAATCGGTAAGGCCGTTTGGGCGTGACATTAAATCAAAATGGAAAAAAATTCGTAACTTTTTTACTTCACCCTGTACAAAAAAATGTTACAGGACTTTTTTGTTTGTCTTAAAGAGACCTACAACTTTTATCTAAAACATTTTTTTCTAAAACGTATACTTTTAATATATTCAATTAATATAAATCTACTGATGCGCCTGGCTTACCAAGGGCCATTTTTTTATAATATATTTCTCAAGGAAAACATGGCTAACAACATGGCTAGACTAAAGTGTGTTTCTATGTATATAGAAACATACAATAAATTTTCACCTACCTTATTATTATGCAAAGAAATGTTACACAAAGATACTTGGAGGATAATTTATCATCTAAGATTATATCAGATGTATGCGCAAGAATCCGCGGTGTCATATTCATGGGCATTGTAAAAACCGCGGTATATATCAAATGATAAATAAAATTCAGTTGGATGTTATGCTCACTCGTTGGGAAGTTTATTCTCTCTTACACTTTTCTTGGGATATAATGTTTTGCGTGTAATAAACATTTATATTTCCAAAGAAATATTTCAATCTGTCAAGTCTACTCTGCGGCTTGTTTCTCGACGATTTGGATAATACCTCAAGGGTATTTGTACATGTCCCTAATAACAAAATGAATAAATGTTTTTAGCTTAAAAGTTTTGGACCACCTGTTCTTGACAAAAAGTTTCTTTACATTCAGCTTTGTTCTGTAATTTATCAAAATACTTATTTAGATCATTTATTTTGTACAAAATGTTTGTCTATACTTATAAAATAACATGTCCTGACTGACAGATTTATCATCGCCAAGCGTAAACTATCAAGGCGACAAACATGAAATTCGGACTGTATTTTTTTATGGGGGTCAAAATAGTGGATAATAATATATATGAAAGTTCGTGATTTTGAACGTTACATATTATATATTCTTGTTTGTATAATTTCTAAAAATTTCAAACATTTTAAAAACAAATGTATTCCAGGAAGTTTGGAAATTCTGCTAAATAACGGATAAAAGGGGATGAAAGTTTGTATGGAACTTTTATTATTTTTGAACTAAGGAACAGAAGCTTTTGTATTAAGGCTAATGATATAAAATAAATAAATAAGTGTTTCAGGAATTTTGAAAATTATACATAATAAGTTTTGTAAAAGGGGGTTAAAAGTTTATAATGGACTTGCATTATTTTTGGGGTAAAGAAACACTTGAATACGGATGTATCTACTCATTTCGGCATATTCTAACCCAATGGGATGGAATAGGTGTTGACATTTCCTATATAGGTTAGTCTAAAAAGAATGAGAAAGGGAATAAAATTAATGATATATTATTAAACCAGGTGTACCTGCGACGTCGTTCGCGTGACGTGTTGATTGTTGTTTAAAAATTCTTCACTCACCCCGTTAAAGGGGTGGGAGGAGAATTTTTTATACACCAGATGTTATGTTGAAAGAAGACAAATACATCTGTGAAAACCGCATTCGAATCGGATCAGTAGTTTTCATGTGATACGCGCACAAACATATTATAGATAGACAGACAGACGTACAAAAAAATCTAACCACATTTTTGGGTTCTATATCGATGTACCCGTGACGTCGTTCGCGTGATGTATAGATTGTTGTATTAAAATTTCTCCCCCCCCCCCCACACCGTAAAAGAGTTGGGAAGAAATTTTTATACACCAGATGTTAAGTTAAAAGAAGACAGATACATATGTGAAAACCCCATTCAAATCGGATCAGTAGTATTCATGTGATGCGCGCACAAACATAAAGATAGACAGACAGACAGACACATAACAAAAAATCTAACCACATTTTTGGGTTCTATATCGATGTACCCGCAACGTCGTTCGCGTGACGTATAGATTGTTGTATAAAAATTTTTCCCCCACACCGTAAAAGTGGTTTTCCCAACATTTCCCTTTACTGCTCTGCTCCTATTGATTGTAGCGTGATATAAACTATCCTATAACCAGCTCAGGAGTATGAAAAATAATTGTACCAAGTTTCATTAAAATCCGTCGAGTAGTTTTTGTTTCTATAACGGTTATACAGACAGACAGACAGACAAAAATTTTATTGATTTCATTTTTGGCATCAGGATCGATCCTTAATCACCCCCTTATAGTTATTTTGGAAATATATTTTATGTACAGAATTGACCTCTCTACAGATTTATTATAAGTTAGATTCATACCAAGACGAAGAAATGCAGTAGAAATCATTTTATACAGTACTACACATTGATGATTCTATAAAATATCCAGTCGAATTTTTAACCATGTTGGCGTTACACCTCATTATCTCACAATTAAGATTGGCGCTTCGATAATGTTACTCAGCAATTTATGAGCTCCAAAATTATGCAACGGCACTCCATCGTAATGTTATAGAGGCTGCAGTTATCACTGGCTGTGCTAAAGAAGAAACGGTGTAATTCCACGATTACCTTTGATACCATCGGAGTACCCCTTTAAGTTCAAGAGAATACAGTTCCCGCTGAAAATTTGCTTCGCCATGACAATTCATAAAGCACAAGGTAAAATCCTTAAAATGGCCAAAGTAAACCTGTTTTTGACAAGGCCAGTTCTATCTAACCTGTTCCAGAGTGAGCTCCGCGGGCAGGCTGGTGGTTCTCTGCACGAAAGTCGAAGCACAAATGTAGTATACAAAGAGGTATTAAATTAACGTAATATTTTAAGTTAATCTGTAAATACATATGTATATTTTTGTATTTGTATATAAGCAACTTCCTAGCAAGCAAAGCCGCGGGTGCCAACTAGTAAAAAGGTACGTGTCATATATTAATGACAAATATCAATCTTATTGAAAAGGTGCAAAAAAGATTTTTAAGATACATCTTTGTCAGGCAGAACAATGCATATCCCTTTATGATTTCATATAAGTCTATGCTGGATAGTAATAACTTTATAGCACTTCAGGACAGAAGAAACAATCAAGCACTCATGTTTGTTTTATATGTCATTAATAACATTAAGTATAAAAATTGTGGTTTCATCAACTTTATAAACTTTAAAGTTCCCAAAATTTGTTTAAGAATACTTAACGTGGAACCCTTCCATATTAGTTCAATTAATATATCACCTATGGCCAATGCACTTAGGATTTGCAATGAATTTTCCAAGTCACATCAGTTTGACATTTTTAACCTTACAACAGTTGGGGATGTTAGACGTATGATGACAAAGTAGGTACAAAATGTTTTGATTGTGATTGTTTTTGTGATTACTTGTTTTTTTTTGTATAATTTTATTATAAATATGTTGTTTTTGATCTTAAGTCATATTTTTATTATTAATGTTGAACTTTGTTTATTTTACTCTTCTTATTGTTAGATGATTTTATTAACTTAGCCTTTGCAAGTAATTACCTCTCAAGGTGTTTGTAAAGTGTACCAATAAATAAATAAATAAATAAATAAATACATGATGAAGCTTAACCTAAAAAGCAACATTTAAATTAATCAATATTTTAAAACAATAAAGAACTAAAATTGGACTTTAACGAAGTGAGGTAGAAATTTTTATACAACAATCAACACTCCACGCTAACAACGTCGCTGGTAAAGCTAGCATTCAATAAAACTCTAGGAGATGAAGTGAAGGTTGCTGTGCTGAACACTAAATACTCCCTAGATCGTTTTCAATATAATATACGTGTATAATATAATAACAGTAAGAATCCTGGGCACCACGTACTCCAAAGATAACTTTCAGTGTCATATTATTTGTTTTTAGCAAGCCCAAAACTAACCGAGTATTAAGTTTTGACTAATTTTATAACGATATTACCGAAAACTACAGGAGGCGATGTAAACAGAAGGTTTCTTGGGCACCAGGTACCCCGATAATCCCTTTAAGGGATGTTTTTGAAAATTCCGTATATTCTTTATGTTTTATCTCGTGTTTTATGTATCTAAAACCATCTGAGTTTATTTAATCTAATTATCAAGAGCATAAATTTATCCAGTCTGACGTTTCCGAACTTGTTTTATGATTTTAATATAAGATTTACAATAGTTTTAAATAAGATAAAGAATGTTTGTTGGTTTTAATGAGTTTAAAAATCTAATTTAATGATATTTTCTTATAGTTTATTAACAATTGTTAACTGTTTTTAGTGCCATGTCATTTTTTTCTTAAGTTGGTATTAGTCGCTTCCAATGCTAAGGACAACTTCTTCACCTCCACATGAAATCCTAGAACGTCCTTAAAAAGTGGTGACATTTTTTCTACGATTGTCACTTGCGCGGGACTGCATTTTCTCAAAAAGTATAATTGTTAAAGAAAAAATTATCAAATAAAATCAATAAAATCAATTATTTAAAATGATTTTATTTTACCCTGTCCAGTAAATACACTTTCCTATAATCAATTTGGCGACGGTAAGTAAAACATTACGGTATCAGGTACTGTAATGTGTTGCCTAGCAACGCTGCTCTGATTGCTTAAGGGAAGACAATTACTTTTAATTTTTGACATTTAAAAATACTATAATGACTATAAAATAAAAATAAAATAATTAATTACTTACTTTTACATCCATATTTAAAAAGAAGTCAATGTTATTCAATTTTATATTAACAATTAAATCTTAATAATAAAAAAAATATTTGACAGTGACAGATGGCTTTCAAGGTAATTTGTAATTATTAAAGGCAATGTGCCTTTAATAATCACAAATTTTCTCCTAATTCCAACAGTAAACTTTTACACAATAGATATTGCTGTTAAAAACTACATGAGAACCAATTTGTTAGAAGATTTAGAGATTTGTAGAGAAATGGTTTCTTATCCTGAATTTTGTGTTAACACTCAAATTAATCTTAATTGTAAATTTAAACCTTTGTTCAAAGGACTTTGGAGCTCTGATTTTGATTACCAACCTCTTTAGTCAGTTTTAGCCTTTAGTTTTATTTGCTAAGTTTATTTGTTAAGAAATATGCACTTTTATTGTATCTTAACTAGGTCAATTTTGATTACTATTGATAATTAATACTTAATTAATTCTCAATCACTAATTAAATTGCATATTTCTAGGCTAGTTAACTTTTATAAAACTTTATTTACATCTTTAAAGGTACTTTCACTCTTCTTCGTTCTTCTTTTCTGTCAACTTCATTTAGATTGTCAAATTCTTCTTTCTCACTTTCATATATTAAGTTAACTTTATTCAGCTAAAAGTTTTAAATATTCATTTGTTGGTAACATACACCACGTCACTTTCATTTCCTCCCTCTCAATTACGATTTTTACAACGTATCTCCATCTTTTCTTGGTAGCATGGACCTTCTGTTTCGGACTCAGTGATGTTAGACCCAGAAGCCGACCGCAGTTTCATTATATTACTCATTAATTGGCTTTAACCACTCCAATGCCTAGTGCGAGCTTCTTTTTGTACCTGATGTAGCTATATTCCATCTTAGATGCCTCACAGTAAGTTCGAGCTTTATTCGTACTTTTCTTTCTAATTTTTAAAAAAATATTTTTCTTGCAGCTCCTTCTTCGACTGTTTTTAATATTAATTTTAATTTCCCTTTCATTTTCTTCTTCAAAGAGCTTGGAAGTTTTAACTTTTATATGTTTGATGTTGTTTTTTCGACCACCCTATGGTAGTTCCTATTGAATGGTTAATTTTGGATGACTGTACAGTCTACTTATCATTTTCTCCCCTGGAGTATTGATTTACCTTGGCGTAAGTTAACAATTTGTTATTTTTATCAAATTGTTTTATTTGTAATATAGTTTTAGCTCTGATGATGGCCGGTGTTTAGACCGAAAGCGTTCAGCTAACAATTTATAATAATTTTTAATACACGCTTCGTAAAGAAAAATACTTGTTTTCCTGTTCCCTCTTAGTATAATACTATTTTGATAAAAGTTGGGGTTTACATTTTAAATTTACATTAATCAAACTAAAAAAATTATGTACCCAGGACTAAAATATACTAGAAAATTATATGCAAAACGTTCTTTTAACTATTTTTGAATTATTTGGATTCCTATTTTAAGTTTTATCATTGCTTTGATTTTTAAATAGTGCATATGGTAATCTAAAAGCTTTGCTATCAATAAAAAGAACTTTTCACAATCTAGCAAAGTTACAAAGAGTTTAGTTATGGCTCAAAGTAAAAGATAATATTTGATTAATAGTAGACTAGAATCGGAAATCTGGAGCACCGATCATCATAAGTTTTGTAAGGCAGTTATCCAAATTTCCGATTTTAGTCCAGTACTAATCAAATTCTTTGATACCACAATAAGTATATAAATAGATCCATACTAATTATTAACTATTAAATTTACTAACTAGTTATAATTTAAGCTGATTTACTTTCAAAAAAAAAATAGTGCTGTCCATAGAAAACAACATTAGTTAAAAACCAAACAAAAACATACGAAGGTGAGTTTTGCCCGGAAATTTTACGGATTAATCTATAGACTGCTATCACTAGCTGTGTAACTTGGTATAAATAAGTAACGGTCTCCAGTCTCTCTACTAATTTCGTCGATGTAACACAAACCAGGTTAAAAAGATAAATGTTTCGTAATAGGTATTATACTTGAAGTAAGTAAATTAAATAGGTAACCAGTGTCGTACTTGTTTTAGAAAATTAAATTACATATTATACGAGCAAAATAAACCCTTTTTACCGCATATATAGACAAATATAAGCTGTTTGTGCATAATATGTGATAAATTTGGTTTTTAAAACGTTCTATAATTATTAGGATTAGATCTTTTGTAAACAATCCCTATAGACCAAGGCGGATCTGTTTTTTAGTGGATGTGAGAGGTGGCATTCGGATTTTTGCAGAAAAAGTTGTGTGATAACTTCAATAATAATAATCTAGTTTCCTACCTCTCAAACAGGTCCGGAACATTAACAAAAAAATTAAAATGTTTAAAAATAGTGAAAAATGTTGATTCTTTTCTACTTTATTTGCTTATAACTTTAAAACGATTAATTTTAGGGAAAATTTGTAGAAAAATAAAAGTTGCGTAATTGAATTTTCTATAAAATACCATTGGTTAAATTTTTTTAAATTTATTATCCATGCTGAAAACTAGCAATATTTTGTATTTATATTTTGTATTTGTGTATTTATTGCTATTTTGCAGCATGTGTAATAAATTTAAAAAATTTTAACCAATGGTATTTTATAGGAAATTTAATTACGCAACTTTTATTTATCTACAACTTTTCCCTAAAATAAATCGTTTTAAAGTTATAAGCAAATAAATTAGAAAAAAATGGACGTTTTTCACTATTTTTAAACATTTTAATTTTTTTCTTAATGTTCCGGACCTGTTTGAGTGGTAGGAAACGAGATTATTATTATTGAAGTTATCATACAACTTTTTCTGCAAAAATCGGAATGCCACCTCTTACATCCAGATATTGACGTTTTTTTACAGATCAGCACTGGTCTACTAGAATTTAACCATACTACAGTTTTGCGCAAAGTGATAATTGAAAGGTACTTACAAATTTCTTATTGAATGTGTACGGAATCTATGGTTTAAACTTTTACCTAAAAATAAAAAATAAACATTTAGTTAAAGTCACAATACAATTAGATACTAAAACATTTTAATTAATTAAAAAAAAATACTACTTTAAAAACAGTAGGTAACTAGCAAAAAGTCTAGAACTCAGTGATATGATATTAAAAATAGCAAACATTTAATAATTGAAAATAGAATATAGCATATAAGCAGTATGCCAATTTCGAAAAGGCAAAATACCTACATCCCAAAATATAGACAATATTATATTATCTACAAATAGTTTAACAATGCAATAAACCAGATCCACAACAACGATGAGTAGCCCGCAAGTTTTCAGTAGCATGTTTTGTATTCTGAATTTCAAAGTAATAATACCACAGAGCACAAGAACATTGTTTTTGTTTATAATTCGGAAAAAAATCAATATTTTTAGTTTGGTAATGTATACAGGGTGACCAAATTTGGAGATATGACGTCTTCATAGATTTTGCATTTCTATTTCAATAGGTATTTTTGGTCTTAAAACTTTGTTTTTCAAGAACTTTCATAAAAAAAAGTACAAATGATAAAGATCTGGAGACCTCGTTGACTATTCAATAGGCCTCATCTAGATATTTATATGCCGGGGATTACAAAAACAAGATACTCCCGAAAAAATCTTCTGAAATGGAATCTTCTTTAAACCAAATGTCTCTATACGACACTTCAGCATGTACAGTTTTAGGAAACGTTACTGAAATTTCGTCAAAGACTACTAATAAATCTTCATTTCCTACAATCCCTACTCAAACATTTACTTTTTCTGTTCGTTGAGTAAGGCCTTTTCTTCTCTAAAATAGATTCTCATCTGCCAAATATTGAAAATTTTGTCCAATTACCGTAACACCTAACAAAAACGTCGATTTATTAGACATTAAAATGTTTTTAATTAGAATGTCTGTTGTTTGTGTCTAATTATCTTAAATTTATTAGAAATTAAAATAATATCCATTAGAATGTATGTTATTTGTTTCTGTTGATTCATCATTCCTAGAGGATTGTCAGTTTATCGATGAGAACTTGTTATTCTTAGATGCCTGCCTAAAAACTGGCTTTTTATTTTACTTACAGTACTTTGCGATATGGGTGGCAGGTCAGCATATTTTTTTCCAAATGAACTGACTAATCGATATTCTTCTACAACTGAAAAAGTTTGTTGACTTTGCCCATTTTATAGAGAGAGTACCCAATGATTTCTGGTTTCTGTATTTCTAAGTTTAAATTAAAGAGACGCAGTTAAGACCGTATTAATTTTGCTTGTCTTTTGCCTAGAGGTTTTTTTCCAATAGGTTGCACCGAGTTTCTTGTTTCAATTACTAACTTCATCAGTAATACGGCATTTTAAGTAGCCACAGAAAAGTTTAGGTCCAATAATAGGAGTATTAGCTCTTTATTATTTTGAGACACTTAGCAACCTCGTTTCCGACAATCCCTTTATCACTTTGTACCCGTAGCGAAGTTATTTTGTTGTATTTAGCCAATTTCTTAAAAGGTTGTTTGCCTTTCTATAGTGTTATAGACTCAAATATTAAATTAATATAATAAATAATTATCATAATTTGATAATGATCATCAGTCTACTGTTATTAAATAAATATTACGTACACCCTACCTAATTGAATTAAGTATCTAACTCTGGATACCACTCTGCAGTCTGCACATACACATACAAGAATTTTGTGAACTCAATTTTAGTGACAACTCTGTAATCCATGTCAAGTTAAGAATAATGGATGATGTCGCCTGTATTCTCTTTATGTTACTGAAAGTAAATTAATCTATTGGTTTTTAAATTAATTATCCAAATAACAGTTATCATCAAATGAGTTTCTACAACATTGTTAATTAAATAACTACCACATAAAACGTTTACAAATAAATTATTATCCTAAAAGAAAAAAAAGAGGGACAAAAAAGGGTAAGAAAGAAAATATGCTGATATTACCGCGAATAGCAATCACTAAATGATGCTGCTATAATGTACTGCAAGTCGTTTTTAGAAGATTGTTACATTTAACAGAGATTTCATATGTGAAAATAAAATTTTTCTAACGTAGGAGCAATAAATTGTGTGGGTAATTAAAAAAGAATGTGAACATTAAAATAATCAATGAAAATAGAGAATTAAACTATTCTTTAGTATTTATCTTATTGCTGTAATTTAATCAAGTAGTTAATTGCCAATTATTATTTAGATTCCTACTGCCTACACTTTGTATTTCATAAAAAATATATTATTGAACATTCCAAAACCTTTTATTTTTTTATATTACATAGAATTTTAATAGTAGTTTACGTAAAAAGTCCTGAAAGTGGTCTTTTACTGGACGAGTAGGCAAATTGCAGGGCGAGCCATAGGCGAACCCTGCAAGCTGGCGAGTCCAGTAAAAGCATTTTTGGGACGTATTACATACAATATTTTTTTCAAAACGGGCATTTTTGTACCATAAACTTCATATTATTCAGTTTACATTTTCATAACAAGAACTCTTTATGATCTAATTTTAACATTTTTTTTAACAAACCTTGCTTGGGTGGCCGCCTTAACAATTTCATCTGGTATAATTTCATCTTCCATTAACTCACAATTAAATGCATCATTTTAAATATCCATTTTATAATAAATTTCACGTTTTTAACTAAACGTCAAAATATGTCAGGTTATTTTATAGTTTTAAATATATACAAAACTCGGTTACCATAGAATTGACCGCGATCTTAGACTAACTATTTTATTGTAAATGCGTCCGGTAAAAGCTTTTACCGGACTCATTTTTATTTTCTGGCGTTGTCCGACAAAATGAAATTTTCTGACCTAAAAATAAACCAGAAAGTATTAATTTCTGGCCGATTTTAAAAAAAGGTATTGATTCAGGCAATTGAATAATTATCACTAACTACAGTAAAACACTTGCCATACATTTCAAACTTATCATCCGAAATTATCACGTGTTTTCACCCAGGAAAAAACTCTTGAAGGCCAACATTTGGACGGCGTGCCACAACAAAAATGATTTCGTGATAATCTTTTGATTTTACGGAAACGAAATAAAAAAATACTTTAAGAAACCGTCATAATCAAATCAGAAATTTACGTAAAAAAATATTTTTGAAGTTATACTTTTATTTATGCACTGGATTTGTGTGCGGTCAAATGGCAAAAATCATTACATATGTAATGGTGTGAGTAAGAGAGAGACAGAAACACATATAAGGTATCAGTACATTGAAAAGAGATAGATATACAAAAAACAATCTGAGCTAATGTTTTGGAATATCATAGTGATGTATTACATTGTGTTTGACAGATTACTTTATAATTCTGTCACGTAAGTAAACATATAAAGTTTAGTATTTTTTATTAATAATATTAATCATAATATGTATTCAGTAATTTGCAATTTGCATTATATTTTGCACTATTTGGTTTTGTAAATACTTTTTTTGTACATTGATCGTTTTACTGTTTAGTTTTCGTGTTTGCAGTAAGGACACACATCAACTGGTCTTATTTTTCTAAGTATTTATTTAATTGAATATAGTTAATTTAAAAAAAAAATTATTTCTGCTTGCCTGTGTTTGTAGTTATTAAGTTTTATTAGTTAACAGTGATGCCATTAATATATATTTGATGGCGCCGAGTGATGATGATATAAATGTGAAAATTACATGCGCGAGTTGTAAACGATCTCTAAAAGGTGGAGCTATAATTTTGGCAAAACATGGTATGGAGGTAAATCCTTTAAAAATGATCGAAAACTTATCAGTTAAAGGACGAAACACCTGCTACTAAGACGGACCTTGTCTCCAGGAAATGTTATGCAAATTTGATACAAAATCAGTGTGTACTCGGTACTAGGAGGTTTTTGAGGTCGCTGAACACGAATATTGTAGAAATATATTGAGTTCAAAAATCCTTCTCTTTATATTATAATTTGTATTTTTAGTTTATTTTATAAGAAGATATTTTAAAAGTGAAAGCTCTCTTTTAAGCTAACATTTGGTGTTTTTACATTTCTGTTTCTAAAGAGTAAGATAAAATTCTTAAACTACGAGTCATAAAACCAGGTATAAATTACCCAAAATATTACCAGATGTTAAGGGACAAACAACCATAGTTGTAAAGTCGTTAGTTAGTTCTTTCTGATATTTAAGATTGTAAAGACATACTTCCTAGACTCTCTTTTTAAAATAAAGACAATTCCAATAATTAAATCTTAATTATTTCACAAATTAACCATTGAATATCCCATAATTTCCAACAGGTTATGGGCCCAGGTTACGTTTGTGATTAATTAATAAAAATTAGTGAGTGCAAAATAAAAGTGAGTGATAACGTGAAAGTAATAACTCTAATTATAAAATTAAATTATTGTTTGATACATAAAATGGAGAATCTAAACGTTAAATCAAAGAGAAACATTCAACCGTTTAATGGTGAAAATTACAACATATGGAAGTTCAGAATCCGGAGTCTTTTCAGTGAACTTGAAGTGATTCATGTGATCGACAAACCGGAACCGGCGAACCCGGACAACAAGTGGAAGAAATCGGAATCAACCGCGAAAAATGTTTTAATCGAGTACTTGTCCGATTCGTATTTGAGTTACGTAAAACCGGAATCATCGACAAGACAAATCTTTGCCGCACTAGACAATATCTTTGAACGGAAAAGTGTAGCGAAACAACTCGGAGCTCGGAAGAAATTGTTTAGTTTAAAATTAGAAGGTTATACAGACTTATGTAAGCATTTTATGCAGTTTGATACTCTGATATCAGAATTAGCATCAGCTGGAGCAACTATCTCTGAAGTTGATAAAGTAGCCCAACTATTACTGACTTTACCAAATTCTTACAATGGTGTTATAACGGCTATTGAGACGTTATCAGAAGACAATATGACATTAAGTTTTTTAAAATCCCGGTTGTTAGACCATGAAGTTAAACTTGTAAATGAAAATCTTGATACAAGTAAAAAGGTTCTTCATGTAGAGCAGAAAAATAATAAGGTGAAACGGAATTTTAAGGATTTTAGAAAATCACCGAAGAATCATCGCGGAATTTTCAAGCCAAAGCATGCAAGTAAAAATAAAAAGAACGTTAAGTGTCATCACTGTGGCAGAAAAGGACATTATAAGAATGAGTGCCGTTACTACCTGCAAACTTTAAAGCCTAAACAAAATGCAGAAAAACCAAGGACCATCCAGACAATCCAAGTTGCCCCACAAACAGAAGAAGGATTTGCATTTATAGCTGGTAACATTCAGTTAGCAAATGTAGAGAATAAAATTTCTTTTCTACTCGATTCAGGTGCCTCCGATCATCTGATAAACCGAGAAGATCTAGCTGAAAACTTTTCTAATTTACATACACCCATTAAGATTTCTATTGCCAAGAATGGAGCTTTCATCACTGCAACTAAGATGGGGACCATTGTACTGGAGAGCAACATTGGAGTCCAAGGGAAAATCGAGAATGTACTGTACAGTCCTGATGTACCGTATAATCTATTATCAGTCTACAAAATGCAACAAGCAGGATACTCGGTAAACTTCAGTGATTCTGGAGTAACAGTAAGCGGTGTGAAGTTAGCAGTCAAGGTTATAAGTCAAAAAACCCGAATCTTCCCGACTGTCCAGTGGCGCGGTAGATATACGAAAATCAAAAATAATAATATTTCTTAATTTGTTCCTAATGAATCTGTGATTAAGCAAACGAACACGATAGAAATGAAGTGTCTGTTCTCATTTCAACCCGAAAACTTCAACAGTTAATGCATTTATACCATTTATACGTGAAATATTAAATATACATACAATATTGAATTACCAGAAACGGCTAATAATTAATTAGGACGGGTTCCCCTTAATCGATTTTCACGAAAATTTTCACACTTATGTGAAATTTAATGAAGAATCGAATGGTGATAGTGCCATTTCTTGATCAATTATTCCAGGGGGTAAAAATGGGGAATGTTCGTTGAAGTGTAGAATTCCCAGAAACGGCTGATCATTAATTAGGGCGGGTTCCCCTTAATCGATTTTCACGAAAATTTTCACACTTATGTGGAATTTAATAAAGAATCGAATGGTTATAGTGCCATTTCTTGATCAATTATTCCAGGGGGTAAAAATGGGGAATGTTCGTTGAAGTGTCGGATTCCCAGAAACGGCTGATAATTAATTAGGGCGGGTTCCACTTAATCGATTTTCACGAAAATTTTCACAATTATGTGGAATTTAATAAAGAATCGAATGGTGATAGTGCCATTTCTTGATCAATTATTCCAGGGGGTAAAAATGGGGAATGTTCGTTGAAGTGTCGGATTCCCAGAAACAGCTGATAACTAATTAGGACGGGTTCCCCTTAATCGATTTTCACGAAAATTTTCACACTTATGTGGAATTTAATAAACAATCGAACGGTGATAGTGCCATTTCTTGATCAATTATTCCAGGGGGTAAAAATGGGGAATGTTCGTTGAAGTGTAGAATTCCCAGAAACGGCTGATAATTAATTAGGGCGGGTTCCCCTTAATCGATTTTCACGAAAATTTTCACACTTATGTGGAATTTAATAAAGAATCGAATGGTGATAGTGCCATTTCTTGATCAATTATTCCAGGGGGTAAAAATGGGGAATGTTCGTTGAAGTGTCGGATTCCCATAAACGGCTGATAATTAATTAGGACAGGTTCCCCTTAATCGATTACCACGAAAATTTTCACACTCATGTGAAATTTAATGAAGAATCGAATGGTGATAGTGCCATTTCTTGATCAATTATTCCAGGGGGTAAAAATGGGGAATGTTCGTTGAAGTGTAGAATTCCCAGAAACGGCTGATAACTAATTAGGACGGGTTTCCCTTAATCGATTTTTACGAAAATTTTCACACTTATGTGGAATTTAATGAAGAATCGAATGGTGATAGTGCCATTTCTTGATCAATTATTCCAGGGGGTAAAAATGGGGAATGTTCGTTGAAGTGTCGGATTCCCAGAAACGGCTGATAACTAATTAGGACGGGTTCCCCTTAATC
Organism: Altica lythri; assembly: GCA_964028335.1. Classification (NCBI taxonomy): domain Eukaryota; kingdom Metazoa; phylum Arthropoda; class Insecta; order Coleoptera; family Chrysomelidae; genus Altica; species Altica lythri. The sequence goes on from OZ034801.1 coordinate 63,827,499, forward strand.
GATTTTCACGAAAATTTTCACACTTATGTGGAATTTAATAAAGAATCGAATGGTGATAGTGCCATTTCTTGATCAATTATTCCAGGGGGTAAAAATGGGGAATGTTCGTTGAAGTGTAGAATTCCCAGAAACGGCTGATAATTAATTAGGGCGGGTTCCCCTTAATCGATTTTCACGAAAATTTTCACACTTATGTGGAATTTAATAAAGAATCGAATGGTGATAGTGCCATTTCTTGATCAATTATTCCAGGGGGTAAAAATGGGGAATGTTCGTTGAAGTGTCGGATTCCCATAAACGGCTGATAATTAATTAGGGCGGGTTCCCCTTAATCGATTTTCACGAAAATTTTCACACTTATGTGGAATTTAATAAAGAATCGAATGGTGATAGTGCCATTTCTTGATCAATTATTCCAGGGGGTAAAAATGGGGAATGTTCGTTGAAGTGTCGGATTCCCATAAACGGCTGATAATTAATTAGGACAGGTTCCCCTTAATCGATTACCACGAAAATTTTTACACTCATGTGCAATTTAATGAAGAATCGAATGGTGATAGTGCCATTTCTTGATAATTATTCCAGGGGGTAAAAATGGGGAATGTTCGTTGAAGTGTCGGATTCCCATAAACGGCTGATATCTAATTAGGACGGGTTCCCCTTAATCGATTTTCACGAAAATTTTCACACTTATGTGGAAATTAATAAAGAATCGAACGGTGATAGTGCCATTTCTTGATCAATTATTCTAGGGGGTAAAAATGCGGGACGTTCGACACCTATGATCATTAGACATTCTGTATAATTCTTGAGAGATGCTGTGTATACTCTTTCCAATCTAAATGTGAAATTTTTTGCTCTTTGGCGGTTTTTAAATGCCTTTAATGGCATTGCCGACCATTGACGTGGAATTAAATAAAAAGGGTTCGTAAATTTTCATTAATTTTTGTTTTAAATTTCAAAAGAAAAACGGTTTTTATATATTTGTAAATTTTGTATCAATTTGAAAATTGTCAAATAACAAATTAATTCTTTCAAATTAAAACTTGTTAATTTTAGTTATTAATAAGAACATTTGACTCATTATTCAAATAGTATATAACTCATAATAATTTTATAACAATTGTCTACAAATAATACTCATTTTGTCAGACAATCTTAAAAGATTGTCTGTCCAGCAAGGACCACGAGGAGGTATGAGCCTTCCTTGCCTGGAAAGGAAAGGGTTGGGTATGTTAGTAAGAATATAAAATTAGTTTGTTTTTGAAAACAAGTTTTCAAGATACATCACGATAGCTGTAAAGGAAATTGGTTGGAATGACTAACAAGAATTGTCAGAGTCTTCTGAGGTAGAATCGTTTCCAGGTTGAATTACTAATGGTGCTATTGGCGGTAAATACACAATGTTGCCGGTATTTAAAAATTTCTTATAAGTATAAGTAATATATACAAAATTGATATCATTAGAAGTGAAAACTGTTTAAATATGAAGAACCTAATTAATTAATTTAAGTATATATTGTGTAAGAATATTTTTATATTATCTTTCTAAGAGTCATTGACGAACAATTGAATAGTAAAGTAGAGATAAAATTTTCAAAATATATAAACTTAGGAATATTTGGAAATACATATGGCAACCAAGATTCGAAAGTCGCTTCCTTTGTTGAGGTTAGAAGGCGTGGTTGTCTTTTCACATTAACATTAGTTAAACTATACAAGATGTGAAGATCAAGGAAGAAATGAAAAATGAAACATACGAGTTTAATTAAACTTTCTGAAAATGTAGTAAGTACTATTAAGTACCTCAGTACTGATATTGTAGGTATGTGAGATATTCCAAAAAATTCCATGAAAACATTATTAATTTTTTTCTACTAAATAGTTATTTGTGACACAAGGTCGGAAAATGTCATTTTGCAAGAGCGAGTAAAGTTGTGTAGCCGAGGTGCGTAGCACCGAGGCGAAACAATACGAGCACTTGCAAAACATTTTCCGGACGTGTAACACACACTATTTTTTGGTCCGACCAATTTTTAACATTTTCAAAAGTTCAAAAACTTTTTACTTTGTAACATACTTTATGTGTTTATTGACAGCTATTGCACGATTAAGGAATGATTCTACTTACGTTTCATTAAATAAATTTAATTCCCATTAATTTCTGAGTTTACGGACTATTAAAACACGTCCACTTCCACAAGGGTTATGCCGCAATTTGTATTTGTTAGAATTATTTTACTTCTAAATTAATAAACACGAATCTAACCCAACAAAAGTACCTAAATTAATTTCCGTTGGCCAATTGTCCTTACAGAACAGAGGTCATGAAAAATTAAGAGAGAAATTAAATGTAAATTAGAAATCTGATTACCTTTAGAAAAAGTTATTAGTTTAGTATATTATACGCTGTTTTTAAATAAATTTTATTAAAATTTATATTATTCATCATGTATTTATTCATACTTAATATGTCGATTAAAAGAATAAGGAATGATTTTCTGATAATCGATTACAAGATTCTTAATTTTTATACATACGAATACTGTGCTAATAAGCGGCACAGTAAAAATTGTTATATTGAAAATATTAACATTAATATCTAATAATTTTATATAAAAATAACAGAGACAATGAACTATTTTCATAATCGAATGATAAGTAGTTGTAAATTGACATAAATGTCAAATTTTATAATACAAGTTGTGAGAGAAATTAAATTTAAATTAGAATCCTGCTAACTTTTAGAAAAAGTTATAGGTAAGTTTTGTATATTATACGCTGTTTTTAAATAAATTTAATTAAAATTTGTATTATTCATTATGTATTTTTGATGACTTAAAATTTAAACTCATAGCGCCATCTCTTTAGATAATCTAAAAGCTACTTTGCCGGCCTAGGCTGGAAAATGTCATTTTCCGGACGATTTTGAAGTAATTAATAGTATTGTTTCTGGACGGAGGACCAAAAAATAATATTTTTTGTCCCCCTCTCGTATAATTTCGGTTTGATTTCGATAGACGACACACTATTCGAAAGATACAATTTGGCTCTACAGCTTTTATTTAAAACATTTTTTTTCTGAAATATAACACATAAGTTATGAATTATTTATATTTTTGTTGTACGTGCGATTTGAAAGAGTTCGCGAGCAGCGAAGCGGCGAGCATGTTTAACAAACCCAAAATGGGTAAAAGGAAAGTTGTGTGCGTGTACCACACCAGATTTTTATTTTAATCCGGAATATGTCACATATGAAAAACATGTAAAAGGAACGGAAAATTTTTATTGTTGAAGATATGCGTTGAAGAATTTTTTGAGGTAGTTAGGTACTGTGAAAGAGTGATATTTGCCTTTGTGATCTACTCCGTACTTATTGCATAATACACAAATATCTTGCTTCATGAAGTAATCTTCACTTATTCCTTTATGAAGTAGGTTACATTTAGGCTCCACAAATCGCAAACAGTACCGACAACGAAGCGCTATATGTTTTTCATTTTCCAGTATTTCCCTACCACATACCAAACAAAGGTTCGTGACATCGGTAGATTGTTCGAGCAAGAGTGTTCTTAAATGTTTCCTGTATTTCGGGCAATCTAGAACTGTTGTGAGATCCGAATTGTTTATCAGGCATACGAAAAATTTAATGCAAAAAACACCGCAATTGTCTGTATCTTGCTGTATGGCGTGATTGTACTTTCTTATTGTGAATTTGTGATTAACAAATAAACGATAATTCCTTTTGTTTGAAACCTTTAAAAACTTCACAAATTCGTTCAAAAACAATATTGCAGCATCACTTGCATGATTGTTCATCGGATCTAGTAACGAAAATTCGGATTTGGCAAAATCGACTATAACTAAGACAAAATGATTTCCGTTGATAAACGTTGGGAGAGCGAGACGCTTATTGCCTTCGATATGAATGTGGGACATAAAATTATCTACTTTCTTTTTGTTTCGATTCAAAATATCTGACGCCACTTCTACTTTTATTAATTGATATTTGTTACCTTTATTGAATAGGTGGCAACAAATATCAATCAGAAAACCATTGAGCCATTTATTATCACAGAGATTTCCGAAATCATCTGAATACAGAGAATTGAAACCCACCATACCAACAAAACGGGTTACAAAATATTGTCGGTGTAATGATCGGTAGTAATTGAGGTCATTGATCAGACCATTCGGTAAAAATGAGAACGGGTTTGTACAATCTCTGCACCGGAAACTGCAATTTGAAAATGATGCATTTCTGTTAGGTTCAATACAATGTTGGTGAAGCCAATCGTCACAATTGTCACACTGGACCCATCGTGCGATGCGGTCTAGACTGCCCAATTCACAATATTTACAAGAAACACTTTGATTGTGCGTAATGTTTTCCTTTTCTTCGAAACATAAACGACAACGGAAGGTGTCGTTGACAAGGTTGTTGTCGAAGTTGGGATCCTTGGCACGACAACAATCTTGATGGAACCAACGCTTACACCAGTCACATTCCACCCAATCAGCCGTGTGTTCTAGCGCACCAATTCCACAGTAAGAACATGCTATATTTTGTTCTGACATAGTGGTGATTACAGAAGTGGATGGAAGTGTAGGTACCGTAGGTACGGGTTGGACTTGCATGGTGGCTTCACACGGAACAAGTAGTAATTGCCTGAGATATGATCCGGAAAAATGAGTTTTCGGACCTGTACGTACTCTCTTATACCACGATTCAAGAGCTACATGTTCCGAAGCAATATCGATACGTGCTGTTTTCGGTTTTGGTTTTGTTAATCTTGATTTTGGAATATCGAACTTAGCCTCTGTATATAAGGCCAACACGTTTTCTCTACTTGTTCTAAGGAATCTAGAACACTTCCATTTGGGTTTACCATCCATTATGTTTCCCTTTAGATTGCCAAAATAGTTTTCGACATAGCTATTACTGACATGTTGGTTCACACTTCTTCTTTTTAAAATTATAGCTGTCCAAAGAGAACATATTGGAAGGTATCTATGAAATAGGATGTCGAAAAATTGTACACTATAGTATTTATTGGGTGGATCTTGAACGGAAGCAAAAGTGTGGGTCGCTTTAATATTTTTCAACAACTTATCGAAATGTTTAAAAAATATACTGTCTTTATGCAGACCCAAACTTTTGGTGTGTAACGCCTTCTCGTGGTCATGTACACATTCTTCCAAAGCAATATTTTCGAATTTTTCGGCACCCGTTCCATTATCTTTAAGTTTGAGTAATTGTGTGAAATTGAAAACCGTTTCGTCGTTCCATGAAGGATTCAACAACATTATTGTAACGCTTTCGAACCAGTTTTCAATTTCATGCAAATTTTGCATGTCGATGACGCAGGCCATGATATCCTTAAAAAATCTACGGACATGTTTATCTGCGAAACAACCGTCTATGTCCCTACTAAAATTTTTCATTAAGTGCGCACAGCATAAATGTAAAGTAATTATGTCATCGTTTAGATCAGCTTTTCCTAGCGCTACGTCGTACGTGATTTTCAAATATTCCAATAGATCCAAGCGATTACACGCTTGTACGATCGCATGCATGCTAGCAAAGCTGTGATCTGTAACGATCGACCGAAATGCAGGCCATTTACGATTCTTCTCACAGAATACCCGGAACCGATAAAACAAAAAAAAAATCGTTTGGGTATCATGACCTGCCGATATCATCTCAAACACGGGAAATATCCGCCCAGTACTGATTGGCAGAACAGCGCTATATAGGAAAACTTTATTACTGTTTTCGGTTGGTTTTCTGACTACACCTCCGGTTGCATCAAAATATAAAGTGGGTAAATGATCGGTCGCACTTACTTTCAAAACACGAAACTGCTCAGTGCTGAACAGAAGAACTGTGAAGGATGGCATGAAGAACCCTTTAACGAACTCGTCGTGATCTTCTTGGAATTTATATAGATCTATGACATCATTATTATCCCGATCGCGATGCTGTTCTGCCTTGGATTTAATTTTCCTAATTACGCAGTCAGATTTTATATCTTGAAGGTTGCCACGCTTCAAAAATTGTCCTTTTGCGCTCAAAAGGGTCTCTTTCTTGTACTGTGAGGCCTTCTTATGTAGAAGGCGTTGTTGTACAATTTTACGTTCTACCCCTCGAACGCTCATCGTTATTATTTGCGGATGGCAGTAATCCCGAGTGTTGGTGAAAACAGACACATGACAACCTTGCAAGATAACAACAAATTTTTTACAATTTGTCTCATTATGTGAACAATATGCTCTAATTCGAATCGTACCATCTTTCTTGGTTTTTTGACCGCAAAAAATGATCGAACAGATATTGTTTACATAATTTTTTATCTGACTGCGTAAATAGTATGGATAATATTCACTATCCAATTTATTATGCTGAAACAAAACATTAAATTCTTCTCTCTTAATTACAAATTCTCCCTCCAGAATATTGCAAGTGTGAGGCACCTTTGGAGGCATTCGCTTAACTTCACGGGAATTGACCGGAAGTATTCCGCTGTGGTTGACTTTGGATAAATTCAGAATTGCCTTGGGAATCGAAAAACTCTCAGAGGTAACGTCTTGTTGTTTTTCGTTGCCCCCGGCTTCACTACTTTGCGAAACTGGCTGAGCTTCATTCATATGAAGCGCAAAGTTATCAACAGTGGCATTTTCGATATGACTTATTCCGATCAATTCCTGTGAAACTTTTTTAACCTGTAATGGAGTCGAAGAAATAATAGTTTGTTCGGTATAATGACTGTCCACAATAATCGAATCACAGACCGATACTAATTCTTTCGAGAAAGATTCCTTATTAAGACCCAATAGATCCGAAAAAGTTGTTTTATTATTATGTATGTATCGGTATACCTCACTGGGATATTTCATTTTGTACTTTTGTTTCAAGGTATTGCAAACAGAGAGAAAAAAGGGATGATTTGGTTTCAGAGTGAAAACAATGTTTATGATATTTGGATGCAATGCGCACAATACACCAGCGATGGCACGTAATTGTGTAACGTTAGCTTTACGCCCGCCCCCGACTTTTTTTGGCATTGTCAATTGTTGTCAATCAAATATATAGGTACTTAAAAAATAACGATAAAAATGGATAAAAAAATGGTAAACGGTAAAATAACGGTAATGGTAAATGGTAACGGTAAAAAGATGGTAAAAATAAGATCAAACCACTTCCAGGCCTTCCAACGAAAAAGAATCTGGATCTGGATCCAAAGATCTTCAGATTTCATGCCCAATAGCCAAATTGGAATGGTGCGTGATTTCTGGAAAAAAAATTTATAGAAACTTCTACCCCGATTTATATTAGAATTTTTTTTCGCGATGTTTCTAGTACTGGGACGTATTAAAAAATCCTTAAAACCGAACCACTTCTAACAATAGACAGAATGAATAATATTAAATCGCTACTTACCAATAATTTTTCTTCGTAGCTGACGAACAAACTAACACTAATCTATGTCACTAATCATTAAACCTAATACATATAACTAACAAAAATGATAAAAAAAAACGAAAAACCAACACGTAGGTACGTTCCAATTCGTGAAGGGTTCTCTTCGATAACGTATTTCACGTCGAAGTGTTGAAAAAATACTAAAAATTTTGCATTGGAGGCACTCCCAGATGTTAAAAGTAATTTTTAGGGCAATTTTTAACATCTGCAAGTACATCTTGAAAAAATTCTCATTTGTCGGGATTCGCAAAAAAAGCTTTATGATGGGACAAATTTTATTGCCCGGTCTATTGCCGCCGAACATATTTTAAACCGTTTTATTGAACTTCAATTTCAAACAAAAATAGTTCCTGAACGAATCATCCGTTTTTCAAAAATTCGCAATTCGCGTGTTCTGGAACATGTCCCCTTTCAAATATGACTTTGTCTATTTTATGGTCTGTTTGTTGAACGGTCTTGTTTCTGACAGCAAAATACAGTTCGTATCAGTTTTTGTTTTGTTTTATTGAAAACCTTTCTAAATAATATTAAGCATACGGAATGTCTAATGACCAAAGGTGTCGAACGTCCCCCATTTTTACCCCCTGGAATAATTGATCAAGAAATGGCACTATCACCATTCGATTCTTCATTAAATTCCACATAAGTGTGAAAATTTTCGTGAAAATCGATTAAGGGGACCCCGTCCTAATTAGTTATCAGCCGTTTATGGGAATCCGACACTTCAACGAACATTCCCCATTTTTACCCCCTGGAATAATTGATCAAGAAATGGCACTATCACCATTCGATTCTTTATTAAATTCCACATAAGTGTGAAAATTTTCGTGAAAATCGATTAAGGGGAACCCGTCCTAATTAGTTATCAGCCGTTTATGGGAATCCGACACTTCAACGAACATTCCCCATTTTTACCCCCTGGAATAATTGATCAAGAAATGGCACTATCACCATTCGATTCTTTATTAAATTCCACATAAGTGTGAAAATTTTCGTGAAAATCGATTAAGGGGAACCCGTCCTAATTAATTATTAGCCGTTTATGGGAATTCTACACTTCAACGAACATTCCCCATTTTTACCCCCTGGAATAATTGATCAAGAAATGGCACTATCACCATTCGATTCTTTATTAAATTTCACATGAGTGTGAAAATTTTCGTGGTAATCGATTAAGAGGAACCCGCCCTAATTAATTATCAGCCGTTTCTGGGAATCCGACACTTCAACGAACATTCCCCATTTTTATCCCCTGGAACAATTGATCAAGAAATGGCACTATCACCATTCGATTCTTCATTAAATTCCACATAAGTGTGAAAATTTTCGTGAAAATCGATTAAGGGGAACCCGTCCTAATTAGTTATCAGCCGTTTATGGGAATCCGACACTTCAACGAACATTCCCCATTTTTACCCCCTGGAACAATTGGTCAAGAAATGGCACTATCACCATTTGATTCTTTATTAAATTCCACATAAGTGTGAAAATTTTCGTGAAAATCGATTAAGGGGAACCCGTCCTAATTAATTATTACCCGTTTATGGGAATTCTACACTTCAACGAACATTCCCCATTTTTACCCCCTGGAATAATTGATCAAGAAATGGCACTATCACCATTCGATTCTTTATTAAATTTCACATGAGTGTGAAAATTTTCGTGGTAATCGATTAAGAGGAACCCGCCCTAATTAATTATCAGCCGTTTCTGGGAATCCGACACTTCAACGAACATTCCCCATTTTTATCCCCTGGAATAATTGATCAAGAAATGGCACTATCACCATTCGATTCTTTATTAAATTTCACATGAGTGTGAAAATTTTCGTGGTAATCGATTAAGAGGAACCCGCCCTAATTAATTATCAGCCGTTTCTGGGAATCCGACACTTCAACGAACATTCCCCATTTTTACCCCCTGGAATAATTGATCAAGAAATGGCACTATCACCATTCGATTCTTTATTAAATTCCACATAAGTGTGAAAATTTTCGTGAAAATCGATTAAGGGGAACCCGTCCTAATTAATTATTAGCCGTTTATGGGAATTCTACACTTCAACGAACATTCCCCATTTTTACCCCCTGGAATAATTGATCAAGAAATGGCACTATCACCATTCGATTCTTTATTAAATTTCACATGAGTGTGAAAATTTTCGTGGTAATCGATTAAGAGGAACCCGCCCTAATTAATTATCAGCCGTTTCTGGGAATCCGACACTTCAACGAACATTCCCCATTTTTATCCCCTGGAATAATTGATCAAGAAATGGCACTATCACCATTCGATTCTTTATTAAATTCCACATAAGTGTGAAAATTTTCGTGAAAATCGATTAAGGGGAACCCGTCCTAATTAATTATTAGCCGTTTATGGGAATTCTACACTTCAACGAACATTCCCCATTTTTACCCCCTGGAATAATTGATCAAGAAATGGCACTATCACCATTCGATTCTTTATTAAATTTCACATGAGTGTGAAAATTTTCGTGGTAATCGATTAAGAGGAACCCGTCCTAATTAGTTATCAGCCGTTTATGGGAATCCGACACTTCAACGAACATTCCCCATTTTTACCCCCTGGAATAATTGATCAAGAAATGGCACTATCACCATTCGATTCTTCATTAAATTCCACATAAGTGTGAAAATTTTCGTGAAAATCGATTAAGGGGAACCCGTCCTAATTAGTTATCAGCCGTTTATGGGAATCCGACACTTCAACGAACATTCCCCATTTTTAGCCCCTGGAATAATTGATCAAGAAATGGCACTATCACCATTCGATTCTTTATTGAATTCCACATAAGTGTGAAAATTTTCGTGAAAATCGATTAAGGGGAACCCGCCCTAATTAATTATTAGCCGTTTCTGGGAATCCGACACTTCAACGAACATTCCCCATTTTTACCCCCTGGAATAATTGATCAAGAAATAGCACTATCACCATTCGATTCTTTATTAAATTCCACATAAGTGTGAAAATTTTCGTGAAAATCGATTAAGGAGAACCCGTCCTAATTAGTTATCAGCCGTTTATGGGAATCCGACACTTCAACGAACATTCCCCATTTTTACCCCCTGGAATAATTGATCAAGAAATGGCACTATCACCATTCGATTCTTTATTAAATTCCACATAAGTGTGAAAATTTTCGTGAAAATCGATTAAGGGGAACCCGCCCTAATTAATTATTAGCCGTTTCTGGGAATTCAATATTGTATGTATATTTAATATTTCACGTATAAATGGTGTAAATGCATTAACTGTTGAGGTTTTCGGGTTGAAATGAGAACAGACACTTCATTTCTATCGTGTTCGTTTGCTTAATCACAGATTCATTAGGAACAAATTAAGAAATATTATTATTTTTGATTTTCGTATATCTACCGCGCCACTGGACCGTCGGGAAGATTCGGGTTTTTTGACTTATAACCTTGACTGTTAACTTCACACCGCTGTAACAGTAAGCCATAACGGTAAGACGGTAATGACTGGTAAGCCGAGGAACAATTTATTTACGCTCGAATTTTCTGTAAGTAAAAGCTTTATTAATTATTCAAATAACATATCTAATTCCGATTACAAATTATGGCATCAGCGATTAGGCCATATCGGAAAAGATAAATTTAATGAAATAAGAAATAAGCAATTAGTAAATGACGTAGAAACATTAAGTAAAATTATACCTGATAATGATTTATGTGAAGCTTGCATTAACGGAAAACAAGCGCGACTATCATTCAATAAATTTAAAAATAAAGATTACATAAAAAGACCATTATTTAACATACACTCAGATGTATGTGGTCCTATTACGCCTTCTGCGATAAATGATAAAAATTATTTTGTATTGTTTGTTGATGAATTTACTCATTACTGTGTAACTTATTTAATTAAAAATAAATCTGATGTTTTTGCAATGTTTAAAGATTATGTAGCAAAGAGTGAATCCAGGTTTAATTTAAAAATTGTTAATTTCTATACAGATAATGGTAAAGAATATTTATCTAACGAGATGAAGGATTATTGTGTTCAAAAGGGCATTAGTTATCATCTTACAGTACCACGAACTCCACAGTTAAATGGTGTATCTGAAAGAATGGTTAGAACCATCACAGAGAAAGCGCGAACAATGATATCTGGTGCAGAATTAGATAAGGTATTTTGGGGTGATGCAGTTTTAACTGCAACTTATCTATTTAATATGACACCAACAAAATCATTGAATGCAAACAAAACACCATATGAAATGTGGTATAATAAGAAACCACAATTAAAATACCTAAAGGTTTTCGGTTCAACTGTATATGTGCATGTTAAAACCAGTAAAAACAAATTTGATGAAAAGTCATCAAAGGGAATACTGGTAGGTTACGAACCAAATGGGTATAGAGTATATAAAGTGAAGAATGATAAATACGTGGTAGTAAGAGATGTAATTGTAGATGAGACAAATTTTGTTAAGTCCAGACCGAAATTAAAGGTACTTGATGATCAGGTCGATTCAAGTAGAAAAACTGAAGTCCCTAACGATGTGTTAAACTCAGTAGACGACCCTTGTAACGAACTCTACAATAATAAGACAGATAAAAATAGTAGTATTGAAAATACACACAATACAATACCTCGACTTAATGACGTACAAACAGACAGTGTTGAAAAACTAAAAGATAATTCTTCATCTCAAGATAAAGATAGTGTAGGACTTAGGCGGAGTGATAGACTCAAAGATCGTAGCCAAGCTTCATATAATGAAGATGATGTACCTGACGATTATTTATTATGTGCACAGTCCCGTATAAATCCTATACCTAATTCGTATGATGAAATTGAGTATAGGAATGATGCTAAACAATGGCAACAGGCAATTAAAGATGAATTAAATTCTTTAATGATAAATAAAACTTGGACTTTAGTACCGAAACCAAGTAATAAAAATATTGTAGATTGTAAATGGATATTTACTATAAAGAACGATGAGTTCGGAAATCCATTAAAGTATAAAGCTCGTTTAGTTGCCAGAGGTTTTAGTCAAGAATATCTTGTAGATTATAATGAAACATTTGCTCCAGTCGCAAGAATTTCAACATTTAGATTTTTAATAGCATTTTCAAATCAACATGGCTTGTTAGTCCACCAGATGGATGTAAAAACTGCATTTTTAAATGGTGAGTTAATAGAAGAAATATACATGAGAGTACCTGAGGGTGTAAAATGTAAGGACGACCAAGTCTGTAAGTTAAACAAAGCATTATATAGCCTAAACCAAGCTGCTAGATGTTGGTTTGAAATGTTTGAAAAGACTCTTTTAGAATTAAGTTTTACAAATTCCCATGGAGATCGGTGCATGTACATATTAGACAGAGGAGATATTTCTAAAAATATTTACACTATATTATATGTAGATGATCTAGTGATATGTACTGCAAATGAAATTACAATGAAGAATTTTAAAAATTATTTAATGAATAAATTCTCAATGGTTGATCTAAAAGAGATAAAGATTTTCTTAGGTATTAGAGTTACTAAACAAAATAAAGTAATAACACTGGATCAAAGTACATATATTAAAGCAGTATTAAATAAATTTAACATGACAGATTGCAAGCCTGTAAGTACACCATTAGCAACTAATTTAGATTATAGGGCATTGGAATCTGATGAGAAATACGATGCTCCGTGTCGAAGTCTCATCGGGTGTCTAATGTATTTAATGGTATGTACAAGACCCGATCTAACTCTAGCTATAAGTACATTAAGTAGATATACGAATAAAAATAACCAAGAACTTTGGCAATGTTTAAAACGAGTACTTTGATACTTACAAGGTACTATCAATTTAAAATTAAAATATGTACAGGGAACATATAATAATATATTTACAGGGTATGTTGACGCTAATTGGGGGGGAAATAAAAATGAAACCTCTGACTTAAAATTTAAGAGAAGAAGTACAACGGGTTATTTATTTAAGTTATATGATAGATGTACAATATGTTGGAACACAAAAAGGCAGTCATCTGTGGCAGGTTCATCTACAGAGGCTGAATATATGGCACTGTATGAAGCTGTCAAAGAGGCAATGTGGTTAAAAATTTTCCAGCAGGTATAAACCTGGAAACGAAAGAACCTATTTTAATATATAAAGATAACAATGGATGTATCAGCATAGCTAATAATCCAACCAGCCACAAAAGATCCAAACATATTGACATCAAATATCATTTTTCTCGACAAGAAGTTGCGAAAAAGACTATAATTCTTGAACATATTTCAACAGGTGAGCAAATTGCAGACATGCTGACCAAGCCACTACCAAGGGTCAAGTTCCAGGAGTTGAGAGCAAAATTGGGATTGGAAGATTAATTAAAAAAAAAAAAAAAAAAAAAAAACAAAATAAATAATTAAATAATATCTAGATGTAATAATAGTATAATTATAATTTTATTCTTTTGATTTATGATCTGATAAGGTTTTTCTGGGTTTCCCTTATCGTTAAGACAGATGTCGGATCATTATGTATATGGTTAGTAATAACCATCCCAGACAAAGAGTTAACGGAAGATATGTCAGTAAATATTAAAAGTATTCTAGTTAAATATTATATCTGGTTTAATTTTATAATTATTGATATTGTAAATTTTAAAAGAGATTAATTTTTGAGGGGGCGTGTAGAAATATATTGAGTTCAAAAATCCTTCTCTTTATATTATAATTTGTATTTTTAGTTTATTTTATAAGAAGATATTTTAAAAGTGAAAGCTTTCTTTTAAGCTAACATTTGGTGTTTTTACATTTCTGTTTCTAAAGAGTAAGATAAAATTCTTAAACTACGAGTCATAAAACCAGGTATAATTTACCCAAAATATTACCAGATGTTAAGGGACAAACAACCATAGTTGTAAAGTCGTTAGTTAGTTCTTTCTAATATTTAAGATTGTAAAGACATACTTTCTAGACTCTCTTTTTAAAATAAAGACAATTCCAATAATTAAATCTTAATTATTTCACAAATTAACCATTGAATATCCCATAATTTCCAACAAATATCATATAATGATTTTGCTAAATCATTCGCATAAGAATTTATCAATCCAGGCGCGTGCATAGAAGTATAACTTCTGCCGGCAGTCCCACTGACCGCCACACCCTTTTTTAATAATAATTCCGGTTCATAATTGATTCAACGTTATATGTCAAACATTAAAAAATAACGAATCACTGATATCCAGATATATTAAACCACGAAATAATAAATCAAACTAGATTTTTACATACCATATACGTGAATATATTAATATCCAGTTAGCCTAGACCGTTACCATAGTGACGATAAAAAATCATTAGAAGTGTCAAAAAGTCAACCCCAGAAATACGTAATAAAATATAAAAAGAAATGTGGACCAAAATTGTAAAAATTGGAGTATCGAGCCATCATCAAGTACCTAAAAGGGTTAATCGATAAACATATTTACGAAAATGTGCAGAATACTCTTGGAGATAAATAGCCATCGTATCCGACATAAAAAAATTGAATTGGAAGCTTCAAAAGATGTAAATTTAAATATCATTGCAGTTTATGACATAATTTTATTAGACTATTGAATTAGTATAAAATAATTATATAAGGCACTAAATATTTTATATAAATATTAGTAGGTACATTAGTAGGTTCACGTGGATTTGGACATAAGAAACATTTCTGCAAAATAGATCTACCTTGTTACCTGATCTAAATCATATATCTTTTTTATTTTTTATTTGCGTTTCTTTAATTTTCGTTTTCTTTTTATTTTCTGTTCCCTTTTCAATTTTTTATTACATTATTAAATTAACTTCCACTTTTTAACATCATTACGATAACTTTTCATTTAGCTCGTCCGAACCGACGCTCGCCTTTCATCAACCAACTGATTGCCTTCCGCAATAGTGAACCTAAAGACGAGCCTTGAATATCTTCCGTTAAAAAATGGTACAATATATAGAAATACAGATAGATATTGTCCAAGAAATAAAAGCAATGAGAATGAGATGGACAAGACATGTAAGAAGACAGGATGACAATAGACTTGTCAAATTAGTGTGAGAGAAAACACTAACAAGTAGGAGACCAATGGGAAGAACTTCGATCGAAAGATAACATAAACGAAGATTTAAGAACAATGGAGAAAACAAATCCGCTAGATCTTATGCAAGATCGAAAGGAGTGGAGGTGTTTTAAAGCTACGGAGTAAGTAAGCACATTTAAAAAACGAGAATCTTACTTTGTGTAAAAATTTTTTTTTGATCAGTTGCATTGCGAATAAACTCTTTTACATTATCTCTAGATACTATCAATAATTTTTGCTTTGTATTCAACTGACTGTTTTTTTTATTTTATTAATTTCGCAAATTGTTTAATATCAATATTTCAATGGTTTCATAGTTTGCGTTAACTTCGATCAGAGCATTGATGATTTTAAATTTTTGGATTCATTTTTAAAATAATTTACAATCACATTTTCTGAGCATTTTCGAACATTTTTTGACTTGAACCAACTGACGAATATACTACATTCCTTTTGAACTATTTTTTTATTTGTCTAAAAGCAACTTTAATTGGATACCAAAGAAATGCTTCTAATCTGGAGAAAATAGATAATGGTCTTTTCCTAGACCGAAGAATCCCGAAGCTAAAATACAAACGTTATCTGGACTCAGTATATTGAAAAGTGAAATTAAACACGCCATAAGCTTAATGAAAAATAACAAAGCTCTAGACACGGATGATATATAATCAAAAAAACGTTTCAAAATAAGCGAAAAAAATCTTAAAATTATTGTTCTACTCTTTAACAATATTTATGACACTGGGCATATTCCTGAAGATTGGCTTCGTTCTACATTTATCACAATTCCCAAGTAAAACAGCGCAACCTTATGTAAAGACTAACGTTTCATTAGTCTAATGAGTCATTTCCTTAAACTTTTTCTTCGAGCTCTACACACAAGAGTTTATAGATGTGAGGAAGTACGTGGTGCTACTCAGTTTGGATCTAAAAACGGATTTGAAACAAAAGAAGCCATACTCAGTCTTCAAACATTGGTGTAAAATGACAAAATCAAAGAAAAGAAGTCTTTTTATGCCTTATCGACAATGAAAAGGCATTTGACAATGTTAAACATGATCCTTATATCATATCTTGGAAACTTGAGACGGGTTGGAAAACATATAAGACTAATAAACAGTTTAAACTGGAACCAAAAAGCGGCAGTTTAAATCCAACACGCAGGAACAACTGAGGGCTTCGAAATTAAAAAAGATGTTCGCCAGGGGTGCATCTTCGAAAGAGTCAATCTTTAATAGTCCTATAGGCATTGAACTAACGGAATCCCCAATAAAAATATTTCGTATGCGGATGACACCATGATAACCAGTGGTTAGTGGAAGTGATCTACAAACTTCACTGGATAAGGTCAACCAAGAAAGTCAGAGATTGGGTTTGAAAATTAACACCCATAAAACCAAATATATGACTATGGGTAGAGGCGATACCCTGCATATTAGATTATTCATAGATAGTGTCACATAGAATAATAGGGTAGTTTAATAATTTTATAGTTCATTGAATTATTTTGTATTGTAATCATCCAGGTCAAAATCAGTACGTTAGATTTAAAGGCGACCTTAAATAGTTTAATTCTTATTGTCACGTAGCGTATGAATTCGCTATAAAAGAGCGTCGTTGAGGTCGCACTCGAGGAGTTCGGAGACTGAGGTTGTCTGTAAGGGTCACCCTTTGGGGTGTTCCTAGAACAGACCCTTGGGTCTGGGCCGTTGTGGCTCTTGACGTATTTTCGTGAGTAAATGTGGCATGCCACCATGTAGTTTATTTGGTAAGATTAGTTAAGATTTGTATTTAGTTATTCGTTATTCATTGTTTGTTTCTTGCTAATATATTTATTGTTCGTTTCCTGTTGTTTATCTCATTTTCCCCTTGGTTAGTTTTCTGCGTTCAGCAGGATACCTAACCAGGGGGTAGATAACCACGACCTGGGTGGGAAGTGCTTTCAGTAAGCTACCTCTCATCCCAAAACACTATGGCACATTCTCTTCAATCCCCCCAGGCGTGACAATAAAAAGCACATTGAACAGATCACTCAATTTAATTACCTACTTGGGATGCATGAACAACCAAAAATGGGATCCAGACCAGGAAATAAAATGCAGAAACGAACAAGCTCGAGCAACGTTTTTAAATTTTTAACAGATAAAAACTTAAATTGTAGCCTTAAATATATGATGGTAAAATGTTACCTATGATCGGTTCTTTTGTACGGAGTCGAGATATGGACGTTGAAAAAACAAATTATCAACAAGCTCTGCGGCGAATGTGAAGAGTATCGTGGGTCGATCATGTGACAAAGGAAGATATTTTGCAGAGAGCTCGTTTGGTAGACCGGAAGCTTTTTGATAACATTAAAAGAGGAAAAATTGGCCAACTTGTACATATACTCGGCGAAGAACGTTATCATTGCCCACGCCTAATTCTCCAGGGTAAACTAGAGAGAAGAAAAAGAAGATTAGTTAGAAGCAACTATCCTGGCTATGAAATATATGACAATGGACAGGAATTCGAGATTTTCAGGCACTGCAAGACGCTGCATTAATAAACTTATATCTGATACGGAAACCTACGCAGAAATTTGCACGTCACTTTAAGAAGAAGGAGATCTCTAATTCAAAACTCCTTACGGATTTAACAATTTTTGGAGACGTACACAATCATTGTCATTTATTTTGTGTTTTAAAGTAATTATAATTAATTTCTACGCATAAAAAATACTAAAGTCTTTTGTTTGACAGGCACAGTAGATTTGATCAGGTCAGCGTAATAAATGTATATTATGTTCGAGATACTTCGAGAAGGATTTAATTTTATATATAAGGGACCGCTTCGGACGGGGAAGAATAATTATTATTGTATTAGCTGGCGATAAAGTGCCGACTGTTGTACGAGATATTTTAAAGACGTTATTAAGAAATTGTAACTGTATCAAAGTTGTGTAAATTATTTTATATTTGTTAAGTATGTCTGCTGCTTAGGTATCACTTAACCCGAATCCACGCAGGAAAAATATAACTGTACTTTAATTTCTTAATTTGATGGTCAATTAAAATATTCAGTAGTCCTTTTTTGTTTTAATTTTAATATAACATGGGTACCGGTATTCATTTTAAATTAAAATTATTATTTTGAAAATTAAATTTTTTTTGTACTTGTACTAGTAATTTGGATGTGTAAAAGCCAACTCCCAATAGTGATCGTAGAAAACTAATTGATTCAAGTTTTCTTTCCGTTGATAATTTTTCGCTATATCCTCGTATATAGTGTTATACTTACTATTAAACGTTATGTTAATAATTTCTTCATAAAAGTAGAATATAGGTATACAAAATGTACGATATTTATTGACAAAGTTTTTTATACTGTTGCCGCGATTAGATACTAAATGAAGCCATAATACCAGAACAAGATAAATAGTTTTCAGTTCTATAAATTATCGATTCAAAGTTAAGCGATAAATTATGTACGTCTTAAAGCTTCAGCAGTAAATTCTGATGACAATGTGGCCGAAATTTGATAAATGGATCTTAACACTTATTATCGGAAATATTTCGCCTGCTACAAAATCTTCAACTTAATAATGGAAACTAATAATTACATTACACGGAAATGTGTTTATAACGTAAATATAAAAGGTTGAGCTAAAAGCTAAAAAAATTAAACGATAAAAATTAATTTTAAACCTTGTAAAATTATATAAGTATATTTATTTGAATATTTTTAAAATGATGATCCAATGCTTACAATTAATTTTAACATTGACTAAGTTTGCCAATAAGTTTCACTTACTTTTGTTTTAAATTACAAAACGTAGCATTGTAATAACGTGTGATTCATTCACCTGCAGTTTCCCGAAAATTCTAGAGTTACAGAGAATAATAATTCGAGTAAATCATTTACGGAGTAAACAAACAGTTGATATATAGTGAAACATAATAATTATAAAAAAAATTATTAGAATTAAAGTTAAAATTAAATGAAGACTAAACGTAGGGGAAAGGTGTACAAAATGACATAGTGGGGTAAAATGAAACACTGCTTATTTACACACAAGTTTTCGTTCGTAAGTGCTCGGAAACGAATATGCCATTGTAGCATGGGTATTGGACATGCTAGAATATATTTAGTACGGCTTAGTTAGTTAGAGAGTGTACACGTATGATTATCTTGTTTTTGAAGTCAAAAAGTTTTTGTGGCCAAATATTAGAAACTGCTTTATCTTTTTACTGTGTTGAACTGGTAAGTTGAATTTTTTATGATGAAATAATGGATTATTGCTTCTAGGATTACTTGTATTAGATTTATTAAATAAGTTGTTGTTTTGTCAAAAATTTCATTTCTATATATATATGTTCATGTGGGGTAAAATGATATACTGTATGAGAGGGTAAATTGACATACTATGTCATTTTACCCGACCATATATAAAAATAAATATGTGTTAATTTTTACAGATAATGCCGCGAAATTACTCAAGAAAGTCCAATAGGCAATCGTGGAATGCCGATTCTATGCTAAAGTTAATAGAAGCCGTTAAAAATGGTGGAATGTGGTGGCTCAGAGCATCAAAAAGTTACAAAATACCTCAAGCAACCCTAAGGAGGCATGCTTTGGAAAAAAATAAAGTTCTAAAAATAGGCGAAAAAAGTCTGGTTAGGTTTAAACCTACATTTTCCATAGAAGTAGAACGGCAGTTGGTAGAACATTTAAAACTGCTAGAATCAAGGTTTTTTGGATTAACAAGACGAGACGTATTGGAATTAGCTTATAAATTAGCAGTACAAAACGGGTTTGACCACCATTTTAACGACCAGAAAAAGGCCGCGGGAAAGGACTGGTTAAGAGGATTCCGTAAAAGAAATCCCGATATAACATTGCGCAAACCTGAAGCCACATCTGCGGCAAGAGCGCAGGCATTCAACAAGCCTCAAGTGGCTCATTTCTTTAAAGTGCTGGAAAAAAATATTCTGAAGGAGAGAATAGATCCTATGAAGATATATAATGCAGATGAATCTGCATTATCTACCGTACAGCGCCCGCAGAAAGTATTTGCTACAGCCGGCCGAAAACAAGTAGGCGCGATTACAAGTGCAGAAAGAGGTTCTCATGTAACAGTTGTTTGCTGCATGTGTACCAATGGCAACTTCGTTCCGCCGGCATTAATTTTTCCAAGGAAAAATATGAAGATAGAATTAACCGACCATACACCTGTAGGAACTTTATGCATTGCCCAGGAGTCTGGCTGGATGACTGGTCCAGTATTTTTACAGTGGCTTCAACATTTCCAAAAATATGTCAAGGCATCCCCCACTGAAAAAGTTTTGTTAATCGTTGATGGACATTCAAGTCATAAATATCTGGATGCTCTTGTGTATGCCGAAGAGAATGGTATTGTTCTTTTGTGTTTACCGCCTCACTGCACACATCGAATGCAACCACTCGATGTTGCATTTTTTGGGCCACTCAAAACCTATTATGACCAAGAAATAACCAAATGGCTCAAAGCTCACCCTGGCAAAGTTGTGACACAATTTCAAATTGGTGGTCTGTTGAATGAAGCGTATGGAAAGGCAGCTAGTGTCCAGAACGCTATTCATGGATTTGCGAAAACAGGCATCTATCCAATGAACCCCGATGTGTTCCCTGACTATATGTTTCAAGCATCTGAAACTACAAACATTTTATTGGATGATAGTGTTGAACAAGCCTCAAATGTTCCTACTGATAATAGTGCGCAATCTGAAGCTTCTACTTCCGCCATAGAACCTCCCCTTGGCATTTCTACAGCGCCTCTGAAAAACTTGCATGATTCAACAACAAGTGGCATTTCAATTTTGATTACACCAGCTGATTTAAGTCCAGTCCCGGTCGGACCATTTGTTTCAGGCCAAGGAAAAAGGAAACCAAGGAAACGTCAAACTACTTCTGTCTTAAACTCGACTCCAAATTTAGAAGAGGCAAAAGAAAAAAGCAAACCGAAAATAAAGATTCCAGAAAAGAGAAAAAGGGCGGTAAGTAGAAAAGTTCTTGCAGAATCTGATTCAGAAACAGAAAAAGAACCTTACTATGCTGAAGAAGAAGAATGTGCCTGCATTTATTGCACAGAACTGTTCAAATGGTCCAAAAAAGGTGACCTGTGGCTATGTTGTTGTTCGTGTAAAAAGTGGGCACATGCCGACTGTGCTGGCGTTGACAAAAAAGTAAAAATATTTGTATGTGAGCTTTGTACCAACTAAAAGTATTTCTATGTCATTTTGCCCTACGTGTGGGGTAAAATGAATTTTTTTTCTTTATTTTTATTTATTTGACTAAAAGTCCATATCTCAATTTTTAAGGTCAAATCTCTTTCGAAATGTTGCAATATGGTTACTATCAGTTTTGTTTAACTTTTATTTTATAATATTGCCATTTTTTAATAAAATTTTTGTAGTTCTATAAAATGTATGTCATTTTGTACACCCTTCCCCTACTATTGAAATATATCGATTTAATATCGATTCTTAGTGGTCAGAGATATTAATATGCCAATGTTGGCAACACTTTCTTTTTTATCTGTCAATAGTGTCAATAGATATTGTAAGTAGAAAGTAGTTGTTCTGATGTGAATTAATAAAGACATTGTGTTCCTTTTGTCACGTTTACTATTTTTACTGTTTTACTTCTAATTACCGCTGCTCTGCAAACATCAATCACAAAAGGTTATGTGACCAGTTGTAACGATTCCAAGTATATACTTTCGTGAATAAGAATATACAATAATAAGTACTTTGATAAAAAAGATAATTTGTATTGAAAACGTGACTAATTAAAAATGGCTGCTGTAACCGCGAGTTTGCAGTTACCTCAATTAACAGCGACAAATTTTTCCAGTTGGAAATTTCGATTACTAAATATTTTAGATGAGAAAGGTGTAAAAGATGTTAGGTATAGAAAATCAAATAACAAGTGATGATTATGAAGCAATGTCAATAGCTGATAAAAATAAATATAAAACAAAAGATGCTAAAGCGAGATCTACCATTGTAATGTGTATATCAGATCAACACCTTGAATATATAAGGGATGCTCAATCAAGTTTTGAAATGATTAAAAACCTCGAGAAGATTTTTGAAAGAAAAAGTATTTTATCAAGATTGTATGTACGAAGAAAATTGTTAACTTTAAAGTATACAATGGGTACTGATTTACAAGAATTTTTTGCTAAGTTTGATTCCATCATAAGAGAATTAGAAAATACAGGAGCAACAATTGAAGAAGACGATAAGGTATGTCATCTTTTATTAACAATGTCTGAAACTTTTGAAACTGTAATTACTGTTCTTGAAACAACAAATGAAAAAATTACCTTAGAATTTGCAAAAAGTAAATTATTAGATGCAGAATTAAAATTAAAAGATCAATCTAAAAACGAAACAAGTGGTGAAACATCATTTAAAGCAGTTGAAAGAAAATGTACATACTGTGGAAAGTTAGGGCACTTATATGCTAACTGTTATCAAAGAAATAATAAAAACTTTAGAGGAAGAAGTAATACGGGACCACATCGTCAGTTTCATAATAGAAATTATAATAGTTATGACAGATATAATAAAAATAATGCCACTACTATTCAAAATCAAAATAATGATCACCTAAGGTTAACAACAGAAGACGAAGTTCTATTTGTAGCTTCACCAGCAGACTATTCAACAAATGACGATAATAATATTTCATTTATAATAGATTCAGGATGTACAAATCATCTAATTTCTGATAAATTAAAACATTTAGCGGTGAATATTGAAAAAATTAATCCAGTAGGAATAAAAATAGCTGATGGAAGAGTTATAATGGCATATGAAAAAGGAATATTAAAAGTTTATTCTGGACAAACATTAGTTACAATTGAAGTACTAATAGTTCAGCAACTAGAATATAATTTATTATCAGTACATAAAATTAATAAATCTAACTTTGTAGTTACATTTAAAAATGAGCATGCTGAAATCAAACGAAACAATTTTAAAATGATATGTCTTAAAAATAAAAGTAATTTATTTATAGCAGATTTTCAGATAACAAATAATAATAGTCTTGTAGCAACTAAAGAAAAAGATCTTTGGCATTTACGTTTGGGTCATGCAAATAGAAGAGGATTGCAATTATTAGGATTACCATTCAGTCAAGAAATTTGTGAATCATGTAATAAAGGTAAAGCGACTCGACAACCATTTAAAGAGGTATACTCTCCAAAATCAACCCGCATAGGAGAACTTTTACATTGTGATGTTTGGGGACCAAGTCAAAATCCCACGATTTCAGGTGAAAGATATTTTTTATCAATTACAGATGATTTTTCACACTTTTGTGTTATATATTTGATGAAAGAAAAAAGCGAAACAGAATCGAATTTAATAAATTACATTGAAAAACTAAAAGCAAATAACAAAAGAGTATCACGTATCAGAATGGATAAAGGAGGTGAGTTTTCGACAAACAATTTTAAAAAATACTGTTTTAAAAATGGAATTACACAAGAATTTACAGTAGGATATACACCTCAACAAAACGGTGTAGCAGAAAGGCTAAATCGTACAATTTTAAATAAAGTTCGTGCTATGTTTATTGATACTAATCTACCTAAAACACTTTGGGGAGAAGCAGTACGAACAGCAGTATACCAGCTGAATAGAACTCCAACAAGAGCACATGGAGACAAAGTTCCAGCAGAAATATTTTTAGGAAAACTAGATTTAACAAAACTTAGAATTTTTGGAAGTAAGACATGGTACTACATTTTACCAAAACGAAACAAGTTAGAACCTAGAGCCGAAGAGGCAAGAATGGTTGGATATAGCGGATCTGGATATAGACTCTGGAATCCAAAACTAAACGAAATAATTATTTCACGCGATGTTATTTTTGATGAAACACAATATAACTTTATACAAACTGTAAGTATTCCTTCAAATTTACCTAACAGCGATACATTTACAAATAATGAAAGAAGAGAAGAAGAAGAAACAATTTTGGAAAAAGATATACAAAATGAAGACGCAGATGAAATAATTACTGATGAAAATCAAAAATTTAAACGAAATATAACAACACCAAAATATTTAGAAGAATACGAATTATATACAGCTTTAATAACATGTGAGGAAGATCCAATTACCTATACAGAAGCTATGAAAGATAAAGATTGGGAAAATGCTATTAAAATTGAATTTGAAGCACATGAAAAAATGGGTACTTGGAAATCCGCAGAATTACCACCAGAAAAAACAGCTATAGAAACAAAATGGATTTTCAAAACTAAACCAAATGGGATAAAGAAAGCTAGATTAGTTGCAAAAGGATACCAAGAGAACTGTTATGAAAATGTATATGCACCTGTTGCAAGAATGTCAAGTTTACGGCTATTACTTTCACTTGCAGTGCAAAATGACTGGCCTGTACGTCAAGTTGACGTTCCCACAGCATTTCTAAATGGTATCTTAAATACTGATGTTTACATAAAAACTCCCGAAGGATATAAAAATCAAGGCATTCTAAAACTAATCAAATCACTCTATGGATTGAAAGAATCTCCTAGAAGTTGGAATGAAACATTTGATAAATGGGCAATGAAAAATCAGTTTAATCGATCAAAAAGTGATTTTTGTGTTTATTTTAAAAAAGGAGTTATAATGTTAATTTACGTTGATGATATTGTGCTAACGGGAAGTGATAGTGATATAGATAATACTGTGTTAATGTTAAAAAATAAGTTTAATATAGTAGATTTAGGTGAAATTAATAATTTCTTAGGTATAGAAATTGCATATAAAAATAATGAAATTCATTTATCTCAGATAACATTAATTAATAAAATATTAACAAAATTTAAAATGAATAATTGTAAAGGTTCAAAATCTCCAATGGAAACAGGTTTTCAAATAAATATAGAAGAAGAAGAAATTCTCGAAAATTTACCATATAGAGAATTAATAGGTAGTATTATGTTTATTGCTCTAAATACTAGACCAGATATAATGTATGCAATCTCTTACTTAAGCCAATTCCTAGATAAACCAAATTTAAAATGTTGGCAAGCAGGAAAAAGAATATTACGTTTTTTGAAAGAAACTAAAAATGTTAAATTAACCTTTAAGAAAAAGAATTATGAAAATGTAATATTAGCTTATTCCGATGCCGATTGGGCAACTAACAGAACTGATAGAAAAAGTATGTCTGGAGCAATATTGTATTTTTTAGGCAATCCAATAGCATGGTTATCGCGTAAACAAACTACTGTTGCATTAAGTTCTACCGAAGCTGAATATATAGCAGCTACAGTTACAATTACTGAAGTAATGTCATTAAAGTATCTTGCAGAAGATGTACTAAAAACTGCGATAACTCCAGTAATACTTATTGATAATCAAGGTGCAATCTGTTTGGCAGAATCTTTTGAAAATGCACGTCGTTCTAAACACTTTGATACCAAATTACATTTTATAAAAGATTTAGTTTATAAAAAGGTAATAAATGTAAAATACGTAGAGACAAATAAAAATATTGCAGATTTGTTTACAAAGGCATTGACCGTTAATAAATTTAAGAATCTTTGTTCATTAATATTTTTTGGTGATTTTTAAAAATGTATTTTATATTTTGTTACTTTCATATAGGTATTTGTTCTGTTATATTATTATTAGTTAGTTTTATACTGGATTGACCACTTAAAATCGAGGAGGGGTATTGAAATATATCGATTTAATATCGATTCTTAGTGGTCAGAGATATTAATATGCCAATGTTGGCAACACTTTCTTTTTTATCTGTCAATAGTGTCAATAGATATTGTAAGTAGAAAGTAGTTGTTCTGATGTGAATTAATAAAGACATTGTGTTCCTTTTGTCACGTTTACTATTTTTACTGTTTTACTTCTAATTACCGCTGCTCTGCAAACATCAATCACAAAACGTACAACAATTAAAATACAATTACCCAGCAAAAACAACTACAGGTAAAAACAAATATTAGCACTCAACACGTCAGCAATTACCTATCAAGAACAAATCGACAATCCTTAGATTTACAGTGTTGCCCCAAACTGTGTAGAAAATCTGAAAAACAATTACAATTATGGGTGAACAAAAAATAGACCTAAACTGCGTTTAATGTTTACACAAATAGATAGTAAACTGACAAACTTGAGATAATAATGAAAATGTACAAATTAAAGACGAGAATAGAGAAGACACAATCAAATCAGCAGCAACTACAATGCAAAAATTAGGAATAAATATAAACCGAGAATTGAAATTTGATGCAGGCAAGACCGATAATAATGAAACTAATAACATGCAATGAAAAGTCTAAAAAACAATATCTAAAAAATCATTAATATAAGTAGTTTTAGATTAAGAATATTATACCGGTGAGAATGGCTTAGTTTAATAGTTGTAGTTCAAAAATGTGCCGTGAGCAGTACTCTAAGTAAAATTATCAATTTTTCTTTTTGTAATTAGTTATTTTCATCCCAGTACGAGTTAGTACGTCAAACAATCTGTTTTTTTTTTTGTTAAAACTCTTTCAAATACATGTAAGTCGACTATAATAATGTTTTCTTTGATTAATTTATTTATTGTGACTGTCTAAAAAACGGTTCATATTTTATTTATACTAACCAAATTCAAGTAGTCTTACTTTAGCCAAACAGCAGCTTTTTTTAATATCATTAACGTCAGGGCTGGTTTTTACACGTGCCTTAAGGATTAATTTACTATCAATAAAATGGTAAAATCCGATTTGGCTAGAAACTGATTCCACTTGGTTGTAAATTCGTTACGGAATTGATTTTTGATTATTCTATAAAGGGTTCATCCAAACTTATTTCAAGAGGGCCATCCGAGTTACTAAACTATTCCGAATCCCTGAAGACTTCCATTAATGAGATAAGACAATAATTAATTCTTTAATTAACATAATTTAATACGTTATTCAGTTTTCAATATTTTCATTTGTTTAATTAATTTTTTTTAATACTTAAACTTGTAATAAATCATTTAAAACGGATCTTTAAGTATAATTTAGAGAGTTTGTATTTTGGCGCCCTTAATTACATGTTTGGGAGAGACCTGAATAGGTAACCCACGTAACCAGGTAAAATAATAACAACGATAATAATATCAATAATACAAATAATAATACAAATTCTATTTACAGTCAAGATAAAACACGAAAAATAACCTCTGGAAGCTTGGAACGTTAGAAACCTAACAGATAAAGAATAGGAAATTGAATAAAAAAAGCAGGTTTAAATATACTAGGAATTACTGAAACAAACAAAAAAAAATTCGAAAAGAGGTTGACCTTAAAGGCCATCCTTAAAACTTCCCGCTAGTTTTAACAGTAAAGCTATAGTAACGTGACGTATTTTGACGTTTTTGACTTTTTTTGAAATGTTTAAAAAGCGCGTTATTCGATTTTAATGTTCAAGATGGCATTCGACGCAGTTTTTTGAGACCTAAAAACGTTACTAGAGTGCAAAATCGATTAGTCAAAAAATCTGAAAAAAAAAAATCTTGAATCTTGAAAAAAAAACACTTTTTTTTGAAATTTTTCGACAACGATATCTCACGAACGAATCAACCGATTTTAATTTGCAAAACGGCATTCGACGTGGCTTTTTAAGCTTGAGAGCTGATTAGGTTATGAAATTGATCAATGCAATAGCCAAAAAGATATTCCCAAAAAACATCATTTTTACCAATTGTTTTTTTAGGTTATTTTGAAATTTCTCAAAATCTACCGGCTCGAATCGGTTCAAACTTACAGGGAATCTAAGTTAGATGGAACTCTTTGGAATGCTTTTTATTTCATTCCGATCGGTCAAGCCGTTCAAAAGTTATAAGAGGTTTACATACATCCACACACACACACACACATCCACACGTACATACAGACATACAGACACCCTCGTAAAAATAGTCAGGCGAGGTTCCTAAGACCTCAAAACGTTGAGATCCGATGAAAACTCGATTTTCGAAAAACGGGGTGAAACCAATAACTTCCCGATTTTAAAAAAATTTTCAATTTTTTTTAGCGGGAAGTTAAAAAGGAATCATAACACTGAAAAATTAAGATATATTAGTATAAGGATCCGTAACAACAAAAAAAGATTCAGCAGGGATTGAATGCTTAATTAATAGAAACTAAAACAGTTTATTTATAACTGAAAGCCTATGAATGACCGATTATTGACGGTAGATATAAGAGGAAATAAGCACAATTTATAAAAGGAACTTTTTATAATAGAAAGTTTTTTACTGATTTATAGGTCATATTTTAAGTGTCATCTCAACAATACACAGCATCCCTGATATTGCAAAAATATTAAGTCATACAACGCTGTATTTAATTTAATAAAAACTTTCTACAAGGGTAGCTGTATCTAAAAACTTTCTAAAACAGTTTATTTTATTACCAGTTAAAATAATAATTACTGTTTTCACATGTAAGAACAAAAAAAAAAGAAAAAAAACTTCTCTCTCGCGAGATCGATCCTATTACAATAACCCAACAGAATTGTCACAATCAACCGCTTGAACCGCTTATACAAATAGGCCACCGCAAGTTTATATGAAGTCTTTCAAAATGATAATACGTATACATATTTAATTTAATAACAATTCAGTATAAATTTCGAAATCTATGTATATGCCTAAACACACTTGAAACATGCATTGTCATCCAGTTCTTAGCTATCCTGAAAATTTCAGAGCTCTAGATAGTCGGGAAATAGGTTTAAATTCAATTTCAAAATTCCACGGAATGACAGAGAGACAAAGAACACGGCGAAAATATAAAAAACTTTTTAAAAATAGAGACGTACACACATACAGTGGTATATGGACAAAATTAAAACAGGCATTTAAAAGAAATGTAAAGTAAATCATGAGCAAAAATAGAAAATCTGAGCCATTTATAAGAAAGGAGAGACTAAGGCAAGGAAGTGCTCTAAGTCTATTAATGTTTAACATTTTTATGGATTAAATAATAAATATATAAACAGACTAGCAGCCCGCCCCGGCTTTGCACGGGGATTAAAGAAAAATAACAAAAGCCATTAAATTTATTGGGTCAACGCTTTCCTGTAAACAATATTATTATTGTTTTATTTTCTGGCAGCAAAATAAATTGATTTTCAGGTGCTCCGACCCGCCTTAGGCGGTTGGCCATGAGGAAAACCGATCCCTACTAATTGGAAGGTTTGACCTTGAGACTTATTATTAGTAAAAGCGAAAGATGTTTTAAGAGGAAATTGAAGCGGTTTAAATGTATTTGCTAGATCAGTTGGGATCATCGGTGTCCTCAGTGTATGAGCTAGTTGATCAGCTGGTGGTTCAGTTATAATGGTTGCTACAACTTAATTGGCCTTTAATTCCTTTATTAGTAGCCTCCGCCCATTGCACATGCTAAATTTGTGATATCTGTCGTGATTATGAAATAAGTTATTTTGAAAAGGATTAATACCAAGATAAAAACCTTTAAAAAAAATTAAAAAACAGTTATTGTGACGTAACTATAACAGTTAGACATATGCTGTCGCGACATTTTTGGTAGATATTTATATATTTTTCAAAATCGTAGTACATTATTTTATTCTATAATCAATAGTATTCTCAGCGCACGCGATGTAAGGATTTTAAGGTCATTTTTGGTTACATTAATGGCATTTTAGTAAGGATCCCTATTTTTTAAAAAAATGAAACATAGCCTATGTCACTCGGGAATAGTGTAGCTTGCCAAAGGTGAAAGAATTTTTGAAATTGGACCAATAGTTTCGGAGCCTATTCATTTCAAACAAACAAACAAAAAATCAAACCTTTCCTCTTTATAATATTAGTATAGAAAACGTTAAAAAAACTGTATATTGAAAATAAAAACATATAGTTATAGGAATGTTGAGGAAAGAAAGAACAAGAAACAAACAAATTAGAGAAGTGTTTAGATATACAACATCTATCAGTAATAAACAGAGACAAATCAGTTGGTAGGGACACTTAAAACGAATGGATCAAAAAAGACCTGTTAAGACAAATATGAAACAAAAAATTCAAAAAAGAAGAAAAGTAGAAGACCGAAAAAGGCAAGGAATAAGGAAATATCAGAAATATTATTAAAGAGATGTTCATGGGAACTGCAAAAATAAAAAAAATGTTTGTGTACAACTAAAACCATAATACCACTACACCTAAAAGGTAGAATGTAGTTTCAATCATATATATTATACAAACTTTAAATTAAAGATTTATAATTCAATTTTCACATGAATTGTCATACAAAAATGAGCAGATAAAAAAATATTTAATTATTAGTAAGTAGTGACAGATGGTGATATTTTTATCTAATCAAATAACGAACAATGTTATGCCCTCTCCATAAACTTCGATAAAATAAAATTTATATTTGGTTGAATTATAATTTTATGTTGTAATTGCTCTCTAAATTTTAATGATGTATTTATTTGAGGACGATCAATATTTTGATTTAATAAATAAATATATATTTTATAATAATAATATAATTTATTATAGAAATTAATAAAAGACAGTGACAGTTTTGTTTTTAGAGACAAAAATTATTCATAGTTCTACTAATGGATATTTAGTCATTAAAATATGTGAAGTTACAATTATGTAGTTAATTTTAAAATTTTAGTCAGGTCAGTTTGCCGAATGTAATTTTATAAGTCGAATTTGTATAATTTTATGACATACTGATCAGATATTTTTTTTGATCTCTAAAACCTACATTGATCTGTTTACAGGGTGTTACAAAATAAATGCGAAGAACTTTAGGGAATGATTTTACGTAAAGATGACAGGTTGTCTCTATATACTCATATTATTCGATTTTCGAGGTACATGTTCTTAAAAATATACATTGTGCGGGATACAATTTTGTAACTGGTTGCCAGTTAGTCCCATTGTTTACCATACAACGCGTTTTAAACACAAAACTTTAATTTTTCTTTTAGCAATCACTTTTATGTTATATATTTCTGCTATATACAGTTCGAGATTTTTTTCCTATGTATAACTACGTTTGAACTTTCGATTACTCCAAGTGGATCTTTTTTTTCAGGACATGTGTGTGTGGGTATTTTTGTACCGCATTATGAGATGATCTCTTGTTTGTTTCTCAGTGTAATTTAGAATATTTTGGTGTCATATCTGTAAACTACAAAATTTTGCGTAAGTATTATATATGGTTGAAATCAGAAAAAAAATATCTTTACGTTTCTGATATTTATTTATTTTTATTTATAAACAATTAAACACATATATTTGTTAAATATAATTAATAGATTGTAAAATCGTGAATTCATACAACCACATTCGGTGAGGGTAGGCGAAAAGGTCTCTTTTATTGCTCTTTTATTAGCACCCTACTGGGCTCAGGTAAGGGGTGACGCGAGAGTCTGTTTAACCTAGTTTTTTGACTGCCACTCCACAATTTACCTTTAATTATTACATCAACAGTTAAATAAAACACCGCCGATTTTGAAGCAAATATTATAAAAAATATTAATTATGCAGTTAAACGGTTTAAATTACATTTAGACGTTTGCAAAATTGGTGTTTTTTGGTGTATGATTTTTTTTTTTAATTTATTCCCTAAGTGTAATTTAGCAGACGAGGTGTTGTACCGATTATACGAACACGAAATTTGCTACCTAAACGCAATAGATAGCGTAGTACCGGTCTGCTAAATAACGATATGGTTTAGTTTAGTTTACATGAAGGGGGAATATAATCTTCACAGTACCAACTAATGACGTTGTTAACTTTTCCGTCATCTTTTTAAGACTTTCAAACCCACCTGTTCTTCCCTTTCACCAAACTCCAAATACAAGACTATGTCGAAGAGATTACAATTATCACCTTTTGTGCTAACGGATATACTGAATTTATAAGTATAGGAATAACTTTTATAACCACAAAGGGTAGTTGGAGTGGACCTAAAGATGTGCTTATTTCAGA
Source organism: Altica lythri (assembly GCA_964028335.1). Classification (NCBI taxonomy): domain Eukaryota; kingdom Metazoa; phylum Arthropoda; class Insecta; order Coleoptera; family Chrysomelidae; genus Altica; species Altica lythri. The sequence goes on from OZ034801.1 coordinate 63,860,118, forward strand.
TGGATACATTTATGTGGCCAGTAGGATAATAATTTCCGCAAGTAATTTAGTTATTTTGGCACCTACAATATGTATATATGAGTAATAATTAAAACGCGACTACAGTCGAGTCTCGTTATAAGCCCGCTCGTTATGAGTCCGTCGACTAGGACTTTCACAGAAGACCTTCCCCCTCCATAAGGTGAAAAAAAATTATTTAAGTCTCTCGATATGAGACCGCATCGTTATTAGAATAAATTCAGCGTTAATTTAATGCTATTTATTTTTTAATTTAGGTACACGCTTAAAAAGTAGGGGATATTCAACTGACGACCGTTGCCTGTGCTAAAGTGTGGGGGTACACAAATTCTTAGAATTATATTCCCCTACACCCCTGTGAGCGGGTTTATAACGAGACTCGACTGAATAATTTTACATTTTTTTTAAATTTTAACAAAAAATACATTTTAACATATCATCTATTTTTTGTTGCTTTAAAAGGTAACTTCTTTTTATAAAAACTACTTTCGATACGAAGCGAGTGTTAAAACGTAAGCTAAAATCATTTCTCAGTAGGTCAATATCGACAATATAACGGATATCTCTTAAGAGTAGTTAAAATAAAAACCAAGTACTTATGAGTGCAAAAAACCGCGTGCCATATGTAGTATTATATAAAAGATTTATAGAAAAAAGACAATCAACAGAAGCATTTAAGTACCTAGTTATATTTTATATATTTAGTCAGGTTGACGATTTCAATACCAACAAGAAATTCCGTTACTTTTAACAGTTATTGTGTGCTTATACCATTTACCATACACTACCAATTATTTACACAGTAATCTAAGGTCATAGAACTAAAAAACAGACATAAATATGATAATAGTTAATTTGAAGCGAAAAGTTAACATTAAATGTAAAGCGTAAAATCTACATAACATTCTACTATATCATAGGCATACAGATAAATGACCGATTTAAAATTTCAGATCAGTAAATGATTACTAAATATTAAGTGTTTAAATATCTAATCGAAAATAAAAATAATTAGGAATGGTTATGTCCTTAATTAATAATATTATTATATATTTTAGATTATTATAGTGCCACCAGTAAGTAAGCTAATAAATTCTAGAAACCTCTTTATAACGTATTTCCTAAAAGTTTTGGCACAAAATTCATTGGCTTTAATTTTAACAAAAACAAAATATAGTTTTCAATAAACAAAAGTTTATTTACTTTGTTTAATGTCAGTTGAGATTTATTGATCTAAGAGCTTAAAGTGTTAAGATGTCGCATAACTTAGAAATAAGAAAAAGTCTCTGCAAGTTGGTTGGGCTGAAACCTGTACAATATTCCAGAATACAAACATTTCACGCAGAATAATCTACAGCACAGTAGCGAAGTGCGACAAGCAAATACCAGGTCTGAATCTCCCAAAAAGTGGATCTACTGCAAAGACCTGAGATAAGTAGAAAAACAAAAAACAGATTGAAATGTCAATGAGGAGACTGGCTCGTCAATACAGATCTTCTGACAGTACAATATCGTTGGAATTGAGGAGGAATATCGAAAGAAAGTGTACTCTCAAGCGTATCAAGTGTATCAAGATGATGTCTTCAACTGACACGAATACACTTTGCAAATGAAAAAAACCTTATTTTAGATGATGAAAAGAATTTTACCTTAAGTAATTCTAAAAAGAAGTGAACGAATGTATTTTATAAAGTTAACGTAGAAGAATGACCTGATAATGTTAGATTCAAACATCAAGCGAATTTTGTAAATAAAATCCTGGTCTGGTGCAGAATTTCTAAGAAGGTGTATCCCAACTTTATTGTTTTTTTTGTCTATTGATCATAGAAAACCATGCTTTTTTAACCGTTATTTTTGCGTTAGGCTACGGCAACACCAGTGGGATTTCATGCTGCGTTTTTGCCATGAAAACAAGCCAAAAAATAGTCCACACAGCTTCTTTCCCTCTGTTTTGGATTTCTACACTGGTCGTTTATTACGCAGCCTGATTTTTGGATAATTAATATCATAAATTTTTGAAACAAATATTAAATTTTTGAAGTAAAACTTCTTTAGGCGCTACCAGGGGTAACTCAGTAATTCTAACGGACGTGACGTCATATTCTAACGTAACGCAAAAAACCTGATACAAAAAACCTAACACGATTCCGCCTACTATATTAAATAAAAGTTAAATCTGTAATTGTATATTATGGTAGGCAACATAATATACATATTTTGCTGACCTGTCAAATTGACAGCTTGTCAACCAAAATACTTGTTGATGAAAAGTTTTACGCCTAAAATTTGTGTATAAAGTGTTTGTTTTAAATATGAATAAACAAAGCAGATTTATTAATGAAGAAAGGGATGAAAAAATATTGAGTGAGTACTATATGTATACATTTTATTTTCCTGTAAATCGTTTAAAAAATCAATGTTGAAATCTCCACAAAGAATAAAAGATATAAAGTTATTTGTACAGAAAATTAATGCACTATAAAGTCTATCTATAAATGTATTGAAATTTCCAGATGGGGATCTATAAATATTTAATATACAACAGGTGGTTTGAAGTATTTTAAAAGAGATACTGGAGATTTCAATATCTACTTTAAGTGATAAATTAGTCAAAAAATCGTGTTTCTTTATTTCTATGTAAGATTTTGTCAAAATTATTACACCGCCATGTGATTTATTAGTTCTATTGAAGTAACAGTAACAGAGTAATTATTAAATAGTATGTAGTCGATATTGTCATTATTGGACCATGTTTCGGATAGACATAATATGTCTGGGTCATATTGCTTTAAGATTAGGTGTATTCTATTAGTTTTGTTAGAAATTGATTGACAGTTAACAGTTAAAATACGGAAGAAATTATCAGATTTCTCATGATTTTCACACACACAGTTCTTTATGTTTCTACTGACTTTCTTGCGATACGTACATCAAAACTTTTGATTAGCTAACCTAACCTAACCGTTAATTTCTGTCAAAAATTTATAAAACGTGAAAGTGAAATTAATGAATTTTAGATAAATTACAAAACAAAATAGTTGTCACTTGAATAAAATGGCGGATTCTCAAGAATATTTTACTGTTTCATTAATAAATAATAATAATAATAATAAACGAAAAAAATCAAAAACCTGTAGCTACTTGTTAATAAACATATTTTGAATTTGAATTTATTTTGCGATGATACGTACGTCAAATAAGTTTTACTTCAATCGCAAGTAAAGGTTACACGCACATCATTTTTTTAGTTTGCATTAAGTGTTCTTTTTTAAAGTCCGGTTAAGGAACGCAAAAAATAACCAATGCCTAAAATTGCTCTACTATTATACCGAAAAAACTGGGCAAAAAGTAATCAATATTCAAATTAATTTATTACAAAATGTTTAAAAAAACCATGGACCACGCTGTTACAGACCAATTTGGTCTGTCTTATTTTCTGTTCCTGTTTTCCGAAAAGTCGAATATGGCAAAAAAATTAGAATTGTCTATTTGTTTAATTATTTTAGTTAACTAAAAATGTTTCTAATAAAAAATTTGCATTAGAAGACTATAAAAAGAGTGTTAGGATTTTTTTGTGGCTTCATTATTTTCCGAGATAGAGTGGATTTTCCACTTAATTACGCAGATACTATAATCAGATAATCAATAAATAAATTCATTTAACCCTCCTATTGGGTTCGGGTCTATTTGACCCAAAATGAAATTCAAAGTCCTGTAATTTTTTAGCCCGTTCAGGAATTTGTTTAAAATTTTTTGACATTTATTCATTTAAAGTGTCCTATATGCACTCATTTTTTGTTTCAATAATTTCGTTCTCTTTCGCTATAAAAATAAATTTGTTACGCTTGTGGTGTTCGGGTCATATTGACCCAAATGAATTATTTTATTGACTAGTAGGTAAAGCATTGTAATTTTACAGCTTTCTATTATAAATTCAAAAGGTTTTGTAAGGGATGTTGTCATAAAATTCTAATTTCACCAAATGTTCTTATTCATACCAATCTTGAAGTTTTATATTGCACGTTTATTGTGAATGTAAGACCGCCTAGATAAGCTGTTTTTCAGTAGTATTGCCACAAACGTTGACAGAGAATAATTATTATGTATTCAAAAAGAGCTCTAAACGAGGCTGAATTAGAAGCCGCTCTATATTGTTCAGATATAAGTGATAATGTTAGTGATTCCGAAACAGAAGATCATGTTTCTGATGCAATACTTGAAAGTGAGAGTTCAGATGAAGAAACACAACCAAGTACAAGTGAAGTTATTTTACAGTCTAGTGATGTCTGGAAATCAAACAATAAGAACATTGAATGGACAACTGTGCCTCCGAATCCTCAAGGAAGATTTTCATCTGCAAACGTCATCACTCAGACACCCGGTATAACACGTTACTCAGCTGCAAGGATTTCTGATATAAAATCTAGCTTCAATTTATTTTTGTCTCCGAAAATAAAATCTATTATTTTACAAATGTCAAATAAAGAAGGAATTCGTATTTATAATGATAAATTTCAGCCTCTTTTGGAAACTGAACTAGATGCTTACCTAGGTTTACTACTTCTTGCTGGAGTTTACAAATCTCATGGCGAAGCTACGTCAAGTCTTTGGGATTGTACTGTAGGCCGTCATATATTTAGATCTACAATGTCATTACAACGTTTCCACATCATTTCAAGAGTTCTTCGCTTTGATGATAAAGACACAAGAGCAGACCGTCGAAGAATGGACAAGTTGGCACCAATTAGAGAAATATGGGATGAATGGGTTTCAATTTTTCCAAATTTATATAATCCAACTGAAAACCTTACAGTTGATGAACAATTAGTGCCATTTAGGGGTAGGTGTCCATTTCGACAATACATCCCAAGTAAACCTGCTCGATATGGAATTAAAATTTGGGTCCTGTGTGATGCAACTAATTCATATGCATATAACATGCAAATTTATACAGGAAAGCAGCCTGGTCAAAATCCAGAAAAAAATCAAGGATTGAGAGTAGTATTAGATCTCACTAGCGGTTTGAAAGGACATAATGTTACATGTGACAATTTTTTCACATCCTATAATTTAGGACAAATGCTGTTAAAACGAAATATTACTATGCTAGGGACGATTAGAAAAAATAAACCTGAGTTACCTCCACAGATCATAGCTAACAGAAAAGAAGTATATTCGTCAAAATTCTGCTTTGCCCGTGAAACAACCATTGTGTCTTACATGGCAAGACGTAACAAAAATGTAACCCTAATGAGTACGTTACATCATGACGCAAGTGTAAGTGAATCTATTGACAAAAAACCACAAATAATTTTAGATTACAACAAAACAAAAGGATCTGTCGATACTTTAGATAAATTGGTAATGACTTATACTTGTCGACGTCAAACAAAAAGATGGCCTATGACTGTTTTTTACAACCTGCTGGATGTATCTGCATATAATGCGTTTGTGTTGTGGTCTGCAATTAATCCCAATTGGAATAAAGGAAAATTAACCAGAAGGCGTCTATTCTTGGAAAATTTAGGACATCAATTAATTTTATCTTTGCAACAAACTCGTACACATTTGCCTAGAAATGTTCAAGCCGCACAAATTGTTCAACAAGCTAGAAGCAAACTTGATCCAAAACCTTCTACAAGCAGCGGAGAAATAGCTGAATCAATTCTGCAACCCAAAAAACGAGCAAGATGTTATTTCTGCCCATCCAAAAACGACAATAAAACAAACATTGTATGCTGCAATTGCAAAAAATATGTGTGTAAATCTCACGTTAAATATTATTGTGAAAACTGCATTAACAATTAATTTTTTGTTCGTAAAATAAACAAATAAACTTTTTTATTTAGTTAAAGTAGTTTTACTTGATGCTGTTTCATTATCAAACACTATAAAAATAATTATTAACAATTATTTTTTACTTCGGGTCATATTGACCCGAACACTATAAGTGTACCTAACTGCATTAATAATTAATTTTTTGTTCGTAAAATAAACAAATAAACTTTTTTATTTAGTTAAAGTAGTTTTACATACCGTACACGTGTGTACAAATAAATTAAAAAATAATGCAGTGACTCTGTCTAAACAATAAATTTGAAATGTTGTGTAACATGCAAACACGGTATTTCGTAAGCAATATTACTTTGTGTCTGGTATATTCTTTGTTGGCTGAAAACTAATGTTAAAGCGAATCTAAGGAGCAAAATACTAAATATTGAGCTACCCTTCCTTATAATAGGTGATAATTACAAATATAGCTTCTTAAAGTGTTTCTACTAGTAAAAAATATTTATCAAAGTTTTTATTTTAAGCTCTCTTTGGTTTTTAAAAGAAATTTAAAAGGCCAAATTTTAACCCTTAGAATGTAAAGGGACATAACTATTTAAAGAAACGTTTTCGGATAATACTCCATAGGATTTATTTTCGTTTTTGAATCTGGAACTCAAATTTGTATTTTGATCGTTTAGCTCAAGAAGAGGAAGAAAAAGGCAAGGTGGTAAAAATTGGATACAAGAAAATAATAGAAGATGGGCAAACATAAAAATGGGATAGACAGAAACAAACACTAACGGTTCCAAAAAACTAGGACGGTTTAGCGAAAAAGGATATATTAAAATGACAATAGCAATATAAGTGAACATGAAAAGGAAAGAAGTCACATATCATCTTTTTCTTAAGGTGCCGTGCAGATTCCTGCGTAGGCGTCCAACGTCTCTCTTATCATGATGAAAAAATTTGATACAAATGTATTTAGTGCCATGCTGTCATTGTATTCCAAATATATAATCTGGATTTGTGCCCGGTTAGAATTCCTTATTCTAGGACACAGGATGCTGCGACATAAATATAAATACTAGCAGCAAGTATGGGGTACACACTGATAACAAATTATCAATAAAACAAAATGTTTTGTACAAAATGTGTAGGTTTTATTAATATCGGCTAAGCGCTTTCGGTTATGAAACCATCATCAGAGCCTCGTCGTACAAATATCTACCACGTGGCAAAAATTTCACAGTCATAAAAGACACAAAATTAAAACTTATCAAAAACACAACTATTACATAAACTTTTAAATTTTGTAGACTGACTAACAAACCCTTAAAAGGGACCAAAATGGTTTTAAAAACCCAAATTTATTTAACATTTTGACTAGGTGTCAGGTTGAAGAATCACAATACAATGAGTTTTACCGCAGGACATTAGTTGATCAACTAAATTCAATCACAAAACGATTTGGAACTTTAATAACAGACAAAGGAGCTCCTATTACTTACTGAATTATATTAGAATATTTAAGTAAATATTTTCTGTATGTCTCATTTTACCTAATCAGTGCACAAAATACTAAAAAGTAGTTAAAACAACAGATTTCCATTTTTTCATATTCAAGTCCAATAAAAAAAAAACGAGATGTGGATCTTCGGAATGATCAAAAGAGAAAACATAGCTTTTTTATGCCCCGAAGTATTATTTGACCAAAATACGTAACAGAAATATCTACGTATGATCAAATAAAAAAATTATTAATGTTAAAATTTATTAAAAAAAAAATAATTAATGTTAAAAATTAAAAATCGTATAGTGTACTATATTCGTCAAAATTCTGCTTTGCCCGTGAAACAACCATTGTGTCTTACATGGCAAGACGTAACAAAAATGTAACCCTAATGAGTACGTTACATCATGACGCAAGTGTAAGTGAATCTATTGACAAAAAACCACAAATAATTTTAGATTACAACAAAACAAAAGGATCTGTCGATACTTTAGATAAATTGGTAATGACTTATACTTGTCGACGTCAAACAAAAAGATGGCCTATGACTGTTTTTTACAACCTGCTGGATGTATCTGCATATAATGCGTTTGTGTTGTGGTCTGCAATTAATCCCAATTGGAATAAAGGAAAATTAACCAGAAGGCGTCTATTCTTGGAAAATTTAGGACATCAATTAATTTTATCTTTGCAACAAACTCGTACACATTTGCCTAGAAATGTTCAAGCCGCACAAATTGTTCAACAAGCTAGAAGCAAACTTGATCCAAAACCTTCTACAAGCAGCGGAGAAATAGCTGAATCAATTCTGCAACCCAAAAAACGAGCAAGATGTTATTTCTGCCCATCCAAAAACGACAATAAAACAAACATTGTATGCTGCAATTGCAAAAAATATGTGTGTAAATCTCACGTTAAATATTATTGTGAAAACTGCATTAACAATTAATTTTTTGTTCGTAAAATAAACAAATAAACTTTTTTATTTAGTTAAAGTAGTTTTACTTGATGCTGTTTCATTATCAAACACTATAAAAATAATTATTAACAATTATTTTTTACTTCGGGTCATATTGACCCGAACACTATAAGTGTACCTAACTGCATTAATAATTAATTTTTTGTTCGTAAAATAAACAAATAAACTTTTTTATTTAGTTAAAGTAGTTTTACTTGATGCTGTTTCATTATCAAACACTATAAAAATAATTATTAACAATTATTTTTTACTTCGGGTCATATTGACCCGAACACTATAAGTGTACCTAAACATTGCACACAACAGGAGGGTTAAATGTAGTACAACATTTAAAATAATTTAAGTTTTAAAAAAGCTTAAGTATAACTTATTCACTTTCTCCTTAATCACATATAGCATGACGTTAAAAAGAAAGTGATTTTTGTCAAATAGACAATTAAAACATTTTAAAAAGTATATAAACAAGATTCTATTAAATGACAAAATTTCAAAAACCCAATGAGATATCTTAAAATAACCGTTTATTAAAAATCCATGGTTCCGGTCTCCTAACCGAATAAAAATATAAGACAAGGCACAAAAAAGTTACTTAGAGTTTGATGTTTCAATTGTCGATTTGACAAAAATCTCTTTCCTATTACACCAAAAAGCTTAATAATTACTAAGCATTCATAGCTTAATGGTTAGAGCGTTACCACGTCGAGGCAAAGGTTGCGGGTTCGAGTCTTACTAGATGCGACATTTTTTTTTAATTTCTCCTTAATGTCATTTAAAAAATTATTGTTTGTATAAATTTTAAAATTTTAAAAATCTAATGAGAGAATAATGGTTTATTATATATAATAACCCGTTACAACACTTTTATAAAAGTTTTATGTTTACTCGCTTTGATTATCGTATATTACGAATTACATACTTATTTCTGATAAACCTTAATTAAAATCGATAAAAAATAATTTAAAATATATCTTTTAAATTAAATAATATACTTAGTAGTGTTATCATTTGAGTCACAGAAAAGTCGCAGGCAGAGGTGTTAATCTAATTAAAAGTAAAATTTATGTAACCACATCAAATTTACTTTCAATGGGTACCTACTTACCTTAATAATAAATACAACATAATTAATTAGAAAAATAAATTAAATATAAATTTTTAGTACACTTTGTATATATTACACATAAATATGTAAAAAAATTCCTAAATTTATTCATTAATCCTAATTAATAGGAAAGCTGAACTATATTCAAATTTGTTTCAAAACTCTATTAGATCTATGCGACTGAACTAATACGTTAGTTAGAACTTACAAAACTCCATTTTCAAATAAGGATTTAAATTTACATACCGTACACGTGTGTACAAATAAATTAAAAAATAATGCAGTGACTCTGTCTAAACAATAAATTTGAAATGTTGTGTAACATGCAAACACGGTATTTCGTAAGCAATATTACTTTGTGTCTGGTATATTCTTTGTTGGCTGAAAACTAATGTTAAAGCGAATCTAAGGAGCAAAATACTAAATATTGAGCTACCCTTCCTTATAATAGGTGATAATTACAAATATAGCTTCTTAAAGTGTTTCTACTAGTAAAAAATATTTATCAAAGTTTTTATTTTAAGCTCTCTTTGGTTTTTAAAAGAAATTTAAAAGGCCAAATTTTAACCCTTAGAATGTAAAGGGACATAACTATTTAAAGAAACGTTTTCGGATAATACTCCATAGGATTTATTTTCGTTTTTGAATCTGGAACTCAAATTTGTATTTTGATCGTTTAGCTCAAGAAGAGGAAGAAAAAGGCAAGGTGGTAAAAATTGGATACAAGAAAATAATAGAAGATGGGCAAACATAAAAATGGGATAGACAGAAACAAACACTAACGGTTCCAAAAAACTAGGACGGTTTAGCGAAAAAGGATATATTAAAATGACAATAGCAATATAAGTGAACATGAAAAGGAAAGAAGTCACATATCATCTTTTTCTTAAGGTGCCGTGCAGATTCCTGCGTAGGCGTCCAACGTCTCTCTTATCATGATGAAAAAATTTGATACAAATGTATTTAGTGCCATGCTGTCATTGTATTCCAAATATATAATCTGGATTTGTGCCCGGTTAGAATTCCTTATTCTAGGACACAGGATGCTGCGACATAAATATAAATACTAGCAGCAAGTATGGGGTACACACTGATAACAAATTATCAATAAAACAAAATGTTTTGTACAAAATGTGTAGGTTTTATTAATATCGGCTAAGCGCTTTCGGTTATGAAACCATCATCAGAGCCTCGTCGTACAAATATCTACCACGTGGCAAAAATTTCACAGTCATAAAAGACACAAAATTAAAACTTATCAAAAACACAACTATTACATAAACTTTTAAATTTTGTAGACTGACTAACAAACCCTTAAAAGGGACCAAAATGGTTTTAAAAACCCAAATTTATTTAACATTTTGACTAGGTGTCAGGTTGAAGAATCACAATACAATGAGTTTTACCGCAGGACATTAGTTGATCAACTAAATTCAATCACAAAACGATTTGGAACTTTAATAACAGACAAAGGAGCTCCTATTACTTACTGAATTATATTAGAATATTTAAGTAAATATTTTCTGTATGTCTCATTTTACCTAATCAGTGCACAAAATACTAAAAAGTAGTTAAAACAACAGATTTCCATTTTTTCATATTCAAGTCCAATAAAAAAAAAACGAGATGTGGATCTTCGGAATGATCAAAAGAGAAAACATAGCTTTTTTATGCCCCGAAGTATTATTTGACCAAAATACGTAACAGAAATATCTACGTATGATCAAATAAAAAAATTATTAATGTTAAAATTTATTAAAAAAAAAATAATTAATGTTAAAAATTAAAAATCGTATAGTGTACTTATACAAAATTAGATAAATCAAAGTAAAATTTTAGAAAATAAAAAACATTAAACTTTGATAACTTAACATCGATGAATATGTTATTGCTCTTTTTCGACTGTGGATGTAAGCAACGCTCAGTGCGTAACCAATATCGCTTTTAAAAATATATTATCTCTAATTAATATTCATTTTGCTATTACCGTAAATAACGATTATTATAATTTATAACTGCGTTACAAATAAAATAACTTTTACTGCAGAATACAGAAATATATAGCACTAAGATTGGATTTGAAATAGTTCAATATACAAAATTGATCGAATAACAAATTTTGGGATCCATACGCTTTTTAAACATAACATTTTCCTGACCATCACCTATCAGACAGACAATCTGTCATAAATTTATTAGTGGCTGGTAACTGGTCTAATCAATGAAATATTGGGTGTATTCCGAAATCTACACCAGTGTGCTGGCCAGTGGTAATGACGATATGGATCGACGCCATGCTGGTAATTCATTCCGAAATACTCTGGCCAGCGCAGTCACAATAGTTAATACCTGCGCTTGCTCTTTCATACTGTTCTGGAGATACAGTTAGTGTATAAGACTTGCGATTTGCTTTATCTATCAATACTAATTGTTGTTTGGTATCCTGAGATGCCATTATTGATGGATAGTATTACATCACACTGTCACAGTATTCTTACCAGCGTGGTCTACCAGTACAATATGGCGTCGAAATCATGACGTCATAACTACTGGTCAGCACACTGGTGTAGATTTCGGAATACACCCATTAACTTTTAGCAGCATCGATGCCATCTATCACACTATAAAGTTACTAATGAGTTTGAACTTTTATCATAAACAAAACAAATTTCTAACTTTTTTCCAGCTTTTTTGTCAGTAAGTGTAATAATTTGATTTATAGAAGAAATACAAAAGCATGTTAATCATTTTCTTGTTGTGATAAAGGTTAGAAAATCAGTGATTATTTTTTAAGTATTATCAACAAATGTAACAAATAATTTCCTGGGTCCTAATTTCTCTGTAAGGCTCGTTATTTATTGTACTTAATAATTTATTCGACTGAGATATGCTATAAAGTTGTTTGAAAACTCATTTAATTTTTTCTTAACTTAGGATTTAATTGTATTTTTTTACAGCTAACTTCACACTTAAACCGTATAATTATTAAATATTGTAACAGCTTATACCTAGAGTAGGGTTACTTTGTTATAAATTGTGTTTTATCCTTTGCAGCTTTTGGTTAGGGTTCTACCAAAGATAAACAATCAAAAGCATCTTGTTTGGGTTATTTTAATCTTTTACTATCGAAAAGGTAAAAAAGCAGTTCAGACATAATATAAACTTACTATAGTACAAATTAAAAAAGGTATAAATCATGATGATAATTACATTCAAGTAGACTCCTTACTAAGTCAGTTTGCTATCGTCGGCCTTTTGTCGGCATTTTGATCTTATTAAGACCAATGCCGACCATTGGCGTGGAAATAAAGGAGGGATAGTTCAACAAACGCATATTTCGAGAAAAATTATTTTATTGTTAAGTTGATACTCTGAGAATACTAGAATTTGTTAACCCAAACCTGTACAAATCAAAACCAAGTAATGTAATGCAGTGGATGCGATAACCAGCCGTCGTTAAACAATCATTAAGATAAGAAAGATTAGTCCGCACGAACTTGGAACGAATAATACTGACCGATCAAAAGTGTCAAAATTGGTTTGCAACATTTCCTTCTAACAATTTCGATACTGAAGATGCACCTCGTTCTGGATGGCCCATTTAAGCTAATAAAGAAATTGATGAATGCAAACCAACGACTAACTTAATTTTTCGATTTTAAACCGTTATGATTATGTGAAAGATTTTGGTTTAATTTCAAAAATTTACGTATTATTACAAAACAAAATTTGCTTTGTCGCAGTAATGACTGGGATTTGCTTTTCAAACGTAAAAAAATGTCTTGTTTTAAAGTAAATTGTTACAGGCGATAAGAAATAGGTTGTGTACAAAATGCGAAAGAGATACTGGAGCGAAATAATAAATCAGCTCAAACCACTTCGAAGAACGTGTGATTTACGGGACTAATTGAATAATTCACAACAGAAAAGGCTAGAATTGATCAGTAAAAATTGGAAGACTTCATACAAGTTTTGTTACTCGCCAAAATGCGTTTACAGCTTGAATGAGACCCACCAGATCCTCCGGATTTGGCACCTACGAGTTATTGCGCGACTTGTTACGGTTTTTGCAATATTTTTGGACAATCTTTACTTCGAATCATGATGTCAAATATCATATCACTTTTTTCTCAGCAATGTTTTATGAGTGTGGTTTCAACTTCCTGTCTGAAAGATGGCAGAAGGTATAACATTATGATTTAATGATGTTTATACACTCCAAAAAAAATCGTATTTAACAAATGACATTTCGAACAACCAGATATATATACAAATATATAAATATAAGTAAAATAATACTGTTGGCAAAACATTACAACATTCGACCTAATTATTCGAAACCTTTTTAAAACTTTTACAAGAAAACGAAAATAAAAACTTACTTCAATCTTTACTTTTCAGAAGTTGTGTTAGAAACTTCGATCGAGTTATAAAGTTTTTTTACTACGATTAGTCTTTAGAATAGATACTCAAATAATAAAGTTTGGTCTTAACGAGTTACACAACGAAAAAGAAAGGTTAGGTTTTCTTTAACAGTAAAAAACATTCTAATATAAATGTAATTATTTTTATATTTAACGTTATTTGTTAAATCTTAAAAAAAGCTTAATCAAAATGGAAATAAATACATAATAAATATCAATAACAATTGATTTAAACATATGACTCTAAGCATATTCAAGATTTGGGTACAAATTTTCTGCGTACACCAAATGATGATGTATGTATGTGTAACTGTATAGGTACCTCATACGAGGTCTGTCACAAAGTAAACAGTACTTTTAAGATATATCCGATACTAGTAGCGCCATTTATTATTGGGGCTAGCGTTCGATATTGTTCATTGATATAATGTCAAAATTTCATAATAATCGAACCACTTCACGCCGAGTTATCGCGTTCAAAGTCACAGTACCTTTTTAACATCGATCGAAAATAAAGCATAAAAAAACGCAACGATTGTTGAAAGAGTCCACGAGTGGTTTATACGCTTCAAAAAGGGCCCTGATTTGCTGGAAGACGTGGAACATGTTGTCCAGCCGAAATTTGTGAATACTATCGAAAAAGTGCGTCTGTTTTTTTAAAAATAAGCAAAAATAAAATTAAATATTTCCAAAGATTCGATCTATCGCATCCCACCCGAGAATTTGGGCATGAGAAAGGTGTGTTCACGCTTTGTTTCGCATAAAATACTTTCAATTCAACATTCGAGATACATCATTAAAGAGTCCAAGAAAGATAAAAACTTTTTGTACAACATTGTGACTGGTGACGAAACGTGGTGTTTTCAATACGATCACGAAACCAAGCGTCAAAGTTTCGCAAGAAAGCGCGAGCCAAATCCGAAGAAAAGCCGTTTGGAAAAGTCATTTTAACCACATTCTCCGGATATCGCACCGTACGACTTTTTTCTGATTGGTAGACTACATTTTCCCTTGAAGAAACAGCGGTATGCCGACGTAGAGACCATCCAAAAGGTGTCGACGACCATTTTTTCAGATGAGCTGAAATCCTTATTCGAATAACTGGACCGTGCAAATCGCTGTATTAACTTTAAAGGGGACTATTTTGAATAAAATAAATTCCATTTGCAAAAAAATGTTTTTTTTTCTTTCTCCTGTTTACTTTGCGACAGACTTCGTATATACGTTATGTGGTAATTTGCTCGGTAATTTGTGTGTTACTTGCTGACTTGTAGTTTACAACCACGTTCTTAATTAATTGTGGCATAATTCAATCACAATTTTGAAAGCTTGCACTTATTCGTATACAAAAACATTAACAATCATGTTAATTCACTCACAAACGCTTTTTAAACAAACTAAAGTAACAAAATTGTATTTTACGAAGTTGCGTATCAGGCTTGAATCTCGGAGTTGAGCTCAAATTCGATATTAGGTACAATTCCGACATTGGATGATCCAACACCGGAATCAGATATTTTTTAATAAAAAAATATTAAGTTGTCAATTTTAATATATTTAAGCTGTTAACGGTTTAAAGAATTTTTTATATTAATCGACACAAAAATAACACTGCAAACACACTAACTCCTATTTTCTAGATTTTTGCTTATAAATATTTATTTCGACATAAATATCAAAATTTTTATATATTAAAGATTTATTATCGATACGTAGAAGCAACGTAAATGCTTTGTTAATAGTTTAACCAAACAACACTAATGTTTTTCAGAGTATAAAATTTTGTATTAGTCTACTTATCTTATCATCACTGTTTCCGCTAATATCAACTGCTGGCTGGATAATAGTGTTAACGTTTTGACTTTTATTTTGTAAACAGATGAAATTTTCGAAATATCTTTACTTTTTGAAGTATAGTTTTGTTGCTATTATATTTAGGCTTAAAAATGGTGTTTAAATTAAATTTATCATAACTAAAAATATGGTGTTTTTATTTTATTTCGTATTCCCAACCAGCTAACCTGTTGATTTATGTCTGCTAATTTGAGGTCAAAAAGAGGTAAGTTAGTTAAAAATAACGGTGATTTTAATGGCTTCCTCTTATCCAAAAAATCAATTTCCTAATCATTTTCGCAATCAAAACGATGAACATTTTTGTTCCCTTTTTTTTGTAGATTAGGACCCTTAAAATTTATTCATACTTCTCATCATAATTTTGTAGCGATATTCCGAACATTGGAACCGGTCTTGGAATGTATCGGGACCAATTATGAAAATGCATTTATAACTTTAATAACCACTACTAGGTAATATCTACTTATGTAATACATATAGGTAAATTGTATCGAAGTACTTTTTAGATTTTTATAAATATTTATTAAAACTCTAGTAATTGTGGAATAAAGGCACAAATAATTATCTGTGTTGTATATACTATAAATCGTGTTAGGAAAATTGTAAATCTATATTCAATTTAAATGTTTTAAAATAAGATAATATTTTAGGTGCCAGAGATACCTATTAATTACTTATTTTTTTGTACAGTGCTTAAAATGTGAAATAATAAAGAATGATTTTAAAAGTTTAACACAGTTTAACAGCTACAGTAGTCTGGCAATTTTTTAAGCTATTGTATAGCTTTTATCGTGGGCTTAAAATAATTTGTTTTTAAATAAAAGTTAAATCTGTAAATGTATATACATATTTTGCTGACCTGTCAAATTGACAGCTTGTCAAACAGAATACATTGCTGGTGAATACTCGTAAAGTTTGTGTTTTAAATATGACTATTTCACTAGACTATTTTTAACTGACAAAACTGCATAGCAACGGCACGTTTCATATTGACAATACGTAATATTTCAGTGACAAAATAGGCTACTTGACACATAACTAATTTCATACAATAAATGAGTATTTCTTACAGTATTTAGCTTACGAAAACGAAATATATCGATTTTAATAACTAAATGCGTAAGATTAATTTAAAAATTCAATTTAAAAAATGTGTTTAATTTGAATCGCCGAAAACGCTGTCGGCCATGTTGTGACGTCATACAAATTGTAAACAAAACGAGTAATTTGACGTGGTGTTATTACAAGTATAAATATTTCGATAAAAATTCCTTATCACGTTCTTAATTTATTTGCTTTATTAAAAAACAATAATAAATTCATTATGGACGTTGGTTTCACAAAAGCAGACAGCACAAATTTGCCAAAAATTGATACATTAATGGTTCGTACTTTCTTTGCCTTGAATCCAGATTTCTGCTCTGCCGAGCTAAGAAAAGTCAAGACTTTTATGTAAGTACAGTGCAGTTGTTAAATAGTAGACATAAAGAGGAAGAATGAGTGTATTTATTCTTTTCAGAAGGGATTCAAAAGTACCTACTCATTTATGTCATAAGTATCATAACCTCTGAATAATGTAACTAACATCTATTTGTATTCCTTGATGTGTTTTTGCATTCTCGGACGATGCAATAACGATAATTACTGTATTTTTTATGGAAATTAGTTGAAATCATGTTTTTAAAGTAAAGTAAACTAAAAAATTGTCCGTGTTTATATGTCAAATGTTTGATTACAATACGTAAGACGTCATAAAATGGCGGACAGCGTTTTCGCACCTACATGAAGAGATGGATTTTAAATTACAGTTTTGTGGTTTCATAGGTGTTGAAAAAATATAGTAATATTTTTTTTACCTTAGTAACACAAATATTAACTATTTAGGACCTAGTTTAAAAAAGAGTCAACTATCCTATTATGACAGATCCGTTACTAAGGTGTCTGGTATTTCTATAGTTGTCAGTTTCACAAACGTCATTGAAGCGTCTTAATTTCGTTGATATTGTCTTGTTTTTCTCGTGAAATAGTCTTGCCGAATACCATTCGAGAGAAAAAATTTTCCCGGCGAAATTTTCTTCTGGTTTTATTCAAGTTTGTTGCTTTTGGCAATTGCCAAGCAACAAACTTTCAAACCAGTCGAAAATTTTGCCGGCAAAATTTTCTCTCTTATAATATTATAAACAAACTAGCAGCCCGCCCCGGCTTTGCACAGGGATTAAAGAAAAATAACAAAAGGCATTAAATTTATTGGGTCAACGCTTCCCTGTAAACAATATTACATGTTTTTTATTTTCTGGCAGCAAAATAAATTGATTTTCAGGTGCTCCGACCCGCCTTAGGCGGTTGGCCATGAGGAATCATCCAGCGTATGTCGCATATGCAGATGATATTTCTGTTCTAGTTTCAGATAAAAACTCTGAAGAATTGGCTTCAAAAAGCGTTACACTTATTAAACATATTTCTAACTATTTTAATAACCTCGATTTATTTTTTAACGCTACCAAAACAAATTTGGTCAGATTTGTCTCAACAGGGACAGTCCAGGAAGGTTTGACCTTGAGACTTATTATTAGTAAAAGCGAAAGATGTTTTGATAGGAAATTGAAGCTATAACATTTTTTGTAGATATTTATATATTCTTCAAAATCGTAGTACATTATTTTATTCTATAATCAATAGTATTCTCAGCGCACGCGGTGTAAGGATTTTAAGGTCATTTTTGGTTACATTAATGGCATTTTAGTAAGGATCCCTATTCTTTTTAATGAAACATAGCCTATGTCACTCGGAAATAGTGTAGCTTGCCAACGGTGAAAGAATTTTTGAAATCGGTCCAGTAGTTTTGGAGCCTATTCATTTCAAACAAACAAAAAATTAAACCTTTCCTCTGGATCTGGAAATTTGGGAGGGGCGAGCTAGTGCTCAGCCAGCACTGAGGCCACATATGACCCATTGTGCATCTTGAAACCTTTCCTCTTTATAATATTAGTATAGATAAACAAAGTGATAAAAAAATATTTTAGGAAAATAAGTAAGTACCTACTCTATATACATATACATTTCATTTTTGGTGTATAATTACACTGTTTATACCTAATTATTCTTATCGGTTACCACGGTCAAAAAGTGAGACTTGAATTAATATAAAAGAAAAAAATACTGCATAAATAAAAAATAAATAAATAATTATAATTGGATAAGTTGATAAAAAATGCTATGCAATAGCTTTATCGCGGCAGTTCCCGAGTTATTTGATAAAAATACCATCAATTTAATAAAAAATCTAAATGTATGGATCTATTCACAGTTTTTTTTAAGACTAAATTTTAACAAGTACTTAATAATGTTATAGTGAAAGGTTTTCTAATTTCAGCCTTTATGAAAATAGGAGATAATTTAAAAAAATGAATTTCAAATTATTTCTACTAGTAAAAAATATATGTCAATGTTCACATTTTTAGATTTTTTATTTTTGATTTTGAAGGAAAAATAAAAGCCGCCTTTATGAATTCGTGTTCAGCGACTCCAAAAACACCATGAGTAGGTAATGATTATGGTCTTATGGTCTGAGTTTAAATAAGTTTAACATAAAATTCAGGCCTTACAGGACATCGTCGTTATGAATTTCGTATTTAGAGCCAAAAAAAAACCAAATAATTTTGACTTTGAATGCATATAACATAAAACTCCAGGCAACAAGATAAAATCTCGAAGATCATCTTTGTCATAAAATTCGCGCTCCACAACCTCTTGAGTTACAGTTATCGAATGATTCTGATTGAATGTGAGATAAAACTCCAGGTGTTGAGGTTCATCCTGGGTACCAAGTCTCGGAGATCATCACCGTCATGAAATGCAGAGCGTCAAAAAACCTTGTGATCATGTAATATTAGAAATAGTATATTGTGTGGCAAGGGGTGACACAAGACGATTTCTGACTAGGGCGAGAGTCAGAAATTGTCAATTGTTTCATCCTGTGCCACACACTATATTTTTCATATAACATGCATTGAAGCAGCGAGTTTTGATCTCTGTAGCCAGTCGAAGTAAGACTATTTCAGACAAATAGCATAGTAATATCTTGACAACGATTTGACGACAGCTGTCACGGTTCGCTCGGGCTGTCAAGTCTCGCCCTAGCCAGAAATCGTCTTTGTTTTATCCCTTGCCACACACTATATTTCACTATATTTTTCATATCATATGAGGTTGAAACAGCGAATTTTGATCTCGACGACAGCTGTCACACGATTATGATTTTATTCACTTTTGTTTATTACAAATGCGATTCTGACAGACTTTAAATAAATACATAACTAATAAATAAATGAATGTGCTGGGCAGAAACAACGTTATTTCTCCCCTAGGGTAGAAACAACTGGCAGTTTGTGACTGACAGTTGCATTGGTCTGATTTTGTCTTATTTCGACTGGCAAAACAAGAGATCAAAACCAGCTGTTTTAATGCATGTGATATGAAAAATACATTTATGTATTCAAAAAATTCATTGTTAAAATGAATTTAAACAGTATTCAAAGGACTTAGAGTTATCACTAATAACATGTGGTAAATATTTCATCTTTGTTTTGATGTGAAACATCTATAGCCGCACGTAAATCAGATTTCTGGCGTGGTGACGGTGACGTATGAGTGTATGACGTAAAAAACCTAACGCATCGATAATATATAATAAAGAGATGTACTGATATCTTATATGAAATTGGTCTCATGTTTTGAGCGACGCGACGGTGGCGTGCCAACAATAGGGGGAAGAAGCTCATCGATTCAAAAATTTGGCGGTATGAATTGTTTCATATAGAAATACACTTTTAAAGCTCATATTTTAATTTTTAATATTTTTACTGATGTGTAAAAATATTAAAAATTGAAATATGGACTTAAAAGTGCATATTATCTTATAATATTTAGGTAAATAAATATAAAAACTAAATAATAAACAAATTTTGATCTGAAACATCTATAGCCGCACGTAAATCAGATTTCTGGCGTGGCGACGGTGACGCAAAAACCTAACACGACTCCGCATACTATCTATTCTATGTATAAAAATGAATGTTTGTCTATATGTTATCGATGAACTCAAAAACTACTGGACCAATTATTATGAAAATTGGTATATATATGTATATATATATATATATATATATATATATATATATATATATATATATATATATATATAAATATATATATATATATGTATTCTTCCACGGAAAAGGTATTTTCAAAATTTCTAAAATTTTTAAAATTTTCAAAATTTTGAAAAATTTCAAATTTTTCAAAATTTTCAAATTTTTCAAAATAATTTAAAATTTTTAAAATTGTGAAGATTTTTAAAATTTTTAAATTTTCAAAATTTGAAAATCATGATAATTTTGAAAATTTTCAAAATTTTCAGAATTTTCAGAAGTTTTTGAATTTTTTAATGCTTACTTTAATCGCGCGTAAAGGTTACACGCACACCCTTTTTTTATTGAATACTGCATACGTACCTATACTTTTACAAAATAATGTTGATGTTTCACATCTGCCAGACGTCCCGTGACGGCTTCCCTTTTTTACCGATCAATATACCTTTATGTGTTTCTGTCTCTCTCTTACTCAGACCATTAATTATGTAATGATTTTTCCGATTTATTCTCATACAAGTTTTTACCGCCGGGCGCACAAATAGAAATATAACTTAAAAAATAATATGTAGCGTTGATGCTGTAAACCACACTGTCACCCTTTAATATCAGGATGTAACTTGGTACGACACACCTGCAGCGATAAAGAAAACCAGTGAAAATTCTAATTTTGGCAGTTCTGGCGGTTGGGTTAAAGGGGCGCTCCTTCCCTCAGCTAAAAACATAAAAAAATTGTTTTCGGAATTACAGTCAAGATATGGACAGCTTTCTTAGTAAGATATGGGTTTCTGAAACTTTACTTTTAAAACTCAAGAAATAAACAGGGTTATTGTTATAGATTATGCGCCATATCATTGAAGGGAGAAGGTAAGAGTATCCACATCAAGTTTTTTTGGAACTATACTATACTTCCATACTATGTACCTATTATATGTCGTAGTCAGACCGTAAAAATCGTCTTTTCTCGAAGATCTTAGTCAGTTCATAAAACGTTGGTAGATTGAGAATACACGAACTGCCTAGCCTAGGCGGTTTGTGTTGTAATACAATCTGCCTAAATTTAAGTGTAAAGGGGCCTATTCCAATCGTCAGAGCGTGTCTTAAATATTTATTGAAAAACGCTGAATTAAATACAATAGATACTGATTATTTCCTTCGATTGAAATTAACCAATAGAATGTCATAATTTTTTAAAATCGGACCAATCAGAATCAAATATCAGCGACTATTGCACTAGACTCTAGAGAAATAGTCACGTCAAATATAAATGTCAAAAATTTGTCTTCTCAGGAAATAATCTTCCTAAATATAACGCAACCGTGATTAATAGTCTGCTATTTTTGTTGTTGCTAAATTTCTCGAATATTTTACAATTTGTTTCGACATAATTTGACATTAATAATCAAAGATTAAAGCCCTCGAGCTAAAGCTCTTGGGCTTTAATCAGATTATTAATGTCAAATTATGTCTCAACAAACTGATACTAAAATTTCTCAAAATCTAGATACCACAAAAATAGCCGACTATAATCAAGGTCTTGTTATATTACCCTTGACTATTATAAGTTATATCCAATTAAACGACCCTACGATGTGATACTGTTATGAGGTATGTATAAAAATATGTAAATTGAGTTTGCATTTTCCATGCACAAAAAACAGAAAACTTTGTAGTATCTGTAATACCAAACTAATCATTGAAGACCAAAAAACAAATCATTTGAAGTTTAAAAACGTCAGGCGAACAAATGATAGTTACTACAAAAAGTACTGTTACCAAATCTGGAAATTGGCGACTGTGTACTTATAAACATTGATAAAGTGGATCGTAGGCCAGGTGATCCTCCATATATCATAACTGTAGTTACTGACATTAGAAATGGAGCGTATCAATTTGGTATTATTAAATCTTGGTTCAATAGACCCGACATTAACAAATCAACATTTTAGTTTATTACATTAGACCAAATAAATATGAGACATTTCTGTCAAGGGGAGAAGTAGTATCCTTAGATTAATTATTTAAGGGACAAAGCTTTGTTAAATGTTTATGTCAACCCTTAAAATTACGGTGCAACAGTAAGAGATGTCAATGCTTTAAAGCAAAAAAATAATATATGCTTGTATTTGTATTATTCCGATACTGAAATATAATAGGTAATAATAATACATATTTGCAGATAATTTATCTATTATTGTAATTTTATTTTAGATTTAAACAATACATATTTACATGAAAAGGTATGTTAGGTACATTATTTTAAATTTTTGATATTATTAAACGCATTTTGCTAAAATATTATTTTCATGCGGAAACTAAATCACCCCACACCGTATAACGCAGCCTCCTAAACGCATAGGTTCCAACACCATATGCCGTTTTTTTCTGGGCACTTCATGAAACCGAAATGTATAAAGTTAGGCAGATCGTGTTATATCTAATCTGCCGAAATTTTTTTTTTATGGTTCAAGCACAAACACTGCAGGAAAAATCCTTTAAGGCGCTCTGAGAGCGGTGCGTGTGCGAAGAAAGCGATTCACGTTGTTCTTGAATCGTTGCTTTAGGTGGAATCAAGCGGGCAATGTCAGTAGAACACTTGCCATGGAAATATTTGTAAAAGAGGGTCAAATCACCAACCTTCGATGTTCTAAGCTGTCCAGGTTCTTGGTTAGCTCGTGGTCACCGATCAGGCGAATGGCTCTCCTTTGGATGGAATCCAACAACCGAAGGGTATGCTTCGGTGCAGAACTCCAGACATGAGAGCAGTATTCCAGTGATGGTCGAATCTAGGCTTTGTAGAGTGTCAAAAGTTGTTGTGGTGTATACAGCTTTTTGGTACGGAAAAGTACACCGAGTTTCTGAGAAGCTGTCCTGGCGATTGTTACCACGTGATTATGCCAAGACATATCTCCTCCCAGATTGACACCCAGTAAGTTAATAGACGAAGCCAGTGGAATTGCGTGTCCTGCCATGACTATATCTGGTTCTGCAATGTTAACCTTCTTAGAGAAAACTGCTGCCTGGGTTTTTTTAGCGTTAAATTCGACTTGGTTACTGTCACCCCAAGACAAAATTTCTTCCAGGTCTTTATTGAGTCGTGATACTTCATGCTGTCTGCGAAGATGTGCGTGAGCAGCCGATGTTCGAGAATTCAAAGTAAACGATGAGATAAGTGTGCTGTCGTCAGCAAAGCTATAAATTGGATTTTCTGTCTTCGCTAGAAGGTCGTTAATGTATAGTAAGAAGAGGGTTGGGGATAATATGGACCCTTGAGGAACACCAGCATTGATGGTAAAGGTGTCCGAGAGAAACCCGTCAATCGCCACTTGCAGAGAACGGTCCTGAAGAAAGCTAGAAAGCCATGAACAGAATCGACCGGGCATACCGTAGGATCGCAGTTTACTTAGGAGCCCCTCGTGCCAGACACGATCAAATGCTTTAGAAATGTCTAGTGCAATAGCCCGGGACTCCCCATGATGTTCGACTGCGTTGCTCCAAAGATGGGTGACATATGCTAGGAGGTCTCCTGTTGATCTGGACTTACGAATACCGTACTGATGGTGGCTGATAATATTAAGGCCCTCTAGGTACTTTAGAAGTTGTTGGTTAATAGCTTTCTCCATCACTTTTGATATAACTGAAAGCAATGCGACAGGTCGATAGTTGTTTGGCATGGTTTTCTTGCATTTCTTTGGTATAGGCTGAACTCTTGCCTTCTTTCAGCAAGATGGAAATATTCCTTTTTTGTAGGATAGGTTAAAAAGTCTACAAAATATTGGTGTTAGCTCATCAGCGCATTCCTTGAGCACTATAATAGGAATTTTATCTGGACCAGAAGCCTTCCTGACATCGAGCCCTTTAAGAATTCGTTTGACAGGACGCTGACGGAATACGATATCAGTCATTTCCGATTGAACTGCTGGAATGTTCGGTGGTGTTTTTCCCTAAAAGTCTACGTTGGAATGAGAAGAAAATAGTTCTGCCAGTAAGTTCGCTTTATCTCCGGCTGTGGTTGTTATTGTGCCGTCGGAACGTGTTAGAGGTGGAATATTTGATTTGGTAAAATTTTGACTGACGGCCTTAGCGACTGACCAAAAAGACCTAGATCCGTTAGGACTGGCAAGAAGTTTGTTTTTGATCCTCGTGTTATGCGTCTCTTTGCTTTGATCTATCGTTTGCTTACACTGGTTTCGAGCGGTAACAAGGGTGGTGCGATTCTCAGCCGTTGGATTTTTACGCCACTGTCGGTAAGCTAGATTTTTAGATCTGACTGCGCGCTCGCAGTTTTTGCTAAACCAGGGCTTGCCGTTAGAAGGGCGCTTATTGGAATAAGGAATAAAGGCTTCCATGCCAGTTAGAATGACATCGGAGACCTCTTGAGCGCAAACGGAAGGATCATCAGAAGAAAAGCACACGTTCAGCCAAGGAAAAGTGTGAAAATGGTTCTTCAGGTCTTCCCACCTGGCTAATCTGTAATGCCAAATCTTGCGAGGTTTAGGAGGCTGCTCAGAACAAATTGGTAGCTCGCTTAGTGTTGAAATAAGTTTGTGATCGGAAGATCCTAGCGGAGACTGAACGGAGATAGTGTATAGGTCTGGGTTTATATGTAAATAATACAAAGGCAGTTCGTGTATTCTCAATCTTTTACACAATCTGTCGACGCTTCATGAAGTGGCTAGGATCTCCATAAAATCACATCTTTATTAAAGTGAAACTTTTATTACATCGTTTTTTGGTCTGTGTTAGTGCATGTCGCATGTCGGTCACATGCATGTCGGTCGACTGCCGCGCCGAGTAGGTATAAAGTATAAAGTAGGCGGCGCCTATAGTTTGCAGCAGCTGACCGTGTAGTGTATAGTATTACTTTTTGCTGGTGCATGTTGTTGTTTATTTTTGATTTTGATTTTCGATTTCGATTTTGATTTTGATTTGATAAAGCGATTTTTATACCCTTAATGGAATATTATTCGAAAAATGTTTAGTTAAATGTCTATAGTGTGAAAAAAAGTTTCACTTTTACCGTGGTTTTATAAAACCACACAATGCTTTTTTTTATTTATGTGGATAGCCTTTAAAATATAACTTTCTAGTTAATATTTTAGCTACTTACATTTTGTATATGTACTTTGTAACCAGATTTATTACTTTTATCATTATATGCTAATTACTTTCCTTCTTTATTACTTTTTGTAGCTCCGGTTTTTGGCTCCGGAGCTATTTTATGACGAATACGATATATATATATTTATAAGAGAGCGTGTGAGAGAGAGAGGGGGAGAGAGAGGGGAAGAGAGAGAGAGAAAGAGAGTGAGCGAAAGAGCGCGAAAGAGGGGATAGTTAAGAAGGTCCGCTTTCGTGTGTGGACACTTTTTCTCGATTCACTCCTGTCACCAAAATCTAACTATTATTAATTAATTTCATTTTACATACAGTTTACATTCAGGCCACCAATTCAAATAATTTATTTTTGTACTAAATACATTTAACCTTTCAAACTATATTTGGTACATTTAGATAAGACTATTAGAAATAGAGTTATGCATGTAAATATTCTATGCAATAATTTCTTTCTTCGTTTAATGAGTCATAAGAAATTTTATTGGAAATATAATTTACGGTTAAAAGTAGGTACCTAAACATTAAATTTAATTATACATTTAAGATTATTATTAGCTATGAATTTTTATAGGCTATCATTACATGTTTAAAATTAATTTCTAGTAATTAAAATATGACGTTAATAATCATTAATAGAATTTAGTATTTTAATTAATTTAAAAGGACATAGATATTAATATATTAAATATGAAATTTTAATTGTAGCATATGAAGAACATTAGAAATAATATACGTGTTTTTAATACTTGCATGTATCTGGTTGATAATATAGATTAGATCCAATTGAAAAAGTCATTAAAAAGCTATAGTTGTAATAAAAGTCATCACTTATAATAGGTGAAATTCTGGAAATTCATATGATTGAGTTGTATGCAGAGATGTCTTATTAAATTACTAAATACCAGTTTCCCTGTTACGAATTGCGGTCAAAACTTTTTAGTTTAAGTTCTGCTAATCTTCTACCGACAAGTTCATGACGTTTGAAAATCACGTTATTTAACTTGCCTACACTTAGTCATATAAAGTTAAAAAAACGCAACGAGTTATCGTAAAAATACATTGTTAAGAGATAAAAAAATAATGATTTTATAAATGAGATAAAGGAGATATACGATAAGAAATGAAATTTATATTATCGTAATTGGAATGGAAATCATTTTTTGTACAATATGGCTGATCGCAAACACGACCACTTGTGGTCGCCCCTGGTAGCCGCCACCAGCTGCGGACTAAAACTTTCAGGGTATGTAGTGGTCGGTGGCGGCCACTTTTAGCCTGCGGAAACACAGACATTCCTTTAAGCCACTACAGTTGTCTGCGTTCGTAGGTGTAGTTAGTAAATGGACGTTGGAAGAAAACAAACACTAAAAGAATTATAGATTTAGTGGGTAGTCCAATGATTTGAAAACCATTAATGTTAACTCACCTTAATGTTACGGCCGTTTTTCCACAGTTGCTATACTTTTTTGCGACCGTGTATCCTCTTTTTTCCAGTGTGCTTCAAATGACAATAATAATTCTTAAAAAGTTCTACACCTAATTCTAAAATACATGAAAAATTTGTCGTACTGAAGTTGCAATTCTTCGAAAAAATAATAAAAAATATTTCGCTCTCGAGTTTTTAAGATAGTATGCACCCAAAAACGTCAATTTTTTTGCAAAATGCATCGTCTACTTTTTGTCTTCTCATTAAGAAAATAACCAACACATCCATTCTGACAAATCTGCTTGTCGCAGCCGCTGGAAGGGGCATAGAGCGTTTTGTTGCGACCACCATTGGCAACCACTAAATCGCCATATAGAGCTGCTGGTGGCCGCCACCAGTGTGGACCACAAGTGGTCGTGTTTGCGAGCAGCCTATCCTGAGATTTTTGAAAATTGTGATAATATGGAATAACCGCTTTTTTCATAACAGCCCTCTTTTTTAATAATTTTCATATTCGTAAATGATTCATATATGTGTCATTAACATTAGTAAAACGTATACGCATATGTATACTTATATCTGTATTTTCTAACTACTTGCTTACTTGCATTGTATTTTGGTAAATAATAAAAAAAGTAATATTTTATAATAAAAAAAATGTGTCAAATATTCATTCAAAACATTTTTCAATATCAATTAAATTTGTTTTACTAAATATGAATAAGGTATCCACGTTGACAATTTCGAAAGATAATATTCTTGTTAAAGGATTAAAGAAGTAGTAAACCATAATCGGAAATCTGGGGTACTGATCGCCGTAAGTTCAGTTTCTTAGATGTTCGATTCTAGTCTACATGAGACCATAATAACCAAATTTTAATTCTACAGATGGTCAGCTTGTGGTTACGTGCAAAAGTTTAGTAAATTTTGAAACAAGTGTAAAAATATAAATATATTTTTTGACCAACTAACCCTATTCAGACAACTGATTCACCGGAATTTTGACATGTATTCCTGTTTTCAAAACCGAAAAGACCTATGATAGGACGACGTTTTGTCAGGACTTATTGGCTAAACACAGTATTAAAGGTTATACTTGACTATACCAAAAAAATAATTTTGTATATCAAAAATCATTGGCACATGCGTATTACACTATTATAGGCTTACTTTGAAAACGATAAACTAAACATTGAAGAACTTATAAATATGTTTTGAGAAGGTAAAGTCGGGTTAGGAACATTGTAAAGAAGTTGTAATGCCCGAGCTAGATCAAAGATAACCGAAATAATCATATAACCACTAACTAAACTCAACACTTACACTAGGTACGTGCCCATTGTGAAATTTTGTTGAGATAATATATTATGTCGCAGTACGGAGAGAGTGAAAAGCCCCTTTTGACTGCAACCAGGTACAACCACGTCAGATCAACTGCGGCGGATATTTTTTACAGTTACGTAGTAGAATTCGATACGATTTTGTATCAGTGGTGTCCCAGTCAATTAAATCATTTTATTGATTTTTTCCAAGATAAATAATAAAATATAAGCGTTTACTATTACTGTTTTATTTTAAATACCACTTTTTCGATTTAATTCAACTATTAAACTTTAATATATTTATT
Source organism: Altica lythri (assembly GCA_964028335.1). Lineage (NCBI taxonomy): Eukaryota > Metazoa > Arthropoda > Insecta > Coleoptera > Chrysomelidae > Altica > Altica lythri. Next base: position 63,889,098 of record OZ034801.1, read on the forward strand.
TATTTTTAAGAAAAACATTTTTGAAATTCTTGAGTAATTAGTAAAAATGTGTTATGCTAATTTTACATCTACAATTTATTGGTAAATAAACTTTACAATTAATTTTAAAGTGAAACTTTTATTACATCGTTTTTTGGTCTGTGTTAGTACATGTCGCATGTCGGTCGACCGCCGAGTAGGTATAAAGTATAAAGTAGGCGGCGCCTATAGTTTAATACAAAAATGTACGGGAGTGAGCAGATCTGTTAATGAAAATAATTCTACCTATTCGTATTAATACGAACTTCGACTGCGTAAGTATCTACGACATGTAACGTCGACTGTTATATTCTACCTATTCGTATTAATACGAACTTTGACTGCGTAAGTATCTACGACATGTAACGTTTTAAAAATATTATAGTCGTAAATAATAATTTTTGAAACTGAAAATATGGAACTTGAGCAATAAATTATGTAACATATATTAAATAAAATATCTTTTAAAATTAATCAAAACACTTTCATTTTTAAACAAATAAACTTTGTAATTATCCTACCCTTGTTATATATATTCATCTCATTCTTTTGTCAATTTACTGAAGTTTTCACTTCTATCGTGTGTGAATCGCACACACACCTTTTGATTTTGATTTCGATTTTGATTTCGATTTTAATTTCGATTTTGATTTTGATTTTAATTTCGATTTCGATTTTGATTTTGATTTCGATTTCAACGCCTATAGTTTGCAGCAGCTGACAGTGTAGTGTGCTCCAAGCTATATTATTTGTGTTTAATTTTATTTATATTCGGTCCATTCCAATTTTGCAAGTATAAAATTAAGATTGATAAAGCGATTTTTATACCCTTAATGGAATATTATTCGAAAAAATTTTAGTTAAATGTCTATAGTGTGAAAAAAAGTTTCACTTTTACCGTGGTTTCATAAAACCACAGAATGCTTTTTTAGTTCTTCTTCACGATCCCATTTATTTTTACACTCGTTTTAAAATTTACCAAACTTTTGCACGTAAACACAAGCTGATCAATCCGTAGAGGTTATTAAAATTTTCTTTTAAATAATAATAAATAAGTTATAAAAATCGGTTATGGTCTCATGTAGACTAGGATTGAAAATTTATTTGCGGTATAAAACTTACGGCGAGCGATACTCCATGTTTCCGATTCTACCCTACTACTGAAATTCTCATATAAACCATTATTTTCCTTATTACTTTAACAAAAAATCATAATCGATGTTTTGATTATATATTTGACAATTTTTTTTCTAATAAAATATTAAAGTTTAAATCTTTTTTTTTAAACCGGCCAGAAATTAGTACTTTTCGGTTTTTTTTAAGTCAGAAAATCTCATTTTGTCGGACAAGGCCAGAAAATAAAAATGAGTCCGGTAAAAGCTTTTACTGGACTCATTTTTATTTACTTTTCGGCCTATCGTTAATAAAAAACAATACAATAGTTAGTGTAAAATAGCGGTCAATTGGTTTCTATGGTAACCGAGTTTTGTATATATTTAAAACTATAAAATAACTTGACATATTTTGACGTTTAGTTAAAAACGTGAAATTTATTATAAAATGGATATTCAAAATGATCATTTGATTGTAAATTATTGGAAGATGAAATTATACCAGATAAAATTGTTAAGGCAGCCACCCAAGCAACGTTTGTTAAAAAAAAAATGTTAAAATTAGTTAATAAAGAGTTCTTGTTATAAAAATGTAAACTGAATAATATGAAGTTTATGGTACAACAATGCCCGTTTTAAAAAAATATATTGTACGTAATACGTCCCAGAAATGCTTTTACTTTAATCGCAGGTTCGCAGGACTCGCCTGCGGATCGCCCTGCAATTTGCCCACTCGTCCGGTAAAAGACCACTTTCGGGACTTGTTACGTAAACTACCATTATTGTTATTTACCCAATAACAATGCAAGTACGGAAGTACGTAGGATATGTAGGTCTACTGAACATACTTGTATACGAAAATCAGTTAACTTAATGTTACAAGATTATTGGAGACTTAGTTAACTCGAGTCGAAATTTTTTTGCTTTAATTCGTTTAGTTTGGAAACAAACGTAAATAGGCTTTACCAGGTGAAGCAGGGATTGGTTTAAACTCATTTCAGCCTGGTAGCGCCTAGATACGTCCATTTTTAGATTAATGCAGGTGCAACTGGGTTTAAGTAATGAAAAAATTCACCTAATATGTATTAAAAAAAATTAGAACTCAATCCACGTTCAAATGAAATGGTAAATGAAACAGTGACGTTAAAGAAATTCATGAACTTACTTACGAATAAATTATAAATGTAATATCAAATTCAGAATTTCTCTGAATTTTTGTAATTAACTATCTGACCCAGTGGACTTCGTACCGTCTAACATTGATGTATTTGTTTTTCGGTTTTTTTTTTCATTTTTACTATTTTATTCATTGCATTTTGTATTATACCGATTAAATGTATTATATATCAATTGCACCACACTACAGTGGTGTTATAATACTTGATTAAGAAGGAATTGCTTGTTTAAATATTTGAAATATTAACTACGCCATCTTACGTTGGCGTCATGTTAGTACTTTTTTTGCCATTTTACTTTATCTTCTTGTTTTTCTATTTATTTATAAATCGAAATACAACACCATCTACTGGGAATTCGTGTAACTAAACTATAAATGTCACTAAGGACGTATTGTCACGACATCTTTTAAATAAATACACAATTAGGTCATAAAATAATTAATAAACATTTTATAGTGGACCAAATAGTATATCTTAACCATTCTCAAATCCATTCGTCAATTTTACATAAATAACACTGTGAATATGTGCACAGATAAGTACTTTACAACTCAACAACTGTTATTCGTTTATTTTGAACAAATTTAATCATCACCGTACTAATATTAAAAGAATTATCTTAAATTATAAAACAAGTACACTTTACTGTACTAATATCGGTACGGTCAAACTGGAAGGAACCAGTTTCTTCATATAATTTTGTGGTTCTTTTTACATATCGAGTCGAAGGAAATTTCATTATTATTTTAATATTCGCACTGTGATATTTTGTAGTAATAGTTTTATCTTTTATCTTTAGGTTTTAAATGTGTCTTTGTATGTAGGTACCTACTGTATGTGTATATGTAGTGTTTTCTTACATTAAGAAAATTATTACCATAATTTTTTTTTCCAGTTGTAACCTCTAAAAGGTATGTGCTAATAGTAATTAATTGATAATTTTTATTTTATTGCCAATCATGTGATTAATTCACTATCTTTGTTTTTATAACTTATACAAATACAACGTAGGTATTGTATTATGTTACTAGTTTTAAGTTCATATATATTTTTTAGCTTTGAAAAAGACGCTAAATATACGTCGAAACGTTAGCTATTAGAAAAAATTGAACTTGTTTTTGTTTTTTTTTAATTGATCTGTTCTATTCCCACTAATTCTCGATAAGCAGTTGAATTAAGGACGCTAATATCTACAGAAATTTATAATACCTTTAGTAAAAGATTTATTAGTATTAAATTTTACTATAAAATTAAATTTATTGACATGGGATAGTTAACCTTAGTACCTCTGAAAAAAAAAACGAAAAATACGGTAACCTAATTGTTGTTTTAAGAAAGTTTAAAATTCTTTGAGTATAATGATTGGGTGATGAAATTTTTGAAGTTATTACCAAGTAAACTAAATTTATGTTTAAATTACCTATACCTACTAGATTTAATCGATTTCAAGAAAGTTGAAAGTGCTTTAAAATTAGGATATATAAGTAGGAGCTGGTGTATTAAAATGAAATAATATAAACTATTTAATTTCACTTTATTTTATTTAACCCGCATGAAAAAAGGATATCTTTATTTGCAGAACTCTCTGTCACGACTTACTTAAAACTAATTTTATCTACTCTACCTCATATTATGTATCAATTTTTAGTTCGTGAAAACTGTCATTATAGACAGCAGTGCGTGAAGAATTAAAAGTGTGCGTGAAGTAACAATGTATTTTAAATGGGATTTACTTTTTCGCACTGTTTTTGACACACCTTCATATAATCAAATATCCTTAGCATTCGCGTTGTCATGGTGTTGCTATGAGATCATTAAGTTTCAACAAAAGTTATTCTAACAGTTTTGTAGTTTAAATTTTCAAATTTGAATTTGTAATTATTTTTTATTTGTTTATCGTAGATAAAATATTGTATGAAACTGTGCGTGAAGTGCTTTTTGCGCACATACGCGATATATAGCACTCGCTTCGCTCGTGCTCTAAACATCGCGTGCGTGCGCAAAAAGCATACTTCACGAACTGTTTCATAAATAACTATTAATTAAACGAATAGAGCGTGTTTTTGGCAGACCCATTCTCACGTAGAAACTTATTCTACCAAGATGATTTTTTTGATGATCTAATCTTAAGGTATAAACAAAACGTTATATACCATACTCTAAAATTTTAACATATAACGTTATATAAATGTAATAAATAATATTCATTTTAATATACCGTAACAGTTATTCCAAGAAAGTATAAGGAAAAAATAGTAAAACTTTCATCGGACTAAATTTTCAGCACAGCGGAAACACAGAACCTGATTGTGTACGTTTTACACCGATCTAAAAGCATTTCTATTTTTCAAAAACTGTTTTATATTATAACAAAAAAATGCTGAAGAATATCGGAATAGTGAAATATTAACACAAATGTTTGCTCCATTTTTTCTTGATGTTATGTAGATACTATCATTATGGGTACTGTAACTAAACTTTTTTACTTCCAAGGAAAAAAAAGATAAAATCATCCTAAAAATATTTAGCAGGATGTCCTCTGTATAAAAACTTATTTTTTTTTTATTTTCGTCGTGTTCTTTGTCTCTTTGTCTTTCTCTTTGTTATTCCGGGTTAAATTTTGTAATCAAATTTAAACCTATTTCCCGACCATCTAGAGTTCTGAAATTTCCAGGATAGCTAATAACTGGAGGACAATGCATGTTCCAAGTGTGTATTGGCATATACATAGAGATTTTGACACAATTTCGGGTTTATATGAGTTTTAAATCGATTACAGAACTCCCACATAATATACGAACTCAAGTAACCAAATAATTTATATAATCGTAATGTGACCTATAAATCAGTAAAAAAAACTTTCTACTATAAAAAATTATTTTTATAAATTGTGATTATTGCCACTCTACTTGGATTTACATTAATACCGCTAAAATATTTAAAAATAAGTAGTCGAAAAGTATCCTAAAACTGGATTATTAATGAAATAGATAAGAGCTAAAAGTGTAAAATTGACGTGACCCAACAGAAATACGAGAACTTTAATGTAGGTACACCTTGACCTTCGGTCAATTAACTTTGTTATGATATACAGTACATTTTTAAAAATTTTGAATACAACTCTGTTTTTAAGCTTTACCAAAAATTATCTACAAAATAAATAAATAAAAATAATAATTAAAAATTTATTATTTACAGATTATTGCATTCGATTATAAGTTATGCATACCACAAGTAAAAAAAATAGGAAACAATAAATATAATGGTAAAAGTTTAAAATTACACAAAACATATGGTTATATTTTAAACTTAAAATTAAGTGACAAATCCTGAATATTTTGAAAGCTAGTTAAAAGAAATTAGAAAAGAAAAATATAAAATTACTGTTAAAATTTTGTTGTGTTATGTATTAAGAAATGTTTTTTTAATGAACGTAATAATATAAATCAAAAACTAATTATGAATATCATATACTATTATAATAAATAATAATAATAAATGGTTTAAAGCAAATATGCTGTTCGTCATTTATTAAAATATTCAAATATTAAAGTCAATTTAGTTAAGGGTAGTTTTTTTAAAAAATTATTCTTTAGTGATTCATTTAAATTTAAATTTTGATCTTCGATGTTGTCAATTTTAATAAATTACCTGGAGTCAAATTTAGTTCCATCAGTTAAAGTACCGGTGTAGTGCATGGTCAACATATCCCCATTTTTCGATTTGACATCGCACATTTCTGGTTTATATAACACGTCAACTTTTAGATCGTCATTGCAATTGACTAAAGTAAAACCGACTACGAAAATACCGGCAATCAACGTGCACCTAAACATGATGATACAAACTTCGCGCTGTCAAGTTACGGAAAGACTGAATCTGAATGAAATGAAACGAAGTTCAAGCCACGAGACTTTCGTATTATGCCACGCTGCATTAGTGACGTCGAGTGAAGCTGTTTCTCTCCTACTTACAACGAGAAATGGAGAGTCGAAATTTGAAAGCCACAGGTTTGAGTCTGGTTGGTGGCAAATGCCACGTGATTGCGATTTGTTTGATTTTGTCAATGTTAATGTAGGTAATGTTAATGTATTAATTGTATATATTCCTGCAGATATTAAAATAAGAACGCATTGATTGAATTTGTTAAAATAATAAAACAAAAAATATATATTTAATATATAGGTGTAGGTACATCGTTTCTTGGATCTGTTTAATCTCATAATTTTGCTTTTAATTTGTTAAGAATATGTCATACAGGGTGAGGAAAAAGTATGGAAACCCCGTGGTAACTCAAAAACCGTGTGTCACAGAAAAAAACTTGCAAAATATAAACTTTATGGTTTTTCCCTGGCTATCAGATGGTTTCAGATGGATTTGACCATGACCATGACCATTATATTCGGGCGATGGTCAGGTCAATTTTTTTAAATGAAACAAGGTATTTTTGACAAGATGGGTTTGACCATGACCAGAATCCTTCTACGTTCTACGTCCAACTCGTTGTTCCTGGGTAGTGCTAAAAAAAGGATTCTGGTTAGACAAAATCTACTCTAGACCTTCATTTGAGCTCTTCTGTGGTCTCAATTAAAAAAAACGACCTTGAAAAGACTTTAATAGAGAGGTCTCTGTTTTAAGTCCAAAGCCATCGTTATTTTCTTCATTAAAAATTAGTAAAGCTCTATCATAAACGTTTATTCTAAACGCAGATTCTGCAAGATTTTCCTGAAAGTACAATTTGACCTTCATACGACCTCTACAGGTCACGTTGACCTTAGACCTTAATGCATATCTGGTGATGATGAATGATGGTCATGGTCATGGTCAAATCCAGAATTACCATCTGATAGCCAGGGAAAAACCATAAATTTTATATCTTGCAAGTTTTTTCTGTGACTGATACAATTCGGTTATTTCGATGGTCTAGGAATTTTTAGTTTGACTTTGACCATGACCATCATGGTATTTTTTTTTTAAATTGTCAAGGTCATAGTTGGACGTAAAATTTCAGGCTCTTTCGATTCCCTTTGTCAAAAATACATGTTTCTATTTAAAAAAATTGACCTGACCATCGCCTGACCATGATGGTCATGGTCATGGTCAACTTCATCTTAACCATCTGATAGCCATGAAAAGACCATAAACTTTAAGTCTTGGGAGTTATTGTGATGGTCTAAGAATTTTTAGTTTGACCTTGACCATGACCATCATGGTATAATTTTTAAAAATTGTTAAGGTCATATTTGAGTGTTAAATTTCACGCTCTTTCGAATCCCGTTGTCAAAAATACATGTTTCCATTAAAAAAAATTGACCTGACCATCGCCTGACCATGATGGTCATGGTCATGGTCAAATCCATCATAACCGTCTGATAGCCAGGGAAAAACCATAAATTTTATATTTTGCAAGTTTTTTTTCTGTGACCCATGGTTTTTGAGTTACCATGGGTTTTCCATACTTTTTCCTCACCCGGTATATCTATCTATATAGTATCTATATAAAAGCAAAAGGTCACTCATCACCATATCTCAGAAACTATAAGACCTACAAACTTAAAATTTGGCAGGTAGGTTCCTTTTAAGGTCTAGACATCCGCTAAGAAAGGATTTTACGAACCTCTACCCCCAAGGAGTAAAACGGAGGTTGTAAATTTGTATGGAAGTCCTATGTTTTTAAAGTAAGGGACTAGAAAATTAAAATGTGTGCTCTTTAGAGGTTGTGGAGGTGTACTTATATTGTATTTTTAGAAATCAACCCCCTTTATAAGGGTTTAATGGGGGTCGGATACTTTTGATACAACAATCAACACGCCTTCCGAACGAAGTCGCAGGTACATCGATTTGGAACTTAAAAATGTGGTTAGATTTTTTTTGTCTGTCTGTCTGTCTGTATGTTTGTGCGCGCATCACAAAAAAACTACTGATTCGATTCGAATACGGTTTCCACAGATGTATATATATGTTCTTTCAACTTAACATCTGGTGTATAAAAATTTTGGCATGATTTTTTTTTCGGGATAGTTGAAACCATGAGGAGTGACATAGGCTACTTTTTATAAAACAACAAAAATGTAGTAAGATTTTTTTTGTCTGTCTGTCTGTATTATATTTGTGCGCGCATCACATGAAAACCTTTGATTCGATTCGAATGCGGAATGTATTTGTCTTTTTTAAACTTAACATCTGGTGTATAAAAATTTCTCCCCCCACCTCTTTCACGAGACAATAGAGGGTGTCAGATTTGGTATGAAAGTATCTCATTGTGACATTTAAAAATACCAGCGACTCCAACCTGAAAAATACCAATAAAATAATACACAACATGCTTAACATACGTGCTATAATTTAGTTTTGATATTCGAAATTAGATGGCGCTATGAGGACTCTAATTATTAAAACTATTAAAACGCGCTAACGTTGTTTTTTATCGCAAGTACATATAAAAATGACTCACAAATTACTATATCTTACAAATGATTAGGTCCAATGTAGAACTGTCATAGATCAATATTATAAGGTAGTCATAATCGGTGTTATAAGAATTAATACAGTAAACTGTAATATTGTCGTGTTTAGTAAAGCGACTTACTCATAGGTTACTAAGAATATATACTAAATATAATTCAACGCTTTACAAGTTTTGAAAAACATTTTTAAAGAAAATGACCGTTCAACTAAAAAGAAACAACTACTTCCCGGGTTATATATATATATATATATATATATATATATATATATATATATATATATATATATATATATATATATGAACAGTAGTGGTGTTCCGGGTTTCAATCCGTTGGTTGTTTGTGTCTTCACGACGTTTCGCCAACATCTCAGCTGGCATTTTCAAGTGATGCTTCCTTTGCGGCTGCTCAACTTGGAATGAGCTGCGTGGTCCTGTGTTGCTGCTTTTATACGCGTCGGCGGCGGCGCAGGTTATATCGCTGTTCTGTGATTGGTGGGCGGTGCGGTTCAGGTGTTGACGTTTCCTCCACCCGAGGTCGTTGACCGCGCCGATTATTTCCTGACTGTATTTGGGCCTGGATGGGTACGGCTGTCCTTGTTGCGTTTGTGTTTCTTATTGGTTCTGCCCGTGTCTGAGTATTCTCCAAGGATTTTTGTTCTTCTTGGGTAATTGGATTGGATTGTCTTTTGAGGAGACTTTTCCAAGTGTTGGAGATGTTTTGTGCATCGTCTCTTTTGTTGAGGCTGTTGGTTCTCTCTATTTCGAGGGCTTCTCTAACTATGCGGGTTCTGTAGTGTTTGATAGGTGCAATCTGTTTTGTTTCTGGGAAGTTTATTGTGTGGCCCGTTTCCTGGTGGTGTTGAAAAAGGGCTGATGTCGTTTGCTTATTTCTGATGTTGTTCTGGTGTTCCTGTACTCTGGCTGAGATTCTTCTATTTGTTTGTCCGATGTATTCTTTGTCGCAGTTACTGCACGGGATGCTGTATACGCCTTGGTTTTCTAAAGGTATTTTGTCTTTTGGATTGCCTATTATTTTGTGTAAGGTAGTCTGCGGCTTGTAGATTGTGGAAATGTCATGCCTTCTTAGAATCCTTCCAATCACGTCTGTTACACCTTTTATATATGGCAGTTTAGTTTTTGGTTTGGACATGTCGTATTCTTCCTTATTTGTTGTTGGTCTCGTGGCTTGTTTTTGTGCTTTTTTGATTGTGTGTTCATGGTATCCGTTTTGTCTTAGGGCGGTTGTGATGTTATGAAGTTCTTCTTGTCGGTTCGTTGTTTTTGTTAGGCGTATAGATCTGGATATCAGTGTACTGGCTACCGATTGCAATTGGGAAGGGTGATGATGAGATCTAGCATTCAGATATCTATTAGTGTGTGTAGGTTTCCTGTATACCGTGTAATCAATTGTGAGGTCATTGTTTCTTGTAATAAGTAGGTCAAGAAAAGGCAATTGGCCATTCTCTTCAACTTCTAACGTGAACTGTATTCGGTGGTGGATGTTGTTTAGTTCATCAAGGAAATTGTCAAGATTAGGTCTTCCATGAGGCCATATGATAAAGATGTCGTCCACGTAGCGTTTCCAAAAAGTCGGCTTCATTTTAGCTTTACTTAGTGCATTGGTTTCGAAATACTTCATGTAGAGATTGGCAATTACTGGTGATAGTGAGGATCCCATGGGGGCGCCTTCTGTTTGTCTATACAAGTTGTTCTCATACGAGAAATACGTATTCTTCAGACAGTGTCTTGCAAGTTCGATAATGTGCCTTGGGAAATCTTCATTTGTAGCAATTTGGTCTAGAGCCTCGTCAATTGGTACGCTTGGGTAAAGTGACTTTATATCTAGGCTAGCTAGGAGGTCATCTTTGTGCAGTTTAAGGTTTTTAATTATATTTGTCAGGTGTTCTGAGTTCTTGACGTAGGAATCTGCTTCTTCGCTGGTTGGCTGCATGATCTCTGCAAGATATTTCTCGAGTTGTTGAGTTGGTGAGTCTATAGCGCTAACGATTGGTCTTAATGGCACTCCCTCCTTGTGAATTTTTGGCAACCCGTATAGTTTAGGGCATCTGCTAGCTTTTTCCCGAGGAATTATGCGAGCCTCGATTTCTGCCCCAAGCTTGGCGGCTTTGATTTTATCTTTTGTTGTCTTCTCAAGGTATGTTGTTGGGTCTCTTGCGACTTTTTTATATGTGTCGTCTTGGAGTATGTCTGCCATTTTTGTTCTATATTCTTCCGTATTCATCACCACTGTGACATTTCCCTTGTCTGCTTTCAATATAGTGATGTCTTTGTTTGCCTTTAGATTGTTGAGGGCTCTCATTTCGGACGGTTTTATGTTTGGTTTTGGTGGTTTGCTGGTCCTGAGAATACGTGCTACGTCTTGACGTATTATTTCAGCCTCATCGTCCGGCTTTTGGTCTAGGGCTGCTTCGATGTTCGCGATTATGTCCTCTGTTGGAATCGTCTTCGGTGTCACTGCAAAGTTAAAACCCTTGCTAAGGATGTGTTTCTCTTCCTCTGAGAGTTGGTAGTCAGAGAGGTTTTTAACCACTTTATTGATATCGAGTGGCTCTACTTTTGGTTCGGTTTTCCTCAGAAGTCGGGCAAATTTATTTTTCTGTTTGTCGGTTCTGTTCTTGAAGTCTGTTTCCGTCCTCCAGGTTGATAACTCATCTACTTTTTGCCAGAGTAACGGGTGAATTTCTTTGCTCAGTTGCAGATGTAGATCGTAGGCTGCTTTTTCTGTTTGGGCAACTTGTCTCCGTTTTTCTCGAATTTGTTCTCTTAGAAGCGATTTGCTCGTGTTTCTTAGGATATTTTCTGCTCTTTTTGTCCTTAAATGGTAAGTCAATTTGGTACACGTAGGCAGAACGTTGTTGTCGCGACATCTTATTAGAAATGTTATGTCGCAACATAATGTTGTGATTTTGGACCTTAGTGTTTCGAAGCGTTTTGTTGTTCTGAAGGTCTCCTCCCCGTAGAGGTGTACTATGTTATGATGTAGTGTTTCACGGATGGTAGAATGAACAGTAGTGGTGTTCCGGGTTTCAATCCGTTGGTTAGAAAACCAAGGCGTATACAGCATCCCGTGCAGTAACTGCGACAAAGAATACATCGGACAAACAAATAGAAGAATCTCAGCCAGAGTACAGGAACACCAGAACAACATCAGAAATAAGCAAACGACATCAGCCCTTTTTCAACACCACCAGGAAACGGGCCACACAATAAACTTCCCAGAAACAAAACAGATTGCACCTATCAAACACTACAGAACCCGCATAGTTAGAGAAGCCCTCGAAATAGAGAGAACCAACAGCCTCAACAAAAGAGACGATGCACAAAACATCTCCAACACTTGGAAAAGTCTCCTCAAAAGACAATCCAATCCAATTACCCAAGAAGAACAAAAATCCTTGGAGAATACTCAGACACGGGCAGAACCAATAAGAAACACAAACGCAACAAGGACAGCCGTACCCATCCAGGCCCAAATACAGTCAGGAAATAATCGGTGCGGTCAACGACCTCGGGTGGAGGAAACGTCAACACCTGAACCGCACCGCCCACCAATCACAGAACAGCGATATAACCTGCGCCGCCGCCGACGCGTATAAAAGCAGCAACACAGGACCACGCAGCTCATTCCAAGTTGAGCAGCCGCAAAGGAAGCATCACTTGAAAATGCCAGCTGAGATGTTGACGAAACGTCGTGAAGACACAAACAACCAACGGATTGAAACCCGGAACACCACTACTGTTCATTCTACCATCCGTGAAACACTACATCATAACATAGTACACCTCTACGGGGAGGAGACCTTCAGAACAACAAAACGCTTCGAAACACTAAGGTCCAAAATCACAACATTATGTTGCGACATAACATTTCTAATAAGATGTCGCGACAACAACGTTCTGCCTACGTGTACCAAATTGACTTACCATTTAAGGACAAAAAGAGCAGAAAATATCCTAAGAAACACGAGCAAATCGCTTCTAAGAGAACAAATTCGAGAAAAACGGAGACAAGTTGCCCAAACAGAAAAAGCAGCCTACGATCTACATCTGCAACTGAGCAAAGAAATTCACCCGTTACTCTGGCAAAAAGTAGATGAGTTATCAACCTGGAGGACGGAAACAGACTTCAAGAACAGAACCGACATACAGAAAAATAAATGTGCCCGACTTCTGAGGAAAACCGAACCAAAAGTAGAGCCACTCGATATCAATAAAGTGGTTAAAAACCTCTCTGACTACCAACTCTCAGAGGAAGAGAAACACATCCTTAGCAAGGGTTTTAACTTTGCAGTGACACCGAAGACGATTCCAACAGAGGACATAATCGCGAACATCGAAGCAGCCCTAGACCAAAAGCCGGACGATGAGGCTGAAATAATACGTCAAGACGTAGCACGTATTCTCAGGACCAGCAAACCACCAAAACCAAACATAAAACCGTCCGAAATGAGAGCCCTCAACAATCTAAAGGCAAACAAAGACATCACTATATTGAAAGCAGACAAGGGAAATGTCACAGTGGTGATGAATACGGAAGAATATAGAACAAAAATGGCAGACATACTCCAAGACGACACATATAAAAAAGTCGCAAGAGACCCAACAACATACCTTGAGAAGACAACAAAAGATAAAATCAAAGCCGCCAAGCTTGGGGCAGAAATCGAGGCTCGCATAATTCCTCGGGAAAAAGCTAGCAGATGCCCTAAACTATACGGGTTGCCAAAAATTCACAAGGAGGGAGTGCCATTAAGACCAATCGTTAGCGCTATAGACTCACCAACTCAACAACTCGAGAAATATCTTGCAGAGATCATGCAGCCAACCAGCGAAGAAGCAGATTCCTACGTCAAGAACTCAGAACACCTGACAAATATAATTAAAAACCTTAAACTGCACAAAGATGACCTCCTAGCTAGCCTAGATATAAAGTCACTTTACCCAAGCGTACCAATTGACGAGGCTCTAGACCAAATTGCTACAAATGAAGATTTCCCAAGGCACATTATCGAACTTGCAAGACACTGTCTGAAGAATACGTATTTCTCGTATGAGAACAACTTGTATAGACAAACAGAAGGCGCCCCCATGGGATCCTCACTATCACCAGTAATTGCCAATCTCTACATGAAGTATTTCGAAACCAATGCACTAAGTAAAGCTAAAATGAAGCCGACTTTTTGGAAACGCTACGTGGACGACATCTTTATCATATGGCCTCATGGAAGACCTAATCTTGACAATTTCCTTGATGAACTAAACAACATCCACCACCGAATACAGTTCACGTTAGAAGTTGAAGAGAATGGCCAATTGCCTTTTCTTGACCTACTTATTACAAGAAACAATGACCTCACAATTGATTACACGGTATACAGGAAACCTACACACACTAATAGATATCTGAATGCTAGATCTCATCATCACCCTTCCCAATTGCAATCGGTAGCCAGTACACTGATATCCAGATCTATACGCCTAACAAAAACAACGAACCGACAAGAAGAACTTCATAACATCACAACCGCCCTAAGACAAAACGGATACCATGAACACACAATCAAAAAAGCACAAAAACAAGCCACGAGACCAACAACAAATAAGGAAGAATACGACATGTCCAAACCAAAAACTAAACTGCCATATATAAAAGGTGTAACAGACGTGATTGGAAGGATTCTAAGAAGGCATGACATTTCCACAATCTACAAGCCGCAGACTACCTTACACAAAATAATAGGCAATCCAAAAGACAAAATACCTTTAGAAAACCAAGGCGTATACAGCATCCCGTGCAGTAACTGCGACAAAGAATACATCGGACAAACAAATAGAAGAATCTCAGCCAGAGTACAGGAACACCAGAACAACATCAGAAATAAGCAAACGACATCAGCCCTTTTTCAACACCACCAGGAAACGGGCCACACAATAAACTTCCCAGAAACAAAACAGATTGCACCTATCAAACACTACAGAACCCGCATAGTTAGAGAAGCCCTCGAAATAGAGAGAACCAACAGCCTCAACAAAAGAGACGATGCACAAAACATCTCCAACACTTGGAAAAGTCTCCTCAAAAGACAATCCAATCCAATTACCCAAGAAGAACAAAAATCCTTGGAGAATACTCAGACACGGGCAGAACCAATAAGAAACACAAACGCAACAAGGACAGCCGTACCCATCCAGGCCCAAATACAGTCAGGAAATAATCGGCGCGGTCAACGACCTCGGGTGGAGGAAACGTCAACACCTGAACCGCACCGCCCACCAATCACAGAACAGCGATATAACCTGCGCCGCCGCCGACGCGTATAAAAGCAGCAACACAGGACCACGCAGCTCATTCCAAGTTGAGCAGCCGCAAAGGAAGCATCACTTGAAAATGCCAGCTGAGATGTTGGCGAAACGTCGTGAAGACACAAACAACCAACGGATTGAAACCCGGAACACCACTACTGTTCATTCTACCATCCGTGAAACACTACATCATAACATATATATATATATATATATATATATATATATATATATATATATATATATATATATATACCTTGTACTGACGAGACCCAAAAAGGTCGAAACCGGTCTGCAAGTTATGTTGTCCCTTCTAACTGCAAACCAGAAAGGTTGGTTATATATCTTGTAGATATACCAACCCCGTTCGACTTTGAAGTGTAATCCAATATCCGTCGGGGTATATAACCCGGGAAGTAGTTGTTTCTTCTTAGTTGAACGGTCATTTTTTTTAAAAATGATTTTCAAAACTTGTAAAGCGTTGAATTATATTTATTATATATTCTTAGTAACCTATGAGTAAGTCGCTTTACTAAACACGACAATATTACAGTTTACTGTATTAATTCTTATAAGTTTCGGGGCAGACGTCTCGTTGTCAAAACCTTTTGAATTTTGGTTTGCAGTTGGAGGTGAGGATGTCACTACTAGCGCGGAGCTTACACTTTCATTACTGAAAGTAATATATCTTTGTGATTTTAGTGAAATCTTCAGTCAGCGATTATGCCTTAAGCTCGCTGACGGATAACATATACCTTGTACTGACGAGACCCAAAAGGGTCGAAACCGGTCTGCAAGTTATGTTGTCCCTTCTAACTGCAAACCAGAAAGGTTGGTTATATATCTTGTAGATATACCAACCCCGTTCGACTTTGAAGTGTAATCCAATATCCGTCGGGGTATATAACCCGGGAAGTAGTTGTTTCTTCTTAGTTGAACGGTCATTTTCTTTGAAAATGTTTTTCAAAACTTGTAAAGCGTTGAATTATATTTATTATATATTCTTAGTAACCTATAATCGGTGTTGTATAATTTATTATCAGAATCTGTTCTGTGTTTGCAGCGTGATTGACTGAAATTAAAAAAAAAATAAAAATAGTTAGGCCAGACCTATTTTACTGAGGATATACTTACAGAATGATTAAAATTAAATTTTTATATGTAAAATAGACAGTCATTAAATCATTTGTGAATGTCCCAATTCCACGCGGGCAAAGCCGCGGTTAAAAGCTAGTATATATATATATATATATATATATATATATATCTTAAATCTAAATTGGATATTGGGTATGCAGCAAATAAATATGATAAGAGTACTCTTTTAAGATTCTTTATTCCAAGCTTTCGGCTAGTATTACAGCCATCATCAGGGAGCTACAATAATGTTATTTAATAGAGATATAATATAATATTACTGGTATTTTACTTACAACTTGTTGAGGTTATTAATTTAATGATGTTGTTGAATAAAAATTGTTAAATGAAAACATTAAATTCACAGTTTTAAATTAATATAAAATATTAAAATTAGCACATTATTAATATTATAAATTATGTTGAATAAAAATTATTTGATGTTAATATTGAAGACAAATTTGACATTATTTTTTGAATGTTATTTAGAAAAATTTTTGTTTTTTAAAATTGGAATCATAGCAACAGTTAATCAAGTAATGAAGTATCAACTAAGTTTTTGTTATCAAGTTGTAATAAATATGAAAACATTTCATTTAGATGACCTATATCTGATCTTCGGTTCATTGAAAAGGGGTGTTTATTGATATAAACCATTTCTAAAAAAAGCCCTTTGGCTAAGTTTGATTCATGACACAATACTTTAACATCATTATAATTAATTAAATGATCGTTATTAATAACATGTTCACCTAAAGCACATCTTTCAGGGTGAAGTCTGCAATCAGATTTATGAGATGTAAGTCGATCTTTTAAACGTCTGGAAGTTTGTCCAATATAGACTTTATTGCATACGGAACAAGGTATGCTATAGACAACGTCTGTTAATGATAACAAAGGTGTTTTATCTTTTAATTTAGTAAAGATTCCATTGACTGTGAGGGCAGTTCTAAAGGCAATTTTGATGTTAGGAATTGGTTTTAGGATACGAGCTAATTTAGGAGAAAGGTCTTTTATATATGGTAAAGATTTATAACAAATTGAGTTAAGATTATTGACGGGTACTTGTGGATTATTGACAACATTATTAATGTTGGGAAGTGGAATTGACATTGTATTAAATAGTAGTCTTTTTAATAGAACTTCAGGATAACTATTTTCAGTGAATAATTGGAAAAGAATTTTAAGATTTTTATTATGAAAGGATTTATCACTGATTTTAAGGACACGGTTCTTCATGGTTTTGACTAAGTTGATTTTCATGGAGAATTTATGGTATGAATTATAGTTTAGATATCTACCAGAGCTTAAAGGCTTTCTATACCAATCAACTAAAAGTTTGTTATTTTTACGTAAGATTCTTGTGTCCAAGAAAGGAACAGAACAATTAGAATCTTCTTTTTCAAGAGTAAATTGGATATAATCATTAAAGCCATTGAAGTAATACAAAATGTTATCAAGCTCATTACCAGGGAGGCAGATTAAAATGTCATCTACATATTTTTTAATGAAAAAAACTTGAAAAGGTAATGCTTGGATGACAAAATCTAAAATATAATCCATAACATAGTCAGCCAGAATAGGTGATATCATATTACCCATAGGGGTACCAAAAATTTGTTTATAGAACTTACTATCAAATACAAAGTAATTATTATTAAATACAAAAATGAGAAGATTAAAAAATGATTGTTTAGAAAACCCACAATTGTTAGATATAAGGTACCATTTCCTTTCTATAGCTTTAATAACTATATTTAAATAAACATTGCTAAATAATGAAACAACGTCAAGGCTGGCAATGACATAACCATTAGGAATTATAAGATTGTTAAAATTGGAGTTAATTTGGAAAGAATCAGTAATATGATAGTTATTATCAAATTCATATGATTTGGTTAAAATTTCAGTAAGGAATTTAGCAATAGGTTCAGTAGGGGTGCTTAGTGATGCTAGAATTGGTCTAACGGTCAAAGGGTCTTTATGAATTTTAGGAAGTGTATAAAATTTTCCAGGTACACCATTATATTTGGATAACAATTTTCTTTGATTTTCAGTTATTTCATTATTGGTAAACAAGGTTCTAATAAGTTTGTTATAATTTTGTTCAATACTACTTGTAGGATCTTTATTTATGATGGTGTAAGAAGTATCATTGTCAATAATATTTTTACTAAGTTGGAAATAAGCTTGTTTTTCCATAATGACAGTAACACCACCTTTGTCAGATCTTGTTACGATTAAGTTTGGATTAGATTTCAAAAATTTTTTTGTTTTATAATACATATTACGATAAAAAGAATTATTAAATTTTGAGTTATGAACAGAATTAGTAACAATATTAGTAGATTTAGCTATAATAATGTTCTTTGTATCAATGTCATTAAAAGTGGAAAAAATGTAATCTAAATCAGCCAAAATACTTCTAATAGGAATGTCTATACCAATTATAGGTTCAATACTAAATTTAGGACCAAGAGAAAGAAATTTTAAAATATCATCTGGTATGATAGTATTAGATAAGTTTTTAATCCATCTAGGATTTGTGTTTAATTTATTATTTAATTGATTGTTAATTAATTTATCAATTTTAATTAAATTTTTTCTTTTGGTGTTATGAAATGTTTTGTTATAAGATTTCATTTGAAAACTTTTAAAGTTGTTGAATAAATCAATGTTAGTAATAGTTATAATATCATTACCAAGGGAACTGAGTAGGGATTCCAATTTTAAGATTATTTTATGATTACCACTTATTTCCAAATTTAAAATTTTAATTCTTAACCTAATGTTGAGGTCCAAGTTATCATTTTGTCTATGGATAAGGTCTTCAATTGGTTTTGTGGAATGTTCTATATGTGGAGGGGACAGCCCTAATTTTCTGCATTTTAGTAGGAAACATCTTCGGTTATACATTTTTGCTAATTTTAAGTTTGTTCTGCACCATGTTTTCATTTTTTCTACCAGTAGGTTACCATAGGTAGCTTTCATACGTTGGTAAAAACCCATCCTATAATTAGAATAGAAAGTAGTCTTTGCTGACTAATTAAGAATTAAATCTAAATTGGATATTGGGTATGCAGCAAATAAATATGATAAGAGTACTCTTTTAAGATTCTTTATTCCAAGCTTTCGGCTAGTATTACAGCCATCATCAGGGAGCTACAATAATGTTATTTAATAGAGATATAATATAATATTACTGGTATTTTACTTACAACTTGTTGAGGTTATTAATTTAATGATGTTGTTGAATAAAAATTGTTAAATGAAAACATTAAATTCACAGTTTTAAATTAATATAAAATATTAAAATTAGCACATTATTAATATTATAAATTATGTTGAATTTAATGTTTTCATTTAACAATTTTTATTCAACAACATCATTAAATTAATAACCTCAACAAGTTGTAAGTAAAATACCAGTAATATTATATTATATCTCTATTAAATAACATTATTGTAGCTCCCTGATGATGGCTGTAATACTAGCCGAAAGCTTGGAATAAAGAATCTTAAAAGAGTACTCTTATCATATTTATTTGCTGCATACCCAATATCCAATTTAGATTTAATTCTTAATTAGTCAGCAAAGACTACTTTCTATTCTAATTATAGGATGGGTTTTTACCAACGTATGAAAGCTACCTATGGTAACCTACTGGTAGAAAAAATGAAAACATGGTGCAGAACAAACTTAAAATTAGCAAAAATGTATAACCGAAGATGTTTCCTACTAAAATGCAGAAAATTAGGGCTGTCCCCTCCACATATAGAACATTCCACAAAACCAATTGAAGACCTTATCCATAGACAAAATGATAACTTGGACCTCAACATTAGGTTAAGAATTAAAATTTTAAATTTGGAAATAAGTGGTAATCATAAAATAATCTTAAAATTGGAATCCCTACTCAGTTCCCTTGGTAATGATATTATAACTATTACTAACATTGATTTATTCAACAACTTTAAAAGTTTTCAAATGAAATCTTATAACAAAACATTTCATAACACCAAAAGAAAAAATTTAATTAAAATTGATAAATTAATTAACAATCAATTAAATAATAAATTAAACACAAATCCTAGATGGATTAAAAACTTATCTAATACTATCATACCAGATGATATTTTAAAATTTCTTTCTCTTGGTCCTAAATTTAGTATTGAACCTATAATTGGTATAGACATTCCTATTAGAAGTATTTTGGCTGATTTAGATTACATTTTTTCCACTATTAATGACATTGATACAAAGAACATTATTATAGCTAAATCTACTAATATTGTTACTAATTCTGTTCATAACTCAAAATTTAATAATTCTTTTTATCGTAATATGTATTATAAAACAAAAAAATTTTTGAAATCTAATCCAAACTTAATCGTAACAAGATCTGACAAAGGTGGTGTTACTGTCATTATGGAAAAACAAGCTTATTTCCAACTTAGTAAAAATATTATTGACAATGATACTTCTTACACCATCATAAATAAAGATCCTACAAGTAGTATTGAACAAAATTATAACAAACTTATTAGAACCTTGTTTACCAATAATGAAATAACTGAAAATCAAAGAAAATTGTTATCCAAATATAATGGTGTACCTGGAAAATTTTATACACTTCCTAAAATTCATAAAGACCCTTTGACCGTTAGACCAATTCTAGCATCACTAAGCACCCCTACTGAACCTATTGCTAAATTCCTTACTGAAATTTTAACCAAATCATATGAATTTGATAATAACTATCATATTACTGATTCTTTCCAAATTAACTCCAATTTTAACAATCTTATAATTCCTAATGGTTATGTCATTGCCAGCCTTGACGTTGTTTCATTATTTAGCAATGTTTATTTAAATATAGTTATTAAAGCTATAGAAAGAAAATGGTACCTTATATCTAACAATTGTGGGTTTTCTAAACAATCATTTTTTAATCTTCTCATTTTTGTATTTAATAATAATTACTTTGTATTTGATAGTAAGTTCTATAAACAAATTTTTGGTACCCCTATGGGTAATATGATATCACCTATTCTGGCTGACTATGTTATGGATTATATTTTAGATTTTGTCATCCAAGCATTACCTTTTCAAGTTTTTTTCATTAAAAAATATGTAGATGACATTTTAATCTGCCTCCCTGGTAATGAGCTTGATAACATTTTGTATTACTTCAATGGCTTTAATGATTATATCCAATTTACTCTTGAAAAAGAAGATTCTAATTGTTCTGTTCCTTTCTTGGACACAAGAATCTTACGTAAAAATAACAAACTTTTAGTTGATTGGTATAGAAAGCCTTTAAGCTCTGGTAGATATCTAAACTATAATTCATACCATAAATTCTCCATGAAAATCAACTTAGTCAAAACCATGAAGAACCGTGTCCTTAAAATCAGTGATAAATCCTTTCATAATAAAAATCTTAAAATTCTTTTCCAATTATTCACTGAAAATAGTTATCCTGAAGTTCTATTAAAAAGACTACTATTTAATACAATGTCAATTCCACTTCCCAACATTAATAATGTTGTCAATAATCCACAAGTAAGGTACATGCTCCTTGTAAGGCCCACTTTTTGCTAAATTTTAATAGCTGGAAAAGAAATATAAATTTGTGAAAACTGCCTTTATCACAACATAGTTCATTTATTTGTGAATAAAGTAATCATACAAATCAACATGTTTGGAAACAATTCGTTAAGATAATAATTGTTTTTTAAAACCTTCAAAGTGGGCTTTTTTAGGAACATAGGCACCTATCATAGCCCGATATTAATTATGTAATCAATAAACCCTATCAAAACAAAAAATAAGTATTTATGTAAAACTTGACCTAATATTATATGATATTCTTAGGTAATCAGTCTGATACAAAAGTTTTTTTTGGTCACAAATTGGACGGTGGGCCATCTTCGACTTAGCAAAATTTAATTTACCTAATAAACAAAAACCTCTACATAGACTCAACAAATAACAATGTTGTGGCGTTATTCTAATAATCACTTTTGGAAAAAACATGTTTATTTAAAGACCAAATAGATTTTTCAAAAACATCTGAATTGTCTCATATCTTCGATTGGCCCGAGCCATCATAGGATGTGATGGGCCTTTATAGGGTAATTTACCCCGCCACAAGAACTATTTTTTATAAATGAAAATTAACAAATAATATAAACAACTCTTACGTTGAGTCAAGTGCCCATAAACCCAAGTAACGCTATATTTAAAAAAAACACGAAAACTTCTTGTTTTCTTAAGAAAATACTAAAAAGGTTTAAATTAGAAGATTATAAATGGTCAGCCCTTTGCAACGACACTAAAAAACTGGCAACCACTGCAAAAATGACGACTGTCTTCCTTATTTATGAAGTTGCAATTTTGTCTATGGCACTAACCGAACATGGGCGCAAAATTTAAATTCATTTGAACTTTTAGACGTACAAAATATTGAAAGTGGGCCATCTTAAGAACTGGGCCTTATTAGGCGTAAGTACCTTACCCGTCAATAATCTTAACTCAATTTGTTATAAATCTTTACCATATATAAAAGACCTTTCTCCTAAATTAGCTCGTATCCTAAAACCAATTCCTAACATCAAAATTGCCTTTAGAACTGCCCTCACAGTCAATGGAATCTTTACTAAATTAAAAGATAAAACACCTTTGTTATCATTAACAGACGTTGTCTATAGCATACCTTGTTCCGTATGCAATAAAGTCTATATTGGACAAACTTCCAGACGTTTAAAAGATCGACTTACATCTCATAAATCTGATTGCAGACTTCACCCTGAAAGATGTGCTTTAGGTGAACATGTTATTAATAACGATCATTTAATTAATTATAATGATGTTAAAGTATTGTGTCATGAATCAAACTTAGCCAAAGGGCTTTTTTTAGAAATGGTTTATATCAATAAACACCCCTTTTCAATGAACCGAAGATCAGATATAGGTCATCTAAATGAAATGTTTTCATATTTATTACAACTTGATAACAAAAACTTAGTTGATACTTCATTACTTGATTAACTGTTGCTATGATTCCAATTTTAAAAAACAAAAATTTTTCTAAATAACATTCAAAAAATAATGTCAAATTTGTCTTCAATATTAACATCAAATAATTTTTATTCAACATAATTTATAATATTAATAATGTGCTAATTTTAATATTTTATATTAATTTAAAACTGTGAATTTAATGTTTTCATTTAACAATTTTTATTCAACAACATCATTAAATTAATAACCTCAACAAGTTGTAAGTAAAATACCAGTAATATTATATTATATCTCTATTAAATAACATTATTGTAGCTCCCTGATGATGGCTGTAATACTAGCCGAAAGCTTGGAATAAAGAATTTTAAAAGAGTACTCTTATCATATTTATTTGCTGCATACCCAATATCCAATTTAGATTTAATTCTTAATTAGTCAGCAAAGACTACTTTCTATTCTATATATATATATATATATATATATATATATATATATATATATATATATATATATATATATATATATACATCCCACGATATTTGTGACGTCCAACCATAGCGCAGACATATGACGTCCCCCAGAAAGAGCAAGAAATAGTGTATATACTCGGTGTATACAGTTTAATATTGTAGTTTATAAGTCAGTGGTGACTTGAGTTATTAATCAATAAAAAAAAAACCCTCCATTCTAAGATGGATGTGGCTTCCACCTACAGCACGATGTTTGTAACGTCCATTTGTATATTTTTGTTTCCATCTGATCCCATGCTACAGTATTTATGGCGTCCGTTCTCCGTATATTTCCCATTTTACGAGTGATATGGCGTCCTTCTCTGTTGCCAAACTACACTAAATAGTTTTTGTTTCAAAACCAGATAAAATCAATAATTTTCAGTATAGTGTGTATTACGCAAATATTAATAGTAATATTTCAAATTCACGAATTAGTAAGTTATGAATTAGATATAATATTTTTTGCTTCAAATTTTTACTATTCATTTATTTATTTATCAGAAGAGTCAGAAAAGGATACCTGAGCACTACTTATAGAAAAAATACTAAAATAATAGAAAAAATAAAATGTTATTGTATTAATAGTTAAATTTTCAAAGCTTAATTGTTATAATATTATTAATACAGTCAATAAAATGCCGCTATGTCAGTTATCAGTTATTTTCATTTATTTCAGTTAAGGGTAGACACGATTTACTTAAAGTTGCTAAGATCAAATATTTATTATCCTTCTAGGTAAGTAATATATTGTTAACCTTTTCAAGAAATTTGATTTGATTTTACTAATTTCAAAGTCCTAAGAATGTCAAAAATAGACATTAAATGCAAAGATCAAGTGTAAAATCGTATCTCAGTACAAATATGTCTTAAAATTTATTTTTTCTACAACCGTGTGTGAAGTGCCAACTTCACGCACTCTGTAGAGTTTGTAAAGATGTACATTTTTTCACTAGTGAAAAAAAACTCTTTTTTTCACTAGTGCAAAATAGAAAAACAATTGAATTTGTTTTAGGTTTGTTTTTTAGTATTTATTTGACAAATCTAGTATCCGGGTTTTTTTTTTGCACTAGTGAAAAAAAGAAAATGTTTTTTTGCACTAGTGCAAAAAAATAAAAATTGCAATCATCATTTATCGTCAAAATTTCGGTTGTAGAAAAAAATTGTATGGAACACGTGCGTAAAGTACCTTTTTTTGACAAACTTCACATTCGTCACTTTACACAATAGTTGCATAAATAACTATTTTTTAACTAAAGTAAGTACATATTTTATATATGAAATACACATATTTGTAAAAAAAAATTGTTGCAGGGTAAACCATATACAAGGAATATCAATAAATTAACCCATTTTATGATCTTAATATATTTTTTATAAAATTTATTTTAGAAAATTGGTAAATGATTCGTATAAAAATATAATTTGACAGGAATTGAATGTCACCGGTCAACTTTTATATCGTACTAGCTGTTGCCCGCGACGTCGTCTGCGTGTAATTCGAATAAAATCAAGGTCTTTATGTAAGCACACGCCTGAGTAGCTCGCAGATTGCAGAATTTTTTCAGACTTAAATGACATTTATCGTTATATTTTGGACAATTCACACAATATCTTTATAAATTATAGCCTATATGTTATTCTGATCTATAAGCTACATTACTGTAAAGTTTCATTAAAATCCGTTTAGTAGTTTTTGCGTGAAAGAGGAACAAACATCCATACATCCATCCAAACAAACTTTCGCCTATATAATATTAGTAGGATTGTAAGTTTTTAGGAAAACAACAATTTAAATTTGAATAAGTTAGTAGACCTTTATTTTTTATTTGTTAATTTTCTCTTCAATTATTTCAACAGTTTTATTGTAATAACAAAATTAAATTTTATTGATTAAAGGATGTAACGATTTAGTTAAAAAAAATTGATAAAAGCTGGCTTTCGTTGGGATTCGAACCCACGTCGTTCCGATTTCTAGCCGGACACTCTAGGATTAACCTTGTAGCACAGTGGATTGAAGCATTGTATCATGAGTCAAATCCGAAACATTTTTGAACTTTCTGTTATCAACTGAAAGACGTTGAAGACAAGTTTGAGTGAAACAGGAAGACTGAAAAAAGATAGTTTAAATGAAGGGCAAAATTGCGCTTGGATTTGAAACATGTCATAAAGCTTTAAGCAGCTAGGCTACGAGACCTCGTGTAGCTTAAATAAGAGAACCTTTTGATAGAAATCAGAACGACGCTGGTTCGAATCCCACGGGATTTTGAATTTTCCTTCGTGGAATTTTCATCAATTAATAAATGATATACATGATGTCTCCCAGCTGTTGGAACGTAGCTTTACACAACTTAAAAACAAGTTGATTTAAACCAATTTACTAATTTCCACGGTAGCCTGGTTAAACCTTTATGAAGCCTAATTACAGATAAGTATATCGACTAACTAGACTTGAATTATAACCAGGCAATTTTGGATGCAGGTAAGACGGATTAAATCAACTTACAATTGAACAAAATTATCCATTCTCCTATGTGGTAGGGTAAGCAGGGCGAATGGCGCTCACTTAAGGAAAAACTTTCATATTTTTCATAATTTCAACTCTGTATTAAATTTTTGTCAAAAAAACACTAGTTTAGATATTTGGTAATTTATATATAGAACGAAAACGTGTAAATCTTGGAATGAGCAACAATAATTAGCCATATTAAAAAAAAGAGGTTTGAGCGCCGTTACCCCGGACAACGGGTAATACCGCTCAGGCAAAGGAGTTATGACGCTCGAACCTGTATGTATGAACAAATCGATTAATTCATAGTTCTTCAACTTCAAAGACACTGTAAAGTAACTTGAATCAAAGAATAATGTTATCATAAATGTTTGAGGAATCCCATTTTAGTATTTGGCACAAAAATCACAAATATATCCTTCTGCAGAATTCCATCCAGAGCACATGGCATGTGACCAGAGTCCACACGTTGTACAGCGTTACCACAACTCATTGTTTTTCTCAAATTCTTCACAAATATTACATTTGTTATAATTTTCATCATCCTGATCCATGTCGTCATCACTGTCATCATCGCAAATATTATCTTCAGATTCCGTGTCTAAAGAACTTTCTTGTAAAACTTTTCGTTTGCAAGATTTTGCTTTGGCTTTCTGGCTGTCGTTTGCTTTCTTGATCCTGATTTCAGGTTTAGATTCCTTTGCTTTTCGTTTGTTTTCTATCTCTTCTTATATATTTTTCAATGAAGTGGCTGTCAATAAAGTGGCATGCTGCTTTTTCCTCACGTGAGCAGGCTTAGAAGTTGATGCAATACATTCCACTTTTAACTGCAGTCTTAGCGTAAAGTAGATCTCTTTTAGTCCAAGCTACTTTAGAGGTGGTTCTTGGTTGATTTCGAGGCATACCTATGAAAAGAAACACAACCATTAGGTACTTTGGGGCAATGGCGCTCAATGGGTAATGGCGCTCACTGTGAACGGCATTACCCCCAACGGCCATTTTATTATTCGGTTGAAATTTTACATCAACTAGTATGAAATAATCACAAATCTTCATGCTATCGCGTAGTGTAATGGTTAATTAACGGAATTAATCAGAGTAGCAAGACGTATCTATACAATTTAAGATAATAAAATAAGATCAAGTTGAGTGTAAATGAACGAACGTCCTTCTCTTTCACTTGCTGTGAACCACCTCGCGAAACGAACCACTGCCTGTTCAGTCGTTACCTGCCCCTCACTTCACTAAGCGTCCAATGCTTCTATGCATTAAAATTGCCGAGTTATAGGGGTGAGCGGCATTACCCAGTGAACGCAATTACCCCTGCTTACCCTACCATGATTGACAGGAAAATAAAAATTCAATAAATGTTGACGACTAGTTTCGGCAAATTTTTACCATCATCAGGTCGAAATTGTTAATAAAAAATGAAGTATAATAACAAGGTGTTCATCGAAAAGTTGTATGTAACATTAAACATCTTTCCTCAAAGAAAATTATTGAAGTGAAAACTAAAGTAAATAGAATTCTAAAGAAAATTCTGATGGCCGTGTCCACAACATCACATGTCCGCCATTTTGAGGTTATTCGAAATGAAAATTATGAAGGGAAAGCCACGAATGGCTTGAAGAACCCACATAATCTAACTTGAGATAGATAATGAAACTTTAAAATTAAGTGCGGTGAGCACATAAGAAACTTTACAAAACAGGAACTTGAAACGTGGTGACTTTTGAGTACCAAAATGAAGATGTACAACAAATTCGTTTCATTTTGGGACTCAAAAGTTTTTTATGTGCTCACCGCACTTACTTTTAAAGTTTCCTTATCAATCTCAAGTTAGATTATGTGGGTTCTTCAAGCCATTCGTGGCTTTCCCTTCATAATTTTTATTTTGAATAACCTCAAAATGGCGAATGGCTGATGGACACCGCCATCAGAATTTTCTTTTATATAATTTTACCAACTGTTTTTGAGGCCTCACGTTGGTTATTAGAATTCTATTTAATTTAATTTTCACTTAATAATTTTTTTCGAGGAAAGATATTTAATGTTGCATACAACTTTTCGATGAACACCTTGTTATTATACTTCATTTTTTATTAACAATGTCGACCAGATGATAGCAAAAATTTGCCCAAACTAGTCGTCAACATTTATTAAATAAACTTGTTGTGGTTCATCGATTTTGAAGTTTAGTTTTCCTTAAAAACGACTTATTTTAAACTGAATAATTTGTAGTTAGTTATGACTCAATCTCTCGAAAGACACCCTGAATCTATTAAATTCTTCGAAAATACTATTAGAGCATGTAAATGTTAAAGTTTTGCCGAAAATAATGTAAAATAAACATGAGGATTTCGTTGCGAGAAAGAAATCAATTTAGAATTGTCATGAAGACTCGTAAAATAGTACAACTAAGATTGTTGATATGGCGTTATTAATTTTATGTGCTTTTTGAAATAAACGTTCACAAAAAAATATTCTTTATTTTTTTTTATTATCCTAGTTGTCTGAAATTTAGTTACCTTCATACCACAAAAAAAACGTTTTAAAAGAAACATTTTATTTAAAAATTGCACAAAAATTACAAATATGTTTAAAAGAAACTGTTTATTTAAAAAAATCACAAAAAAATATAGTGAACAAAAAACTATCAATTATTAACACTTGTTAGTATACTTATTTTGAACGTAAACTTTAATTTTTAGCCAATCTTTATTGGCAAAAAGTTTGGCGTTTAGGTGTCTTAATTCTTCACATTCTTCTTTTTTCGGTGGTTTTCTTTTTTTAATATGTTCTCTAAAGAATTGGCAAACAACATTTTTTTGCTCTTCTGTCCATGGTACTAAAGTTCTGGTTTTCTTTTTTACTTTTTTTTCAGTAATTTTCTCTTCTAGATTAGAATGCGGTATTGTATTCTCAGTTATGGTGTTTTCTTCAGCAATTTCATCAATTCGAAAGTATTCAGAATTTCTAAGATCTTCCTGTTCATTTGTATTTATAAAACTTGAAATATCCTCTCCTGGATAAATTTCAATTTCATTAGGGCTTTTACCTCGAAATTGTCCTGCTTCTCCTTTTTCCATTAATAAGAGAATTTTTAGAATTTTTGCTTTTTGATAAACTTCATCAGGAAGCCTGTATGATGATTTATGTATTCCCAGAGTGTGTCCCATAAATGTCGCGAGCTGTTCCATGTCATTATCGTTCATGTTAAACAATTGAGTTAAAGTGGCCAAATGCTTTCGAAGCCTAGTACATGTTATTGCTGCTGGATTTTTGGTTCCGGCTTTCTGAGCAAATTTTTGTATTACTTTATAACCAACAATAGGTTTTTCTGTACGTGGGTTGCCAAAAAGATATTTGTTCGGTTTTTGCATTATTTCACTTCTATGTTTCAGTATTATAGATACATGTTCTTGCAGATCAGTACTGAATAAAACGGGTACCCCTCTTCCGCGTTTTACCCTTATAACGATTCTTTTAAAAAATTTCATTAAAAGTTTTTCTGCCTCAGAAACTGCTTCAGAAAATTCTTCGTAATGTTGATTAGAGTTATCCGAAGATTCGTAAAGATGTAATGGAAATCTTTCTAATTCCCCAAGTCGTTTTCTATTTAAGAGAATGAGTCTACAAAAAATGGTCTCTAACAATTTTATGTATGCTTTTACGTCTTTATTGTTTGTGTTTAAACAATTAATGGCTAAATTAGCTTCTTTTATAAGGTATTCTTTTAAAATCTGAAGATCATTCGCCAACGGAATAATGGTAATATTATTCCACTATTTTAAATTTAAGTCATTCGTGGCTTGACTAGTTATTTCAAATCTCCAATGTGCTTCTATTAACTGAATTAATGTTTTTAATTCAGCTTTAATTTCCCCCGCTGCGATAGTCCCATAAATGTTACTTTTTTTTAAAGAATCCAGTAAAGCAATTTCGCAACATTGTTTTAAGGAAGTTCCTATATTAATGGCATAAGACGGTACATGAAACACATCTTTAACACTGTCATATTTTGCAACATTTTTGCAAGCTTGGAGTAATATGTCAAAATATTGAGGTTTTAGGGAATCAGATAATTCTTTAATTTGCGGCTCCAACTTTTGTAAAGCTATTAGTAATTTTGACAATTCTCCCATTTTTCTAGAAGTGACCGTAATAAAATGTTCTTCCCTGTGTATTTTTAAATAACGTGATCCAAAAGCACAAATAAGCTTGGCCATTAGGGATACTTTGTCTGGCCTCATTCGAGGAAATACAGTTTCTTGTAGACGAGAATCTACTTTTAAATGTTTTACTAACATATTTTGCGATTTCGTTTGGCAACCAAGAGCTGAAGAACCTTTATCCGGGTTTTCTAAGCAACATTTGGTATGTCGCCACAAATTTTTGGAGGAAAATAACCCTAGACAATAAACACACGGTAAATAAGTTGTTCTATCATGTTCTCGAACAGGTTTTGCACTGTTACTAGTTATAAGTAAATAGTTACCTCTTCTTCTGAGTATATTAATCAACTCTTTTCTTTTTTTATTTCCTGGCGTAAGTACCGAAATTTTTTGTACTTCCAGCTCATAACTGTGGTTTCTAAATAAATGTCGAGCGAAATTGTTTACCAGTGTTTCACAAAAAAAGCAATGATCTGGACGTCTAACTCTCTTGTTGTTACTCTTCGGTTTATCACTCCTTCTGTTTACTGTTTCGACAATTTTTTGTAAAATTTCTTCAGTTTCTCTTTCATTATTTTCTTCTGCTTCTACAACATTTTCCAAAACAGTTTGTAAAAGTTCTTCACTTTTTCTTCTAGTATCTTCTTCTACTTCTACTAAATTTTCCTCTTCCTCTGTCACGGAGATTGAAGAATTCTACAAATTATTTGAAGAATCTTTAAAATTAGTTTAATTTTCATTTTTGTCGCTTACCTCAGAACTGTTGAGTGGTTGATAATTTGAATCCACATCAGAATCATCTTCTGGTTCTGGTGAACTTAGTATTAATTCCTAAAACCGAAAAAAAATTAGTCTAGACTCTAGAAGAAAATACTTATCACAGTTTCTTGCAAAAAAAACTAAATAAAATTGTTATTCGCACCATGTCTTCACTATTTATCATTCTAGTAGAATCATCCGAAGAGGAGACATTTTGACACTGTAGTTTGTCAGAAAGTTGTTCCTGATTAACTGGTGAAAGATCTCTATTGCAGAACCATTGATTTTTTTTTCTGTTTCTACCTAGGCTTGAAGTAATTTCGTACTAAAAAGAAATACTATATGCTATTTGGTTCAAATGATATTGAAATAAATTCTTACATATGCTGCATCGAACAGTCTGTCAGTCATTATGAATATTTAGTTTTTACTAAAATTATAGAACAAAAACTTGAAGCTAATGTTTCCTAAAAATCATAAAAAAATATATAAACATCCTTTTTATGATCATTCTATATATGATATTTTATTTTATTCGAATTGTAAACTATAATTTTATTTTTAGAGATTTAAATGTTTTGTCTATCCTTTTGGTGTATTATCAGAGCTTTGAATTATTTCGCCTTTATTATTGAATTGTTAGGTTTATAAACATTTCTCTATATTTAATCGTATTTCAAGCTAAGAGCTTGAATTTTTTAAAATTCTTTTGATGGATGCTTTAAAATTGTATTCATTCATGTAGATGTAGCTAAACCCATAAAAATACATACAATGCATTTAAATAAAACCAGCCACCCTGAATTAGTTGATAAATATATGATTTAAAAAAAAAGGTGGCAGTCTTGGGACTGGTTGACAGAAGTGAAAACAAAAATCTTGATAAAAGATTAATTATCATAATCGAAATTTTTAAATTTTTTCGAAATTTTTAAATTTTTTCGAAATTTTTAAATATTTTGAGATTTAAAGTTTAAGAAACTTATGGCATTATTGAAATTTTTTGAAAAATTTCAGTATTTAAATATATTAGATTAAACATATTTACGAAATTTATACTTAAATTTTACTTACCAGAACGATAAAAATTTTAACACACACGCACGACCTTACTTGACACTTCACAAAATCTTTGGCTCAAATAGTCAGATGAGTCAGATTACCTACCAGATATATCTTACGAAAGGGACGGAACATATACTGTAAGGTGGGAGATGAGATATTAAAAAATGTATATTTTGCAAGGTACAAATTTATATGAAATCATTTTTGGCCTAAAAAATTGGACTATTTTGCCAATAAAAATGAAAAAGGTTAAGGGAATTTTAATCTCATTAAAACACCATAGAACAACCTATTTATCTTAACTTTTATAAATTTTTAAGCATTACGCAAGAACTTAATTAACAAAAGTGGTTCATTAATGTAAAATTTTGTTTCAAAAATCATGCATTAAAGTGGTACATTAATGCTAGAGTTTGCTGTCATATTTTAGATATTTATTTTTATTAACTGACAAGTAGTCACAATTAATTTGACGCATTTGTATTGTATCTCTATTATAACAATTTCAATAAAAAACACTTTCTGCCTACTTCTCTAATTTTTGTTTAATTTTAATGATCCAAACTTCCATATAATAATTCTCTGTGACTCGGGCACTAATTTCGCCTAATTTAAACCTGCTCTCAAAGTTAATAACTATAAAGTGATAGATGATGAATTCAGAAATGGAAGAAAAATTAGAACTTTGCTACCACAAAAAAGCAGAGAGCATTATGAATGGTGTCAGGTTAGCTTAGTCAAATAGAGGCCACGAAATATACCTACTTAAAATTTATTTGATGTTAAATCTTTTATTTAATTCTGAATCACAGTGTAATTCGAAATTTGTATTTAGAAGACAAAAACTAATAAAATACGTAATACTGAAATAGGTAAATATAAGAATTTAAAGCAATTTGTAAATAGTTTCACAACAGATGCCTACAAAAGTTTGCTTTGCACATGTCCTTTTTTTTGGTTTCTAAGTGTTTACGGTCCTCGAAATAATATTGTAACGATCTCGTTGGTTAATGGTGAATAACAAAAGCGACCTCAGTAGTTCATCGCTGTCATTAACCAATTTATTCCTGAAATAACTATTATCAAATTTTCGGAAAGAATTTCGAAAAGAATTTTTAGAATCAAATTATGTTGCGTATCACTAAGAGTTCAGTGAATAATCTGTTAGTTTAATTTAAGAAACTACTTGCAAAAACAACCAAATATGAACCAAATAAAAACAAAGTTTAGTGCATTTAAAAGCTTAAATCAGATTTTCGTTTTCATATTTCTATGTAATGAATATTTTTAAGGCAACTTAATAATACAAATAGTAAGTATTCAGTACAAAATATAATTTGACTGAATTGAATAATTTGTATTTAACACCTTAATGTATTTAATGTATCTGTGTCAATGACTTTAGTAGTCGAGACACATTAATTCTAAAAAAAAAGCTCACACTTTGTTTATTTCATATCCTGGGCTTAGAACGACTCAAACACAATGAGTCCGTTTCGCCAACGTTGCGACATCCTTTGCTCCCAAGTACCCAACACTTTTGCTAGCCAAGTGCAATACCCTACTTGGTTATGCCGCACTGATCACGGCTAATGAGCCAGAAACATGCATGTCTGCGGTTACCATTCCCACTCGTGGCCCTATTGATCCTTTTTGCGTACATGCCCAATAATTTTCCCCTTTTGTTTATATATATATATATATATATATATATATATATATATATATATATATATATATATATATATATATATATATATATATATATATATATATATAAAACGAACAGAGCGTTTTGTGACAGTCTAAGAATGTCCAAAGATGATACATACAGTAAGGCACTAGATACATTATGTATCATCTTTGGACATATATATATATATATATATATATATATATATATATATATTGTTATGATTTGATTAGATAAAATTTTTTTTGTATTTGATAATAGGTAACTGTCTTTATATAGGTATTTTAAAAATTTTATTTCAAAAAGTGTTGATATAGTTGTTTGTTTTGATTGATATAGGTGGTTACCTAGGGACGAGGGGAGTTAAGTAGTTTCATTTAGATTTTTTGTTGGAAGGTATAGTTAGAAATGTTAAAGTAGAAGTAAAGTAATTATAATTAAATGTATTTAGAGTTAAAATCCAAATAAAATATTGAATTAAATGAAAAATGGTTTGATTTGAATATCAACAATAAGAAGGAACCCATACCCGTAAGCCGGAGATAAGAAATTTATTAGAACATTGCCCAAAAAATAATCCTGATCGATTAATATAAAATCTTATTTGGTTTATCCATAATAATATCTATACATTATTTTGTCTGACAAATTAACTTTACCAATACTGATGTGTAAATCGTTACAAAATACATGCATTTTATGTCATTTTCAGAAAACGCTATATTATTCATTGCAGATGGAAGTTTTGAGAATTTAAGACTTTTAAATTAAATATACAAATGTATATAAATTATTTAAAGTGAAATGAAAGTTTGTTTTATCAACGAAATGATTTTTTTTTTGTTTTTCTGTTTACGTATCAAATCAGCATTTTTTCATTATCTATTATCTATCTATCTATATATATATATATATATATATATATATATATATAAGAAAGAATGGGTAGTCTTTGCTGACTAGTTAGGAAACTCAGTTGACAAAATTGTTGGGTATTAGCAGTAAAAGGTGTAAAGAAAACTCTTTAGTAATGATCCAAGCTTTCGGAAATTTTATTAATACTTATTTCCATCTTCAGGGAAACTGTAAGATGAAGTTTATGGTTTACATGGTGTTATGAACAAACAAAATTAAAATTAATAAAATAATTTAAAACTTACATCACTGTGTGAGGTTGAACCTTTGATGTTAACATAATTTAATTGTGAACATGTTTAACATGTATGTGATGAGAAAACTTGATGAGATATAGTCTTGGAAACAGTTAAGAACTACGTTAATGATATAATTACAACACAAACACTTTTTATAAAATAATTACACTTATAAAATCGTTTGATAAAAATTATTCAGCCACGTTGCTGATTTGAGGTTAGGTGTTCTTGTGACGTGTTGTCCTTGTCCTTGTCTATTGTATGGCTCTGCTACTCGGCAATCGCCAGCTCGATT
The DNA here is from genome assembly GCA_964028335.1 of Altica lythri. Taxonomy (NCBI): domain Eukaryota; kingdom Metazoa; phylum Arthropoda; class Insecta; order Coleoptera; family Chrysomelidae; genus Altica; species Altica lythri. Next base: position 63,924,522 of record OZ034801.1, read on the forward strand.
TGATAGTGACTGCAATGTTGACTGGCTCTAGACCATACTGCAGCCAGTGCTAAATTTTCACTAAAAATGTTGTTGGTAGTACAAGTTGGTAGTATTTGTAAAAGTGCTGTGAAGCATATTTCGTATATGTACTGTGTTTGATTGAAATGAGACCAATGTTAATAAACATGAAGGGAATTTTTGGTGCAACAATAATAACATATACAAAACATAACGAACACATGAAGGAATAAAAAAATAGGATGCAAAGCGAAATTAGTTGAGCATTGTAAAGCAATTATAATTGTATTTTATTTATAGATAGAAATTTTATTAGAATGCAGACTGAACCTTCGCTTGGGCAAGTGAGTATCGTTTCTATTGAAAGTGGCGAGTGTATTTTTAATCTAATTAACTCATTGTATAAATCGAAGTTTGGAATCACATTAATGGGACATTCAAAGAAAATGTGGTTCAGATTTTCAACCATCCCACATTCGCAAAAGGGGCTATCAGCAACTCCTATCTTGAATAAATGTTTCTTAGTTGAACAATGCCCTGTACGCATTCGAATAATCGTTGTAATATGTCTTCTATTTTTATAAATAAAATTAGAGTACCATGATTTTCCAGGAAATACAGATTGAACCCTACTATATTGATATCTTTTTTCCAACAGAACCGAATTCCAAGAGTTTTTAAATTGATTAATCGTTTCGTTTCGAATTTTAGACAATACGTCTTGATAGTCAAAGAGAATATTCATAGGTATATTTAGATTACTTCATATATTTGCTAATAGATCAGCTTCTGTATTTCCTGGAATACCTGAATGACCTGGAATCCATGATAGAAGGATTTTAAATCCATTATTATTCGCGTTACAAACTAAGCGTTTTGTTTTTAGCGCCCAATAATCAGGATTAGCCAAAAAATGGTTCCCTGTGATTTTAGAGATTGCACTAAGAGAATCAGAAAAAATAATAACTTTATGAAGAGATTTGGATATGGCCACTTCTATGGCTTGATGGATGGCAATTGTTTCTGCCTTGCTAATACAAAGTATTCCGGGTAACCTCGAGGAAAATTTATAGTTAATGTTGGGAATGGAAATTCCATATCCAACTTTTTCATCTCTTTTAGAGGCATCTGTGAAAATGAATGTAAAGTCTTTTTTAACTTTTTCAGTTGTTAAACAAAACTTTTCTATAATTAACATTTCATTTTTGTTGATGTTACAGTTAAACGTTTGAAGAGGTTTTATTAAGATCTCTAGGTCCGTTTCATAACAAGGCGAAATGTATGATTTGTGGATTTTTTTATAATATGGAAAAAAGGATTCCAACGCCTGAACCAAGTATGGAACATTTTTTTCGTTATGGAAGTCAGGTTTGTTAATAAGTTTTTTACGGTTGTTAAAGAGAGAATTAATTAGGGGGTGATCACGTATGATGATATTTTTCGCAAGAAATTTTGTGGCCAATAGTTTTCTTCGATATTCTAGGTTTAATTGAGCAGATTCAGACAAGATAGCTAGACGCGGGGTGGATTTCATGCAACCCAAGCATATTCTTAGACCCTCAAAGAATACTAGGTCGAGTTTATTGGCACATTCTTGGCTAATAGGTTTAAATAAAAATGATCCATAATCAAAGTGGGATCTGATTAGAGCATTAAAAATTATAATCATTGTTCTGGGATCGGCTCCCCACCACACTCTGGAAATCGATCTGAGAATATTGATATTTTTCTTTGCTTTTATAGATGCATTTTCTATGTGCGGTTTCCACTTTAAATTCTCTTGAAATGTAATGCCTAAAAATTTGACTTGAGATTTATACGGAATAATTGCATTTGCTATTTTAATTTCTGGAGGAGTAATTTTTCTGTGACCCTTGGTAAACCACAAGGCTTCACATTTTTCAATAGAAAGATCTAAATCATGGTTTAATAACCATTTTTTGATTTTAGTTAATTCCGCGTTAATTAGTTTTCCCATTTTCTTAAGGTCTCGTCCCTTTACGAAAACAACCAGATCGTCTGCATAACCCAAAAGATTAATATCCTCTGACACAACAGAGAAAAGTTCTGAAATATATATATTAAACAACACTGTGCTTAATGGGGAGCCCTGTGGGAGACCCTTGGTTGCCATGTAAGGACCTAATAATCTTCCGTTGTTATCCCTTGCATACAGTAATCTGTTATTCATTATTTTAAAAATTAAATTATTCATTGTCGCTGGAATTTTAAGGGCTTTTAATTTATCATACAATTTATGTAGATTAACGTTATCATAAGCCGATTTGATGTCCAAGAATACAGCAATTACTGTTTGAGATAGTTCAAATGCTTCCAGAATACTAGTGTTTAATATGGCCAAGTTGTCGTATGTGCCTTTACCTTTTCTAAAGCCCGATTGAGTAATTCTAAGAAGTGAGTTGTGTTCAACAAACCAATCTATTCTATTTTTAATGATAATTTCTAACGATTTTAGTACACATGAGGATAAAACAATTGGTCTAAAGTTTTCAACAGATTCCGGGTTTTTGTTAGGTTTCAGAATAGTTAGTATGTTGAACTTCTTCCAATCCAGGGGAAGAGGTCCACCCAAAAGGATTTTATTATAGATGTCTATTAAAGCCTGTTTAGCTGTGAACGGAAGGAATTTTAATATTGGATAGCTCATATCATCCAAACCTGGAGCAGACATTTTTTTACTGTATAGCGCATTATTTAGTTCATGGACCTTAAACAGTTTGATGTTATCTTTAGATTGGTTTAATGTAAATTCTGGGTCTATTGCGACAGCTGACATTCTTTGTAGGAGCTGTACCTTGATGTTATTAGCTGCAGCTTCCTTGTGTGAACAAAATTTATTGTTATTAAATTTTTTAATTTTATTCCAAACATAAGAAATATTGGAATCTTTATTTAAAGTTTCACAAAATGACTTAAATTTATGTCTTTTTTTTAACCTAAGATTACGTCTAGTCAATGCAATAGTTTGTTTAGCTTTGAGGTAATTATCAAGAGATGGGGAAATATTAAATTTGTTTATAGCTTTTTTCCGTTGTTTTACCCACCAGGAGCATTCATCATCCCACCAGGGGTTACCAATTTTATTTTGCTTACCGATTACTTTATAGGGAATTGATTCATTTGCAGCTTTGTTAATTATATCGAGAAGCTCATCGTAATTAAGGTTTTCTGACGCGTTAGACATCCCTACTGCTACTTTGTCATAGAACAATCGCCAATCAGCTTTGTTAATGTTTCTTAGATTGTATTTATAAGTAAAAATGGAACTAAAAGAATTTAAAATATTAAGGTTTAAAATTGTAGGAAAATGATTGCTATTTCCGCAATCTTGAAGAACATACCATTCAGCAGAGAGGACCAAATCATTACTAACAATGGTTAGATCCACAGCGCTGGCCTTGTTGCTGTTTGGTTGGAATAAGGTCGGGGATCCATTATTTAAAATTGATAACTCATTATCAAAGGTAAAATCATAAATATTTTTGCCTCCCTTGTTAGGCATACATTGATCCCACAAGGGATGATGCGAGTTCATATCGCCTATGATAATTAAATTTTCGAGGGGTAAATCTTTCAACATGTCATTCAAAAGTTCTCCTGAGATGGCTCCATTATTATTCGCGTATATATTTATGAAAATTATATTACCAATTTTTATTACTAGATATTGAATTTGGTCTGAAGAATAGCTTTTAATTTTATTAAATAGAATGTTTTGTCTAATGCATGTAGCCACCCCACCATAACCGTCTGATCTATCCTGTCTAACAAATTATATTGTTTTAATATAAAATTTTTTTCTTTTTTGAGCCAAGTTTCATTTAACGCTATTATATCAGGATTTTCCTTATAAATGTAGTTAATAAGATCATCCCTATTGGCTAAAGCACTTCTAATATTCCACTGCATAAACTTTAGTTCAGGCCTTGGATCCATTTTTAATTTTTTTTTTTTTTTTAAACATTGAGTAAGAAAATTATTAAGTATCAGAATCTGAGGGAAGGTCAAGATCCATGTGAGAATTTAAATTATTACAGGTTACTATTAAGTTTCTAATAATATCTCTATTTTCTGTAGAAGTCTAAACAAGATTGTAGATTATTTTTCAAAAAACCGGAATTATTTTGAGATGCACTGGGAGACCAGGCTATATCATCCTTAGAAGACTGTTGAGGGCGTACAGTTTGAGGGCCAGCATTAGATTGTGATCTAAAGACTGTAGAAGAAGAATTCGGTGATTGTTTTGGGGGTCTGGAGTTTGGGAAGAAAAGACATTCTTCATGAAGTTTCTTGTCATAACCTTTTTGGATAACTCTTTTTTTGTTGTCTTTATTTGTCACAACTTGTTGGAAAGTACGTTTAGTTGGAGCAGATTGAAAGTTATGAGTTCTACGATGGGAAATGTCCACTTGGTTACTCGTCGAACTATTCACATCATTAGGGTTATTATTGGGTTCAAAATTCTTGTTATACAACTGAGGAAAGTCTCTTACATTAAGAGTAAATTTTCCACTGTCTGGATAGGACTTAGATATTTTTTCACTAGCTTCAAAAAAGGTAATATTTTCAAAGGTCATAATCTCTTTTATATTTTTTTGTCTCGAGTATTCCGGGCATTTCTTAGAAGTAGATATATGAGCCTCTTTGCAGTAAAAGCATTTTGTTTCACATGAGAAAGGTTCTCCTTCCTCTAAATGTTTGGTTTCAGCGCAAGTGAAACATTTTTCTTTTCCTTTACAGATACCTCGTGTGTGGCCGTATCGTAAGCATTTGTAGCACTGAGTTACTGGCGGTATATATACCTCGACCTGTCTGTGCATACCATAAAAAAGAATACTTTTCGGTAAGAGGATTCCTTGAAATGTGAAGAGAACAGTTCCCGTAGGTTCATAAGAGACTACATTATCCTTTATGACTTTTCTGTTTAGTCTTCTAATGTTAATAATTTTATTTTGACCTTCAGTGCTACAGCACTTAAGTAATTCTTCTTCTCCTATGTCCACATCTAATTCTCTAACAATACCTTTACAGGTGACATAATTATATGGGATAAACAATTTATATCCTTTTTCCAATAACATTTTATTTTTTACAAAATTATTGGCCGATTCAGCGTTTATAAATTCTACCGAAATACGATTTAAACCTTTGCTGTTAATCTTTTTTATATTGTTAAGATTGAGATTAAATATGTCCCTGGCAGTTTTTAGTGTGTTAAACGAACCGGTTTTAATACCTGGAACATTGTTAGATTCAATATAGACAAAGAAAGGACCGAAATCATTTTTAGTATAAATAATTTCTTTTCTATCGTTTTTTAACTGTTTTTTATCAATAGAGTTTTCGTTGCAATTTTCATTATTTGATTGAGCGCGAGATGGGGGGCTTGCGCCCCCCTCTGTGTCCCCCATTTAAAAAAGCCGACACAAAGAGTTCAGTCTGCAGCCAGTGAGAAGAGAAAAAAAAAAAAAAGAAAGCAAAAGAAATAGTACGAAACAAAGATAAGTTTTATAAAAAAAATTAAAGCCAATTCTCAACTTACCAATTAAACACCACAAGGTAGTTAGTAAATTGAAGTGATAGCCTCGTGTTTTCTTATTTCTGTCGCCAGAAAGATCTACGTTGCTGCTTCGTCCACTGATTTCACAGCACTGCTTGTGACGTGTTATTGATTGACATTGATTAAGTGTCACCGGTGTTGGCCTTTTGCTGTGTAACCTTCCTAACAACTGTCGTTCTTTTGAATTTACAAAACTGAGGACCGATATTGATATTTAAATAAATTCAAATTTATAAAATATAATAAAAAAATTTTTTACATCCCTTTGAGTGAGTTTATATTTTAATTATACTAAATTTTGGTTGTATTAATTGTTGTTATGTGATTTAGTGATATTTGATTCAAAGCTAATCATTTCAGATTTATCACTTCATCCACAAGAATTGAATTGTTTGTTGTTATGTATTTGGGTATTTAGACATTTCTTCTTGCTAATCACAATCCATCTAAGGTATCCGTTGGTATGTTACTGTGTTTGTTGATGCTGAGTAGATATGCATATGTTTCACTTAAATGTTTGATGTCTGTTCTTTTGTTGAACGAGTTCGGTTCTTGTATAATTCTAGTCATTTCCAGGAAGAGTCTTTTGGTCGTGTTTTTTTCCATATCTAGTACACTAGTTGTTGCATAATCCATGATATGATCGTTTTTAAAAACGTGTTCAGCTAAAGCACATCTGTCTGGATATAATCGGCTATCACTTTTGTGTGAGATAATTCTGTTGTGTAAGGATCTTGATGTTTCTCCTATATAACATTTGTTGCAGTTGGTACATGGTATTTTGTAAACTACGTTTGTCTTCGACATTAGTGGACTATTATCTTTAACTTTGCTGTATATTGCGTTCAATTTGAGTACAGTTTTGTTTGCTATTTTTACGTTGATTGCTGTATTTAGGCTTCTTGTGAGTTTTGGAGTTAGATCTTTGAAGTATGGAAGTGTTGCGAACATACTTGTTGGTGTTTCAATCTCTACTCTGGGTTGTCTTAAGTTAATGTTGTTATTGGTGTTAAATAGTATTTTATTGATCAACGTCAAAGGATATGCATTCGATAAGAATAAAGATTTCAATATTTTAAGGTTCTTTGTGTGGAATTGACTGTCTGATATTTTAAGTAGGTACTCTATCTTTCATTTGAGTGATTAGATTGATTTTCATTTGAGTTCTGTGATATGAGTGAAAGTTCAGATAACGTCCTGAGTGGCATGGTTTTCTGTACCAGTCTATGTATATCGTGTTGTCTGTTGATCTTATCAATTTCTTATCCAGGAAGGGTACTGCTTGCTGTTCATCTTCAGTTTGTATCGTGAATTGGATGTTATCATCATAGCTGTTAAATGTGTCTAGGATCTCTTCTATGCCATTTGCTGGTAGTGCTAGAATTATGTCGTCCACATATTTCTTAATGAAAATTATATTGAAAGACAGTACCGGAATCACCAGGTCTAGGATATAATCAGTAACATATGCTGCTAGTATGGGTGACAAGCAAGATCCCATTGGAGTGCCAAAAGTCTGTTTGTAGTATTTGTTCTCCATAGTGAAGTAAGTGTTATTGAATAAGAAGGTTATGATTTCTATGAAGGAGTCCAGTTTTATGTTGCAGTGGTTCTTGATGGTATCCCAGTTTTTTATGATTGCATTTATGGTGATGTCTAGGTGAACATTTGAAAAAAGTGAAACAACATCTAGGCTAGCTAATACATGGTTATCTGGTAGCTTCATTTTGTTGTACAGCTCTTTAACTTGGAAAGAATCTTTGATGTAGTATTCATTTGTGTAGTCATATGCATTCGTAAGGATTTCGGTGATGTATGCAGCAAGTTTTTCAGTTGGTGCATCTATAGACGCTACTATTGGTCTAACTGATAACTCTTCTTTATGGATTTTTGGTAAAGTGTAGAATTTAGGGGCCATTCCGTTGTATGATGTTAATTTCTTTTTTGCTGTGTCTTCTATCTGTTTGGAAGAATGTAGTTTGTTTATTAATGCATTGCACTATCGTTGGATTTCATTAGTCGGATCTTTTTTTACTTCTCTGTAGCTGTAGTCGTTGCTAATGAGGTTACGACTTAGGTTGTAATATTGTTCTTTGTTCATCAGTACTGTAACATTTTACCTACAAAAAAGAAAGTAGATGCCATTAGCAATGCCTTACCTCCTACAAATATTACAGAGTTAAAATCATTTCTTGGACTTGTTAATTTTTATGAACGTTTTATTTCACATTTACAGGCTATCTGTGCAGACTTACATAACTTATCGAGAAAAGGAGTTAAGTGGTCCTGGACCAAACATGAAGAGAGGATATTCAACAGAGTAAAACAAGAAATCATTAATTCAAATTCATTAATTGCCTATAATGAGGATAAGCCATTATTTTTAGCTACGGACGCTAGTGAGAAAGGAGTTGGAGCTGTATTATATCACATCGACGAAAGAAACAGAGAGAGACATATCGCTTTCGCTTTTCGCAAACTTACCGACGCAGAAAAAAAAAAATTCTGTAATTGATCGTGAAGCACTTGCTATCTATTTTGAAATAAGAAAATTTGAACAATACCTGCAAGGTAATAAATTCACTCTTGTAACAGATCACAAACCTTTAGAGCATCTTTGTGGACCAAACCGTCAACTTCCAAAGCTAGTTAATAACCGAATCACTCGTTGGGCTTTATACATTAGTGAATACAATTATGATATCGTTTATCGTAACGGTAAGTTAAATACAACAGCTGATTTTTTATCAAGAATGCCAGATAGGAAAAAAAAAGGAATAGGAGATGAAAAAAGAATTTTTAAAATATTTGAAGATGAACGTACAAGTAAGTTTAAAGATATTCTACTATCGCAGGAAAACCTTAGAAAATATACAAAAGAAGATAATTTACTACGCAACGTTATACAATGTTTGCAAACACAGACATGGAATAATGATCAGAAGAGTGAAGTTGCCCAGTTCTATTCAAAACGGCAGGAACTATCCGTAGAAAGGGGAGTTGTAATGTGGCAAGGAAGAATTGTCGTGCCAAAAGCACTCCAAGATCATGTACTAAAAGTACTACACAGTGGTCACCCTGGTATCGTAGCAATGCGGGCTTTGTCACGTATGGTGGCGAAATATTGATAAGGACATTGAAAACTATATTAAAAAGTGTAGAAGCTGCCAACAAACTAGGCCTCGCCAACCAGAAATGCCATTGTATTCATGGTCAATACCAGAAACTATCTGGGAACGAATCCATCTTGATTTTGCTGGTCCTTTCGAGGGAGTTTACTGGTTAATAGTCATAGATGCTTTATCCAAATGGGCTGATGTCATACCTCTTAAAACAATTACAACACAGACACTATGTAGAGCATTGGATGCGATATTTTGTTATTTTGGCTTACCACGAATTATTGTATCAGATAATGGTACCCAATTTACCTACATGTCTTCAAGGAATATTGGAACACGAAAGGAATCCATCACATAACATCTACACCTTATCATCCAAAAACCAATGGGTTGGCGGAACGCTTTGTGAGAACTTTTAAATGTAGAATGAAAGCTAGTTAATCAAGTTCATCAACACAAACACAAAATCTTCAGAACTTTCTTTTCCATTATCGTAACACACCACATAGCACCACTGGTAAATGTCCAAATGAGATGGTTTTCGGAAGAAGACTTCGTACATTACTTGACAACATTAAGCCAAATGTCAGGGATTCCTTAGCGTTTTTAAATGTGAAGCAGCAGCTGGAGCAAGAAGAAAAAGACAATAGTAAACGCACATTTACTCGGGGTAAGAATGTCTATGTACGTACAGGCTTGGAAAAGAAGTGGTTACCAGCCAAAATTGTAGAGCGCACAAACAAATATTCTTATAAAGTGGTTATGGATGATGGAGCAGAAAGAAGACGTCATGCGGATGATATAAGGCTACGAAACGACCACGGTTTGAGTTTCAGACACCATTACTTTCCAGAGAAGAGATGAATGATCCATATCTTTCGGATCTACCACAGTCCGATCTAACGACACTGTTTGATGACTAAACCCAAAAAACAGTTTCACCTGGAGTTTCGAGTGAAGAACAAGAAACAGTTGCTTTTGATCAGGTAGAACCTTCTATTACGCGCAGGAGTACCAGGGAACGCAGGAAACCGCAACGGTTTCCAGACTGATATTTGTGTTTTTTCTTGTGTTTAAGTGTTCTTATATTGAACGGGAGGAATGTAGTATTGTTCGTTATTTGGCATTGTTGAAAATTAGATAAGTTGATCTTCTACATTTGTCATACTACATTTCTGACGTTGTCATTACATTATGTTATTTTACTATGTTAAATTGTTATCTATGTATTACATTTATTACAACTCCAATATATGAAATACTGTGTCTTTAATATACACAACATAACAGTATGTATGAAATCGATGAACTCAAAAACTACTGGACCGATTATTATGAAAATTGGTATATATATTTTTTTTCCACGGAGAAGGTTTATATGATATGCTCATTGATGCCACTCGCCACCAGGTGGCGCTGCAAAGTAGCAACTTCTGTCCTGTTCACCCGATTGTCATGAAAATTGGTACGTATATGTATTTTACCACGGACAAGGTTTGTATGATATGCTCATTGATGCCACTTGCCATCAGGTGGCGCTGCAAAGTAGCAACTTCTGCACTGTACGACGGATGGTCATGAAATGTGGTATGCATATGTCTTTTTCCACGGAGAAGGTTTTTATGATATGATCATTGATGCCACTTGCCACCAGGTGGCGCTGCAGAGTAGCAACTTCTGTCCCGTTCAACCGATTGTCATGAAAATCAGTATGATGATCTATTTTTAATGGGTAAGATGAATATGATATTCGTATTAATGGAAGTTACTACCAGATGGCGCTTCCATGTATCAAATTCAATACTGATTAATAGATATCTATACGAATTCGTATAAATATAAGTTCGAAAGATATATTTTTGGTGCGATAAGTAAAACAAAACTATAAACTTTCTTTCCTTCTCTATCTCTTCTTATCTTTTATTTTTCTTAAATTTATTTTAGTTGTTGGCGTAGCTACATGCGCCGGGTACAGCTATAAATAATAAAATTCTTTTGTATTGATTTTTGGTTAATATCAATTGTACGAAAATTTGAATCAATCGCGTTTAAAATCCTTCCCATTCAAATCCCAATCCAGTAAATTTTTATACCAGCTTTAACGTTTCCGTCTTCATTCGTAAATAATAATTTCATTGTATTAAGGGTTTACGGTAGTAAAAAATCTGTCATGGAGGTCACCATATTTTTTTACAAATGGCATCTATGTAAAAAAGCATTGTGGTCCCCATGACTGATTTTCTCCTACTGTTCCTCTTAAATAGTTTACTAAAATGTAATATAACAAAAACCTTAGCCACAGCAACGCGTGGCCGGGTCAGCTAGTTTAGTTTATATTTTTGGTGAATACAATTCAATAAATTTGTTTTTTTTTTCATTAGTATATAAGTTTGCACATATTTTTAAAGTTATTTGAATGCAAATTGGCTTTTCTGAGAATTTTTTATTTTGCTTAGATTACGTAATCAAGATCATTTTTCATTTTTTTACTGAAGTAGTATTCGAAACAGTTTGTACCGTTGACCTATAATATAAAATTATAATTTTAATAAACCTGCAACTAACTAGTTTAAACAAACCAATGATGTCACCTTAAATAGAAACAACCTTAAAATGGTCAGCATTGCATATATCGTAACATTGAATGAATTAAAGAAATCCAACGAGTCATGTGAACCATGATCACATCATATACGGAAACTTCTACCTACTATGCTTTCGTTATTGTATCGGTTGACTCATTATTGTCACAGAAAATTGAAAAGTGAGAGTTTGTATTTTCTTTTGTGCTTTCTTGATTCTCTTGGTTTGAAAGTGTAAATTATTGTTAGAAATTTGAAATTTCAGTGTATTGCACTCGAGGATATTTAAGAAGAAATCTAACAAAGTAAGTAATGTCATTTGGAATATATAATTGTATATTATTAATTTCAAGTTGTTAACCATAATAAGTAAACATTTTTATAGTAATTTGCGTTTTTCTATTGGTCATCTAATTACAAATAAGCAAAAATAAATATTTTATTAGTAGAAGATAATATTGCCAAACTGCAAACAAGATATAAAAAATTATGTAGTTTCAAATTTTTGTACATCTGATTCGAATGTAAATGTAGTACCCTCTACTTGTTTACCAATTATCCAATTTGTGTCAATACGTATTCTTGAATTATTTTTGCATTTATACAATAGCTCAAAATTATACTTTTTCGTCATGATAATTGCATTCTATCGAAAATCAGTTTAAAATCTTTTGTCATTAATTTTATTCCTAAACTTCGATCACTTATTTTAAATCAATCTTATTTTTTAGAAAGGTTTTATATTTTCGCCGTGTTCTTTGTCTATTTGCCATTCCGTGGAATTTTGTAATCGAATTTAAACCTATTTCCCGACTACCTAGAGCTCTGAAAGTTTCAGGATAGCTAAGTACTGAATGACAATGCATGTTTCAAGTGTGTTTAGGCATATACATAGATTTTAAAATTTATACTGAATTGATATTAAATATGGTATAAGTTGTGTATAGATATTATCATTTTGAAAGTTTTAAAATAAGTCATTCATAGCCTATTTGAATAAGCGTCGGATATGAGTCCAGGTGACAGTTCTGTTATGTTATCATAATGGGATCGATTACAGGAGAGAGAAGTTTGTTTTTCTGTTTTTTTGCTTCTACATGTGAAAACAGTAATTATTATTTTAACTATTAATAAAATAAACTAATTTAGAAAATTTTTAAAAACTTCTAATAATAAATGTGTTACTTAGAGTACAACATTGAATAACAATACACAATTATCACATGGGTATATTTTATTAATTTGAAGCAATAAACTGAGTAAATGAACTTATTTTTCTCATATTTCCTTAATTCTATACTAACGATTTTAGATGGCTAAAAGTGAGCTCCATGTGTTTATTGGGTATGTAAAATTCTAAATCGATATAAAGTGTTGTAAATGTAAATGTGCTTTATTGTTTTGAGATGTAGCTGTAATAGTGGCACTTTCCACCAAGTTCGTGTTAATCTTACTACCTGGTAGGTATCCTGCTGAAGGCAGTACCCTTAACTAAGTGAAAGATTAGATAAACAAGAAAAAAAACAACAAATATATTAACCAATAAATAAGCAATAGCAATAAAAATTAAATTAATGTCAATAAGAAAAAACTAAACACAAATAAGTAAATAAACTATTTTTATAAAATAACCTATATGGTGGCATATCACACTTACTAACGATATTACATTCTCTTCAACGGCCAGACCCAAGAGGCTGTTTTAGAGAGACTCCAAAGTGTGACTCTTACACACAACCTCAGACTCTGGACTCCTCGTGTTCGAACACTCTTTTCTACTAAATAATTAAAATTAAACTATTTAAGCTCAACTTGAGATCTAACGTACTGACTTGGACCTAGATGAATAAAATAATACAATAAAATGTAAAACTATTAAATAACTATGTAGGGTTAAACTTCTAGCGATGTGGCAACACTACGTCACTATCTTTGATAGAGCAGGTGTAACTACGTGGATGGGGATTAGAATTTATATTAAATTTAAATAATTGCTAAGTGTAACGTTTAAAAAAGTAAAAGAAATCTATGTAGAAGATTCTTTATTTCCACTTCGAGAAGTCCTTTGGCACAAATCATTCGCAAAAAACAAGTGAAAGATGGACACCGTTCAGGAGTGTCTTCAACTAAGGACTAGGGAAACACTAGAACATCAGATCGCCCTTAGGTATATAAAGTGACTAATTTAATTTAAACAGATTTACTTACTGTTTATTAAATTTTTATTGCACACAATTGAGCAGAACGGCAATCAAAAAAACACGAGTAGGTATTGATCGTCTTGATAGAATTGTCAATAAACAATATTTCATTATTCATGTAATTGTTATAGATGATAATTCATTTAATGTTAAATACGACCTTAAAACCAAGAGGCAAAGTGGCATACTTCGAGCTCTCCTGGAACAAAGTTTAAAAAAACAAAACAAATTTTAAATCGATACTATGTTTTTTGGCCAAAGCGGAATTATTCACAAAAAAATTGTTTCTCCAGGATGAACTGTCAAAAAAGATTTTTATAAAAGACGTCCTTAGGTTTAGAAAAACGTTTATTCACGTAAAACCAGACAATGCAGATAAATGGTTAGTCCTTTCGTCAACTAAATTTTACTTCAACAGGCATCCTATGGTTCCCTCTAATTCACCTGACTTCAGTTCCTGTAAATTTTTCCTAAACTCAAAATTTTTCTCAAAGAATATCATTTCGGTACTTTAGAAAACATACAAACGCATATAACAGACCTACTAAAGACTATCACGGTTTAAAACTTCAAGCGCTGCTACAAAAAGTGAAATCAACGTCTTCTTCGCTATGTATGTCTCTACTTTAAAGGAGACAAAATTAATGTTTGAAAAAAACTTTGATTAATAATAAATGAGTTTCATCACTTGTCTTGCACACTTCGTATACATTGGTAAACAAACTGAATAGAAGGTTTGTTCTTATGGATAGTCTCGCACTTGGCGTCGTTCCTATAGGGCACTTTCGATACACTAAAAAGGGTAAGTCGTATAGATTGACCTGCGCTTTAAGTGTTTATCAAAATTTTAATAAAGAACAGAGCTCGTTTATTGTGATATTGCAATAAAATTCATTCGTATTTGTGTATGTAAATTGTATAAATAAACCTAGTATTGTTTTTTACTAATTACAATTTATTGAAACATAAAAATAAATTAAACAGTTAGGTTACGATCACTGTCCTAGTATCCATAAAATTAATCCAAGGTTTTATATTTTCGTATATAAATTGTTCGTTATGAAGTAAATGATTACCTAGGTGGAAATCCAAACCTTTTTTAAGCAGAAAAACGCGCCATTAAAAGATGTTTAGAATTTAATATCGAAAGGAACTATCGTAGACAAAGAATTGTAATCAGGACAGATAGGCAAGTAGCCATAAAAGCACTCAAACACAATCAGTTCAAAGATGGTCTGGGAATGCCTAGGAAAAATAAATGCACTACCACTAAAATAATACTGTTACCGTCTTATGGGTTCAAGAACACACAAGATTAGAAGAAAACGAAACAGTATATAAGCTAGCAAGAAAAGAGCTGATACCCATATTCGGAACCAGAACGGATAGAATTGGATAGAGAAAAACCAAGCACTGGAACTATCTAAAAGGACTTAGACAATCGAAGACGCTCCTAGAAAACTATAACCAGAAGAGATCTTTCAGCTGTCTAAAAAACTAACTTCTGTATTATAAGGGGAGTATTAACCGGGCACTGCCGATTAAAAGGACACATGAAAAATCTAGGATTGGTAGATGAAGCAAATTGAAGATTCTGTGAGGAACAGCACGAAACCTCAATACACATACTCTCAGAATGCATTGCATTACGTAATTCTAGGGTCAGATACCTAGGATCATACGAAATAGAAGAGAAAGATCTACCTAACTTGAAGCCCAACAATATCCTAAACTAAGGACTAGAACAGCTGCTATAAGTTCATTATTATAGCAAAAAAGGGAGACACTATAGATCTTATAGGTCTCAGGTGTATCTGTCACTCCTGATTACGCAGATACATATATACATAATGATTGCATATAAAACTGAATAAGTTTACTGTAAGCTAAGTACAGACCAGGCAACAATCGCCCGGATAGATGTTGTCAACATTGTTGCCAATAGCTTTGTTCCAACAGAGCTCCTGACAGTCAGAAGGACGTCAGACGCTTGCGCAGTAATATTAGACCGTTCCAACAGAACACCGAATAATCCCATGTACTGTCAAAGTGCTGTTCCAAGAAAGTTTATGACTCGTACATGAACGCGTTTATGTACGGTCAAATCTATCCTTGGTTCGATGCATGGACAATTTGTCAGGACATGCGCTTTAGGTACTTTGTACTCTGTACTCTTTATAACTCAGATTAAATTAAACTTTGCTTTATAATGATAAATTCTGCAAGCTCAGAAACTTCTGTAAAAAATATTATTTAAATTAAAAATACTGTGTATAAAAAATTTGTTTATTATCTGAGATATTTATTCTTTTTTAAAATTATGTTATAGTTAATCCTCACACTATTCAAAACCAAAACTATTGCGTTACTCAACAAAGAATAAATTTATTATTAGTAATAAAGATAAGAAACACAGGCCAATGATAAGATAGTAGAAGAATAGAAGCGTTCCAACAAGGACCATAAACCATGAACTAATACATGTACTGGACTTGCGCATTTTATAGTTCATGAACGTGTTCATGTACTAGTCCAGAGAGGCTCTGTTGGAACAAACCTAATATGAATCCGCAACAAGTTGATGGCAACGGCAACATAAATAATTGTTGTGTGGCGAAACATGAAAAGATTTTGTTGACTGTTTCTAGTATATGTGTTTTCCAAACATAATAATTTTATAGCTGTACTTATTTTCGTTTCAGTTGTTTTTTTGTTATTATAAATTATTTATTTTAAACTTTTATACTTCTAACACCCATGATTTACTGCGATTAAAATTTTATATATTTTAGCAAACATGAATTGGACATATGTTGAACACAATGAACGAAATAGATTGTTTGGAGATTTTAAACAGATATATTGAACTTAAAAACAAATCAGCTGTAGCACCACTTTGTGGAATAGAGATACAAAATCTGTTTCAGTTTACGATTCACTAAGAATTTTTTTAACATTACATGACCGTGATTTAGTCATTTATAAAATAATCTAGACATTAAACAGCCACTCCAATTTCTCCATTTTGTAAAAAAAATTCTGTCACCACCAGCTCTTTCGATTTTTTTCCATCGGTAGTTATTATTTTGAAAGCCCTACTAGCTACAGCAATGACTATAGGTACATCCATTTTTAACTACAAATGCAATTTGGTTTGGTCGCGTTATTACTGTTATACCTGGATACAAGTCGTCGTGGCAATATGTTGTCAACACTTGCCAACATTTTGTTTCTGGTCTTGGCAATCGTTTTAAAACGTACAAACTTATCGCGTGGAAGAAACTTACAGTGTACTAATTTCAAAAGAACTAATCCTAAATATTGTTTAATGAATTTATACATACGATTCCAAAAATAAATACAATTTCTCATAATACTAAGCTGCAACCCATACTGTTTTTCGTGTACATTCCACGGTCAGTACTTGTCAATGTTAATTTTTGCCAGAGATGTATATGATTTTATTAGATTTTTGTATACACTTACTTTTTTTTTATTGGATAACTGGTTACCAGTTATAAAATTACATCCCATAAAAGATGTTCAATCTATTGTTAAGTGAATATTCAATTTTTCGCCAACATAACTTTACAAAGTCATAGTTTTTCTAAAGACTACAAAATTTAACTTCCACGGCCTGAGACAAATGATTTTTATACCAATTCACTACAACCCTGTTGTTATCCAGGTATCTAAAAATCTAGTATCTAAAAATGATACTGAACATACTTTTACTTCGATCGTAGATTGAATATGTGGGTAATAGCGATTGAAAATAAACAAAATTTCATCTTATCTTTGGGTGGCGCTAAAAAAATATCATCCACATATTTCTTTATGAAAACTAAGTTAAACAATAGGACAGGGATGACAATATATAATATGTCGTCCATCACATAACTTGCCACTTAGCACCCATCGGAGATCCATAATTTGTTTATAATTTTTTTTATT
Organism: Altica lythri; assembly: GCA_964028335.1. Classification (NCBI taxonomy): domain Eukaryota; kingdom Metazoa; phylum Arthropoda; class Insecta; order Coleoptera; family Chrysomelidae; genus Altica; species Altica lythri. The sequence goes on from OZ034801.1 coordinate 63,941,962, forward strand.
AGAGACTAACCAATTTCTTTAAAACAGATACTGATGTCAAAATAACTAATAGAACTGTTGTTAATATTAACTCAAAATTAAAATATAAGACACCCCTAGAACAGATGACCAATGTCTTGTACAGCGTTCCTTGCAAAGATTGTGACAAAAAATACATAGGTCACACATCTAGACACTTAAAAAAACATACAACGTCCCACAAAAGTGACGTTAGACTACATCCAGATCGTTGTTCCTTATCATTACATGTGAAGAAAGAAAAACAAACAATGGACTATGACAATGCTGAAATATTGGCCAGAGTGACAAATTATAAAAAAAGATTGTTCTTGGAAATGGAATTCAGTTCGACAACAGTATGAATAAAAGAACCGACGCACAACTCTTAGCGAAATTTCTTCATACTTATTATCCATCGACAAAAAACAATACTAATTTCCTACATAGTATAATATTTTGTTATTATAATATATACATTTTTTTTTAAGTATACTTATTACTTCCGCATTTTATTTACAAAATTATTGTATAACCCATATTGCGGAGAAGCAATAATTCTTCGATTTTCCAAAACATTTCCCTTTGCAATGTACAACCCCATTAATTTAAAAAATATTCAGTACGTGAAAATGTGGGCCAGTAATTCCTAATTCTAGACTGAGTTATGACACTACCCTAGTTCATGTAAAATTTAATAACGACTATGGCTGTAATTTGAAAGTCCAGACGCAGAGTTTGGAATCGAATATCGACTAACGAAAAGTCATAGTCGTCGCTAGTGTTACATATATAATCTATACTCTATTTAAAAACTAGGAGGAGTGATTTGAAAAGCCAGACTTACAGCCAAAAAAGTTACTAGAAAATTTACAAGGCGGCAAATTTAAATACATTTCTTTCATTTAAATAAAATTGAAAATAAATGTTTATGGACACTTTATATATGGTCTAAGATGGTCACAAAGTAAACTTACAATAATTATATTAAAAAATAAATCAATTAAGAAAAGTCACCATTATAAATATTTCACACTTTTAAAACATAACCTATAAATATCACAAATTACTTGAAAAATGTAAGTGGCAAATTTTTATAGTGTAAACTTGACTCCAAATTAACCAATAAACAAACGCGATTGTTGCCAACTTAAATTCAAATCGCTCCTCCTAGTTTTTAAATAGAGTATAGTGTGTTAGCAAATGGGTAAAATGATCAAAACATGGATAAAATATATTTTATTTTAAAATATCTTTTAAAAGTATTTTTTTTATTTACAACAGATTTTAATGCAGCAATTAAAACTATTGAAAATCAAACATAAATTTAATTCTCACACATGACAGAGACAAGACACATAATACTAACCTACTAGAGGTACGGTGCCTGGAACATATAAGAAACTAATTAGTGGAGTGTCTAGAGGTTTTTACCTCGGATTAGAGTTACAGTGAATGAATTTATATAATCGACGTGGGGTTTTGTTTTTATACTATAAATTACAATGTTTACCCAAAATTTTTTTGTGCTTTCAATTTTTTCATTGTTTAAACAAATTATTATAAAAAATTAATTTTTGAGCATATAATTTTACTTTAAATAGTAATTTTTTTTTCATTTATACGTTAAATTTCACCTGAATAGACATAGAGGAACATCTTTCGAGAATACCTGTGTATAAGAATAGCAGTAGCGATTTCGAACAGGTAATAAAACTTGGATGGGAGAGCAAAGCGGCAGCTGCTATGTAGCGCCTATCCGAGCGCGAGCGCCTAGATGTGAACTGCTTCCGAATTTTTTTTTAACTCTGTCGCGTCGGGTCCATTTTATACTGTAATTCTTTCATATTTTGTAGATAAATTTGTGAAGCCTTCACATAGGAAAAATGCCCTGATGCATGAAATAATGGAATCATTAGCTCAATACTATATAAATGTAAATTCCTATCTCCCATACAATCCGCAGCAATGAAGTCCTTCAATATACTAACCATTCGAAAATAAGTAATCCATAGTTTTGACGCTTTATTTTTATTTTTAAGCTTCAGAAACTTATTTTTTAAAAATTTAGTACGCGTTTGAAGGACTTCATTGCTGCGGATTGTATGGGAGATAGGAATTTACATTTATATAGTATTGAGCTAATGATTCCATTATTTCATGCATCAGGGCATTTTTCCTATGTGAAGGCTTTACAAATTTATCTACAAAATATGAAAGAATTACAGTATCAAATGGACCCGACGGAGTTAAAAAAAAATTCTGAAGGATTTCTCATCTAGGCGCTCGCGCTCGAATAGGCGCTACATAGCAGCAGCCGCTTTGCTCTCCCCTCCAAGTTTTATTACCTGTTCGAAATCGCTACTACTATTTTTATACACAGGTATTCTCGAAAGATGTTCCTCTATGTCTATTCATGTGAAATTTTACGTATAAATGAAAAAAATTACTATTTAAAGTAAAATTATATGCTCAAAAATTAATTTTTCATAATAATTTGTTTAAACAATGAAAAAATTGAAAGCACAAAAAAATTTTGGGTAAACATTGTAATTTATAGTATAAAAAACAAAACCCCACGTCGATTATATAAATTCATTCACTGTAACTCTAATTCGAGGTTTTAACGTTTTGAATGCTCCAGGCACTCCACTAAATAGCGATATACTACAGAAGCACAACTCAGACACGGAATGTCGTAATACAATTCAGACCATCAGACCTTTTGTCAGCTGTGATTATTGATTAACCGAAATTAAGTCAGAGGCCAATCAATCTAGAATAAAAAGCAGAAACAAAAAAATGTCAGCATTACACCAACCAAGGTCTTGAAAGTTGTGGGTTTGACAGAAGAGAAGAAATTAGGAAGTCGGGGGAGACTTCTATTTTTATTTTAACAACTGAAAAAACTATGCTCTTCCACAACGACCTGATTGTTAATTCTAGTGGTAAAACGGTTATTGACTTATAATTACACCTTCCTTTAAGATTCTTGCTGAAGATATTTGTATTAAGTTACGAGTTATTTAAAATTAAAAACTGGAATTAGTTGCATTATTATCTCTTTTAATTTGACCAATAAATAGAGAATAAATAAGAAGATTTTATAGTTAGTGAATGAATAAAATATGCCATACCTGATCAAATGTTAAAAATATCAAAATATTACTGAAAAAAATACCAAAAACTTCACTTAAGGAAAATCTATTAAAAACTCCTAACTCCTTACGACCACAAAAAGAGATATCATGGAGCCTTAACTACATTTAGATTTACGGTAAAATCTATACCATCTAGAAAAAAAATTATCATCAAACATTCTTTGCTGCGCAAGCTTTAAAATATTTATAAAATTAAACAATTGATTAGGATTAATGATGTATCCGTCTATATAACACTTTTAAAACTTTCCACTAAAAAAATGTGACCCGTTAAGGTATCTATACTTATAATAAATCTGTAGAGAGGTCAATTCTGTACATGAAATATATTTCCAAAATAACTATCAGCGGGTGATTAGGAATCGATACTGATGCCAAAAATGAAATCGGTAAAATTTTTGTCTGTCTGTCTGTATAACCGTTATAGAAACAAAAACTACTCGACGTATTTTAACGAAACTTGGTACAATTATTTTTCATACTCCTGAGCTGGTTATAGGATACTTTACATCACGCTACAATCAATAGAAGCAGAGCAGTGAAGGGAAATGTTGGGGAAACCACTTTTACGGTGTGGGGGGAGAAATTTTTATACAACAATCTATACGTCACGCGAACGACGTCGCGGGTACATCGATATAGAACCCAAAAATGTGGTTAGATTTTTTGTTGTATGTCTGTCTGTCTATCTATATGTTGGTGCGCGCATCACATGAAAACTACTGATCCGATTCGAATGCGGTTTTCACATATGTATTTGTCTTTTTTTAACTTAACATCTGCTGTATAAAAATTTCTCCCCCACCTCTTTTACGGTATGAGAGAGAGAAATTTTTATACAACAATCTATACATCACGCGAACGACATGTCGGGTACATCGATATAGAACCCAAAAATGTGGTTATTTTTTTTGTACGTCTGTCTGTCTATCTATATGTTTGTGCGCGCATCACATGAAAATCACTGATCCGATTCGAATGCGGTCTTCACAGATGTATTTGTCTTCTTTTAACTTAACATCTGGTGTATAAAAATTTCTCCTTAACGGAGAAGGGAGAAATTTTTATACAACAATTAACACGCCACGCGAACGACGTCGCGGGTACACCTAGTATACAATAAACGTTTGAATAACAAGTAGAGGGATAACATTACTAAGAAGTCCAAAATTTTTGGTAGATAATTGGGAATTTCGCTAGAAAAACGAATAAATCACTAGACGTGGCAATATTTTCTGTAAATATTTTTTGCTGTACTTATACTATAAGATTTTGTTTTTTTTTGTCAGTCATGCTTTTATTTTATATGCATATTATATATTTTTTTAACTTTTTTACTTCATGACTTATAATTTTTTGCACATTAACGTCAAATGGTAAATAAGAATTTGAGTAACTATTTATGAGGCGCCTATGTTTTCACATCGTTTGCAAATTGGACTTATATCGAGCGTATTGATATCAGTTAGATAATTACTTTTAATTTATTATAAATACTGATAAAAGATAACAAAATTTGTAGAAATTTTGTTTATTATAATTCTGTTTTAGTTCATCAAGACTGTGTGTAGCGTATTTTGTTAGAAATGGAAAATGGACATGTTGAAGTTTCTTTCAATGAAAGGTAATATATTATCAAATAAATTTAGTTTTAGTATTATTAGAATGAAGTAAAACGCTATCGCAAATAGTATAATTATTTCCCAAGTTTTACTTACATTATTTTAATAAGTACTATAATATACAACCACGTGTAATTAATAAATATATTATCATTACGTTATTTACTAAACGTTAAATTGTACCATGAAAAAATTGTATATTCTTTAAATTAACACAAGCGGCAAACTAAGGACCATACAATTATTAAAATATATAGTTGAATTTATCAATATAAAGTTAATTGAATCACCCACAATAAAAAACATCGGTTGAGCTAAAAATTTACATTATCCGGTTTATCTTGACTAGGTATCGATAGTTTATTTGTTGTAGGATAATAACATGATTGATAAGGTTTATATTAGATGTAATTTTAGTTCATTAGTATTTTTAATGTTTTATGTCGATATTTATAGACAAGAACACAACTTGTATATCTAAAAGATTAAACATACAAAAGAATAGATTACTAATGTCATTAAGGAATAACAAATTTGAATTTTACGTTGTTATGGTGTGGTCTAAATAGGTAATAGGTCTGCTGTAGGTAAAAAAAAATAATACACAATTTCGAATATAAAAATGTGAGCCGTCACGGGACGCCTGGCAGATGTGAAACATCGACATTATTGTGTAAAAGTAATATGCAGAAAAGAACAGATTGTGATAGGAACTAAATATGTCATAATGATAAAATAAAATATTACGATTTTTTCCAGATAACGATGACTATTTATTGAATAAATTTAAAAAGTGATTTCGTTTAGCTTTTTATTTAATTGCCTTAAATTCAATAATCTTAAAAAAGGAAATTATTAAAACACAAATTTATATAGAAGTACGTTACTATATTAATATAATTGTAGTTACTTCATAATTTTAGTACAAACAAAAAGCGATACTAAATAAAAAATAGGAAAATGATGAATTTAACTATGAATACAACTTTATCGTTGAATAACTTTTAAACGGTATTTAAATGGGAAATGTATTATGATTTAGGCACGGGTTAATGTGAATATTAAGGGCTGGTTAAGGTCTGATAATTTTTGTTAGGTCATAATCTAAAAATTTGATGGGTGTTTGGAGAAAAAAACCAAATCTGGGAAATTACGGACACCCCAATGTATATAGAGTAGGTAGGTACTCACTCATTTTTATTCATATTTTTTCATCACTTTCTTTATTAAGACTTTGTTTATTCATATTTAAAACTAAATACACAAATTTTACGCGGACAACTATATGACAACTATTCACCAACAATCTATTTTGATTGACTAGCTGTCAATTTTACAGGTCAGCAAAATATGTAGGTATATTATGTTGCCTATATAAACAATCATTTTTATATATATAGAATAGATAGTAGGCGGAATCGAGTTAGGTTTTTATGAAACAATTCATACCCTGTCCCGCCAAATTTTTGAATCGATGAGCTTCTTCCCCCTATTGTTGGCGCGCCACCGTCGCGTCGCTCAAAACATGACACCAATTTCATATAAGATATCAGTACATCTCTTATCGATTATTATCGATGCGTTAGGTTTTTTACGTCATGACGTCACCGTCACCACGACAGAAATCTGATTTACGTGCCGCTATAGATGTTTCACATCAAAAACCTTTAAATCAGTAATTTTTAGAACCAACTCTATGTTATAAAGAGCTGGAAAAGCGCGGTCCACATCTGTTTCTTTGCACCAATTCTTGGTGGTTTTATTATTGTGTGCGTTCTGTTTTTGACTCTTGTCATCTCTTTAGGTGACTGCTGAGTCGTATTTTGTTAATCCCCTGTTTGTACGGGTCATCGTACACTGACTCTCTCCTTTATAGTGTTTAATTTCTTTTGAATCCTTGTGTGATGTATTTCACTAGTTTTGCCACATGTAGTTTTGTAGAGTGTTCTCTACCAAATCCGAATTGTTTAGTTATTCTACTTGCCCCATAATCTTAAGCTTTACTTACTGGAGTTTATAGTCTTTAAATGTAGTTCAAAGATGAATTCATTTTTCGCAAATCATTGTAAATATAATAAATAAGATTAATTTTGTGTATTTTATTGTAGGTATAAGGTATTTTAAAAAACTTCCAGAGTTATATTTTTTATATTTTTGCCTAAAGTAAGTATGGCAATGAAAAGCTGTTTCAAAAGCATTAAAGGCATTAAAGATTTTTGTATAATTTTTATTGCAAAAATAACGGATAGCAATTGCAATATTTATTATAAAATTATTTTTTTATCACATTTTTTTTTTATTTTAATTAGATATGGAGTTTGTACAAATTAAGATATTTTAGTTTGCAATGCTCAAATTGGGCAGATGTTTATTAACGAAGTCTCAAAAAAGCGGTTACGCTTGACAGTATAAGTTCAATATATTATTAAAATGTCATTTAAATTGCGTGCATTGTGGTCACCTCAAATTTTAATGTAATATCCGAACAATTCTAAAAATAATAAAAAAATGTAAATTTTACGTTTGCACAAAAATATTCAACTTTAGGTCGCTTAGCGATAACGGCGTTTCGCGCTTTGTTTAGAAACACATTCTTGAGCTGACTGACTTTTGAAAATCTTTAACTCAAAAAGCATTTTTTTTACTTCATTTATAAATAAATATAGAAAAGTTTAAAATAAAATAAAGTATACTTTATCGTAAGAGAGTATTATTAGTTCATGCATTTATAACTTTTTTCAAATTTTTAATAACCTAAAGTTATAATAATTATTTAAAATAAATATTTTTAATAGAAAAAAATCGGATCGGATCGTCTAACGGTCCCTTTATTTATGATTTTGAAAGTAGAAGTTTGCAACGTATATAGCTTCGCTCGGTCAGTCAAATCTCGCCCTCATCAGAAATCGTCTTGTTTCACCCCTTGCCACACAATATACTATTTTTCTGATTACTAAAGGGCTCGCGCGCCGACGTAAACAATGGATTCGATATTTAATATTGACAGCTTTTAAAAATAAAATTTAATATTTCGAAAACAGAACCGATATCAACTTTTTTTTATCCTCAATTAGGGCAAAAAATTGGTAACATTGTTTAAATCTATTTACTTCTTTAATCGGTAAACTTTTGCCACTAAAATCAAAATAATAAAATGATAAATTAATATTTTAAAAACGACCCTTGCTTATTTATCTTGATAGATATGTCAAATTTGTCAATGGTAGTTTTTTCAAAACTGAAAATGTCTAACAAAAGTTAAAATCGCTTTTATTTTCAAAGATAAAAAGTTTTTACATATACTTCTTAGGTTTAAGGTCTAGATAAATCCAAAGTAAAATTGAAAATTAAATTAAAATAATTTTCTCTTTTGAGCTTTCTCTCAAAGATACAAAGTTTTTACATACACTTCTTAATGCAATGCTTTGAGTTTTAAATTTTATGTTTTGTTTTTCTTTTGGTTTCTAAAGATATATAGATTAATTATTAACTTATTCTTTTTTTAAGTTGATTAGCCAAGATCTAGATAAATCCAAAGTAAAATTGGTAATACATTTATTTTAATTTAATAAAATTTGTGCTGTTTCTTTTAATTTTCTTTTTATAGAATTTTTTTCTTTGTATAAAATTTTTGTGTCATTTCATATCAGTTTATTTCGTGATTCAAAATATTTACAGCATGTTCACAAATCCTAGATTTATCTATATCTCATTTTCTTAGATAATTTTTGTGTTCATTGAGGCGAACTTCAAGAAGTCGTGATTCCCCAATGTATACTTTATCACAATCACATGGTGTACTACTGTATACACAATTTTTAGAAAGTTTTTTATATTTTCGCCGTGTTCGGTGTCTCTGTGTCATTCCGTGGAATTTGTAATCGAATTTAAACCTATTTCCCGACTACCTATAGCTCTGAAATTTTCAGGATAGCTAAGAACTGGATGACAATGCATGTTTCAAGTGTGTTTAGGCATATACATAGATTTCGAAATTTATACCGAATTGATATTAAACATGATCTAAGTTGTGTATAGATAATATTATTTTGAAAGTTATTAAATAAATCGTTCGTAGCGTAGTTGGTTAGGCGGCGGATCAATCCACTTTTGACAGTTCTGTTATGTTATCATAATGGGATCGATTACGCGACAGAGAAGTTTTTTTTTCTTTTTTTTTTGTTCTTACATGTGAAAACAGTAATTATTATTTTAACTGGTAATAAAATAAACTGTTTTAGAAAGTTTTTAGATACAACTACCCTTGATTTTGTTAACAAGGAAACAATCTTCTCTATGATCAATCACAGCGTTGTATGACTTAATATTTTTGCAAAATCAGGGATGCTGTGCATTGTTGAGATGACACAAAATATGACCTATAAATCAGTAAAAAACTTTCTATTATAAAAAGTTCTTTTTGTAAATTGTGCTTATTTGTTTTTTGATCTAAATTAGTGTGTTTTAATTAATTGATCTTATTGTATGATTTGTTAAAAACGTTGTTCTAATATTTAAAGCATTACCATTTTTTTGAATTTTTTCAGAAATACCTTTTATATATGGAATTTTGTCGTTTTTAAATTTTGTGTATAGTCAATTTGGTTTACCCAATCTCTGATGGTATTTAATTTTATTGAAAGTTTAATTTATAATTTTTTTCAGGATACCCATTATTCATTAAAACTGTTTTTATATTATTTGTTTAGACAAAACATAGTGTGTCACCTAATATGTTACTCCGCCATTGAGTTGGGTTAATTTAATTAAAAAATGCATAACAGAAGTCCCCGCATACAAGGATACACAAAATATCATTCCTGAAAATATATAGATTACAAATGCATTCTTTTATCTGTATCGAATAATAGAAATTTTTATTTTGATTACCACGAAGACTCTACAGCTAATGTTGGTTTGAAGTATGTAAGTTTCACAAATATTACTTCATGATAGCATGATTGTACTTACAGTGAACAATTAAAAAAATCTTTTTGTGAATGGTACAGTACAAATATTTATTAATTATAAAAATAGATATATTAAATATATTTACAAAAAAAAATAGTATTCTGTAGAAAAATACCCTGGAATTATCCTCGATAGAATACTTATACGTGGAATCAACCAGTCGCGAATCTAAACTTTTAAGCTACAAGAGTTATGTAATCCTGCCGTAGGCTTTTTGGAAAACAAGTGGTCTTATACCTAAAATGATTATTGGTCATCTCTAATGGTGGTCAGGCTCCTTACCACTTTTGCTGTGCTGGATTGTTGAAACAAAACAACGTAGCAAAAGATAATATTAAATATCCTTAAGGTAAAGACTTGCTTGCATGGTAAGGACTAGCGCAAGAGATAGTATTTTAGTGTTGCTTTGAAGGATTGTTCTGAAAAGTGCCCATAAATTACATGAACTAAGTCTCTAAAACCCCGTGATCTTGAAATTTTATGGATATATAAAGATATTAACAGACAGTATGTCAAACTTAACATTAGTATCTTTTAATGAGTGTGAGTTAACACAGAACGAAAGAGCTTAACTTATAAAAGAACCCTCACCTATTATACTGATGGATCTGAAACAACAGAAAGAAGATGTATAGGGTTGCAGGTCTTGATTTTAGGCTCCTAATAGACCTGGAAACATTCCTACAATCTTCCAGGCGAAGTACTTAGTGATGAATTTCTATGCTTAAGAGTGCATTAAAAACCGCTTTAATTTTATAACATCCTATAGCCAAGTTGCTTTGAAGGCTCTATAATCTACCCTGTTTATGTTCAAATCAGACTGGAACTGCTAACAGTCTCTAAAGCAACTAAAGTAACTAACTAAAGTGACTCTGTTGTTGGTACCAGGGCATAAAGGGATTATCGGAAACGAGGTTGCAGATGATCTGTTAAAAGAAGGCGCTACTAGTAGTCTTATCGGATCTAAACCTTTTTGCAAAATCTTAAAATGGCCTTTACTGCGCTATTATAAATTAATCTTAAAACTTTAAAAATCTGTACTCAGATAATCACAGGAATTCTCACTGGACATTGTCAACTGAGATACCATCCCTGTAAAATAGGTAAAGTAGACAGTGGAACATGCAGATTTTGTGAGTAGGCAAATGCAACGGCCAAAGAATATCTGTAACGGCAGAGTCCAATCAAGTTACAAGCGTACTTCCTAAGCAAATAATAGACTTTCTTAATAGTCTAGATATTATGAAGTCAAAATTAGATATACAAAAGATCTTTTAGGTGATAGTGTGAGCCTATTAACCTTACTTAACAGAAACCTTTGATAGACATAAGGCAAGTTTAGAATTAAATTGGTACTTATTTGTACTTGTAAAAATATGTTTATACAAATCTGCAGTTAAAATTGGATAAATGTGCAAAATTCTTAAAAGTACGTTATTATTATTGATAAACCAACAGCTTACTAATGAGATTTTATTATTTAAGTGTAAAAGGAAAACTATATCGTGCTGCATACATGTATATAAAATTTATTTCTAAATATTGGGTATTAAGCAAAAAAAAAGATAGTAGTAACTAAAATTGATAAAAAATACCATATTTATCACTAGAATTTTACAATGATTGTTAAGAATACTGTCTATTAAAAATTAGTCATCAGAGTCATCATATATGTTAAGTTTACATCTACAAACATGGAATTTATCCAGTCTCATCTCAAATGGATATGTTTCTTCTTTAAAGTATTCCATAACTTGTTTTATCGAATATAAAAGACATAACACAAATATGAAAAATAAACTAACGATAGCAAAGGAATAATAGTCACATTTATCTTTTGGTTCCTCTTTTTTAATATAACCCATCCACAACCAGAGATCCATTAAAAGTGTATTTTCGGATATGACAGGCTGCTCATCGATATCGTTATAAACTGACAATACACATTCATATACATTAATAAAATTTACCCAAACATTACAGATACCATTACTTATAGGTATTAAAATACTTCGTATCAGCTCCATTCCGTATCCGTTATCTTCTTGTGAATATAACTGAGCCAAGATATTTGAACTGCCATCTGATTTAAAAAGAATTGGGTACATATAATAACCATCAATTGACTGAATGTAAAACGAAAGTAAAATTAAAAAGCATATATAATATTTCATTGAAAAAGATTCATTTGTCAATTTTGTCAACTTCACAATTTTGAGTATTTAACAAATTAATGTGTGCGTGGTTACATAGATTAGAATTTTAATATATCTCCAAAATATCACTGTTAAGGATACTTAATTGAGGCTAGGAATAAATTGCCATAAGACTTGTAGTGTCTAGTGTTGACTAGGGCCTGTTAGACTAAAAATACATTCCCGAAACTGGTATTTTAAATATAACGTACTTTAATTTATTGAGCAATGTAGGTACATCCAAATATTTTTAGAATAAAGCGTAATTTTTAAATATGATACCCATCTTATTAAATTCTCGAATCAAAATTTCGTTTAAAGTTGCATTCGTTGTTACAATTTTCATTTGTAAACAAATTAAAAATACCAGGGATATCCAATTGTTTCTAATATTGCAATTAATTTTTAGAATATATGCTACTGATTTCCAAAATAATAAGGAAAAGTAATAGAATTTACTGAACTACTTATATCAAATAAATTTATTCTTAAGTAACCAAGAAAATTCGTACGATTCTTGATAGAAAAATATATTTTTTTATTGAGAAACAATAAGACACTCTTTATTCGTCGAAGTTTGTACTGTCACACTCAAAGACCCGTTGCCAACCAATTTTTGTATGCCGATATTGTAAAATTCTCTGGATTTGGAGTCAATAATTGGCGGATTTTATTTATTACTTCGGGAAAATCTGGCGGGTGCGATAACGTTTTCCAGCCGAGTTCAGATTTTTTTTCTTGGCTTACTCTTGCAAGTGGGTATTAGGTTTTCTTCTAATTGACCAAAGAAGGCTGATTCTGGATGAGTGCAGCTTCTATCCAAAAACTCATAAAGATCAATTCCAGTGCCTGTACTTTAAACACACAATAAAATCTTTCGTTTATTCGTTGCTATTTTCAATTATTAAAACCAGGAATATAACAATTTTCAGCAACTTTTAGGTATGTGAGTAGGTATGTGGTATGTATATTACCTACTGTCTCTTCATACTAAAGAGACAGTAGGTATACGCCAGTAAAAATAGCCGTTTTTTGGGTCAACTTTGCACTAAATTTCCGATCCAAATTTTTTTTTTCTATAAGATTTGGGATCACTTACTGAGCATAAAATCACAAAATGCTGACAGATCCAGGTGACGCTAGAGGCGTCATCTTGAAAAAACGTTTTCGGCCGATATCTTGGAAACTAAGCACTTTAGAGCAAAAGTCATAAAGACCATTATTATAGAAAATAAAATTTCGCATCTTTTGTTTTTAGTTTACGATTTATGGCCCATTTAATGAACCGGTTTTTCGATCGCGGCCAAAAACTCTTGAAATATTAGATTAATCAATAAAATGCATCAATTCATTTTAAAAGATCAACTTTTGGTTTAAACTTTTTTTTCAATCTCCATATTTTTGAGTTATATGACGTTTAATGAAGAAATGTCGACGCTCGGCGGGTGACGCGGCAGCGACACATAATTAAGTAAAATAAAAAAATGTTCGTTACTATTGCAGGTAAGGAATTGAACTATTATTTGTTAACTACATAAACAATCGGGATATATTTTTTAATTTATTTGTTGAATTTGTACTATTATATTCTATGCGTATCTTGAAATTTTCAACTTTTCGCTCGGTAGTCCAACATAAAACGTCCTATAACTCAAAAAGTATGGACATTAGAAAAAAAAGTTTAAAACAAAAGTTGTAGAAAATAAACGGATCTCTAAAAATGGATTGGAGCATTTTATTGATTAATCTAATCTTTCAAGAGTTATTGGCTGCGATCGAAAACCCGGTTCATTAAATGTGCCATAAATCGTAAACGGTAAGTTTTACAAAAAAGTTTACTGGAAACAAAAGATGCAAAATTTTATTTTCTATAATAATGGTCTGAATGACTTTTGCTCTAAAGTGCATAGTTTCCGAGATATCAGCCAAAAACGTGTTTTCAAGATGGCGCCTCTAGCAATCGATATCGATCAACCACGTAAACAATATGCAATATAGAAACCGCAAGAACTTATTTGGTTACCTGATAAATACTAAAAAATACATTCTTTTCTTTATTCGTGGTATATACTTTTTTTATTCTTTACGTTTTTTATACTATTATTGCTGAAAGTAGTGTTTTTTTAATTCCTTGTCAAAATAATAATAAAACGTAGCTATGGATATATTTAGTAATATTATATGCATTCAATGTGTATAAGGCAGGAAAAAAATTAAAAAACAGAAAATTTTAAAATAGAAGAACAGTAAGCTAATAGTTTCTAATATCTGGAATAATTTTATATTATATTTTTCGTTTATAGAAAATACCACGTTATATAATTTTCAATTATCGATTGTTTCTAGTACGTTAACATGCTCTGTTTTAGTTAACATTTTAGCTTGTTTAGTGTAGGATAATCAATTCCTCCTATATAAATAGAGTCATTTTCCATTGTTCATTTTGCAACAAATCAAAGTTTGGGAACATATTGGCGCTCCATCGTTAATTTTACCAAATATTATACATTAAACCGCTGTTTTCATCTACACACCATTATATCGTTTACAGCTACATTAACAACAGGTTCTGATATATTACTTTATTAGGTTTAAATAAATAGACACATGAATTGTTTGCAGTTTATATCAGATAAAATTTGTCAGTGTAAATATTTTGTGCATCTTGTGTAGATCAATAATTCTACATCAGAATTTAGCGGAAATACATACTCGTAATATCTACAATTCTGGCTTTTGTGACAGTTTTCTGTAAGTTAATAAGCATATAATTACGAATGGATTTAAAATAAAACTTTATTTTAAAAATACAATTTAAAATAAAATTGTCTCTAATCATACTTCAGGTTTCACATTTCTGCTAAATCGCGGAATTCGGCTTCACCTGCATGTTCGTATTTTCTCCACGATCAGAGGGAAATTCTGTGGATAAGAAGATTTCCGTAGACGTCATCTTCTAGAGCAGAGGTTTTCAACCTTTTTTCTCGTAGACCACTTTTAAAATGTTACTCATTCGGTAAACCCTTTCTGACTATGTTCCTACTATATTCCCAGCAATTGTCAAAAAATGTGAAGATTAGATCTAACAATGGAAATCTGTGTTGCGACTGAGTTTCAGCCGTATACTCAGAGTAAAAAAAAGTACAATTATGTGTTCTATTTATTAAAATAATATGATTTTAGACTTATTTGATTTATTTTATCAAACTTTAAAAAGTAGTCATAATTTTAATAGGAGGGATGTAATGATAGCAGTGAAATGGTGAACGTAAGTCTAATCATCATCATCAAGGCATTTTGCCTGTGATAAGTTTGGAAACCGGGAGAATTCGCATCGACAAATATCTTGGAGCATAATTTTCTAAAAATACCGAAATTACACTATTTGTATACATCTAATATGCAAGTTCTAACAAATAACAGTCGCTGACCTAAAATTACATTATTTAAACTTTTTGTTTGGTTAGGTATTATCTCTCTACATTAATTGGTAACACTTTTGTTTGTTACTATCAAAACCAAATACATTTTCGTCGACCTCCACTTATAAAGTGTGAATCATATTTTTTTTTCTCGCAGACGTTCCCTGCGTGTTCACCTGGGCCATTCTGGGGTATCAGGGTTCTAGAGCTTGCACTGGTCGAAATTTTCGTTTTATATATTAAATTGTAGATACAATAATATAAATGCCACCTACATAAAGTAAAATTGTCCAAAAAACTTGTATCACAGAACTTTACAGATTCGTATAAAAATAAAGTTCTGTTTTTGAAGTAAAACTTCTTTAGCGAGACTAGGAGTAAAAAAGTTATCCTAACGGACGTGACGTTATTCTAATTACAGAAACCGGAAACAAAACCTAATACTGACACGATTTTGCATGGGCGCCGGCAGCAGGGTGCAAGAGGGTGCTCTTGCACCCCCCTTCTATGAAAGAAAATACCTGAATTTACCAGAAAATTATATATTTTTTTAATTTTTTTATTAAATTATTGTTTGAATAAAAACTAAAGGCGTCGCGGTTCTACATTCTATATATATATTAGATCATAATAGTGTGTAGATGCAGATGCACCCCCTGAAAATAATCCTTGCGGCGCTCATGCGATTTTGCCTCCTATATTAAATAAAATTAAATCTGTAATTGTATGAATTGACAGCTGATCATCTTGTCAATCGAAATACATTGCTTATATATAAATAGTTTTTTGTGTATAAAGTGTTTGTATTAAATATGAATAAACAATGTGGATTTATTAATGAAGAAAGTGATGAAAAAATATTGATTGAAAATGAGTGAATAGGTAGGTACTCTATATGCATAAATTTTATTTTTGGTGTGTAATTACACTATTTATACCTAATTATTTATACCTATTATTTATACCTAGCTAGTTTCGTTTTATAGACTTAAAAGAAAAAAAATTTGTGAACGTCAAAGGGGATATTATAAGCGCCAGAAAGATTTGAAGAAAAATGACAAAAATGAAAAAATGACGAGACAGCCACATTCATTATGATTTGATTAAGTAAGTTTATATACATACATACATATTATGATAGTAAATAATTGTTTATACGGAATCTTTACATTGAGTAAAGAAGCATGTTGCACGTTTTTGTTCATAAAATAATAATATTCAAAATATTTTAACACTTTCTTATACTTATTTTAGGTTTGGTTTGGTAGCCATAAAGGCCATAATATCACTAGTCAAGATGGCTGATCTTTTACCACCAATAACAGATCCTTCGTAGACGTGAAGGAAACAAACTTAACTCAGGATTTTAAATTTTATGGAATATGCTATAAAATGCTACAAAATGAAATGGTTATCTAACTATCGAAGGCTCTTGTGTTGTGATGTATTACAATAAGGTAGATACAGCTACAAAATCACACATTCTAAACGTAATGTGTGTATATTTTTAATATTGTTTACCTATTATTGAAGCAAAACTTCTTTAGGCACGACTAGGGGTAGATTCTAACGGAAGATTCTGATGGAAGTAACTGTATAATTTCAGCTATGGGAGGAGTTTAAATTTCCGAAATTTATTTATGAAATTTTCAAACGGTTTCAAATACATTAATGGTATTTATAGACTAAAATCTATGTTTCACATTTTAGTTATCATAAACCTATTATTTCATATATAAAAAAAATAATGATAACTTTCAAATTCCTATTTCTAATGAATAATATAAATATAACATCTCATTTTTTTTGTAAAGTATATAGGCAATAAATATGATTGAATTGTAATTAAATATTTATTTTCCGATACGTACGTCAACAAGTTTTACTTCAATCGCGCGTAAAGGTTACACGCACACTCTTTTTTTTTATTTTAATTTTAATAGCATCCAATTTAAATGGTTTTAATTTAATAAAATTGAATAGTCTATTAAAAGTATTTCATGACTTAGATTTGGTAACTTATAAATTTTAAAAATATCTTTAATCTTTTAATTTGTATTATAAAATCTTTTATTTTTAAAAAACAGTAAGAGTTTAATTAAAAAAAATTCAAAGAATTTTAGTTTACTTGTAAAATTTTTGATTTTAATTGTCATTATTATATAAAATATTTGATTCATATGAATAAAACTTGTTTTATTGCTTGGAATATAATTAAAACAGCAAACAAGTTATAAATTGATCGAGTAAATAATAATGTATTCTAATTATGTCCAAAGACGCTAACTATCGTATTCAACCTTTTTAAACAAACAACTAATAGTCCTAGATCTGTTTTGAAAGAGACATTTTCCATAGGAAGCTATTTTTTGCTGGAATCCCTTCTGGATGTGCCCAGTATCAATAATCACGATATGCGCCAGTCGAGAACCCTGTGATAAATTTTTTATTTAAAAAAAATTAATTTTTTTAATATTTTGCTCCTATTTAAGTATATAATTTGAAAAATATTGCTCCTAGAGAAAAAATTAAGAGAACTTAAAAGTTTCGCTATTTAATTTTACACAATATTTCACCCGTGTGAAGTTGGCCCCAATTTTTTAAAATTTTATGTTTTTTATATGGACCTGTTTGTCCATCGTTTGTCCACCCTTTAGATAATTTTTACCAGCAAGCAATCAAAAGATACAGCCAAAACAAGTTTACGGGGCTAACTTCACGTTTTTTCAAAAAACTTCAAATTAGAAATTTGTTCACACCATACGTTTGTCCATCGTTTTTCCACGTTTGTCCACCAATTAGATTATTTTTACCACTTAATTAAACGACTAAAAACTCCAAAAAACGTGATTAATGGCCCATACATGGTAGTTACTTCCCTATATCAATATTTTTAAAATTTCTGTATTGCATCCCTTTGTCCATCATTTGTCCACGTTTGTCCACCCTTAAGATAATTTTTACCATCAAACAATCAAAAGATACAGCCAAAACAAATTTAAGGGGTCAACTTCACGATTTTTCGAAAAACTTTAAATTTGAAATTTGTTCACACCATACGTTTGTCCATCGTTTGTCCACGTTTGTCCATCAATAATATTATTTTTACCACCTAATTAAACGACTAAAAACACCAAAAAACGTGATTAATGGCCCATACATGGTAGCAACTTCCCTATATCAATATTTTTAAAATTTCAGAATTGCATCCGTTTGTCCATCGTTTGTACACGTTTGTCCACCCTTTAGATAATTTTTACCAGCAAGCAATCAAAAGATACAGCCAAAACAAGTTTACGGGGCTAACTGCACGTTTTTTCGAAAAACTTCAGATTTGAAATTTGTTCACACCATACGTTTGTCCATCGTTTGTCCACGTTTGTCCATCAATTAGATTATTTTTACCACTTTATTAAACGACTAAAAACAGCAAAAAACTTGATTAATGTCCCATACATGGAAGTAACTTCCTTATATTAATATTTTTAAAATTTCTGTATTGCATCCGTTTGTCCATCGTTTGTCTACGTTTGTCCACACTTTAAATAATTTTTACCAGCAAGCTCTGAATAGATACAGCCAAAGCAAATTTGAGGGGTCAACTTCACAATTTTTCGAAAAACTTCAAATTTGAAATTTGTTCACACTATACGTTTGTCCATCGTTTGTCCACCAATTATATTATTTATACCACCTAATCAAACGACTACAAACACCAAAAAACGTGATTAATGGCGCATACATGGTAGTAACTTCCTTATATCAATATTTTTAATATTTCTGTATTGCACCTCACAAACTTAAATTTCTACCCCTTTAAATACTGTTGGGAACAATGAATCATGCTTATTTTCCAAAAAAACGACGAAGAATCAAGTACGAACAAACAGCTCGAGCATTTTTACTCCAAATCCAAGTTTGTCTACCTAATAAAAATAAATTTTCACTTTTAACCCGGCATTACACGGGTTTTCCACTTTTACCATAAGTACACGCTCATTAGAAATGTTGATATAAAAAAACGAAAAACAAAAGGCCCATTGGGTATTTTAGAAATTTAATATGAAAAAACAATTAAAAAAACTCAACTAGATGTACAAAAACAATAAAACTGATTTTCAGTCCCTTCCATTGCTCATTTTTCTGCGCATGTGTGGAAAAATGGAATAGTGTTTTTTCGGCAAATTGACCTTTCAAAGTTCATAAATGGGGAATAGGTGGAACCTTGAAGACTGAATTTGAATATTAGCAGAGTTACAGGCGATTCTCGAAAAATGCGGTCTTTTTGACAATTACGCGTGTAAGTTAAGTTAACGTATAAAGTAATAAAATGTCAGTCCGTTATTCAGTCTGTCTAGCCTTTAGTTATGTAGTGCAAGATAGATGGAATCATATAAATGCAGGTTTTATTGAATGTAAGAACACAATTTTAAACAAAAATAAAAAAGGTGTTTATTCTCACAAATATTAAATCGCCATCATTTGCTAAAATAAAACATAAAATTAAAATAAAACATAAAATTAAAAAAAAATACATTTACTTTGATTATGTTGAAACTGAAATTTTTATTCGTAAAATAAAATCTCTGAAAATAAATAATACATTGTGACCATTGTCGTTTAATTAGGTGGTAAAAATAATCTCATTGGTGGACAAACGATGGACAAACGTATGGTGTGAACAAATTTCAAATTTGAAGTCTTTCGAAAAATCGTGAAGTTGGCCCAGTAAATTTGTTTTGGATGTATCTATTCAGAGCTTGCTGGTTAAAAATTATTTAAAGGGTGGACAAACGTGGACAAACGATGGACAAACGGATGCAATAAAGACATTAAAAAAATATTGATATAGGATGTTACTAACATTTATGGGCCATTAATCACGTTTTTTGGTATTTTTAGTTGTTTAATTAGGTGATAAAAATAATCTAATTGGTGCACAAACGTGGACTAACGATGGACAAACGTCTGGTGTAAACAAATTTCTAATTTGAAGTTTTTCGAAAAAACGTGAAGTTAGCCCCGTAAACTTGTTTTGGCTGTATCTTTTGATTGCTTGCTGGTAAAAACTATCTTAAGGATGGACAAACGTGGACAAACGATGGACAAACGGATGCAATACAGAAATTAAAAAAATATTGATATAGGGATGTTACTAACATTTATGGGCCATTAATCACGTTTTTTGGTATTTTTAGTTGTTTAATTAGGTGGTAAAAATAATCTTATTGGTGGACAAACGATGGACAAACGTATGGTGTGAACAAATTTCAAATTTGAAGTTTTTCTAAAAAACGTGAAGTTAGCCCCGTAAACTTGTTTTGGCTGTATCTTTTGATTGCTTGCTGGTAAAAATTATCTAAAGGGTGGACAAACGGATGCAATTTTGAAATTTTAAAAATATTGATATAGGAAAGTTGCTACCATGTATGGGCCATTTATCACGTTTTTTGGTGTTTTTAGTCGTTTAATTAGGTGGTAAAAATAATATAATAGGTGGACAAACGTGGAAAAACGATGGTGTGAACAAATTTCAAATTTGAAGTTTTTCGAAAAATCGTGAAGTTGACCCCTTAAATTTGTTTTGGCTGTATCTTTTGATTGTTTGATGGTAAAAATTATCTTAAGGTTGTACAAACGTGGACAAATGATGGACAAACGGATGCAATACAGAAATTTTAAAAATATTGATATAGGGAAGTTACTACCATGTATGGGCCATTAATCACGTTTTTTGGTGTTTTTAGTCGTTTAATTAAGTGGTAAAAATAATATAATTGGTGGACAAACGTGAACAAACGATGGACAAACGTATGGTGTGAACAAATTTCTAATTTGAAGTTTTTCGAAAAAACGTGAAGTTAGCCCCGTAAACTTGTTTTGGCTTGTATCTTTTGATTGCTTGCTGGTAAAAATTATCTAAAGGGTGGACAAACGTGGACAAACGATGGACAAACAGGTCTATATAAAAAAACATGAAATTTTAAAAATAGCCATAATTGGGAAAAAAGTACAAAAAAAATTTATTCTTTAATTGTTTTCGACCCACTAAACTTGACTCACAAACTCCATATTCGGCCTAGAAAAAGTTTTCAATAAGATTTAAACGTATGCTAAATTTATTTAGGATTGGTCAAATAGTTTTTGCATAATAATTTGCAATCTAGACTACTTAAAAAAAATTCAAATTCATACTAGACCCGTAATAAGACTTTCAGACTGTTTTTACATATAAAAAAAGGCTAATACTTTCAAACGATTTTTGTAAAATTAAAATCAGTCCACTAGGAGAGCCTCGAATTTCTTTAAACTTTTAAACATTTTTTAGTCTTCTGGATCTGGAAGTTTGGGGAGGGGCGAGCAAATGCTCTGCCAGCACTGAGGCCACAAATTGGGCATCCTCTCGAGGGCAAACTCTCTAAAATTGGCTGGTGTAAGCCAGTACTCGCCCAACACGGATCTTCTGATTTTAGAAAAGCAGAGCAGTCATACATTATATGTTCGACTGTTTCTGCTTCTTGTTCGCAGCCTCTGCATAGCTGCGATTCTGCTAATTTCATCCCAAAGAAATTTTGTCGCAACTGGCAGTGACCTGTAAGATTGCCACAGCTGTTCGGAGATTTTGTCCGGTCAATGCCTTAAATTATGTTGCTGTTTTCTCGCCCGGATGAGGAAATATTTCTCTGGCCAGTCTACAGTTCGTTGTTTTATTGCAGCACTTTATAAAGTTTTGGTGAGAGTACTGTTTGATAAGGTCCATGACAGCGGACATTGTTAGTTTGGTAGATCGGCGGGGACTAACCTATTTGTAGCCTGCAGCCCTCTTTGCTAAATTGTTCGCAATGCAGTTGCCTTTAGAGTTCCCATGTCCTTTGATCCAGTTTACAGTAACCACGTTATTCTGGCTGGCCTCAGTTAGAGTTTGGTGACATTCTAGTACTAAACTTCAGGTGACACGTGGTCTATTTAAATTCCGTGGTGCTTGTCGTCAGTGTGTGTAAACGAGTACCACCAAGGGTTTAAGTTAACTTCATTATTAGTTAGCCTGAGGGGGCAAGAATTTTTATAGGACGTTGATAATTGTGTTTGGTATCGTTTTTGTATACTTTTCGAAAACTCTATTACTGCTGAATGTGGTGACCTCTTACTCTTGCAAAGCTCTTTCCAACAAAGAAGCATAAGGTGCTCTTTCAATCTTCTTTGGGTCACGGGATAGAGTTGAGGGCACAGCACCCAGATCTATTTTAACTGCTAACCACCGGTGATCTGACATTGATCTTTTGGATTTGTTTTAATATTTTAGTTCTACACAACGTTATGTCTACTATGGCTTAACTTCAAGAGTTTACAAAGATGGGAGTGGTCAAGATCAAACTAAAAATCCTTAGCCATTGCAATAATTTGAATAGAATTAGTCGCAGAGAAAACTTCCAAGTTTATGGTGTTTTCCCGGCTATCAGATGGTTAAGATGGATTTGACCATGACCATGACCATCATGGTAATTTTTTTAAAAATGGTCAAGGTCATATTTCACGCTCTTTTGATTCTCCTTGTTAAAAATACCTTGTTACATTTAAAAAAATTGACCTGACCATCGCCCGAATATAATGGTCATGGTCAAATCCATCTGAAACCATCTGATAGCCAGGGAAAAACCAGAAACCCTAAGTCTTGAAAGTGTTTCTCTGCGACTAATACAATTTGAGTTATAGCTATGGTCTAAAAATTTTTAAGGCCTATCGCCTACTATTAAAATTACCACTTCTTAATCGCCAACTAATACAATCACAATTATTACTTATCGCCAACTTTTACCATTACAACTGTATTTGTTCGTCCAAAGCGGTCCCTTACATATAAAATTAATTCTTTCTCGAATCTACAAAGATTCCACAAAAACAATCCTTCTAGAACAGAAGAGTCTCGAAGTCCGATCGATCACCAAGTTACGCGAAGATTCTAAAATTCTAAGAACGCAATTCACTCATACTTCACTGCTACAGGTCCGGAGCGGTTCGTGACAATATAATTAAAAAACAAATTAAATATTTAAAAAAATTACCTCAAACATTAAATATTTTTTGTCTGGAGCATTCAATACAAATGTATTCATTTCCTCCCTTGAAAATGTAATACTTTTTTTAGGTTTGTACCCAACCGATTTTTCTGTCAAAAATGCTATTAGTTTAGAATATTTACTAATGTCGACTTTTTCATTGATGATTAAGGCTGCTTTAAGTTTAGAATAGTTGGACCATAATGTAGAAGAATTGAATTTTCTAGATCTTTCTTCAAGAAACAAGAACTTTTTATTAACTAATTTTAACATTTTTTTTAACAAACGTTGCTTGGGTGGCTGCCTTAACAATTTCATCTGGTATAATTTCATCTTCCATTAATTCACAATCAAATGCGTTATTTTAAATATCCATTTTATAATAAATTTCACGTTTTCAACTAAACGTCAAAAGATGTCAAGTTATTTTATAGTTTTAAATATACACAAAACTCGGTTACCATAGAAACCAATTAACCGCTATCTTAGACTAACTATTTTATTGTTTTTTTCCATAAAGATAGGCCGGAGAGTAAATAAAAATGAGTCCGGTAAAAGCTGTTACCGGACTAATTTTTATTTTCTTGCCTTATCCGACAAATTGAGATTTTCTGACCTAAAAATAAACCGGAAAGTATTAATTTCTTAATTTCTGGCCGGTATTAAAAAAAAAATAAGTTTATGTAACTCAGATTAAAATTTTGGCAGTCTAGAGGCATCATTTTTTTAATTGATTTCATTTAGTTTGTAACTACGGTTGAATAAAGTTAAACGTACACCATTCACATTTTTTACTGGTGCGATCAAATTTGCCAAGAGATTTATGGGTAGAAGGAATTTATCATTAAACAGAACAGCAACAAAGATCATAATTGCTTTTAATTTTCAGGTAATTTGTTTTTATTCCTTTTATGATAAAGAAATCGATAGCGTCTGGTATTTTGCGGGATCAGACGGCCAATGAGTGAGTTCTCCTGTTGCTTTAATATTTAAGTTTTTACCTGTAATTGTAATTATTAATTCTCTGCCCTTGGTGTTTGTATTCACCTCGACTTATAAATTTGTTTTCATGTGTCCTTATGCAATTAGCATACTGTTTATTTTTTATTGTTATGTTTGGGTGGAAAATACACTGCTGACAGGATGAATGAACCTGTAATGCTTTCTAGGGCTACTCTGGTTGATTGTACGTATTCTTTTTTATAACCTTTCATTTCGTAGTTGTTTATACTGATACCTACTTATTTTTATTACTTCTATTCCTCCGTGAACTGTATTATCTGTATGATGTATTTGGTATATGTAGATGACGATAGTAAATAAATTAAAACAAATTTTTGAGGAAAGAATTATACTATTGTTTAGAAATTAAATTATAATGATAACAAATTTTACGCATCACCAAAATATAGGAAGACAAATTTCTAGAAAGATTTATTTTAACGAATTCCATTCCTGTAAAATTCCCAAAGATAACTGGTCTAAAATTTCCAAGTATTTAAAAAGATGAACCATTTCCTTACCAAAAACAAATAGGGAGTTTAAAGTACTTAGCGTTAGAAATAAAATCATATATATCTAATGCAGTTACTTCCTTCAGCCAATTCAACAATAGTTACGGAATGGAATATTGGTTAACAGCTAATATAGTCTCGAGATATCTTAAAGGTATTAAAGAAGTAGGTATTATTAAGTGTTGGTAAAACTGGAGAAGAATTAACGGTGACGGAATATTTAATACCAGAGACCAAATATTTTATATGGGCAAGAAAGTGCGTAAGTTGAAAGTCAAAGAAGCCACGGGACATTGCATTGCCAACACAGGAAGCTGAGCACATGGTTATTTTCAATTTTGTATACGATAACAGATACATAGAGATGAAATCATACTTTTCTACAAACCTTCTGAAATTTTCGAATCAGACACAGGTACTTACAAAGCATTTAACGATTACACGTTATTTAGGATTGTTTGAACTAATAGCTGTTATCAGTGAAAAAATGTTGGAACTAACTTACAATCTCAGATCCTTTCTTCTTAAAGTGCCTAGACCGTTTGTCGATCGTTGGCTCTCATGTTACTCAGCATATTGACAATAATGTTCTTATTTACTGCCGCGCGAAATAATTCAGTGGTAGATTTCCCAAACCATTGGCGAAGATTTTTAAGCCAGGAAGTCGTACGGCGGCCCACACTTCTTTTCCCCATTATTTTACCTTGCATGACAAGGTGTAGTATCTCGTATTGTTCTGGGTGGCGCATTATATGACCGAAGTAGGTATTCCAATTTACGTCTTTTGACCGTATTCAATACCTCGCAACTTTTATTTAAACGTTGCAGAACCCTTTCATTTGTGACTCTTCAGATCCTTTATATAATTTTAATTATAATTTGAATACGTTACAGATCAGGAATCTATTGGGTTTCTAAACCTACATTTATTTACCGATCACTGCTTCAGAAGATCATCGGCCACATTATTGACAGATTCTGGTGCCGATATTCTAAAACTTAAAAAGCATGGTGGCTGGAAGTTTAATTTTGATACTGAAGATACATCGAAAAATTGACTAAAAATAAAAAAAGAATTGCTGGTGATATTTTAGGCAAAACAAATAATGGAGTATACTAATTTGCTGCAAATTTATCGACAAATACTTCTTTATCGTCTGGTGTTAACCTTAATATTTGTACCAATTGCGTTGTTAATGTTTATAATTTAGATATACAGTGTTGCCAAACTTCAAGCATAATAATGAGAATTTGGAAACTCCACAAACAATTTTTGTTTCGGAGTTGATATTATGAATTTGTTGTTCCCTAAATAAAGATTATATTCTCGTTATTTGTAATTTCTTATGATGATGCTTTAACAAATATTCCATGAAATTAGAAATGGGTTTTTCCTAGTGACACTCTGTCAGGACAATCTGATATTAAGGTACTATTATATCAAGTAATCCACAACAAGAAGATTATCCCTGGTTGACTGTGTTTCTAATTATTTCAAATATGTATTCTATCAATTTTACCTGGTTGGATTTATTATTTTATCTACCGTTTCTTCAGTAAACATTTGTAAGTAAAAAGACAAGTAAGTGTTAAGACAAGTACCTGTCATAATGGAAGTAACGTTTTGTATTAGTGAAAAAGGGAAATCCATGTTAGTGATTGCCAGGTATAGTTTTAGTTTTTATAAAATGTTAGTTAAAAACACAGTGAAAGGGTGGCCGTGCAGCAAACGAACAAGTAAGGCTTTTGTAAAAACTCAAAGCTGAAGATGTATTGGTATAATCGGTTTTGGACCATAATCATAAAAATTTTGAAACAGATGTTTTTAATGGATTATTTTTAAGTAATTCAGTTAAACGCAAGGCAGTAAGTGACATTTGTGAAAAGCCCCTCCAACTCATTAATAGTGAAATTAAAAACAGTGGTATTGATATTTTCACTACAAAGGACATGATGATTAGACAAAATATATATAATGCCATGTATTACTTAAACTGCCAAAAAATATATCCGATTTTCATGCTTCAATTGAATCTGCCGCTATCCTGACGAATACAAATGAATCTTTCCTAATTAAAAAATGACGAAGAAAATGTTATTTTTTCGAGTTTTTCAAATTTACAATATTTATCTACTACATACTTAATGTTGGTATGTAGATGGTACATTTGAATACTATCCTAGATTTTTTACACAATTGTTCACCATTCTGGGTCTTAAAAATCGCTATTATATACTTACCTCTCTTATTTGATCTTCTCCCAATAAAACTTCTTTATCATATTATAATGCCTTAAAATATATTGAAGAAGAATGTGTTAAAATTAATCTCCTGAAGATGTAGGAGAAGTGTTTACGTTTAAATTAGCAGAAATTAAACCAGAAAATGCAAAACTAACGAAAATTTGTGACTATCTCTGGTGTACAATTACAGTAGCGAAAACTACAATTTTCCTCCATATATTTGGGCCGAACATTCGTCGTCGCCAGAAAGAACAACAAACAGCTGTGAATATTTTCATGCTAAATATACTTAATTCTTCATTTTATTCCGCACATCCCAACGTAAAGCATTTTCTTAACGTGTTGTTACAATTTCAAATTGAAACAACTATAAAAATAAATAGTGTTTCTATTAGTTTAATAGAAAAAAGTTTCTGAACGATAAACTGCTAGAATTAATAAAATGAAACAATTTGTACAAGCGCTTTCACATAGATTTAGGGCCGTAATATAAATATTTGTATATTATTAAGCTGTATTTTATAAAGTCTTTGTAAAGAAGTAAATAAATAAATAAAATAGTTATTTCTTAAGATTTTTAACGAATTGATCTACTACTTTTTAAAAGCCTGTAGGTAATCAGGATATTTGTTGTGTTTAATATTTTTATAAATAGTGATTTTTGACTACATAAATATTATATATTATTATCATTATGAAATATTACCTATTTTAAGAGACATTACATTTATGAATTTTTTAATAAATACGTGTATAATGTGATTTGTTGTTGAAAATTATTTCACTAAACAAATTTTTTAAACACTTGGCAACCTGGCCTTAATTATATGGTCATCGCGTACCTTCGACTTTAACAGAACGTGATCTAGTACCTAAGGATGCAATTTCCTTGTAATCTTTTTTGATACAGGTTATAATACCTTTATCGGGATGCAATTTCGAATGGTCCATATAAATAACAAATAATTTATTTAACACTTCTGTGTTTAAAAAAGCAAAATAAACACAAAAAATGAATCACATGGTTAAAAAATACAAATATTTATTTATTAATTTTTTTTTAAAGGATAAAGAGACAATTTGTCCCGTGTTAATTTTTTAATTACAATTAAGGAACAAAATAATTAAAAGCAAATGAAAATATTTAAAATTGTATTGTTTTATAAATTAATGTTGACTTTACGTGGTCGAACAAATGTCTTTAAGCAATTTTCCGTATGAGCAATTTTCTGTTTAAGCAATTTTCTGTTCCAACAATTTAAAACAATTTAGTTTGCAGCAACTGCTTTCAACCAATTTGTTGGATGCCATCATAGCAAAATAAATTAAGAAAATATAATTTTGCATTAACGACCATTGTAACAATGTCTAATTTTGGGTTGCGAAATGTGGTTGACTTTACCATTCTCATAGAAATTATAGGAAAAAGTTTACTTGTTATACTGATAACGTTGACTCAAAACTTATTTAGTTTAAAACATGATTGTATGCAAAAAAATTATATTCTTTAAAAATTATTCGTGATTTAATTTATTACTTTTCTACCGTACCCCCAGAAAATGTACTAATATGAAAATCATTAGATATTCATAACTAAGAATTGATAGAAAATACAAATAAGAAAAGTTTTTTATACAAGTCAAAAAACAAATATTTTGACTTGATAAATATCTGAAAAAAGGTGTGTGTAAAACTCTGAGAATTCCGGTGAAAGCAAAACTTTTTATGCCTATACACAGATGAGAAAGCCGAAATATATTACGCAACAACAGTGGTAAGTAGGATATTACGTACGAGTGGAAAAGTTACGCACGAAGCCGCGTAGCGGCGAGTGCCTAATTACACGAGTACGTAATATCTCTTACCACTCGAGTCCTATTATGCATTATCTACGGCTCATTATTTTAATTTCAATTCTAAATATTTGACATCTCTAATGTATGACGTACGTACTGTACTGTTATCTACTCCTTTGACAGTAAATGTCATTTATACTCATTGTCACCATGCAGGGTAAGTAAGCTATAACGCACAGTTGTGCGTAATGAAATGTCATTCCAACATGACTTAGCTGCATGGTGACAATGAGTATAAATAACATTTACTGTCAAAGGAGTAGATAAACTATATTTTTTAAATTAATTTTTTGAATAACAAAATTCATTAAATAAATAAAATAAAACAAAAAAAAAAAAAAATAATATCATAAAACTATATTTTGAATAAAATAATATTAAATTGTAAAATACAAAAATTAGTATCAAAAATTAATGTTGTGTTAAAAATATTTATTTAAACAATATCATCAACATTATCTTATTCTATAACAGACACTATAGAATTGCGATAACTAAAATATATTTCAAACTGCCGCGTACGTAATGAGAATAATAGAAGAAATAGCTAATAAAGTCATCTCCCGTACGTACAGAGCTGTTAAATTATTGTAAAAGTATTTTAAATTAATTAATACAATAAGTTTGATTATGATTTTTTTTAAAAGTAAACAAACAAGAATATATTATATGATATTAAGGAGAAACTAAAAGGTGTCGCATCCAGCTGGACTCCAACCCGCAACCTTTGTCTGTCCGGGGAAACGTTCTAATCTCTAATCTATAAAAGCGTAGAAATTATTTAGCTTTTTTGGTCGTTAAATTAAACTCATGTCCCATGTGACACTTACCCTTTTTCTCCTTAAATACATTTAGCATGATTTAAATATTCTCTATAATTTCTTTGTGGCATCAAGTATATATATTTTCTTCTGTTATTGGGGCAACTTTCGCCAATAAACTCAAAATAATAAATTAATAAATCAATATTTAAAAATTATCCATCTTACTTATCTTTTAAAAACTGAAAATGCCTAACAAAATTAAAATAATAAAAAAATGTTTAAAGTTTTTTTCCTTTTTAAGCTTTCGACAACCAGAGTGGTTGTCGTTTTCAAAGACAAAAATTAGTCATTTCTTCTTGATGCAATGCTTTTTTTTAAGCATTTTCAAAATATGGATTTATTATTGCTCTCCCAATAAAAGAAGAAAATACATATAGCATTATAGGATTGCTTTGGATGTGAGACATTTTGTCGAATCGACTGGGTCACTTTCTATATTTTTATTTGGTTAGGAGACCGAAACCATGGATTATTAAAGGATTATTTTGAGATATCTTTCAAGGGATTCCTGAAATATTTTAAAAAGTATAAAAACAAGGATGTATTAATTGACATTAAGTAGGAATTGAAAAAATGTCCTATTCAGAAGGACTCAAACCCGCAACCTTTACCTCTACGCGGCAAAGCTCTAACCTCTAAGTTATGCTTCTATTATATTTATATGACCTTTACACTTTGCTGTATTAAATTATATATTTCGTTTAATATACATATTTAATAAAAAAACAAATGTTTTAGAGTTGACAAGATGAAATATTCATGGCTTTTCTAACTAATTTTATGTAAAAATACACACTTTTAAGTTATTTAATCAATTTTTAGGTTTTCCCAAAACAGTACAGAGAATGTAGTAAGTTGCCGTAATCAATATGGAATTCCAGAACATTTTAATCCGGCTGATCATCCTGAAGTTAAAATGAGGAACCCCTCAAGGTGAGCCTTTATGTTGGTTATATTTTCAGATAAAACATCAGTGCAATTTTGGTAAAAAATTTACAAACTATTGGCCTTAGATACGTACAAACTAAAAATGTAATATACATGTGTAAAAGCCAAATGGATTAAATTCATTGTTACGGTTACTGTACGTATTTATAAAAAATGCCAAACCAAGTCAAATTTAAATTATAATTCGACATTCTTCATCGTAAAATGCCACCCCTATCTTCAACCCCATTCGAATGAGATATACAACCGTCCAATTTTTTAAATGGAAAGTAGATATATTATTTTTCGTTTAAAATCTCTCGCTTCATTCTCTATTTAAAAATGGTATTCCTTTCAAGTTTATTACAACAATTAAAATATAATAAATTAAAATCATGTGGTTACCGAAATCCGATAAAATATACTGAAAAACTAAAGTGTGATGCAAAACGTAGTGAAATGTGAAACACTAAAATGAACTATAAATGTTAATGAAGTAAACGTTCAAAATGTAAGATCGAGAAATCACAGTAACATTAAAATGTATACACCTAGTATATATCCATAAATGAAACATTTACAAAAAGATTTCTTTTATATATTTTGTTTTTATGAGAAAATAAAAAATATATATAAATTATATTTTATATTCCAAACGTTGTTCTATACTGTGACTGTCTGGTGCACCTTTATTTATAATTCACTTTTACAATATATGTTTTTAATAATTATTCTTCAACAATGTAGCAGTGTTCTGTTTGTCCAATACTTTTAAGAATATTTTTAACATCTTTTATAATGCAATAATGTTAATTGGTAAGTTGTATATAAATTATATAATTTGTTTCCTTCATGTTTGTTTGTTATCATTGTAATTCTGTTATGTTTATATTGTATGCCATATGTTAAGACATCATGTTATTTATTTTTAGCCCTGATATTGACGAAACGTCGGCATATTATAAAAAAATTGCTGTTTCTTTTAAAAGTCGTCTTTCCCATTTTACCCTTATCTATAATTATTTAATTTACTAAAACTAGTATATTAGAAAGAAAAACATTATTTTTAAAAATTACTCACATTCTAAGAAATCTTAATTGCGTCAATAGAGAAACAGATCTTTACAATCTAAGTAATATTTATTGATAGATATATCTCATCTTATTAAAAATAGTTACCTACAGCATCACAGCATAGATAAAATAATAAAGTAGATTATAAAATAAAAAAATAAAACCTTTAAACAGAATTTGTTCGTTCTTGACTTCATTGGTAGTAAGTCAGAGGCAGCCTAAGCTGGTCTATGCTCCTACATACTTGCACTCTAAAATATAAAACTATTAAGATTTTGTTTTTAAAAACAAAATAATGTGTTTCACCTTATGTGTTTAGTGCGTGTAAATATAACATCTTTTGTATTAATCTCACAACTACCTGGTTTACAGAATTGAATAGATCCGAAAGCTAGTCTGTGAAGTCTGAGAGTTTCTCTAAAGCTCACAAAATTTTGACTTTCCTCTACGATTAACCTATGTATAAATTTAAATATATTGATAAGAAATTTCTTCTCTGAAGACATCTACCAATCAATAAAATAAAATAGAGTTGTGGGTTCTGCACTTAAGAAAATCGATCACTATAACAACAAATTTTTTAATATGCTGTTTTCTTCCTATGGACAGTATTCTTTCTGTCCTCTATTTGTTAACTTTTTCTAGCTACTTCTCAAAGTTACTATCTCTTTTTCTCTGCTCCTTTACGTTTTGGTTTTGACTTTTTTCTGTATTTGCTCGTTCTTTTTATGTTTTATTCGTTTGATTGATTCCTTATATACTTTTCTTTTTATTATATATATATTGTTATGGTATCACTGTGTCTATTGTGTAAATTAAAATATGTTACTGTATAGTGTGACGACATAGACCAGTGACTATTATTTTTTTTATGTATATACGCGGTGAAATGCGATGGAAACGAGCATGGAGACTAGACAAGGAGTACGAACTCCATGTATGCAAATAGGGCTACTAAAATAAGAGGGCGCTGGTGTTCCATTTGTACCGAAATGGCGACCAATGAGAACGTAGTTTGAAATAAAATAAATAATTTTTAGTTATTTCATTATTAATTTATTTACACAATGTAAAAAATAGTTCGATCTTTTAGATATAAATAATAAAAACCAATTTAATAATTTACGATTATTTAATTGTCTATATTCACACCGGTATAAAAGGAAAACTAGCGCCGCAAGTGGTGAAAAAAGTAAACCTAATATGTACGATACCGTGGACAGATTTTGGCAATTCCCCCGGTCAAGTGCGTACTCCTTGTCTAGTCTCCATGGAAACGAGGATTGATTTCTGATTTTTGATGGATAATTTGAACTTGTCATTTTGTATTTAAAGTTGATCTTAATATAGAGTTATAATTAATTGAATAGTGAATTTTTTTAAATAAAATTAAAAAAGAATAAAAGAAATAAGAAGGAACCCATCCCAGAAAGCCGGAGTTAAGAAGAGAAACCATTACAATATATATATATATATATATATATATATATATATATATATATATATATATATATATATATATACATAATAATTTCAATTTCATTTCATTTCGTATATCTTAATCTTATTATATTTTCTACAAGATGCTTACCTTTCAGGTCTAGGTGGAGGTTGATTCGCCACTGCTTCGTTAATAATCCCATTAAAGAACTATGCTGGTGTGTATTTTGTAAATCTGTAAGATTTTACAGTGCCAGGAATGGGGAACGCTATCAAATGATTTCTTGTAATCAACAAAAGCAGTGTATATATTGCGGCTTTCCTTCTTGGTTCAAAAGACAGAATCAAAACTCAATTGTTCTTTACAACCTTGGTATCCTCATCTGTACCCTTTCTGTACCTCCGTCAGACCGCCGTTCTGGTGCACATGCCTACAAATGCAATTGGTAATGCAATTAATGTTTTATATATGGTGTATCTACCTATTTTTTTGGTCGAAAATTCTGGTAATAAAAACAATCCTTCTAAAAGCCCGCGTCGAAAGTTCCTTCGTTCTTTTTTTTTGAAGAGGTGAAAATTTTACATATGTATCCAGAAGTTGCAAAATTTAAAGATTTTAAATACACGGTTTCAATTAATTTTAGTTATCTTCTCAGTATTGCCAATTTGCGATGTTTGTGTCTTAAGATCTGGTAAGGTCGATTCTACGCCATTTCATATTAAGATAACTCCTAACATATAAACGAACTACTGGTAATTATTACGAAAATAATATATTTTTAATTTTAGTGCTGATCGAAGTGAGACGCAGAGAAAAAGAAGATCAAAGAATAGACTGTCAAACAGAAGAAGCACTGGTTTTGTTAATCCTGACGTAATAGAGCAAGCTATGCAGATAGGTCCAACTTCAAATGAACAAATAAAAGACAACTAACGGTGAAACTTATTTTATCTGACAAAATATTTGTGCCCTTATAGACAAATATGGACTGACTTGATTCTAGTGATACTGATAATTTTATACTATTAGATATTACTTACTGTATCTATTTATTATTATTTTTGTTTTAATTAAATTTGCAAAGGGAAAAACCATCTTATACTGTAAGTTTTCATAAGTACTTTTATCATCTTTTTTTTGTTTATTGTCGCCAAGACTTACTGCCCAGATGTATTTATAAGAAACTGTAAATAACAATTAAAACTAAGTATGTGTCATGCACATCTGCTAAGTTTTTTTGTTAAATAATTTAAACTGTTTTACGAGAATTGTCTTTTTAGTTTTACATACAGCCATAAAGAGAAAAAAACATATAGACTTAAGTGGATATATGTACTACTTCATTTAACTAGATATATTATGTTTAATTTTTTATTCACATTTATTACACGATTAAAATATAAAAAATTCTTTTTAACATATTAAAAAATTGGATTTTATCAAATTTGTTATTTGCACTTTTTTACTTTAAATAATAATATTTAAAATGTTGTTAAAAAAATCATAAAAAGAAGAAAATAAGAATAAATTGATCTGTTGGAATGGCTACAAAAAAATCCTTTGTAACAATAGCCAGATGCTAGCACCACTTTTCTACCTCATCCTTGAATACTGATCCAGTCATCAAAGTATTATAAATAAACATCTATTGTAAGAACGTATTTTATTATTTTTTTAAACATAATACCTGAAAATAAATAAAATTTAGTGGTTTACGTAACTTAAATACTAATGCTCGTATCACTAATTAAAATACACTCCAACATTATTACATTATTGATAGGAGGCAGTGCCCTTTAAACAAACAAATTTTAATACAAAATATAAGCTAGAAATTCTTAAAGTCTCTTTTAAGCATTTTTGAAGGTATTTGTAGAAGTAGCGTTGACCACATGAATCAGGAAGCGCGTTCCACTCTCTAAAGATTTTGTTTCTACAAAAAAAATGTTGTCGACATAGCTTTTTAAACTTTTCAGGCACAAATTTTTGACCACAATTCCACACATCGTCACAGAGCAGCAATAAACTAAGGTCAAGCGAATAATACCCATGTAGACCACGGAGTCTCCTTTCTTGGATGGTGCATAATTCCAAACTTTGCGACGTTCTTCATAGTGAGTGCATTTGAACTTGCTCAAGAGCATGGATGTCTTTTGCAAAGTAAGGATTCCAAATTCGTCCAGCAAAGTCCAAGATGGGACAGATGTAGGTTTTGTAAATAGTAGCTAATAATTGTGGAGATCGTTATAAGATTGTCTAAGCATGTACATTTCATAAGTAGTTTACCTTCTTGACAATTGACATAATATGAAGAGCACAGTGTAGGTCAATCGAAATTACAACCACAAGATCTTTCTGTTGGGAAGCACTGGCAATATTTACAGCATTAATATAGTAGGTCATACAGGTTTATTGTGTCCTAGATGAAGAATGTTACATTTTTGTAGATTGAGTTCTAGAAGCTAAGTAACCCACCATTGCTTAATTCTACCCAGATCGTTAACCAATTCTTCATAATCCAATAGTGGATTAAAAAAGAACTTGGAATCCATACTAGTAGATAAAATTCAAGGGTTTCTTAATTCAATAATGTGATACCGTCTCAACAACACGGGTTTACGCGTTGCAAATCTGTATCAACAAATTTATTGTGTTGTCTCTCCGATTGGACCAGTATGTTAGATCCTGGAAATGCGGTAGACATTGTGTATTTAGACTTTAAAAGTGCATTCGACAAAGTGCCTCAAAATCGTATTTTAAAGAAGCTAGAACATGTCGGTAATCGCGGTCAGCTTCATCATTGGATTTCATCCTTCCTTACCGACCGTTCTTTTAGTGTTTAGGTTGGTGAAGTTCGAGGTGACACAAAACCTGTTTTGAGTGGAGTACCAGAAGGCTCAGTAATGGGACCATTCCTTTTTACAATTTTTACATCTGATTTGCCCCTTCAAGCCCGATCCTTCTTTTCATTTTACGCCGACGACACTAAAATATACAATCTTCCCACTCTTTCCCATATATTGCAAGCAGATTTAGATAAGGTGTTTAAGTGAGCAAATGAATGGATGCTCCCACTAAACCAGTCCAAATCTACTGTGCTCCATTTAGGTAAAAACAACCCGTGGACCAATTATTACATAGACAATAAGTTACTGTCTCACACCGATAAATACAACGACCTCGGTGTTATGATTACCTCTGATTTATCATGGAGTGACCACATCTGCAAACAAGTCAAAAAAGCGAACACTAGTATACATCTTTTGTCGCGATCCTTTGAAAAACCGAAACCCATTATTGTTTCTTAACTTTATAAAACTTATGTTCTACCGATTCTAGAGTTCGCGAATAGTGTTTGGCATCCTGTACTTGTGCCCGATAAGAAAATCCTGGAAAAAACACAAAGACGAGCGACTCACATTTCATACGGGCGTGATCGACCATCCTATGAAGAGAGGCTAGCCATCATGAACCTTCCAAATCTCACATGTCGCCACATCAGGGGCGACTTAATCACCACGTATACGGCTCTACAGAACGAGGGTTCAACGCTTAGGCAGCTTTTCCTGCTAAATGAAGATTCTCGCCATCCTTTAAAATTAAAAAAGGAAGCATTTCGTACGGTTGCGAGGCAGTAGGTACTTTCGTCCTAACAGAATATTTCACGACTGGAATTCTTTGCCAAATGATGTTGTTACTGCCCCCAATGTTAACACATTCAAATCCCGTTTGGACTCTTATTTTTTATAACACATTTTGATATATTTAAGTGTACTATAATTATAATTATTTTGTTTTTATGGAGCATAATAGGGTTTCAACCCTCTGCTCTTCTATCTTATAATAATAATAATAATAATAAATCTGCAAATAGCGATATTACATATTGGAGGTTGTGCGATAATTTTTGAATTTACCTAATTTATGATTGTGTATGTTAAAAGACACTACTTGTAATTTTTTTTTAACAATAAAAACTAATATAACTTTGATGACTTTATTGACAATAAAAAACAATCAACCGCAACTATTTCATTGGATTATCTTTACAATCAATAAATGCATACATTAGGCATAATTTCTATTTATATACATACAGGTTTTTAATTTGCAGAACTGACATACAGTACAATACATGTTTTATTCAACATCTAATTAAATTGTTAAAGTTTTATACTACATTGATTCGCACAAAAAAAACACTCCTGGCATTCAAATCTTTTGAAACTTTTAGTTATTTCTATTTCAATGTAGTGTACTTAAAATACGAAAAAGAGATAAAATGTAAATAGGTATGTTTCCGAATTAAGTTTCTATGTTGCTTAGTTCTTTTTTCATCGTGAACAGTGAAGTTTTATAAGAAAAATTCATATTACTAATTATGAGTGTGGGTGAAAAAATATTAACATTAAATGCTTCCAGTTTATTTAAATCGACTATGGAGAAAAAAACAGTTAGTAGGTGAGTAGGTATATTAATATTTTTAAAAAAATTAGAATAGACCAGTGGATCTATTTTAAAGTGGGTGTGAGATGTGGCTATTTATACAGAAAAAATTGTATGATAACTTTAATTATAATAAACTGACTTTACCTCCCTTTCAACATTATTAAAAAAATTATAAATTTAAAAATCATTAAAAACATTATTTTTTCTACTTTTCTCGGCTTTCAATGAAGCATTCTTCTTTTTTTTTTTAATACGATGTAACTCGAATACAGAAACATAATATATAACCCATTTCAAAATTCTAAAATTAAATTATATCTAACAAAATACTGTGGATTTTTTTCGGTAAAATTTACCAAACGTATAGCCACCATAATAATATATAGACAAGAATAGTGGGATCACTCTGTCCGCCGCCTTTGAAGTTCTTTGCACCAACATTTTGCTCCTCTTTGCCAACGTTTTTTGTGTACTTTTGAGAGAACTGGTAAGTAGCGATTTCGGAAGTAATCCACTGATATACCGTTATTATTTTCTTTCATAATTATTTAACTTTTTTGTAACTTTATTTAAACTTACCTTTTTAAATAAATAAACACTTTTTTAAATTTGCTGTAAGTTTTTTAAATCTACCGATTTTTACTTTTTTGGTATCTTTTTTTTTGTATTTTTTTAGTTGGTATTTTCGATTATCATTATTAGGAATATTAGGCCCATCAATTCATTATTCATTCCAAGTTCGTGCGGACTGACCTTTTTTATCTAAATAAGGGTTTAACGACAGCTGGTTATCGCTTCCATTTTATTATATTACTTAGTTTTGATCTTTACAGGTTTTCGTCGACCAGCGCTTTCTAAAAAGTTATGTTATTTAGTGTTGATATGTTTTCTTCTTTATTTGTTGTTGTCATTTTATTCATAAGTGTTGTGTTTATTCGTTTATTATTACTGTTATTGTATATTATTCATTATTTTCGATCAATATTTGGCAGCCGTGGTAAAACATAAAGAATGCGACAGACCAATTTATTATCTGGATGAAACTTGGTACGACACACATGCAATGGTGAATTAAGGGTTGGCACTCTACGTTGTAGCAGTTCTGACAGTGGGTTGAAGGAGCTAAAAACTTAAAAATTGTTTTTTGGATTAACATCAAGATATGTATAGCCTTTTTTTAAGAAATGGTATTCTAAAACCTTATTTTCTAAACTTTCTAATAGCGTTGTCGTAATGGATAAAAGCTCCTGCTAGACACCCACTTTCCTGCAGGCATAAACACCACAGGAAATACGAGGTACAAAACTAAAAGACCAACCAGGGAAGACACTGCAATGGCAAAACACATATACAATGAAGAACAGCTGAGATGGGCTATGAACACCTTTCAGCCATTCAAAACCACTGGAACTGACGGAATATTTCCTGCCCTACTACAACAGGGGCAGGAGGCAATTATTCCTCATGTGAACCGAATCAGTCGGAGCAGTTTTGAACTGGGATATATACCAGAAGTGTGGAGGAGGACAAGAATCACCTACATTCCCAAGGCCGGGAAACGGGACACTACAAACCCTAAATCCCTTAGACCAATCAGCCTTACATCGTTTGTTCTCAAGACGATGGAAAAAGCTGTAGACAACTATATTAGAACAGAAGTCCTGGAGCAGGTGCCACTGCATCCTCGTCAGCATGCATATCAAACGGGCAAATCCACGGAGACCGCTTTAATACAATTGACTGACGAAATCCAAGACGC
Organism: Altica lythri; assembly: GCA_964028335.1. Lineage (NCBI taxonomy): Eukaryota > Metazoa > Arthropoda > Insecta > Coleoptera > Chrysomelidae > Altica > Altica lythri. The sequence goes on from OZ034801.1 coordinate 63,981,475, forward strand.
TCTAAACACAAAAGAAACCGTGGTATGTGCCTTTCTAGACATAGAGGGGGCTTTTGACAATACTCCACACGAGGCTGTCAAAAGAGCACTCAGTGATAGAGGAGTAGATAGAACGACTTCCAACTGGTTGTCGCAATTACTGTCTACAAGAATCGCAGAAATGAAGGTAGGCCAATACGACCAGAGGTTTTCCGCAAGGGGGAGTTGCATCCTCACTTATGTGGATACTCACCGTAGACAGCTTACTCTGGCAATTGTGGAAGACAGAGGTCAAATATCTAGGGCTAATCCTAGAAAATAAGTTACTCTGGAACAAACACGAAAACGAAATAATACCCAAAGCAACAAAAGCCCTTATGGTGTGCAGAAACATTGCTGGGAAAAATTGGGGCTGTAACCCAAAGACATTGCAATGGATGTACACAGCAATAGTAAGACCTATCATCAAATATGGGGCACTAGCTTGGGGCACGAGAGCTAATCTGATCACTACGAAGACAAACCTCTCAAAGATTCAGAGAGTAGCCTGTGCATGTATCACTGGAGCAATGAGAACATGTCCCACTGCTGCAATGGAAGTAATACTAAATCTTTCGCCACTGCATATTTAAGTAGAAAATGCTAGAAAGAAAACAATATATAAAATGATCAAAGAAGGAATAATCAAGGAAAAACCTCGATCACTCCAACTTAATCAAACTTGGGAAATGCCCCAAGATGACATGCCAAAGAAATTTAACTTTGTAAGAAAATTTATCACTTAACTGGGAAGCAAATATGAATGGGACGAAAACACCTTATTGGGGCTAAGCCAAAACGCCATAAAATGGTATACGGACGGCTCCAAGATAGATAAAGGAACAGGAGCAGGGGTGTTTGGACCTAGAACCAAATACTCAGAAAGCTTGGGTACGTACCCAAGCATCTTTCAAGCGGAAATTCGTGCCATCGAAAGATGTATAGAATTTATTATTGAAAGGAACTATCGTAGACAGAAAATTGTAATCATGTCAGATAGTCAAGCAGCCATCAAAGTTCTGAACTCAGATACAATCAGTTCAAAGATGGTCTGAGAATGCCTAGGCAAATTAAATGAACTAGGACAGAATAACACTGTTACCCTCCTATGGGTTCCAGGACACAAAGGAATAGAAGGAAATGAAACAGCAGATAAGCTGGCAAAAAATGGAGCTAAAACCCCATACCTGGGACCAGGATCATCCTGTGAAATCAGCAGTAGTACAATCTTAGAAAAACTAAGGAAAAAAATGGATACCTCCCTATTACTGCGTCTTAAATCCTATAGAGCTACTTTAAGGTGAGTTAAAATGGAACATTGCCAGCAAAATCCAAACTCCATGTGTGATATACTTGATAGAAAGTGAAGTCGCTGCAATAGATAATCAAAACTGGACAAGTTGCACATAACATGTTAAACAAGAGGAGCTAAAATGGTTATAGCGATTTTCTAATGTAAATAAATTGATTACAAATGTAGACAGTACAGATGACGAAACGACAAAACCATCTTTGCTTCCATGCAGCGGTCCAGTAAAATAATAATACTTATTAGTATAATATGGATCCTATTACGCCACTGAGCTTTGAGGTGTCGGCTTAGGTAGTTGTTAAGATAAGTCAGTCCACACGAACTAGGAACGAATAATAAAGCTTTTGCAAAGCTGCATTGCAAATTCTTTAACTTGTTACACCTACTAAAGTTAATCTCTACGTTAGAATATCCTCTAATTTTAAATACAAATTCTAAAAATTTAATAAACATTAACTCTATATTGTAATAAACGTTTTTTCTTTCTTGTGGTTCGTCAAAAAAGTATTTTAGAATCCATGCTCTCTCCGAATGAAAAAGAGTAAAATACAAAAAACGGTGGTAGACATCTTTATAATTTATTAGTTTCAGAGATTCCATTAGAATGAAAAGTAATTAATATTAATTCTGGCATAAATTTTCAGCCAATAAAGTATTTGTCGTTATACCTCTGAAATAATAAATAATTTAGAATGGACCATTATTACGCAATTAAGCCATACCAGAACTAAATGACACCTTGAAAGTTTTTCTTGAATAATTTCCTAGGAAGATTGACATTCCCGCTGAGTGGACTGGGACTACTGGGAGGAAAAAGGTGAATAATTCAGATTGTGATACATCTGTCGCTAATATTTCTACGCTCTCCAGGGTCAATAACAATGGAAACTGGAGGATAGGTCAGCAGGTTCAACGTTTGGCTTACTTTAAACATGACACTGGCCATGTTAATTTCGGCTTCGTTGATTGCAATGGGTAAGTTTTTAAATTTTGCTTTCGTTTCTTGGATGTTAAATTACTATATCAAATACTTCAAGCAAAGAAACAAGAATAAAAGTGAAAATAATATATTATAACCATTGACATTATGATGTGTTTCTTTATGTTTGTTTGATAACTGAAATTTTTTTTTAAACTGGACAAACAAGAAATAACATTAAATAGCAATCAACAACAAAATGCATCCGATAGAATTTTTATCAATATTTATAGCCTTTGTAATATTAAAACTTCTCAAAAGGGCGTTAATCCCCTAGCTAGCTCACTAGGTCGTGGTTTCTTTAAAGAGCTTTACCAGTCTTTCCCAAACATGAAATATAAGGGCGTCAAAGTACAAACTAAACAAATTATACGCACACATCCGTTTTAAATGATTTATTAAGTTAATTAAAAAAAAAAACAATTATTAAATTAAAAATGGTTATGGTTGTCTAAAAAGTAATTGGTTAAAAAGAATGGAGAATTAATTATATCTCCTATCTTTCTTCTGGAGATCTGCCTTGGTTGTTTTTCGATGTTGTTTTACTGGGGAGATTTTTCTTCGATTTTTTATTTTAGTCAGGAACTGGGGTTTCCCAATCTGTGCTGGTTCCAGCAAAAAATGGTAGGAATTTGGTGTCGCCTCAAAAATAATATATATATATTGAAATGGATCCTCCTTCCGGGAACACCCACTTTCAATAAAATTCTCGGTCGTGGATTCAAAATTTTTAAATTGATTGTCCTAAAAATAAATTACAAAAATTATTAAGATAAAAAAAAATTCTTTCGCTTCTGTCTAAAACTTTCTTCTTCCGTTGTTCCACTCTTACTCTATATCTTCCTCTTCCAACTACTTTCCAACTCCTTCTTACTGCTGCCTTTCCATCTATTTAATACCTTTCTGCTGCTCAACTAATTCTTTATACCTTCCTCTTCCTACAACTTTCCAACTCCTTCTTGCTACCGCCTTTCTACTTATCTATCACCTTTCTGCTCTCTTAAAATTTCCAACTCTCTGCTTTTCTGTATCTTTCAAGTTTTGGTTTCTTTGTATTTTCGTATTCTTTTAATTATTTATTATTACTATGTTTTTATTTTAATTTAAATTCAAATGCTTTTATTTACAATAGTTTTATTTTATCTGACTTTTACAAAAATTAATTCAATGACAATCTAATCAATAATCTAATAATCATCCTAACAACATAACAATCTATAAACTAAACAAAAACAATTCAAACAAAAAAATACTTCATCAAGACAACCGATTTAAAAATCATGAACACGTTCCAACATTTCACTGAAAGAATGTGCACCATGAAGAAAAATCCATATCAATATATATATATATATATATATATATATATATATATATATATATATATATATATATATATATATATATAAACAAAGTGCCAAGAAAATGCGTATTAATATAATATATTAATATAAACAATAATTTTCCCCTTTTGTATATATATATATATATATATATATATATATCTTCGACATGTAGCCCTCTTTACAGATATGGATTGACCTTGTATTTATACATTAATACCACTAGTGGTACCATTTATAATTAAGGTCATTACATCAAAATAAATCTCACCTAATATAGACCCGGAAACAATAGAAATAGTGGAATATGTCGATCCCAATCCCTCTGACTACTTTTGGGCCCAATATGCTATTAAAGCAGGAGAGGACGAGGATATCCCTGGGGGCAATAAGGTCGACATGGCCTTCTGGAAAGTGCATCAACATTACGATGTCTTGTTCCAGGACTGTGATCGTATTTAATATCATATTCCTGCAGTTTTTCGAGCACGGTCTGTTCTTAATATTCTGCCATACAGATATTTATAAAAGTGCTCAACGGATTTTTCAACTGCTAACAGTTCCCAGCGAGTTACACAATAGTTCTTTTTAGCTTTCGATAAAGTTTTGCTAAAGTATCCAACCACTCTTTCCTTAGCATCTTGTAGCTGTGACAAGACGGCTCCAATTCCCACACTGCTGGCGTCGATGTCCAGAATAAATATTAATATTTTTCGAGTTATTAACAAAAACATAAATATATTTTTTTTTTCTTATTTTGTTAATAAAAATTGCAATTTTTTACCTACACCAAAATCCTTTAAAAACTTTATTCTAGAGGTGATTCTGAATCCAATGGGTTATCGCTCATGTTTTTAGGACCTTTATCTTCATTTTTCACGTTTTTAAACATTTTGACTAGAGTATTATATCTGCATAGAAAGCTTTGCGAAATCATTTTTCTTATATTTTTTTTTAATAAACCGGCACAGATAAAAACTAACAATGGGTACCTTACATTCACATGTAATTAAAAATTTGGCAAAACGCATAAACCTTATACAAATAAAAGTTAAAAATACCTTATTGTCTGCTGTAACAATTTACATATAAGTTGCTACTGATCCTAATATGTTTATCCTCTATCCTCTATATCATAGGATGGTCTCTTATATTCTTTATTCATTAATACGGGTAAAAGAGTTTAAAAAATAAATTCACGAAAAAGTAATGCAAACCATTTTAGTAATTCTTGAAACAATTCCATGAATATGTATATCAATGTGTATATTAATCCATATTCGGTTTATTTGGTTCTTTTTTGGTGGACCATGAAGTAAACCATCAATGAATTTTATTTGGTTTTAAGAACATAAAATTTAAATGTGCTTGAACAAATAATGTTATTATGTAACTAATGAAATGTTTAAATATGAAGAGCTACACACATCTAATAAATGCAATCCAGAAACTTCTTAAAAATGTTTAAAACCAAGGAATATTAGTAGATGCATGGACAGCAGCAATAATATACTTATTCCATAAGAAAGATGAGCAGAATCACAGCAATAAAGAGGCTAAGCTCTCCTCAATATTGCTTATAAAATACTAGCCATACATCAAGACTAGATTGATCACTACACTCGACGGCAGCAAGTTTTTTTCTCCACATAGAGTACATACGAAAGGTCCTTGGAACTAGAGTCTCTTAAGAACAGGTCCAGACACAGTCAAAGAATCACAACTGAACAACAAGACCACTATGTGTGCTAAGTAGTTAGAAGATATCCCAGTTCGATCTCATCTAGAGCTGCATGACTATTTCTGACAGATACTTTTTAGTTAAAATCATATAAATAAGAATTTATGCTTGAGAGCCGTTAGTAAAGAGGCTGCACCGGTTCGAGCACAAAATCGATCATTTTTACATGTAAATCTCCATAAGAATTTCTAAGGTCCATTCTGGTAATTGTCTCTTTTTCATACTGCGCATGCGCGACTTACAATCTTATCTTACACTATTTGGATTATTAAATACAGTTTAATAGTAAGTATTAAGAACTGCTAAAGGGCATTAGGGCTATAACAGGGTTTTGGAAAAGAGTGAGAATACTGTTTAAAAGTCCTTATTGAAAGTGCCATATGACATTTTTATTGAATGGATTTCGGTGTGAGACGTATTGTTTGTTGCAGAGGTAGAGTGGGATGTATGGGAGAGGTTTCAGGATAAAGGGGATGCATTGGTAAACGCATCATAAAAGATTTCTGTATCTAACGAATACAAATGTTAACAATTTCGTGAGAATCATACCAGTAGGTACTAATAGAAGCTTGTGTCAAAGCTAGAGTACCTAGTTACAACCATTAATTAAACCAATGACAGCTCTCAGGAAATACGAATCAGGATCGAAATGGCTAAAAGCCCATTTACAAGAATGAACTTTTCTGTTGCCGAGATTTAAACCTCGAATTTAAAACGAAACTTATAAGATGTTATGTACTATAGCATGAAAGCATGGACACTGAAGAAGATTGACGAGAAGAGATTAGAATCATTTGAAATGTGGATGTATCGGAAGACGCTAAGGATTTCTTGGGTTCAGAGAACAACCAACGAAGAGGTCATGAGAAGAATGAATAAAGAAAGAAGTACTTCTGACAAATTAGGAAACGAAAACTACCATACATGGGACATGTCATGAGGGGAGATAAATATGCGTTACTTCAGACAATTTAAATTTTTAAATAGAAGAATCAAAACAAAAAGTCAAGATTTGTAAAAACAAAAATTTACAAAAACATTTGGGTATCAAAATTTTACGTATTTTGGAACAGATTTTATATACCCTATCATTATTTATTATTACTAAGATAATCAGTAAACAGTATGTGTAATAACGAATAAGGATTACGCTATATTTTATAAAAGTTTGTCATACGAGTACGATGGTTACACGAGCGTAGAGTAGCTATCCCAGGAATCACAGACTTTTCCTATAATTACTTGTAAAATTTATTTGCATATTTTGAAACTTTAAGTTAAATTGCTCTAAGAGCGTGCTTTCGCTGTAAAAAGGATCGGAGTTGCACCGCCCTTCCACTTTTTTATATTGATGGGCCCTACGCCTCTGAACCCTTTAGATGCAACTCTAATAGTTCGAACGCATTACTACTGGCGGCAGCACATAATGAAGCACTTAATGCATTTTTCTTAAATCCCTTTTAAATGTTAGTTACAGCAGATTAAAAAAAAAATTTTTTGATCAAAAATTTTAAAATGTTATATATAAATGTGGAAACTTAAAATTTTTAAAAACTTGCACTTAAATATCAAAGAAAAAATATGTAAATTGAATAAAAAATATATATATTTAGCATCCACAATTCTAGATTTTTTTCTCTATATTTTGGTGAAAACCAAATTTTAATTAGTTAATTAACAAAAAAGTTAGCAGGAACCTAGTAAATGAAAGCCTTAATTATTTTGTCGTTTAGTTTGACACATACCTATTAATATTGGATGGGTCAATCGCTGGAGTTCGATTTAAAGCTACAGTTTTAATTCCTGTCCAGTGCTATTTTTTATTTGAACAAATCAAACTTGTTCATGCCCTTTTTTATATATCTGTTAATAAATCAGCAATAGCCTTTTTGGTATACTGTAATTTCATCTAGTGTATTATTAAATTTAAGCTTAGTGGATTTAAATTTTTATTGTTTAAATTTATCCAAGGAACCCATTTTATATCAATGGTCATATTCCAGCTCCAGCATAATGTGCGAAAATGATTATTATCGCACAGTATGAGGAAATTACATTGATTTCATGCTTAAAAATTGGTTAAGAATGATAATACTACATTATAGTATTGGAAAAAATATATTAAACGTGTAAATAAACGTAAAATGCAATGCAACCGTGCTATGTGTAACAAACTACACCAGGTAAATAAAAGCTGTGCAGCTCTGAAATTAAAAAAGTATTATTCTTAATTTTAAGATGCACACAAAAAATTTAATTTTATGCAAAAAACTTTTTAAAACAACTGATTTCTTCAGAGCTGTTCTTACTAAGTTAGACTATTCACTGCTAGAGGGCGTCATAGATTATAAATCAGATATAAGTCAGCGGTTTTTTTATATTTTTTATAAAGCCTACATTAATAAACAATTGTGTGCCGGGTTACCTATCTATCTTAGTTTGTTTAAAAAAAATGTAAATTTTGGTCATGGACAACCAGAGATACAACGAATGAACAATTCTTTTCATCAACTCTTTTAACGTAAATATATACAATTATAAGCTGTATATGTACAATGTGTGTGAAATTTGGCCTTATATCCGTTTTTTAACGTTTATTGTCGTTTTTTAACAAAAAACGTAAAATAAGCAAAAAATGTGAAATAAACACATTTTAACGAAAATATAGACAAATATAAGCTGTTTGTTTTAATAACAGAAGTAGTAGAATTAATAAGGTAGATATGATATAAAGTAAATATGCCGGAATCCCGGAATCTGCCAGATTTATAAGAAACGGGACCCTGCAGACTGCAACTACTATAGGGGTATTGCGTTGCTAGATTTAACATATAAAGTGATAGCAACAATATTAAAGAAAGGACTAGGAAATCAAGGAGAAAATTTACTCGGAGGTTATCAATGTGAATTCAGAAATCCAAGATCTACTATAGATCAGGTATTTATGTTGAAGCAATTATTAACATCCTATTATGAGTATGAGATCCCCACATATTGATATTGTCCGTTTAGATTTAACATCCGCTTACGATAGAATAAATAGAAGTTAAATGCTGAATTCACTGAGGAAACTAAGTATTTCTAAACTTAATGATAAATTACTTTGAAACAAACAACCTCCCGAGTCGTCGTGCAAGGGAAAATAAACGAAGAATTTGAAGTAACAGGAGGTCTGGTCTAGAAGACAGTAGGTAATATTTAATCTTGTTTTAGAACATATTAACAAAAATAGTAGAATTAATAGAAGCGAAACACTACCTACTGTATAAAAGTCATCAGTGCTTAGCCTACGCGCACGATGTGGTAGGTACTACTTGCAAGAAGTAAAGCGGAGTTATTAACAATCACAGAACAAAAAAAGAAGCGACGTAGAGACTGGGTTTGAAGATAAATTAAATCAAGAGCCAATACATGCAACTGCAAAACAAACAAGCACAAAAAGGAGACCTTGAAGCTCAGAAGTATTTGCAAGGACAACATTAAAAAAACAGAATCTTATATATATCTGGGTGTTCTTACAAATAACAAATGCTTGTTCACTCCATAAGGTTCTAAGAAATAAAAACTTATCACGAACATCAAAAAAGAGAATTTATAAAATAATTTTAAGACCGACATTATTATATGGAAGTGAGGCATGAACAATGACAAGAAAAGCAAAAATAAAGTAGAAATATGGGAGAGAAAAATGCTAAGAAAAATATACGAAGGCAAAAAGTCAGATGGAGTGTGGGAAATACACACAAATCAGGAACTTTATAAGCTTTTTAATGAATCCAAAATTAGTAGGTAGTTAAAACAAAAAGACTACAATGGTTGGGACATTTAGAGCGGATGAAAGATACACGAGCAGTCAAAACAATAGCATGGAGGATACCAGAAGGAAAACGAAAAAGAACGGCCCAGAAGAAAATGGACAGAGAGGGTTATAATAACAAATTGGAGATAAAAAGTTGCCACTAGAAAGCACTGGAAGACTATCACATCACAAGGCTACGATTTTTAACGTTTTTCAAAAAACCTAAAAAAAAGGCGAAAAAGCGAAATAAACACTTTTTAACACAAATAAATGCAAATTATTAAAGACTAAATTACCGCTTTAACTTTGTGATCTTTTTTTGAGAGTTATTGATGATTTTGTAGAAATCCAGTTATCGATAGTCAGTTTTATCTTATCATTGTTAGTAGCCGATTTTTGACAATAATTTTTATTTTTAAAAACCAGCATTCTACAATGCAATTCGAACCAATCAAAACCACATTCTTTGTGTAATTTTAATATTTGAGAGGGTAGCTCTAAAATTGTGATTTTCAATAATGCTATATAGTAAAACATCTCTTTACATTGGTCTTCTGTAGAGTGTATTATATATAAGTCTATTAAATATAAAAATTAAACCTACTTTTTACCAATGCTGGGGGCTAAATCATATTGGTAAACGTTAACCAGTTTTTTGAAACTTTCAGGTCGAGAAACTTATGACATTCATAATTTGCTTAGAAAATCTATAACAATTTTCAATAAAATCGATAAAATAGATATAGATATATAATTTTACGATCCTATTTTTTTAAACAGAATTGTAATTTTTTAAAACCTTGCAATACAAAAACTAAACGATATTGAAATTTACCAATTTTTTCACGTATAAAGGAGTAGGTACTACAAATAACAAAAACATCTTATAGAATTAAATTCAGATGATTTGGACAACCTCAAAATTTTTTCAAATTGTAAAAATGTTTTTGGCTTATAAACAATTTAAATAAATTAATAAAATGATAATTCGTGAACCATTAGTTGTCGTCTTCAAAACTTTTCTCGCTAAAAATTTTCCTATCTATAAGATAGACATCATTCAAAGCTTATTTATATTAAAGTAGGCCTTGTTAGGGTGATGAATTTCGCCCTGTATATTTAATCTTATTTTCAGTTGTAAATGCGCTGTTGTCACGTCCTCAATAAAATCATAATGTTAGTGACAATAAATAAAATAACAATTGTGTACTCCATTTCAGCGCCATCAAATTATTAAAACTTAGTACTTTCACAAAAAAAGGAAATCGTCAATTTAAAAATATATATTTAGATATAATGAACGCATTTACAAAATAATAGTAATTAAATGAAAGCAAACAATAAAAACATTTACAAAAAAGTCTTCAATTGCAATTTAGAACAAATTTTCTATGTCTATATAACGGTATTATAAAATAAGTTTTACAACAAATATTTAAATTGGACCAGCTATAAATGAGAAAATATAAAATATTTCATTTTGTCGATAAGTATTACAGCAGCTATATATTGAAGAATTTTTCGTGGTAGTGCGGCATTATGACATACCAATTGGTTTCAGCTATTTTGATAAGTAAAACAAAGATAAAAATTTCCACAAAATTTTATGCTTTAAATAATGGAAATCCGTTTAATATGTGTTCAATAGTTACAATGCAATAATTCAGCAGAAAAGCAGATACACTAATAGTAAAATAAGCAAAGTAAAAAAAATGAAACATACAACATTAAAAAAACATATAAACAAAAATTGAAGTAACAGATTTGGTTAAAACTATTGTCACCTTCATCTATTCGTTATGTATTTTCAATTCACCTCCAGTATCAAAGGTAAAATGTTGTCAAGCTAACAATTTTTCATGTAACAAGTCCAATCCGTCAAAATAATTTCTTCTGTGTGTCTACAAAATTTTTTCCACATGTCTGGTGTACATTGTCTTAACGCTTCTGTCCAAGTTTTGTCCAAATATAAAAATGCAAAATGGAGGTAATCGAAGTAAATCATATCTATGTTGGTTTAAAATTTCATCTGTTACATGTCTTATCGTTGCTTCTGTATTGTGTAAGTATAATTGTCTTTTTTTTTTTAATTTTTTTATCAAATTCGATATTATTGCTGCTTAACCATCTCTGTAATATCTATTTTGTTGCTGAAAATGTAGGTGGTCTGTTTTGTTGTACAGAATGAACTGAAGCATTATCCATGTTTACTACACATTTCTCTGAAAAATTGAATAAAGCAGGAATAAGTTAATTAACAATCCCGTTTCCAATATCACCATTTATAGTTTTGTGATAGTCAATGTCAGTATTTGAAGAGTCTAATAACAAATCACATCCCTATTGACCCACCATTTGCTCCTGCGAGTAAAATTGTAAATCGCTTTTCGTCGGATTACACATGCAATGGATTACTTTTGAAATAATATTACTGTACCCATCGACGCGTTGGAGTACCATTTTTTTATATCCATGTCTACGTACACGAATCTGATGATTTCATTGCGCTTTTTTAATTCCATAAATTTCTGAAGGAAAACGATTTTGCTATGTCTTCGCTCACTTAAAATTTGTCGTCAGTTCACGTTTTTAAGTTTATATATCATTAATTTTGTATAAATCAGTTTGTTCACCGTTTAAATCTCAGTTTTGTTTTGCGTCAGTCAAAAGTTTATCTGAAGTAAAATATTCCTTTTGGAAATTGTACGTCCAAATCTGCCTCTGCAATTTTTTTTAAATGAAGTTCTTAAATGTATCTGCTTTATCTTTCTTCCTTTTATTTGCCGCTTCTTTATCATTAACTAAATCTTTTAAGATTTTTCGTTTACATTTAACACTAACCTAAAAAAAACACGAAATATTTAAAAAATGTATTAAATTAAAATTTAAATGATATTTGATTGATCATAGATTAATGAATGAAACATCGATTCGTCCATGTCCTATCAAATTACAATTTAATTATTATTATGGATCATTGTTATTAAAGAAATTAATGAAAATATTTTATTCTTAAACATCTTTAACTTTTACTATAGTGTGTAATCTGGCAACATTGTAAAATAATGACTGACAGAAGAAATGTGAGGTTAGGTATGTTTAATAAGTGTATTTAATGTAACAAATAACTTCATATACAATTATTAATGAAATTAAAAATGTTTGGAACTATTTGCTGATGAAAACATTGAAAATAATCTTGTATAGAAACACAATTAGTACTTACATTAAAAACCTAAGAGATCTTATATAAATCCATCTTCTGGTCTTTTCTAAACATGTAATATCATCTTTGTATTCATTTTTTTATCTCTACACAGTTTTTTTTTGGCATATTAATTTTTTTAATGCATTTAACCATTATATTTTTGATATTTGTTGTCAAGCTTGTCAGTTTATGACTTGCAATGACTTGGTAACTTTCAAACACCAACACGACAAAAACCAATACCAACGTGAATAAATAAAAAGATAGCCTGCTAGATATATTTAAACGTTAAATCGTTAATATTTATAACATATTTTAGAATACCAAAAGCGGTCAGTATATATAAAAAAAAAGCACACAAAATGAATTATAAAATTCAAAATAAATTTTCTTCTTTTCGTTAATTAGATGTAAAGATGTTTTATCAATAAATTAATTTTATTATAATAAAATAAAAATACATATTTTCTCCTATATTGTAAACTTTTTTGAAAAACATGTACCTTTTATTATTCTAAATACAAACATTCTCTATAAAAGCTCTATTATTAAACAATTTTTGTTTTAATTTTTTTTTTTAATTTTATTATGATTAACTATTTATAATAATGAAAATATCATAGAACCTATTAATACTACTTCGGACGTCCATATCCATTAATAGGTCCACAAATATATGTGCTTTTCTTCTTTCAATAGGAGAAATTTCGCAACTAAAAAAAATTATAAAACAATATTTTCAAAATGACCCTTGCTTATTTATTTTATCTTGGTTGATATGTCAAATTTGTCAAAAGGTCGTCTTTTAAAACTAAAAATTCCCAACAAATTGAAATGATTATAAAAATATTTAAAGTTTTTACTAAGCTTTCGACAAACAGATCGGTTGTCGTTTTCAAAAATATGTAGTATTTCTTCTTGCAATGGTTTTTAAAATTTTTAATTTATGATATGTTTCTTTTTGTTTCCAGAGATACATATATTATCAACTCTTATTTTTAAGGTAGTTAGCCAAGATTTGTCATTTTCAGCCTGTATTTTTTTGTAATAAATTGTATAAAAATGTATATTTTTATAATACTTAATTTAAGATTAATCATTAAAAATGCCAAAAATAATGTCAAAATAAACGTCATTTATCAGTTTCGACTTGGCTGATAACATGCGGTCTGAGGTAATCTTTACTTTTACTTATAAGAAATATACTATTTTCTGCGGAATCTTTTAAATGTCAAAAATTATTTTTTGCATTCTTACGCTTCCCATTCGGCATTAATAAGTCTCGGTAAAATATTTTTCGGTATTTTTATGTACCATTCAACACTTTTCGTCAGCTTAAGATTTTAGTATTTTTACTGTCCAGTAATATTTTTTATGGCAACCCTTAAGACCTTACAGAAACGTAGAGACATTGAAAAGTATTAGAACTTTTATTTTGAAACTAAAAAGATGTCTGCAAAGTCCATTCAGTAAATTACAAAAATACATCTTAGGTATAAATATTCTCTGAGACGTCTTTGTGGCGTCATCTTATATTTTCTTCTACTAATTGTTGACGTTATTGCTACTTGAAATAAAAATTTATTCAACAGGTTTTTTTAAAATAAGTAAATAACATTATATAAATTATTTTTATTTCCATTCACTTTTAATAAGATCTGATATTTTCTCTCCAATCATGTATGCAGGTGTCGCAGTGTGGGCTGTTGGTGGTAGTGGAATTATGCTAGTATCAGCTACTCGAAGCCTTTGAATACCATATACTTTACCAGTATTATCTACTACTGCTTCGGGATCATTTTTAGGTCCCATTTTGCACGCAGCAACTTGATGCCAAAGACTGCCAATCATGCTTCTTAATCCACATTCCCAATATTCGTCACTGTCAAATTTTTTTTGTTCACATCCTAAAATTTAATATAATAAGCTATCAGTTATGTACTCCTATAATAAATTGGAGAAGGAGATACAAACTTAAGAATGTAGACCGGTACTATTTTAAATAAGTTCCTAAGAACATGCCGCCTCTACATATTCACGATCGCATGTATAAAGAAATCTATTTTTTGTTGTATTTGCAGTTTTTTTTTGATTTTGTTAAAACAGCAGAAATTGGTAACAATGTTTTTTTTTCAGTTTTTTTGAATTTTTACCTTATACAACTTTTGTACAACATATTTTGAAAACAGAAAGAATAGTATCGAAAGCTTAAAAGTTAAAATCACAGGTTTTTTATCACGAAACAAATAAGGGGGAAACGAAACACATCCAAAAACAATCATATTCTACATGAACTAATATCAAGCAAGCAGCAAGCAGGAAATACCAATAATTCGATTGAACCGATGAGCAGAATTTTTAATTCTAAAACGAAGCAATAACAACTGGTTACCAGATATCAAAACATAAAATCAGAAATATCAATTGTGTAGGTATCTACTAACTCGCTCCTTGACATCGTTAGTTCCGTGCTAATGTAAATATTTTGTTTGGAGGGGTCAAATATTTTTAAGAACACTACCAAAACAGATCTTTTCTTTTAAACTAGTTTGATTTAAATTATAAAAAATTTAAAGTATCACTAATCTTTTGAACATTTACTTATTGTGGTTATGGTCATCACTTATAATGATAACGTAATAACTGAGAGGTGAAAATTTACCACAATGCAATAATAACATCATTAGACGGCTGTGTTAGTTTAAATAAGAAATAAATTTAAAGTTTTTCTAAAAAATTAACATTCCAAATATTTATAAACAAGATTAAGTAAAAAAAAAAGTTTCTTTGGTGCCCAACTGACACCCGTTGTAGGTACATTAATCTAAAAATATTTTAGTTGTAGACATTTTTAAATTTAGCGTCAAAATAATTAAAATTTATAAACAACTAAACTAGTGAATCTAAATTTAAATCTGGAAAACGATAATAAAGAAATCCATACATATAATGAAACTGTAGAAATGTATATGTTTGTGCGCGCATCACATAAAAACTACTGATCCTATTCGAATGCGGTTTTCAAAGACGTATTTGTCTTCTTTCAACTTAACATCTTCTGGTGTATAAAACTTTCTTCCCCCACCCCTTTAACGGGGTGAGGAAAGACATTTTTATACAAAAATCAACACGCCACGCGAACAACGTCGCGGATACATCGAAATAGAACCCAAAAATGTGGTTAGATTTTTTTGTCTGTCTGTCTGTCTGTCTGTATGTTTGTGCGCGCATCACATGAAAAACTACTGATCCGATTCGAATGTGGTTTTCACTAATATATTTGTCTAATTTCAACATAACATCTGGTATATAAAAATTTTTCTTTCATTCCTTAAATGGGATGGGGTAAGAAATTTTTATACAACAATCACACGCCACGCGAACGACGTTGCGAGTACAACTAGTATTAAATAAAATAAGAGAGAAACTTTTAACGTTTGAGGAAATGTAAATATGAATACCTTCGTTTTAGAATAACTTGAAAATATTTCTTTGATTTAGTGTCGTTTTCTACTGCTGAAATGTAAAATTTTATATAGATAGGTATATATATATATATATATATATATATATATATATATATATATATTAGCTGACCCGGCAAACTTCGTACCCCCTAACACTAATCTATTTTTTTAATTATCAGTTTATTTTTTATTTTTAGGTTTTTACTATTTTTTGTTATCATTTGTTTTTTTTATTAAATAAATTAAATATCAACTGCGCCACCTTACGGTGGAGTCATAATACTAAACTAACTAAGACTTGTTTGGTTGAATATATAAGATATTAGCTGCACCACCATACGGTAGCGTCATAGTGCTTAATTAAGTAACTATTGTTAGTTTAAATGTATAAAATATTAACTGTGCTACCTTACGGTGGCGTCGAGGTGCGACCCTTAAAAAAGTATAAAACCTTACATTTGCAATGACAAAAATTATGCTTATAAATCGAGATAAAAACTATCCTATCTTTTAAGTTAGAACAAATAACACATATCTACAAAATTTTATTGAAATCGGTTCAGTGATTTCGGAGATTAGCGCAAACGAACAACGTGACATGAGATTTTTATATATAAAGATATTGAAACACGTATGGGGGCTTTTTACACAATTTATTTACAAAATTGTTAAGATACACTGAACTCTGCTGGATAACGTCTAACTACTTGACAATACAATGAACTCTTGTGAACACTTGACTCGAACTGACGTTAACTGTCCGTGCATCCCCTTATATACAACATTATTTAATCTAGTTAGTGTGTTTAGAAGTTTCTAGAATTTTCTAGAAACATTATTTAAAATGGTCAGTTGATTTTTTTTACAAACTTCTAAAAATCAACTGTCAACAACAATCTTTCAAATAAAGGTCCCTTCCTTTACGGTTATCCCGTTACACTGCCCCCTCCTTAGATTCATTCCTCCTGGAATGTTATTTCCTACAACGGAATCCCGCACACTCCCTGAGCCAGCCAAACCATCTTCTTGGAGTTGCTGCGCCAAACGATCGTGATGGACCACGACGGGTTTCCCTCTGGGAATTTTCACGATCCGATAAATGACATCGTTAATCTTCTTCTTGATGGTGTAAGGACCTTCCCAGTTCTTTTGTAATTTGGGACAAATACCTCGACGCCGTCGGGGGTTATAGAGCCAGACTAAATCTCCAACTTGGTAACTCTTTTCCATTGTCCGTGTGTCATAGTACCTCTTCATCCGATCACTAGATAATTGTAGTTTTCCACGCACCAGGTTGTGTATATTCTCCATTCGATTCTGAAGGTCGGCGACATATTGTTCACGTGCCATTTCTTCACCAGGTTTACAACCAAACACCAAGTCACATGGTAGCCTCATTTCTCTACCGAACAGGACCTTCGCAGGCGTTTGGCCAGTTGATTCGTTGATGGCCGATCGAATTGCCATTAGAAATAGTGGAATATGTCGATCCCAATCCCTCTGACAATCTGACACCACTTTTGACAGATAGTTGGTTATAGTCCGGTTCATTCGTTCCACCATTCCATCAGACTGAGGGTGCATCGCTGTGGTTCTCGTTTTGTGGATGCCTAATCTTTGGCAAACTTCTTGAAACAGCTTGCTCTCAAAATTTCTTCCTTGGTCTGAATGTAATTCTAATGGTACCCCAAATCGGCTTACGAATTCTTCAACCAATATATCTGCTAAAGTGGTAGCTTCCTGATTGGGAACTGCATATGCTTCAACCCATTTAGTGAAGTAGTCCATTACAACAAAGATGTACTTGTTTCCTACATCGGTCTGTGGAAGTGGCCCCAATACATCTACTGCGATTCTTTCAAAAGGACTTCCAACCAGGTATTGTTGCATTTCCGCCTTCGGTTTTCGGTGCGGACCGTTACTGGCAGCACATGTAGTGCATTTACGACACCAATCTTTAACATCATTAGTGCAATTTACCCAGTAAAATCTATCTCGGATCTTTTGCAGCGTTTTCGTGATACCCAGATGTCCTCCAGAACTATCATTATGCATCTGTTTTAAAATTTCCGGTACAGCATTTCTTGGGACCACTATTTGTTTCCTTGTTTCTGTGCCCTCGGAATTTTCTACAAGTCTTTTAACGAGCCCACCGTCCAAAATTAAAGAGTTCCATTGGGACCAGTATGCTTTTAAAGCAGGAGAGGATGAGGATATCTCTCTCCACAACGGACGACGGTCCATTCTCTTCCACTCCCTTATCTTTCTCAGAACGGGATCGTTTTCTTGTTGCTCCTCCAGCATAGAGCTCTCGTCTTCTGGCACAACCTTAACTAAGGCAAGTTTTTCCTCGTTCTGCTCCATACGGGTACAATGGGGGCAATCAGGTCGACATGGTCTTCTGGAAAGTGCATCTGCATTACGATGTCTGGTTCCAGGTCTGTGCTCGATTTCAACATCATATTCCTGCAGTTTTTCGAGCCATCTTGCTATCTGTCCTTCTGGGTTCCTAAAGCTAAGTAGCCACTTTAAACTAGCATGGTCTGTTCTGATCAGGAATTTTCTGCCATACAGATATTTATAAAAGTGTTCCACGGATTTTACAACTGCTAACAGTTCCCTCCGAGTTACACAGTAGTTCTTTTCAGCTTTCGATAAAGTTTTGCTGAAGTAACCAACCACTCTTTCCTTACCGTCTTGTAGCTGTGACAAGACGGCTCCAATTCCCACATTGCTGGCGTCGGTGTCCAAAATAAGCTTACCATCAGGAAGTGGATAAGCAAGAACAGGTGCTGACGTAAGCTGTTTCTTCAATATTTCAAAAGCCTTTTGACATTCCTGATCCCAACAGAAGGACTTATCTTGTTCTGTCAAACGTGTCAAGGGTTTGGCGATGTCTCCAAAATTCTTGACATATCGTCGGTAATAGGAACAAAGACCCAAGAAACTCCGGAGCTGATGTTTGTCGATAGGGATTGGCCATTCCTGAACGGCTTGTATCTTAGCGGGGTCAACAGCAACGCCATCCTTGCTTACGTTATGTCCTAAATAGTTGACCTGTCTCTGGAACAAGTGGCATTTCTTAACATTCAATGTTAGATTAGCGTTCTGTAATCTTTTAAAAACTTCTTCCAGGTTAGATAAATGTTCCTTAAAGGTCTTACCCATTATGATGATGTCGTCTAGATAAACTAGACAAGTTTCCCAAGACAAACCCCGCAGGATGTTCTCCATTAGTCGTTCAAACGTCGCAGGAGCATTACAGAGGCCAAATGGAAGGACCGTGAATTGCCATAACCCTGATCCACTGGTAAAGGCAGTCTTTTCTTTGTCTGCAGGATTCATTTAGCTTTCGATAGTCGACACAAAACCGCATTGATCCGTCTTTCTTTCTCACTAATACCACAGGAGAAGCCCACGGACTACTGGATGGTTCGACTATGCCATTTTGAATCATTTCTTTAAGGGCTCTGTCTGCTTCTTCCTTTTTAACTTGAGGCATCCTTCGGGGTACCTGACGAATCGGACGTGCATCACCAGTGTCAATTCTATGTTGTACAACATCAGTTCTTCCCAGTTTACTTTTAGAACCAAATACAGGTTTATAACGGTAAAGTAGATCTCTTACCTGTTTCTTTTCTAATTTTGACAAAGAGGGGTCTAATTTTGTCATTAATTGTTCAATTTCGTTGGTCTCATCTGTTTCCGTAACATTTATCTTGTGAATTATGGCCATTACTGGTTCTAAACTTCCCATTTCCGTGTCCTTTCGGAGAAGAACTGGATGATCGTTCAAGTTGATAACTCGGATGGGTACCTCTTTGGCGGATCTAACAAGAGTCTTACCCACAAGGAGTCCTTTTCCCAATTCATGGTCATGGTTCTTCGGCTCTATCATGGCTGGGGCACCATCTGGGTCCAGTCCATCCAACCGCGCTGTGACGACACATTCGCAGCTTGCCGCAAGTTCGATATCATCGATTAGCTTAATCGAGGCATTGTCAACTTGTTTTCGGTGCAGGAATATTTCTTCATTACCAGTACGAAGGATACGTTGGCGAAGATCCAAATGAAAACCACAGTGGAGCATAACATCCATGCCCAGAACAACATCTTCATCAACGTCAGCCACCAGCACTGAGTGAACAAGAGAGGTTGAACCAAACTGTAACGTCACCTGTATCTCACCGTAGACTCTAGCAGAATCTCCGGTAGCGGTACGCAGTCTCCAACTGGTAGGCAACATCTTATTTCGCATAATGATGGTTGGTCGGACGATAGTTTTTGTAGCTCCAGTGTCTACCAGCATGCTAATATTCTTCCCATCAAGGAGGCCATCTACATATAAGCTGTCCACGTGATGTCGCAGAGTTGCCAATTTAATGGTGTGAGGGGCTTCGGGAATGTTTGGGGTCGATTTCGCCCTCCAGGAGTCGACCCGTTCTAGTTTTCCTGCTGCTGGGGTACTTCAGCAGAAGATTTTTCTTTTTGGGGGCAAGTATTTCTTATATGGCCTAGTTCTCCGCAGTTCCAGCATCTCACTTGGCGCCTTCTTCTTGGAGATAACTTCATTAATCTCTCTACTACCGCTTCAACGTCGCTAACGGAATGAACGGCATGGTCGTAGTTACCGGTGATTTCCCTTAGTCGAGCAACTCCACGTGAGGCCTCCGTCGCCGCTTCAAACTCCAGGGCAATGGTCAAGGCGTCCACAAGAGTCTTCGGCCGCGCCAACCGTACAGCGCGCTGCAACTTGACGTCTCGAAGACCATCGGTGAAGGTTTGGACTGCTAGGCACTCCAGGAAATCCTCCGCTGCATTTGAATACGCAAGTCGTACCAATCTTGCTACATCCGCTTCAAATTCCTGGATAGTTTCTCCATTTTTCTGTTTTCGGCTCTTTAACTGCATTCGGTACACAGGTTGTAGATGAGTTTGACCATAACGCATCTCTAGACGATTCACCAATAACTCGAAGTTGTCAGCTTCATCCGGCGTCAATGATTGCAAGACGTCTAAAGCTTCGCCTCGCAGAGCTACGGTTAGGGACAATGCTTTCTCCTGTGATGACCATCCATTAGCTCTGGCCGTTGCGTCGAATTGTTTCAGGTAATTTGGCCAGGAAGTCTTCCCGTCGAAGGTCGGGGGTTTCATCGTCGTTCGTCCATGGGTCGTCTCCTCGCTTCTTTGTCGTTCGACGTCTGCGTGGCAGGTTTCCATCCTTCTTGCATCTCCGTCGCCGTGGTGGATGGTTTGGTTTCGGCGGCTAGCTTCCTGTTCTTGTTGAAGCTTCCTTATCTCGGACTGCATTTGCTGGTTGATCTGGTTTTGCTCGTCTCGAAAGTTAGACACTTGATGATTTTGTTCGTCTCGCAAGCTGGACACTTGCTGATTTTGTTCGTCTCGCAAGCTGGACACTTGCTGATTTAAGTTGTCTACTTGCTGATTCAAGTTGGCTACTTGCTGATTCTGCTCGTCACGAAGATGTGATATTTGCTGGGAGAACGAACTTGATAACTCATCTGATAGGGTAGACATCCGTTGTGATGGCTCCTCTTGTTGGCTCTTCATCTGACTGGATACCTCCTCTTGCTGGCTCGTCATAGTCGTCATTCGTCCTGATAGCTCCTCTTGCAGCCGGGAAAGTTGTTGAGTTTGTTCTTCTTGCAGCCGGGAAAGTTGTTGAGTTTGTTCTTCTTGTAGTCGGGAAATTTGTTGAGTTTATTCTTCTTGCAACCGGAAAAGTTGTTGAGTTAGTTCAGAATTTGCTTTTTGAACTGGGTCTTCGAACTCCACAGCGTCAGGGTCCAAATTATTATTTACGTAGTACTCACGGAGCCTTCTCAACAGTACGGATTTGCTTCCAGTAGTTTCCAACTCTAATTCTTCAAGCTCTCTTCTGAGCTCAGCCACCAATAGTTCATTTATCTTTTTTCCAGGCATTCTTGTATCTTCACCCCACACCTGACACCAATTTGAAACACGTATGGGGGCTTTTTACACAATTTATTTACACTGAACTCTGCTGGATAACGTCTAACTACTTGACAATACAATGAACTCTTGTGAACACTTGACTCGAACTGACGTTAACTGTCCGTGCATCCCCTTATATACAACATTATTTAATCTAGTTAGTGTGTTTAGAAGTTTCTAGAATTTTCTAGAAACATTATTTAAAATGGTCAGTTGATTTTTTTTACAAACTTCTAAAAATCAACTGTCAACAACAATCTTTCAAATAAAGGTCCCTTCCTTTACGGTTATCCCGTTACAATATATATATATATATATATTATAACATGTATGAATAATAATAAAGATATGTTTTGATAATATCAATCACTATGTTATAAAATATTCCTTACCTTTAATTAATTTTAAATTTTAAATATAAATAGTGAATAGGTAAGAATTAACTCAGTGTAATTACTTTCCAATATGATTAATTAAATATGCTACCGGCTATTCCCTTATGTCAAGGTCAGAGTTCAAATATTCAACCAAACTAGATTCAAAATCAGTGAATACACAAATTTGCAATAAAATGACTGTATAACCGCACTATCCTAGACCAACAATATTTTCTAGGCGTGAATTGCATATAAATTTCTAACCTTTCTAATTCAAAATGTGTCAAACTTCAAAGATACCGTTGATAAACCAAAACATGCATCAAATATCTATAAATGAAATATTCTGTCTTGAGTTATTAAACAATTTGGATTAAACTTAACAAAAGGTGAATAAAAATAATTTAGTTAAATACATAAAACAGTGAAATAAAAATGTTCATCAAAATTTCAAAAATCAAACACATATAAAACTCTTTATTATAACGAGTGCAAAGTTGTTACCATTTGTGTGAAGCTTCACTCCTCTTCTGGAATCAGGATTCTGTTCTTAGTAAAATCTACTTTCTTCCTCCAATACAGCAAAGATTTCAGGAAACTTTATGAAGATCAAATAATAAATTCCTCTTCAAAACCAAGCAATGGATGGCTACTATTTTCTTTGGTAAGTGTAATTAAGACTTTCTTTCTTGTTAAATATTAATTTAATCTTCTTTAACTCAATTAAAATACAGTTATACCATAAAGTGCTCAGCCCCATAAATTGAAATATCTATTTCTTCATAAAATCATATAAATTTCTCTTACCAATTGCTCTCTCTGGTTACCTTGGGATAATCTTTATACTTTAAACTGTTTTAATACTTTCTATTATCAATACTTTCAAAAAAAACTCAAAATTTCTACGGAGCAAATTTTTAATACAACTTCTCTTTCAACAACCAGAAAACAAGAGAAATATCTTCTACAAACTTCTTAACTAATTATTTATAATATAAATCTTACTAATCTCCTTTTAACTTTCTTTTAACATCCTAATTTTTACAAAAATCTTCATCGAAACTTTTTACATCCTTCCTCTTCAGAAGGTCGAAAACAAGAGAGATTCTATCAGAATCAACAAAAAAACAAATGACAAATTCAACAAACTTAAATCTATACATCTTTTCCATCTAATCGCCTACTAATTTCTTATTCAAATAAAATTTTTAACAAAATCTAATTCTTGATTCAATATTACAATTTAAAACAATGATCATTCTTTTTTTTATATTCTTATGAAATTTACTAGCACTACAAACTAATAATTTTCTCTTTTTCAGAATATTTCATTTGGCATTTGAACTATTTATAAATTAGAATATGGTTGGTAAATACGTATACTTTAAAAGTAAGTAGAAGTTTTAACATGTAATTTAACTATTTGTGATGTCTTTTTTTTTTTATAATTTAATTTTCTCATTTACTTACACCCCTAATTCATTTAAAATTAATGTTTGATTACTAACGTATTGGCAATTTTATAAACTTTTAATTATCTACTTTACCCATTTATCAATTTCATAATTATCAAAACTTTATATAATGTAGATTAATTAATTTTTGAATCTTTAAATAAAAATCTTTGAAATGTATTTGTAATTTTTTATTATTATTATTCTATTTTCTTTTTTCTTTTTTTTAGGAATTATGAAGAAGATGATGATAATCAATCCCAATGTTACAAAATTTGCGCTCTGACCCTAAATAAGAAAATCTCCTTTCTCTACTTT
This sequence comes from Altica lythri, assembly GCA_964028335.1. Taxonomy (NCBI): domain Eukaryota; kingdom Metazoa; phylum Arthropoda; class Insecta; order Coleoptera; family Chrysomelidae; genus Altica; species Altica lythri. Next base: position 64,005,467 of record OZ034801.1, read on the forward strand.
CCATTAGATTTTCGTTCTACATTCTTATTTAATATAACATAGTAACTAATATCATCTCAAATCCCCCAATTAAAATTTTTACATCAAACATTTCATTGATGTTGGATTAAAAATTATAATTTTAATCTATTTTTTTTTTTTTTTATAAATAAACACTCATTTTACAAAAACTTTAGCCTCAATTAATATTATTTGCACAGATTGTATAAACCTTTTTTTAATAAAACCATTCAATCTTAATTTGATATTTACATCTTAATACTATTATTTACAAACTTTGCTATTAATATCATCTACCCAACATCTTTATGAATTTTTTTAATTTGTAAAATTCTGTTAATCTCAAATTCCTTCCCCCTTTCTAACATTCATTCAAATATAACTTAATTTTTCTACTTTTAAACTTGTTCCCCCTTATTTAATATCTTTCCTATACATTTAATTTTCCAATACACCTAAATATCTTGCCTCTTTCTTGATATTTCCAAATATACCCAATACCTACTATATTTTTAAATTTCTTCCCCCTTTCTTGGTATTTACAAATAAACAATTTTTCTCGGAGCGCTTGTTTTATCTTTCCCAAGAAATAATTACAAAACTGCTTATCATCCACAGACAAATTTTGATTTTCTCTGTTGTTAACAATTTGATGGTGCATTATTGTTTGAATTTCTTCTACTTGTTCTGGTTTATTTTGTTTTTTCGTATGACTTAGCAATATACCACTGTCTTTAACTTTCTGAATTATTTTATTTTCACTCTTTTCTGCTTGTTTTGCTTTATATTCATCTACAAATTTCTTAATAGTCTTCTCCCTTCCTTCATCTATTTGATTTGTGTCTTCCTCTGTACTCTTCAAATTGTCTTGTTTTATGTTATTAATTTCTCTTCTAAATATCTTAGTATCTTCTTTTATTTCCTTCAATCTTTTATTAGTCTGATTCAATTTATTATTAATCTCTTCAAATTTTTTATTCATATTTTCCTTCATATCTTCCGTCATTTCATCCAATATTTTATTATTCTCATCCAATTTTTTATTATTTTCCTCTAGTTTGTTATTCATATATTCTTTCATGTCTTCTGTCATTCCATCCAATTTTTTATTCTTCTCTTCAACTTTCTCTTCAATTGTTTCATTCATATTCATAATATTTTTATCCATAGTCATCATAATACTTTTATTCATTTCTTCAAACTTCTTATCCAACTCTTTTATAATATCTTCCTTCCTTTCATCCAATTTTTCATTCTTATCCTCCAATTTCTCTTCAAATTTCTTACTATCATCTTCTATTTTCTCCAATATTTCGTTAGTCTCATTCAATTTCTTATTGTTCTCCTCTGGTTTATTATTCATATCTTCTTTTACTTCATCTAATCCTTCATTATTTTCTTCTAGTTTGTTATTCACTTCTTCTTTTAATTTCTCATTCATATTTTCTGTCATGTCTTCTTGTATTTCATCCAATTTTTCGTAAGCCTCATTCAATTTTTTATTCTTCTCTTCAAAATACTTATTATCTTCTTTGATTTCATCTAATTTCTTATCCTGCTGATCAAATCTTTTATTCGTCTCATCCAATTTTTTATTATTTTCTTCAAATTTCTTATCTATATTCATGATTAAACTTTGTATCACCTTGAACATATCAACTGAACTCTCTTCTCTTGGTTTTGCTTGTAACATCTGTTCATCTTGTTCATTTCCACCAGCATTTGCCTCTGTCTCTATTTCTACCATAGTTCGATCCTGTTCTCCCCCTATCTCTATTAAATTCTCTCCTTCTTCCATTTCTGCTTCTTCCTGTGTTTGCCCTGTTTGAATGAGCTCTTCCACTCGGTAATCTCCTGCTCCTAACACTCTCTCTTCATGTACTTGTACCGCCACACTTTCCATCTCAATCTCTCCTCCATCACTACTTTCACTCTCATCTCCTACTATCTTACCATCTCTCAATCTCATTTTTCCCTCCATATTCACAATTTATTCTATCGAGATAAATATAACTAATATGAATCACAAAAAAAAATTTCAAATCAAGTTTTCAAAAAAAAATATTTTAAAGATTAATTATTTAAATAGGCTCTAGTTTTGATTGTTTAGAGCGAAATAATAAAAAAAAATTTAACAAAATTCTCAAATTTTAATTATTTGAATCGGCTCTAATTTTGATTGTTTAGAGCCCCACGTTGGGCGCCAAAATTTATAACATGTATGAATAATAATAATATGTTTTGATAATATCAATCACTATGTTATAAAATATTCCTTACCTTTAATTAATTTTAAATTTTAAATATAAATAGTGAATAGGTAAGAATTAACTCAGTGTAATTACTTTCCAATATGATTAATTAAATATGCTACCGGCTATTCCCTTATGTCAAGGTCAGAGTTCAAATATTCAACCAAACTAGATTCAAAATCAGTGAATACACAAATTTGCAATAAAATGACTGTATAACCGCACTATCCTAGACCAACAATATTTTCTAGGCGTGAATTGCATATAAATTTCTAACCTTTCTAATTCAAAATGTGTCAAACTTCAAAGATACCGTTGATAAACCAAAACATGCATCAAATATCTATAAATGAAATATTCTGTCTTGAGTTATTAAACAATTTGGATTAAACTTAACAAAAGGTGAATAAAAATAATTTAGTTAAATACATAAAACAGTGAAATAAAAATGTTCATCAAAATTTCAAAAATCAAACACATATAAAACTCTTTATTATAACGAGTGCAAAGTTGTTACCATTTGTGTGAAGCTTCACTCCTCTTCTGGAATCAGGATTCTGTTCTTAGTAAAATCTACTTTCTTCCTCCAATACAGCAAAGATTTCAGGAAACTTTATGAAGATCAAATAATAAATTCCTCTTCAAAACCAAGCAATGGATGGCTACTATTTTCTTTGGTAAGTGTAATTAAGACTTTCTTTCTTGTTAAATATTAATTTAATCTTCTTTAACTCAATTAAAATACAGTTATACCATAAAGTGCTCAGCCCCATAAATTGAAATATCTATTTCTTCATAAAATCATATAAATTTCTCTTACCAATTGCTCTCTCTGGTTACCTTGGGATAATCTTTATACTTTAAACTGTTTTAATACTTTCTATTATCAATACTTTCAAAAAAAACTCAAAATTTCTACGGAGCAAATTTTTAATACAACTTCTCTTTCAACAACCAGAAAACAAGAGAAATATCTTCTACAAACTTCTTAACTAATTATTTATAATATAAATCTTACTAATCTCCTTTTAACTTTCTTTTAACATCCTAATTTTTACAAAAATCTTCATCGAAACTTTTTACATCCTTCCTCTTCAGAAGGTCGAAAACAAGAGAGATTCTATCAGAATCAACAAAAAAACAAATGACAAATTCAACAAACTTAAATCTATACATCTTTTCCATCTAATCGCCTACTAATTTCTTATTCAAATAAAATTTTTAACAAAATCTAATTCTTGATTCAATATTACAATTTAAAACAATGATCATTCTTTTTTTTATATTCTTATGAAATTTACTAGCACTACAAACTAATAATTTTCTCTTTTTCAGAATATTTCATTTGGCATTTGAACTATTTATAAATTAGAATATGGTTGGTAAATACGTATACTTTAAAAGTAAGTAGAAGTTTTAACATGTAATTTAACTATTTGTGATGTCTTTTTTTTTTATAATTTAATTTTCTCATTTACTTACACCCCTAATTCATTTAAAATTAATGTTTGATTACTAACGTATTGGCAATTTTATAAACTTTTAATTATCTACTTTACCCATTTATCAATTTCATAATTATCAAAACTTTATATAATGTAGATTAATTAATTTTTGAATCTTTAAATAAAAATCTTTGAAATGTATTTGTAATTTTTTATTATTATTATTCTATTTTCTTTTTTCTTTTTTTTAGGAATTATGAAGAAGATGATGATAATCAATCCCAATGTTACAAAATTTGCGCTCTGACCCTAAATAAGAAAATCTCCTTTCTCTACTTTCCATTAGATTTTCGTTCTACATTCTTATTTAATATAACATAGTAACTAATATCATCTCAATATATATATATATATATATATATATATATATATATATATATATATATATATATATATACAAGATTCCTCGGTTAAATATATTATATTAATAACTAACCCTAAACTCAGTACATCAATCTACTATTGAATACTACTATGATATAAACCAAATAAATAGTTGGTATAATTCTAATTTTTTCATCTTTCCTTTATTCCTCTTTTTCAGAAGAAAACAAATAATGTAAATATACCTACATAACAACTTATTTGTACTTACCAGGTAAGGGTATCTCAACCATTTTGGCTCCTAATTTTTGCATTGCTGGAGTTCTATTAAGCCTTTGTATTTCTCTAATAGCAGCTATAAACGTTTTTATATCGTGATTCTCTGGATCTGAGAAATAATTTACATAAAATTTAGGCCAATGAAATGGATTTTTTGACTTTAGTTTTATATATCCTACTGATTTTGGATGTACCAACATGGGCATAATCTAAAAACAGAAAATATGTTTTAAGTAAACCTAATGATAATAGTGGAAGATATATACCTGATATGCTGGAAGAGTTTCGTATTTTTTCCAAATTTTTTCGTAAGTATCATCAGGAACATTAAACATTTTACGAAATAGTAAACCATTATCTGCTGCTAAACTAGCTCCTAAAATAATTAATTCCATATCTGGATATAACGGATCTGGATCAGTTGATATATTACTTTTGAAGTAAATAAGACCTTCTACTCCACCTTAAACAGTAATGTTTAGCACTAAGTTTGAATATCTATACATATAATAAAACTGTAAAAATAAGAATTCTGTACATTAAAGATATTTAAAAAATAATTAGCGGTGGCTGTTACTACATCGATATAGAACCCGAAAATGTGTCTGTGCGCGCATCACATGAAAACTACTGATCCGATTCGAATGCGGTTTTCACAGATGTATTTGTCTTCTTTCAGCTTAACATCTGATATATAAAAATGTCTTCCCCACTCCGTGAAAGGGTGGGGGGAGAAATTTTTATACGAAAATCGACACGCCACGCGAATGACGGCGCGGGTGCATCGATATAGAACCCAAAAATATGGTTAGATTTTTTTTCCTGTCTGTCAGTCTTTATGTTTGTGCGCGCATCACATGAAAACTACTGATCCGATTCGAATGCGGTTTTCACAGATGTATTTATCTTCTTTCAACTTAATATCCAGTGTATAAAATTAATGTTATTTATAAATTAATAAATAAATAAATGCCATTTTATGTCAAAAAATTGGACAGAAATGTCAATCAAGGTGAACACGATAAATACAAGGTTTAAGGATCGTATTGAAAACACCACGTTTCGTCATTAGTAACAATGTGGTACTTTTTTTTGGCCTTGTTAATGACGTCTTTCGAATGTTGAAGTCGAAGCATTTTTTGGTCATCCGTGAGCTAGTGCAAAACAAACCGTGAACACACCTTTCTTATTTCCAAATTTCCGGTCAAAATGTGATAGATCGTGTCTTTGGGGATATTTAATTTTATTTGCATGTATCTCAATAAAAAATTAGGCTTATTTTTAATAAACAGACGCACGTTTTCGACAGTAATCACAAATATTAGCTAGCCAACATGTTCGTCGTCTTTCAGCGACTTACGATCCTCTTTGAACCGTGTAAACCACTCGTGGACTCGGCTAGGCGCTAAAAAATCATCATAAAAAACGTGTTTCAACAATGGATCCGTTTACTGCAGATCTTAATATTGTCTCTTTAATCGATCATTTTTTGACCGATGTTAAAAAGATACTGTCACTTTAAGCGCGATAACTTGGCGTGAAGTTGTTTTGTTATCATGAAATTTTGACAAAACATCATTAAAAGATATACTTATAGAACGCTAGCTCCAATAACAGATGGCGGTACTGGTATCGGATAATTCTTAAAAGACATGTTTACGTTGCGACAGATCCTAAAATAGTAGATACTTACCAATACTTGTGATTTGACCTTTGCCCTTAAAAAGAAAGTCAGTCATTTCGCTAACATTTGTTAAAATTTTATCATAAACATAGACTATTTCTTGGTTTATTTCAAACAATAATCCTAAAAATGTAGGATGATCATACATTTTTTTACCAACTGGTAAATTTTTTATAACTGGTATTCCTGAAAAAATCAAATTTAATACAGTAAGATATAAAACATTACAATTTTCTTACTGAGTTCTTCCAGATGATCTTTAGGACCAATTCCAGAAAGCATAAGAAGCTGAGGAGAATTAAGTCCGCCAGCACTTAAAATAACTTCTTTGCTCGCAAAGGCATAGTAATATTTCTTTTTTTGAGCAAATTTTACACCATAAGCTTTTTTACTATACGGGTCAATTAATATTTGCACTACTCTACTATTTGTTAATATTCTAAGGTTTGGTCTGTCTGCTACTGGACGAAGGAAAGCTTTCTCGGCACTACAGCGTTTACCATTTCTCAAATGTGCTTGAACATAAGAGACCTAAAAGAAATAAATTAAAATGGAATAATTGAGAATAAAGTCTTTAAAAACTTCATTCTCGTAGATTACACTATATATATTTATTAACCCATATTTAATGTAATTAGTGTAAAAACATACATTTTAAAATAAAAATGTATAGAAAACGATGTTTAGCCAAATTCACAAACAATGGATGTAAAAAGTAAATCAATAAAGCATGTTTAATATCTTACAAATAAAAATTCCTAAAAATAAACAAACAAAAAACTTACTCCCATTTGTTCCCTTCCATTATAATCCACATATGGATATCCAGCTTCTTGTGCTGCTTTTACCATGGCATCTACTAACTTAGTACGATATGGCACATCACTAATTGTTAAATATCCCCCCTTACCATGATACTCTGAATCACTTATTTTTATATGAGCATCTTCAGATTTCATAAAATATGGCAGTACTTCTTCGTATGACCAACCAGGATTTCCCATTTGAGCCCATCTGTCATAGTCTCGTCTGTTACCACGAACATTTATCATAAAATTAATAATTGAGCTTCCTCCAAGAACCTTACCATGAGCAAATTTAACATTTTGTTTATAGCAACCTGAAATATATTTTTTTTAGGTATTTAAGATGACCAGGATAGGAATTTTTAGCACGATAATAACATTAAAAATACTTGTTACAAAAGTTACTGAAAATCACACTCATGTTGCGGTGGTTTTGATAAACAAAACAACGCAACGAAAGGCAATAATAGAGTTACAAAATGTACAAAAACTCGCTTCTATAGATATCACTGGCACAATCAGATCGTGTCCTAGTGCGGTCTTGGATGTTATTCTAGACCTTTTTTCTTCCATTTTCAGGTAAAGACGATTTCTCTAGAAAGTGTCTATAAGTTAACAAGGACTAAAATTCGGTGATCTTACAGTATTTTTAATTTCCAAGTGTCAAAGCAGCCCAATCCAGGAAGATTATGTCCCCAGAACGAGATTTCACACTCAGGATTAATTAACGAAATTGCTCAGTTTACAAAAAAAGCCATCACTTATTATACTGATCTTCCTAAGCCATCAGAACGACTAGATATGGAAGCTACAGGTTTTAACTTTATACTCTAAATAGCCTTTGGAAACATGCCCACAATCTTCGAAGCGAAGCTTTTAGCAAAAACCTTTTGTGCTTAAAAGTGAATTAATAAAAAGCGTAAGCTAGAATATTTATTGCCTCTGATAGTCATGGTGCTTTAAAGGCTCTACAATCTATTACGTTCAAGTCTGAAACTGCAAACAGTGTCTTAAGCAACTTCCTAAACAAAAAGGGATTATCTTAAACGAGTGGGCAGATAATCCCGCAAAAAAAGGAGCTAGTAGTCGTTTAATTGGACACTGAAATATTTTTTTTTGTAAAATGAGCAAAGAAGTTAGTGGATCATGCAGATTCTGTGAGTATTCAGATGAAACTGCTGAAAATATTGTCTGTATCTGCAGAGTTATTGTTCGCCAACGGCATACTTATAAGGCAAATGTGCTCTTAAAGCCTTATCAAGATACAAACGTACGTCCTAAATGGATAGTAGTCTTCCTTAAAAGAATAGAACTTTGGACTCATAACAGATGTATGGTGTACACCAAAGATTTCTTAGAACGATGCCACGTATTTTAATGAATTTAAAACAAAAATCGAATTTGGAAAAATAAGGAGATTTGACTAAACGAAATACAACTCCAGCTGAGTTCGGTGGTGGTTTCTCTACTGGCAAATTGTGCCCAGCTCAGCCGTAGAGGGTAAGTGCCAAAATAAAGTGAGTGCGCCACCGATTTAGTACGGTTAAAATCGGAAACCCCTGATGTTCCAGGCACCACTTCACCCACTGGAGATAATTAAGTAAATTCAAAATTTTAAACGGTACTATTCGAATTGCACTATAACTGAAAATAACGATAAGTGAACTAAATAAAACTAAAATATCCACTAGACTCTTCTTTAATGAACAAAATAAGATCTAGAATACAGACTGTCAAGCCTCGTGCCTGACACACAATTGATATTTATATAATAAATTATATGAACAATTATAAAAAAAGGTAAATTTATCAAAAAGGTGTGATCACACGCAACAAAAAAAAAGACAAGGAAAAATAGCTATAGGGTAAGTCCGGGTGAGATGCCCTACAATTCGAAAAAAAATATTTTTTTAAAATGCAACATCTCTATGTCGAAAACAAATGACGGAATAGTAAAAGCAAAGTTTATTTTACATTTTACAAATACAAACAAATTAAATTATATCACATTTAACGAAAAAATAATTATTTAGTAAAAATACGACTTTGCCATCTCTCCCGACTTATAAGGGATAGATGGCACAAACTAAAATAAAATCTTAAAGATAACAAAAACACAAGAAAATGTCTTTTAATTATTTTCGGCTAAACTTCCCACATGAGTCACACTTATTTTCAAATTTGGTGCAATTTTCGTGCATCCACCGATTGCAATTAATGCAACGGATCCAGTCATCTGAACGAGTTGTGCTGTTGTAGTCTTCCAAACATCCAACACATTCGTTCTCATTAAATTCCTCGTTGATGTCGCTATCGCTGTCTTCTTTGGATTCAAAATCTTCATCTGACTCAGAGGAAGGCAATTCATGCTTGGTCTTCTTCGCTTTTTTAATTGGTTTTGAAACAGATTTAATTTTTGCTGCACCTTTACGTTTTGCAAGTCTTTCTTTTAATAATTTGGCCTTCTCTATATTTTCTGGTGAAGTTAATATTGTTGCAACATTTCTACCTCGCTTTTTTAATGCTAAAGGAATTATAGGTAAGGGTGAGATATTATCCAGAATTTTTCCAGCAGATGGAGGTTGACCAGATGATGAGGATGAGCAATATCTAATTTTTGGTGACTGTTGATGAGGAACTAATGGTGAACCAGGTCGAGGATCAGGAGATTGAAGATCAGGTGCTGAAGATGGACCAGGTCGAGGCTCCTTAGATCGACGATCAGGTACTGAAAAGGAACTAGCTTGAGGACTAGAAGATCGACATTGAAGTGCTGAAGATTGATTGGACTCAGACTCTGGTAATCGACAATTAGAACCTATTGCATTATCTTCAATAGGCCGAGCACCTATTGCAAAAGTTGCTGAAGCATCAGAAACATGATAGGCATGTTCTGGTACAGCTTCAGGGTTGTACGGAAAAATTCCCGTGGCTCTAAATGAAGAAACTGCATTGTCATTAGTTGCTGCTTTAGTCCATGCTTCGGCCAATAGTTTGCCAAATTGCAATCTGGTTATTTTTCTGCTTGGATTTGTTTTCATAAAAAGGTGACAAGCTTTGTTAAACGCAGATTTTAATGATTTGAACACCCCACGGTCTAAGGGCTGAAGGTAATGGGTAGTGTGGCTAGGCAAGCACAATAAAATAATATCATTTCTTTCCGCAAGTTCTAATACTTCGGCACTGCAGTGAGATGTATGACCATCGACGATCAACAGTGCTTTTCCTAAACCTTTTCTTGGCAGAAAATGATCTTTCAACCACAACAGAAAAATATCTGAGTTCACATACGCCGACTTCTGGTTCATGTAAATTTTTGATCCGTTGGGCATACCATCTTGGAATTCATCTTTTTTGTACTTGCCTTTAAACACACAAGCTGGGGGTAGAAAAGTGCCTTCTGCATTGCAACATGCGATAACCGTTATGGTTTCCCCCTTTTCTCCAGATGTAATTGTGGATACATCTTTTGATCCTTTTTGGGCTATAACATAACCCACTTTATTATTAAGCTGTAGACCTGATTCGTCCAAATTCCATATGGATCCCGGTAACTCGAATAAGTTGTTTCCTTCTAGAATTTCATGTAGTAGTTGAAAATAAGCCAAGACTTTTTCACGGGACATACCTTCAGCGCGGGCTACAGAAACTCCTTCAGCCTTTCTCACACACAAATCTGGGTGGCGTAACAAAAACAAATTTAACCAATCGTAACCAGCTTTTTCTTCCTCATGGTTAAACCTATGGTTTAATTTAAGTTCTACCGCAAATTCATATGCCATGGTCCTCAAATCATCTCGAGTGGGAGCAAATCCTCTCTTTTGTAGCTTTTTAATGTGAGCTACTAACTTCAACTCATTAGCCATTCCTAAAGTTCCTGTTGGTCCCATGGGTTTTTTTGATGCGTCATTATTCTGCACCCGACGCCGTAATGTCCTTGATGGTATATTAAAAGTTCTGGAAGCCAAGTTTATTCCCATACCATTTCTTACTGCGGTTATCGCTCGCTGAAGAGCATCTTCCGACCAAGAACCTCTTGTGGAACCTGGTTTTCTAATATATTTCGTAGGCATCTGAAACAATACATCAATAAATATTCATCGCATACAGACTATGAGCATGATTTTGAATTTTATTGCATAGTTTTGTATCAAATATAGTGAGGCATCTCACCCGACTAACAGTGTGCCATCTATCCCAAATACCGGGTTAGATGCCCCACCCTATAACAAAGACACTACGTAAGCTATCGGATTTATGAATAGCCCATTACATAACCTTAAACTACCACAACAAACTCTACTAAAATCACCTGTTAAATTAACTGCTTTAAAAATATACAAACATTTATATATGTATCTAAACAATTTCAAACCTGTTTGGAAAATTATAAACTTGATAACTTACGTTTATGACACACTATTGACACACTACACTTCTACTTATTAACATGTGGTATTAAATGACGAGGCGGCGTATCGGCAGCGCCATCTGTAATCGTCTAGCCAAATAGTTGCACTTTGCCATCTATCCCGGTGGGGCATCTCACCCGGACTTACCCTAACTAAAACTATGCCCGCCTTAAAACTAATGGCTTATCTGTAAATTTAATGGTTTGCCGCAGTCCTGGGCTTCACCAATACTTGGGTCAGTTCCAAAATTTAAGCCTTATCCAAAACCAAAAGGCTTGCTCCAAACACAATAATCCAAGCTCGTACCAAGTATTAGGTCAGCCACCAGAATTCCGCCTAACTCAAGGACTTATGCCCGTAACCAAAAATGTAGCCGGTAACTAAAAACCCTAAAATCGTAATTAAGCATTAACATTAGGTTAAAAAGATTTGAATGACTCCTTGAATTAATCTGATTTAATAACATTACTCTACTTTACTGACTTAAATACAATTTAGACATATTGACTGATACTTGTATAACAATGAAAGAACAAAAGTGAATTTAAATGAGTTTTACAACATTTAGAAGCTGATTTTACTGAATTTATAATTAATGATCAAAACTAATAATCAAAATGTGCTTAACAAACTTAATTTTTACTGGCTAGTCCTTACAAAATTATAACTATAACTTTAAATCAAAGTTCACATAAAATTAATTCGTAATAGTACAAAAATCAATTTCGATAGTAAAAAAAAACTAAAAGGAGTCTAGTTAAACAAAATAAAACCCTGTGGACAATACAAAAGAAATATTCATATAAAATAGGAATTTTAACCAAAAATTGATTATATGGCGTCATTAAATTATTAAAACGTAATTATAAAACTTACCTATTTAAAACAAAATAGGGTTCTTTTTTCGTGAGACGATATCCCAGTTGATAGTTGGGTAAGTTTTAGGACAAAAGAAAACAATTTCCTCGCTGCTAAATGCAATGTCGTACAAGCTCCAACCACGATGGTTATCCAAAAAAAACGAAAGGTTCCAAAAATACCAGACCCCGCTACTGTCTGTTTCATAAGGGACAAAAAGGAACATAAAGATCAAATAATCACATGGATAAAGAAGCATGTCTTACTTACCAATAGAAAATCTCAATAAAAATCCGGACAAGCCGAAATCTCCAACAAATTCACCAAAATCCAGCAAAATACCTTCTACACAGTTTTCGATGGAGACAGATGGAACTTAATTACACAAATCCAACCTACGTCGCCCCCGATGTACAGGGATGCAATCAAGTTCCCAAAAATTTTCTGATTAACACGCGTTCACTACGAGAGACAGGAGTCAAAAAGAAAGAGGGACTTCGATTATCAAACTTCACTTAGATTTGACACACTTCAGTACGAAACATGATGGCCTCTACTACGATACTGACAATAACCATGGTTAATTCAGCCAGCCACTCATGAACAAACAGAGGTTATCTGATACATTTAATCTTATTATTTTAATTAACTAACAATAAATAACCCAACATTACTTAGTTTCCCTATTTATTTTTGATACTAACAATAAAGTTAAAAATGCGACTGATCATTGGCTGCAATACACTACCGTCGGACTATTGACAAAAGAACGAAGTTGCGCTTACAAGACAGATGTAAATGAAATGTCAATAATTCAAACCATAATAACAAATAAAATCGATTTTAGCAACTACTGAATATATTTATAAATTGATAACTAACTATAAACAACTTAAATCAACCGATTTCTTACTTGAATAAACACTACAATGATAACAAATTAAGGTAAGCAATTTCGTTAGTTACTATAGTAAATTTTGACCCGTGACAACGAGGTACAGTGATCTAACCTGGGCCAATCGACCCTACATATAATCTACAATCTACTTAAAATCACAAAATTTTGTCCATCATTATAAAAAACTAAATTAAAAGATTAAACAAGTAAAGACAATAATAAAAAAAACTATATGAAAAAAACAAATAAGTTAACTTTATATGGGCTACACAAAGTTAAATATTACTGCATTTGGCACTTAAAGTGACAAATTAACACCCATTATCTAAATATTATTACAATTTTTTACCTCTACAAAAGCCATCTTGCTGTTCTGTCCGGTAACCCCAATCATAACCAGTAAATTGAAATGCTGCGCAAAAACCTGGGGTATCCGTAACAATGCTAGGAATGCCACCAGCTTCTATTAATAAAATATTCCAATCTGGATTTTCTGTTAATCTGTTCGCTAGAACTGATCCAGTTGGTCCGGAACCAATTATAATAAAATCAAATGTTTGATTATTAAATACCTTTGATCTTGGCTCTAAAATAAGAATAAGTAGTTGAGATGTTGTTAAATATAAACAATAGATTGTAAAATCGTGAATTCATACAACCACATGCGGTGAGGGTACGCGAAAAGGTCTCTTTTATTACTCTTTTATTAGCACCCTACTGGGCTCAGGTAAGGGGTGACGCGAGAGTCTGTTTAACCGTTGTTTAACATAAAAGATTGAGCCCATTAAATTTATTAATAACTATAAGATATTACGGAAAGTTTATATTTTAAATTGTAAAGATATTTTTGCAACTATATAAACGTAAGAAATAAAATATTAGTTAATGAACAATATTGAAATATTCCCCTTAAATTTATTATGTTGTTAGAAACACTCTGATCATGGGACATTTTTACCAAATATTTACAACTTTTGCAATATTTTCACTATTATTAAACATTTATTAATGTAATTAGAAAGTTTTTTTCATATTTTCGCCGTGTTCTTTGTCTCTTTGTCATTCTCCTTGTCATTCCGTGGAATTTTGTAATCGAATTTAAACCTATTTCCCGACTAACTAGAGCTCTGAAATTTTCAGGATAGCTAAGAACTGGATGACAATGCATGGTTTAAGTGTGTTTAGGCATATACATTGATTTCGAAATTTATACTGAATTGATATGAACTATGATATAAGTTGTGTATACATATTATCATTTTGAAATTTATTAAATAAGTCGTTCGTAGCTTATTTGAATAAGGGTCGGATATGAGTCCAGGTGACAGTTCTGTTATGTTATCATAATGGGATCGATTACGCGAGAGAGAAGTTTTTTTTCTGTTTTTATTTTGTTCTACATGTGAAAACAGTAATTATTATTTTAACTGTTAATAAAATAAACTAATTCAGAAAATTTTTAGAAACCTTTTTAGACGGTACTGTGGACTATGCCGTAATCTATCTCGGTAAAGCGCTATTTGCCAAGGTTGCACTTAGTAATAATTTAAAATAATTTAATTATAGTAATATGACTTATAAATCACCAAAAAAAACTTTCTACTATAAAAAGTTCTAATTATAAATTGTGATTATATTGAAATATTGTCTATAACTTCTTTGTGGCAGAATTGTATATATTTACTTTTTTAATCGGGAAATCAAAATAATAAAATAATAAATCAATATTTGGAAAATGACAGTCACTAATGAAGAGACATCCCTGCTATAAATTGAACGATATCTATAGATTTCAAATTGCGAAACTGAAGAGACATAGCCTATACTACACTGATGAGCTCAAATGAGAGCAAAACACGTGTCTGTAGTTTGGTTTTGCCCTGATATGAGTTGAATGATATTTATATCTATTTATATCTATAGATTTCAAATTGCGAAACTGAAGTACCATTTTTGGAGTGAAGATGGAGCCACTTGCGATTTGCAATTTGAAATCTATAGATATCGTTCGATTTATACCGGAGATATCTCTTCATTAGTGACTGAAGAGACATAGTCTAAACTACACTCTATACTGATGAGCTCAAATGAGAGCGAAACACGTGTCTGTAGTTTGGTTTTTGCCCTGATATGAGTTGAATGATATTTATATCTATTTCTGTCGCAGCATCCAGGTGTCTTTTAAAGTGTTAGAAATTCTAACCGACACCGTTCCAGTTCAAAACTGGAATTATTATTTTTGACAGTATATATATATATATATATATATATATATATATAATAAACAAAGTGCCAAGAAAATGCGTATTAATATAAACAAAAGGGGAAAATTATTGGGCATGTACGCAAAAAGGATCATAGGATTACGAGTAAGAATGGTAACCGCAGACATGCATGTTTCTGGCTCATTAGCCGTCATCAGTGCGGCATAACCAAGTAGGGCATTGCACTTGGCTAGCAAAAGTGTTGGGTACTTGGGAGCAAAGGATGTTGGGGAAACATGTGTAAAGAAACATAAAAACACAAAAACAACGAAAGCTCACACAGGAGTCCTATCGCCATTTTGTGCTTTCGGCCAGCTGTGCCAATGGGTTTTCGGCTAGCAACTAGCGTCGCAACGTTGGCGAAACGGACTCATTGTGTTTGAGTCGTTCTAAGCCCAGGATATGAAATAAACAAAGTGCCAAGAAAATGCGTATTAATATAAACAAAAGGGGAAAATTATTGGGCATGTACGCAAAAAGGATCATAGGATTACGAGTAAGAATGGTGAAACACAAAGGGTGCCAAGTATGCGTATTTATGATACCCCTTTTGTTTATCATAAATACGCATACTTGGCACTGATGACGGCTAATGAGCCAGAAACATGCATGTCTGCGGTTACCATTCTTACTCGTAATCCTATGATCCTTTTTGCGTACATGCCCAATAATTTTCCCCTTTTGTTTATATTAATACGCATTTTCTTGGCACTTTGTTTATTTCATATCCTGGGCTTAGAACGACTCAAACACAATGAGTCCGTTTCGCCAACGTTGCGACGCTAGTTGCTAGCCGAAAACCCATTGGCACAGCTGGCCGAAAGCACAAAATGGCGATAGGACTCCTGTGTGAGCTTTCGTTGTTTTTGTGTTTTTATGTTTCTTTACACATGTTTCCCCAACATCCTTTGCTCCCAAGTACCCAACACTTTTGCTAGCCAAGTGCAATGCCCTACTTGGTTATGCCGCACTGATGACGGCTAATGAGCCAGAAACATGCATGTCTGCGGTTACCATTCTTACTCGTAATCCTATGATCCTTTTTGCGTACATGCCCAATAATTTTCCCCTTTTGTTTATATATATATATATATATATATATATATATATATATATATATACAAAAGGGGTAAATTAACGGGCATGTACGCAAAAGGATCATAGGATTACGAGTAAGAATGGTAACCGCAGACATGCATGTTTCTGGCTCATTAGCCGTCATCAGTGCGGCATAACCAAGAAGAGTATTGCACTTGGCTAGCAAAAGTGTTGGGTACTTGGGAGCAAAGGATGCAGGGGAAACATGTGTCAAGAAATACAAAAACAACGAACGCTCACACAGGAGTCCTATCGCCATTTTGTGCTTTCGGCCAGCTGTGCCAATGGGTTTTCGGCTAGCAACCAGCGTCGCCACGTTGGCGAAACGGACTCATTGTGTTTAAGTCGTTCCAAGCCCAGGATGTGAAACACAAAGGGTGCCAAGTATGCGTATTTATGATACCCCTTTTGTTTATCATAAATACGCATACTTGGCACCCTTTGTGTTTCACATCCTGGGCTTGGAACGACTCAAACACAATGAGTCCGTTTCGCCAACGTGGCGACGCTGGTTGCTAGCCGAAAACCCATTGGCACAGCTGGCCGAAAGCACAAAATGGCGATAGGACTCCTGTGTGAGCGTTCGTTGTTTTTGTATTTCTTGACACATGTTTCCCCAGCATCCTTTGCTCCCAAGTACCCAACACTTTTGCTAGCCAAGTGCAATACTCTTCTTGGTTATGCCGCACTGATGACGGCTAATGAGCCAGAAACATGCATGTCTGCAGTTACCATTCTTACTCGTAATCCTATGATCCTTTTGCGTACATGCCCGTTAATTTACCCCTTTTGTTTATCATAAATACGCATACTTGGCACCCTTTGTATATATATATATATATATATATATATATATATATATATATATATATATATATATTGTATGGAAGAGAAGCTAAACAAAAGCTAAGTAATTTTTACACTGTAGGGAGTTTGTCGTTAAATTTTGTGATCAAGTTTACACTGTACCTCATGGCCTCAAAAAGCTATATTTCGAATATATAGGTACAGAATATATAAATAGACAACAACAAAAATTGGTTTATAAGTGCATGCGCCACTGTTACTGTAAACCGATAAACTGTCAGCAACCCTCAAGAGTAAGACGAACGCGACGAATTTTTCAACGAATCACCTGTCGCTGTTTTTGGTCTATCTGTAATTACGTGAAGTCATAATTATTAATTGCTTATATATGGGGCGCTTACAGAATAACTTTTGGTTTATTTATACTATTAGAACTTACCTCCTATTCGATTGATGAAATAATTTTCAATAATAACTAAATCGGATGGTACTATATTTACCGTGAGTAATCCAAGAATAATAATTTGATAGTTCATACTATAATCAATACTTGTTGTTCTATTAAAGCTACAAATAAAAACATTATTAAATATAACAAATAATTGGAAGTGAACTTTAATTACTTAGTTTAATTAGTAATTATTGGATTAACATGTTTGAATTAATATGTACATATTATTACACAACAATTAATTTGTTTGTTTATAAATAAAATTGTTACATAATAAACCCATTTAAATGATTCATTCGAAAAAGGTAAACTGGTATAAACAATCGCGACTATGTTGAATTTATAACTAGCTTTGCACCATAAACAAAATATATTTTGGTAGGTATGAACTTAAATGGTTTCCCTTACATATTTAACATGTGAATATATTTATTGTATTAAAAAATGCGGTTTAGTATAGTTTATTAAATTTGGATATATAGTAATATTAATGTTCTACTTTCTCTGGTTAAAATATAAATATTTTTCTGGAAATTGTTTTGAGTACAATCTATGAAATCGATCTAAATAATAAATTCATTTCAAAACAGTCTCAATTAGATAACATTATTATTATTTAATTTAAAACTTTTAGATTGCAATATTTTACTTTCTTGTGAACTAGTTACATAGAGTATTATTTAACGGTTAATTGATTACTTCCAAAATAAATAAGCTATGATTATTTACAACACATAAAAAAATACTAACGTAAAAATTGATCTTTTTTTTGAAAATATTACGCCCATGACACTGGTTCGAAATGGTAGGCAGATTAAAAAAAATGCAAAACAAATGCTCTAATAAATAAAGACAAAGGATCACAATTATACATGCTGGATCCACAAAAGGATAAATTTCAAATGGATTCTATTACCAAAAAAACATAAAGGATTCAAGTTTGGTCTAGCGAGGGATACTACTGCTGAACGCTTTGAAAATTGGTTCAAAAACTACTTGTTAGCAAATATATCGGAAAAATGAAGTGCTAAATGGTGCAAATAATAAAAAGGAAATTCAAGAATATTGGTTTAGAAGTGAATTTCATTTTCAAAAGTGTTACAGCAAAGCTTACTTTTAAGAAAAAGAAGGCGCCCAGTAAGGTGTTGAAACTACGGTGAACTAAGCTATATAAAAAACACTCCGCGAGGAGCAGAATGAGGGAAAACTCGTCTTAGTTAAGGTTGTGCCTCTGTGCTGGAGGAGCAACAAGAAAACGATCCCGTTCTAAAAGAGATTCGGGAATGGAAAAGAGTGGACCGCCGTTCGTTGATGAGAAAGATATTCTTATCCTCTTCTTCTTTAAAAGTATATTGGGCCCAATGAAACTATTTCATTTTGTTAAAAGGGCAGAGAAACAAGGAACCAAATAGTGGCCCCAAGAAATGCTGTACCAAAATTTGTAAACAGATAGGTACATAATGATAGTTCATAGTATCATGAAAACGCTGCAAAAGGTCCGAGATAGATTTTACTGGGTAAATTGTACTAACGATGTTAAAGATTGGTGTCTTAAATGCACTACATGTGCGGTCAGTAATGGTCCGCATCAAACACAAAAGGCACAAATGCAGCAATATCTGGTCGGAAATTCGTTTGAAAGAATCGCAGTAGATGTATTGGGGCCACTTTCACAGAGCGGTGTAGAAAATAAGTACATCTTTGTTGTAATTGACTACTACACTAAATGGGTTGAAGCCTACGCAGTTCGCAATCAGGAAGGCGCCACTTTAGCAGGTATATTAGTTGAAGAATTCGTAAGTCGTTTTGGGGTACCACTAGAATTACATTCAGACTAAGGGAGAAATTTTAAGAGAAAGTTGTTTCAAGAAGTTTGCCAAAGATTAGGCATCCACAGCGATGCGCCCTCAGTCTGATGGAATGGTGGAACGAATGAATCGGACTTTAACCAACTACATGTCAAAAGTGGTCAGAGTGTCAGAGGGATTGGGATCGACATATTCCCCAATTTTTAATGGCAATTTGATCGGCCATTAACGAATCAACAGGCGAAACACCTGCGAAGGTCCTGTTCGGTAGAGAAATGAGGCTACCATGTGACTTGATGTTTGGTTGTAAACCTGGTGAAGAAGTGGCCCGTGAAGAATAGGTCGCCGACCTTTAGAATAAAATAAAGAAATTGTTACAATTTTTCCTTCGTAGGTTCGGGATAAGTGATAACAGCAGACAAACTGAACAATTTATTGGTAAACACAACCAAATAACAATTTTCCTAAACTAATTTACACAACTTTAATACAGTTACAATGAATAATTCAATCACCATTATTATTTATCGCCAACTATTACATTACAACAACTACTGTCTCTCCGTCCAACGCAGTCCTTATATATAAAATTAATCCTTTTAGAACGTCTCTGACATTACATCTAGAAGAAGAAAATTCTCGAATTATTTCGACGTTCTAACAGCTAGTACTACACGGTTCGATCGATCGGAAGATTCTAGGAACTGCCCATCTGTCTCGCCTACTTCCTGAGTGACAGGTCCGGCCTGGTTCGTAACACTACCTCATTCTTAAAGTTGTTTGACTCAAACAACATTTATTCTATACTCCATTCCGGAGGGTCACGTCCATTATAGGGGCTCAACCTTTCGATGTCGACGACTTTCGGTTTGCTTCTCGGTGACAGTTGGATCCTATAGACTAGGTCGTAAATTTTCTTCTTAACCAAATAAGGTCCCTCTCAAGGTCGTTGTAGTTTAGGGCAATATCCTCTTTTTCTCTGTGGTTGATATAACTATACTGCATCGCCTTCTTTAAAGGATGTTGACGTCGATTTTCTGTCAAATCTGACCTTTATCCTGTCACTTGTCATCTGCAGTTTTAAATTGTCAGAATCGTGGACACTCCTTCGGCTCGCTTTAGGACCCTTCTTCGAGGAACACATATTACAGCGCTTGCACCACTCTTCCACCTCCTGGCGACAGTTTACCCAGTAGTATCTTTCACGTACTTTGGCCAATGTCTTAATCACTCCAAAGTGTCCTCCGGAACGGTTATCATGGAGCTCTTTGAACACGTTTTAAACGCATGCTCTTGGAAGAACGGTCTGGTAACGGACCAGTTTTCCATCTGGGCTTTCCCGCTTTCGAATGATTAGGTCATCTAGGATACACAGTGAGTCCCACTGTAGCCAATAACCCTTAACTGGTTGACCATATTCCGCGACTTCCTGCCACTGCGGCGTTGCTCCTTCGTTGATCCATTCTCGGATTAACTTTAGGTCTGGGTCCTGATTTTGTGCATCTTTCACCTTGTTCTTTGTTAATCCGTCATCACGGATAGTCGTTATCTGCTGAATACTTTCTTGCGTAACGTTCGCACATTCATCATCAGGTATAACCGTAATCTGCGAAATACTTTCGTGTGCAACATTCGCACATTCGTCATCGGGTATGCACCATCTGTCTCTTGTTTCTTGATGCTCGCAAAAATTGGAATTCTTCTCCAGTGGTGTTTTCAGAACGGGAGTACGTGAGGTAATCTTCTGTTTCGCTGGTAAGCAACGTTAGCTCCCATTATCGTTCGTGTAGCTTCCGTATCGACAGTGAATCTACTTAGACGGACCATTACATTGACTGAACAGAGTTTTTCTGTACTCATTTGTTCAGGTTCGGATGCAGTGTGTCGCCAGTTCCACCTATCCTCCAATCTCGATCGAGACCAGCAGTCAAGCTTTAGATGACCTTTTCGTCCACAGTTGAAACATTTTGGCCGTCCCTTCCTGTAATTGGTTGTTAAGCGTTTCTTCAAGCGGTTCAAAACTTTTTTTACGGCTAACAACGTTTGATTTAGATCATCTTTTGTCTCTTTCGCTATCATCCTTACATGATGGACCTTATGATACTGGTGGGAGGCATTTTTCGCTGTTTCAAACTCTAGCGCATGAACAAGAGCATCCTTCAATGTTTGGTGACGTCCCAGCGTCAACGTTAGCTGCATGTCCGCGTCCTTCACTCCATCGATGAAACTGCTCACACACAGCTAATGGCTGAATTCTTCCGGTGCATCTGGATAGGCAAATCTGACCAGTCTTTCGATATCAGCCCCATACTCCTGCAGAGTCTCGGATGTTCATTGCATTCTCAATTTTAATTGGCTCTGATAGACTTGCTTTAGGTAGTGACTACTATACCTAACTTCTAGGGCTAATACTACTGCTTCATAGTTGCGCTGTTTCTCAATCGGTAGGTATAATTTGCAATATTTCGGAAGCTTTTCCCCTCAAGGCTAACATAAGAGCTGTTGCTTTTTCCTCGTTGCTCCAGCCGTTACTTTCTGCAGCCACTTCAAACTGCCTTCTGTAGATGTTCCAGCGGGTTTCACCATCAAACGTAGGGGATGAAGATGGAGTCACAATCGTAAGTGGAGCAGAATTTCTTACATTCTGTCCCTCGAGTCGAAGAATAGCTGGTTTCGTTTCTTGGATTTGCTGTAGAAGCTTTTCCTTGGTTTTCTTTAACTTTTCTTCTGTTGCTTCAATTTATTCATGAAATTCCTGTTTACTAACTTTATTTTCTTTCAGATCAACAAATATTTTTTCATGAACATTTCTCGTTCTTCCTTTCTGCGGTGTTCTTTACCCTCACTTTCTTCCTTTTTGCGTTGTTCTTTAACCTCTCTTTATTCATTTCTGCGCTGTTCTAGACGCAGTTCCATAGCTTCACGTTCTTGTATTTTCTCGTCTCGTTCTCCTTTTCTGCGCTGTTCTTGACGCAGTTCCATAGTTTCACGTTCTTCTTTTCTGCGTTGTTTTTCAGCCTCTATTTTCTTTCTTTCTGCGTTGTTCATCAGCCTTACGTTCTTCCTTTTTGCTCTGTTCTAGACGCAGTTCCATATAGCTTCCAACATTTTCCCAATTTCTTCCATCTCGTCGTAATTAGTAGTTCTTGTGTTTACCATAGAATTTGACGTCTTCTTTTACTTATCCCACTTCTGACACAAATTGTTATAATGTTTCCTTCGTAGGTTCGGGATAAGTGATAACAGCAGACAAACTTAACAATTTATTAGTAAACACAAGTAAATAAAAAGACCTTATTTTAACCCTTACGCACACATACACGTATATGTGTAAACTCAAAAATTACTGCATATATTTTTTGCCTGATATATATCAAGAATATGTTCTAGTTTCGGGTTTAAATCATCTAATTTCTTAGTAATTTTTTTTAAGTAATTGTTTTTGTAAATTTATCTAAAAATTAATAAAATTTAATATATTGCTTTTAAAAGAAATAAATATAGAAATATCTTCCATAGTGGTGGTAAAACATATTGAATAATACAAAAATACAGAAAAATTTATGTGTATTATTATAACAGTCTGAATAAAATGCTATCAAACATTCTTAAGCCAAGATAAACTGAAAAGAAAGGTCAAAGGAGTATCAGGTTAGTCTTTGTCAAAAAAAAATGTTTCTAAATTATACGAGAAATACGTCAATCACGAGATCCTAAGCTACCTTGAGACACAAAACCTTTTAAGTAACAGGCAATATGGTTTTTGCCAACAAAGGTCAACAGCCGATCTGCTAGCATATGTACCTCATGTCTGGAGTGATACCATCCACCGCTATGGGCAAACTCAAATAGTATCACTAGACATCTTAAAAGCATTTGATCAAGCGTGGCAGGAAGCTCTTTTGAACAAACTGTGTTCACACGGACTCTCACCAAACCTTTGTAGATGGATATTCAACTTTCTCTCCAACAGACACATCTAAGTTGTCATAGATGGACATTCCTCCAACCTTTACAAGATCAACGCTGGAAATCCCCAAGGATTGGCAAGATTTGAGAATTGTTGACGAGTGGGGAAGAAAGAATCTTGTTAATTTCAACACTTCCAAGACAAAGACATTTTGCCTATCCAATAAGAGGCAAACATACGACTTATCCATTACAATGAATGAGCAGACACTAGAGGCAAGCGACTCCATTACGTTGGTAGGTATAACGATCTCCCAGGACTTACTATGGAACGAACATATTGCATCCATAGCAACTGCAGTAGGAAAGAAATTAGGCTTTCTGTTTAGAACACGGAAGTATTTCTCTCCATCCAACTTAGCTACTCTTTACAAAGCCCAAATACGACCTAATCTGGAATACTGCTCGCATGTATGGGGTTCGGCAGCTCCATCAAGGCTCAGAGTTCTTGATGCAATACAGAGAAGAGCAGTTCGACTAATAATAAACGACACCAGTATCACCAAAAATCTAGCCCCATTGTCCCACCGAAGAGCAGTGTCTGATATCTCCTTGTTTTACCGATACATAAACGAATTTTGCTTAGAAGAACTCCGCTCTATAGTGCCTCCAGAGCATCCAGAGCAACGCGACGTGCCAACTCCATGCATTCTTATACTGTTCAATGGCTGACATCGAGAACGGATTGATTTGATCGTTCCTTTGTCCCCAGGGTCTCCAGATTGTCTAACTCCTTACCTTTCCACGTCTTCCCCACTCGTTCTTACTTGCAGGCCAGTAAATCTCAAATTAATTAATTGTCTCTTCTGCCGCAATAGATGTTCTCGGTACATTTATATTTAGGTCCATACATACGAGGACATCCTTGATAAAAAAATATATACAATTTTATTGTTTTTTTAAGTATTAAAAGATCAATCCTACTACCTGTCATTTTGAGAATGATTCAGGTATAATTTTAAAAGTGCCGAGTTACAATATCCGATTTACGAAAACACCCCTTCAGATATAGTAATTAAAAAAATTCTTGGATTATTCAATAAAACTATGAGGAACTTTGCAAAGACAGAAAATCCAAAAATTAGGAAATTATTTTAAAATACTTTATACAATTTATTTAGGTAACAAACTTTAAAGCGATTGATATATGACCATTGGCAACTTCCTTCCAACGACCCAAATATACCATGCTTATTCAAAATTTCACTTTTTAAATGCTAAGAAAAACTTTTATACAACCAAATGAAATAAAATAAATTTTAATATTGTTGTGAAAAAATTGTCAAAAACCATACCAGCACCCTGCTGACAAATTTATCCAAAATTAATATATTTGTAGGATTAACGATACTTTTATAAGAGGTTTGAACTAATTAAAACACATTTGTATTTAGATTTAACATTATATTAGGTACGTAAATATCTAAAAAAACTAAACCAAACAGAAATCGGTTAAATTTTAAATTCAAAACATTTCGAAAGCAAATAAAATTATGATTATTTAGAACAATTGATGTTATTCAATTTTAATTATAGTTTTAAGAAAAAAAATAAAAATTTAGCTGTTTAATAATAACACAGGGGAACAATATAAAACTCACTTTCGTACTTAAAGATCAGACGAAATTGATCGATCTGCTTAGTCCATATCTAGAAGAAGAATTGCTGTATCGTGCCAGGATATTGAGATATATTAACCTAAAATGACAAAAACGCTATTGTTGCCATAGTTTTATATCTAGACAGCGCGTTCAAATTCAAGCATGAACTTTAGTGCGAGAGAGAAAAAGTTCGACTTAGTGTTTGCTGCTTAAATATTCTTAAATTTAAGTATGTTCCTAATTAAAGTGTATCAAGAAAGACACGTGGTTGGTATGCTCCATCCATTAAAAAAGGAAGCAAACAGAGCTTCAATCTCTGGCACTGAGTGATTTCGATCTCTGGCACTAGGTTAACGAGCTTAAATTATAAGTCAATAGTTATTACCCATATTAAAGATTATGTAGATTTGCGATTTATTTCTCAAAAAACTACAATTATAACTTAAAATTGCTAATATTTTGTAAAATTTTTAAAAAGCGTACTCCTTTACATTTGTAACCTCGAATTCCTTAGATGTTAATTGTTGCTCGATTGGATGTTGTTCGGAAATTCTTGGCAAATAAAAGGCGAACGGCACTCAGGGTTTAGTAGGAGAGCAAGTCGTAGGTTCGCGAGCAATAGCAGAGAGACACTAAAATAATTAAGATGTTAAACAAAAGAGGGCGCCACTTAAATTTTTTTTATATAAAAGGATTGAAAGTTAAGAAACCTTGATGTAAATAATTTAGTATATTAAATTAACGGTAATATTAGATAAAAGAGCTTAGAGAGCTGAGCCTTACTATTTATAACATAATAAAAAAACAAAAGTTACTTACCATCGGTATCTTATATGCTTAACTTCAGTATTTGGTTCAGTAATGATATTGTTATATTATCAGAACAACAGGTATCGGTAAGATAAAATAAAAAATCGAAATGAAAATTAACAATACCAATATTTATTGAATAAATAGGTAGGTGATTAAAAAGAAAAAATGATTTACAAAAAAAATGGTGAAAAGAACAAAGATTAGTAATAACTAATCAAGAGAAAACATAAGATGGTTACAATACGACAATAAAATACACATTAACACTTTTCATGTTGTTATAGTACTTAAAATATATGCTTAAGATGGTATACTTAATCCTCTTATAGGATATCATCAATTATTCCTGTTATTAAAATTTAAAGAAAATATTTAAATTAAGTTAAACTGAAAAAATGTTGAAATTTCAGGATTATAAAGATGTGTTATTGAATAACTCGAGTTATCAAAAAAAAGTATTCATACATTTATTTATTTATTTATTTATTTATTTATTTATTTATTTATTTATTTATTTAGATATTCGGGATACAAACAGAAAATCCACTACAGTATCCACACAATTAAATTAACAATATTTTAAAAGAAACCTATAATATACATGGTGCCTAAAATAAAAATAAATAATAATTTGAAATTAACTAATATCGCAATAATTTATAAGTTATAAAAATAAGTTTTTAAAACTTTTTTGGTTGTTATCAAAGAAGAATTAAAAATATCGAAGTCTTTGGCTAGAGTATTACCCCATTTAACACATCGACACAAAGGAGAGTTCTGTGAACAATTTGTTCTCCTAAAAGGTAAATTAAATAATTCATGTGCTCTTACTGTTCTGTTTGGGACATTTAAGCAAATTGTCGATAATAATGACGGACAATTTATTATGTGAGTTATTATTTTTTGTAAAAATAAAACATCTGATATGTTACGCCTATGTTCCAAAGATACAAATTGAAAGTCTCGTCTAATTCGCAAAACATCAACACTATCAGTAACTTGTATACCTTGTTTAAAAGCAACGAGTTTTAAAAATCGATTTTGAATACGCTCTAATCGATAAACATATTGTAACGAGCGAGACTTCCCTTAGTACGCCCCTGTCGCCCTCCAGGTAAACAACGCGCTAATTCTCGAACAGATGATCGAGAGACTTCCTTCACTATACGCGGCGCCTGCAGACTTTCTAGAAATTGTTACCGAAAGACGTTCTGGAAGCGGTGAACAGGTATATAAGCGGAGAGCCACGACCCACGGGGAAGTAAAAAGTTAACAGCGACAGTCTAAATATTCGAACGAGCTGCGAAGTGCAAATAAATAGTGAATATAAATCGGAGTTAATTGTTGTACATAAATTAGTGTGTTATAGTTAGTTTAGTTATTTAGTTATAATTCGTTTAGTTTGTAGTGTGTAAATAAATTAGACATTTTCGTTCAGCAGTGATTTTATTTTGAACCCCTAGAACGTAACAATTGGTGTCAGGTATGGGGTAAATTAAACTGCTGTGTTAATTTAAATTGTGGACTTCATTAGTGAATATTTTGTATGCCAGTTACGAGATCACAGACGAAGAAAATGGATCAGGCGACAATGGAATTTTTCAAGCAAGCCCTTGAAAAAATGAGCTTGAAAATGGAGGAAAACACAAATAAAATGGAGGAAAATATTAGGAAAATGGAAAATAAAATGGACGAAAACACAAATAAAATGGAAGAAAATACTAGAAAGATAATGGATGAGAATACCCAGAAAATGGAGAATAAAATGGAAGAAACCACTAAGAAAATGGAAGATAATTTGGGAGATAAATTGACATTCATTGAAAATGAGTTGAAGAATAATTAGATTGGAAGCGTAAAAGACGAAATTGGAAGCGTAAAAGACGAAATGGGAAACGTAAAAGACGAGATGGGGAACGTGAGCGATAAAATTGGAAAATTTGAAGACAGGGTTGGAAACATTGAAGGCAGATTGGTTAATATAGAGGAAGAAATGCAGGTAAAATTGGAAGAACAGGTGAAAACCATGGAAGAGCGATTGAGTAAGAACTTCAGCAAATATTGTTCTGTTAAGCTGGGAGAACGGGGTGAGCCAGGTCGAACAAAGATCAAACCTTTAACTTTTGATGGCAAATCACCCTGGAGCACATATCAGAAACAATTTGAAGCAGCAGCCAACGCCAACTGCTGGGACGATGAAGAGAAAGCAACTGCCTTAATTGTTGCATTAAGAGGAGACGCACTGAATATCCTTCAGACCATTCCTGTAAGTCAACAAGGTGATTATAAGACTCTGACAAGTAGACTGCAAACGAGATATGGTGATGCACATCTACAACAAGTGTATCACGCACAAATCAAGAGTCGCCATCAGAAGAGCGCAGAAACCTTGCAGGAATTCGAAGCAGACATAGCAAGGTTGGTAAGGCTAGCCTATCCTTCAGCACCGGACAGCTTCCTAGAACAACTTGCTGTCCAGACCTTCGTCGATGGGTTGAGAGACACGGAGACTCAGCAGACGTTGCGGTTGGCCCGACCCAAAACTCTAGATGACGCCCTGGCCCATGCCCTAGAATTTGAAGCTGCTAAACAAGCTTCTCACAGAGGACAGAGCAAAGTGAGACAGCTTGATGATTCGCCAGTCTGCGACGAGAGTATTGAAGACGTAGTTCGCCGAGTTCTCCAGGAGAAACGTAATGGTGGACCAAGATGCTGGAACTGCGGCGAAAGAGGACACATTCGGCGTAACTGCAAGAAGCCGTTTAAACCACAACGCCAAGAACAGGAAAACTAAAGCGGGTTGGCAAGAAGGGGCATAAACCGACCTGCCACGACAATGCCCCTGAGGTTATTATTCAGGCCATCTCTCCAAGTGTTTATGTCGACGGTAAAATTAATGGGAGGTCCGTAAAAATGTTAGTCGACACTAAGCCGAGTGTAGTTGAAGGAAATGGAAAAACCTTACCAGCGATGGTTCGTTTACGGACTGCAACTGGAGAAGACGTGCCAATACATGGAAAGAAGAGGATCGTCATCAACATTGGGGACAGGTCTCTCGAACATGAGGTGCTGGTGGCAGATATCATGGAGGAAGTCATCTTGGGAATGGATGTCATTAAGGGTTATGGCTTCCAGATGGATATGAGAAACGATGTTCTGAGGATCGGAAGTCTGGAAATTCCATTCCTGGGATGTGAAGATATCACGACTCGAGTCTTACTCAGCGAAGATGTTCACCTACTTGGACAGGCGGAAACCATAGTGAAGGGGTATTTAGATAGAGACCTTCGAGATAGCTGTATAAGACTCATCGAACCAGCCAGTGAGAGTAACCTCGGGAAAGGACTGCTAGTCGGAAAAACTTTGGTGAGAGGCGGAAACGAAGTTCCTGTGAGAATGTTGAACACCAACATGTACCCTGTGATCTTGAAGAAAGGTACGATCCTGGGAGAAAGCTGTTCCGTGCTTTGTGTGACAGGAAGCGTTCAGGATGTGAAGAACCCGCTACCAAGAAGCGAGAGAAGTTCGAAGAAATTATTTGAGACATTGGCTTCTTCCTGCACAGAACTTGCACCAGAACATATTAGCAAGGTGAAGAAACTGATTCATGAATACAGTGACGTTTTTGCTATGGACAACACTCAGATGGGTAGGACGAATGTTGTGAAGCATTCTATCAATACCGGAAGTTCAGATCCCATTCGCCAACAACCGCGAAGGCTTCCCATAGCAAAGAAAGAAGAAGCAGAAAATATAATCAAGGACATGCACGAACAAGGAATAATAGAGCAATCTGATAGTCCTTGGTCATCACCTGTGGTTTTGGTGAAGAAGAAAGATGGCAGCACCAGATTTTGTGTCGACTATCGTCGTCTGAACGAAGTCACCAAGAAGGATTGCTACCCCATTCCAAGGATTGACGACACTTTGGACACGCTTTCTGGCTCGAAATGGTTCTCCACGCTGGATTTGAAGAGTGGATATTGGCAGGTGGAATTGGATCCCAAAGACAAAGAGAAAACAGCTTTTACTATTGGGACAGGATTGTGGCAGTTCACAGTAATGCCATTTGGTCTTTGTAACGCACCTGCAACTTTCGAGCGATTAATGGAAACCATTCTTTGAGGATTGTCATGGAAGACGTGCCTAGTTTATTTGGACGATGTCATAGTATTTGGCCGGACATTCGACGAACACCTGGAGAATCTAAGAGACGTCCTTGAGAGGCTACGCACTGCAAATTTAAAACTCAGTCCAAAGAAATGCCACCTCTTCAGGAAAGAAGTGAAATATCTAGGACATGTAGTATCTGCAGATGGCATCAGTGCTGACCCAGATAAAGTCAAGGTTGTACGAGAATGGCCAGTACCACGGGACAAGCACCAAGTAAGAAGTTTTCTTGCTTGTGTACGTACTACAGAAAGTTCGTCTTTGGATTTGCTGACATCGCGAAGCCTCTAACAAGACTGACGGAAGATGGAAGGGACTTCAAATGGGATACCGAATGCGAGGATGCTTTCAATCGACTAAAGCAAGCACTAACAACAGCTCCTATATTAAGTTATCCTCAGGCCAGTGGAAGGTTTATATTGGACACGGACGCAAGCAACACGGCCATAGGAGGCATATTATCCTAAATTCAGAATGGCCAAGAGAAAGTTATAGGATATTTCAGCAAGGTCCTGTCGAAGCCTGAGCGTAACTATTGTGTTACGAGAAGAGAACTTCTCGCCGCAGTCAAGTCCATGGAACATTTTTATAAATACTTGTACGGTCGCGAATTCCTTCTAAGAACAGATCATGCTGCTCTGAAGTGGCTTCTACAATTCAAGAACCCAGAAGGTCAGGTTGCGAGATGGATAGAAAGGCTGCAGGAATATCATTTTTCTGTGGAACACCGGGCCGGAAAGTCACATGGCAACGCTGACGCATTATCTAGGAGACCTTGTCCTTCCGACTGCAAACACTGCAGCAAAGCAGAAGAGAAGGAATTCTGTTTAAGAACAACCGTAGTGGATCTGGATTGGCTGCCAGAATCCCTGAAGCGAGACCAAGAAGGTGACACCGAACTAAATATGTTGCTTGACTGGAAAGCAAAAGGACAGAGACCAAGATGGGAAGAAGTGAGTCACCTGAGTCCTAGGGTCAAGTCCTACTGGGCGCAGTGGGACTCCATCATTTTAGAGGATGGATTGTTGAAGAGGTCCGTCGAGAATGACGAGGGTACTGCAGCCAGGACTCAGCTGATAATTCCCCGGAGTCGGACGACAGAAGTATTGGAGAAACTTCATAATGGAACCTCCGGTGGACACTTCGGCATCAAGAAAACGTTGGAAAAGATCAGAGAACGTTTTTACTGGGTCAACTGCAAAGAAGACGTCAAGGACTGGTGCCGAAAATGTAGACTTTGTGCTTCAACGAATGGCCCAAGAGAAAAACGACGAGCGCCAATGAATCAGTATAACGTAGGCAGTCCTATGGAAAGAGTTGCTATAGACATCGCAGGCCCATTCCCAGAGACCGACGATGGGAACAAGTACATATTGGTGGCGTCGGATTACTTTACCAAATGGGTTGAAGCACATGCCATCCCAAACCAAGAGGCCTCGACAGTGGCAGACGTGCTGATAAAAGAGATGTTTAGTCGGTTTGGAGTGCCACTGGAGCTACATTCTGATCAGGGACGAAATTTCGAGTCTGCCCTATTCCAGAGCATTTGTGAAATACTCGGAGTCAAGAAGACCAGGACAACGCCTCTTCACCCACAGTCAGATGGCCTAGTCGAAAGAATGAATAAAACTGTGGGAAAATATTTGGCTAAAGTGGTCTCTGACCATCAAAGAGACTGGGACCGGTACCTTCATCTGTTCACCATGGCCTATAGATCAGCCGTGCAAGAGTCTACTAGAGAGACACCAGCTTGTGTCATGTTCGGCCGGGAAATAAGATTACCCTGTGACCTAGAGTTTGGATGTAAGCCCGGAACAGAGATAGCTGGTGAGGACTACGTGAGCATATTGAGGGGCAGACCACACTACATTCATGAGAAGGTCCGACAAAACATACAAATTGCTAGTGACCGAATGAAGACCCGCTATGACAGCAAAGCTACAGAAGGTGGTTTCAACGCTGGAGATTTGGTCTGGCTGTACAACCCCCAGAAGAAGAGAGGATTATCACCTAAGCTACAGAGGAATTGGGAGGGTCCATACAGAGTGGTAAAGAGGATCAATGATGTAGTGTACCGTATACAAAAACAACCAAGGGGCAACAGGCGCGTGGTCCATGTAAATCGGTTGGCGAAATACGAGGCGGACTACGACGAACAAGACGAGACCCATCTGAGAAGGACGACCAGCCCAGAGCATGTTGAGATGAGTTTCGACCAGTTCATGGAGAACTATGGTGGAACTGGGAAGGCACGATTCGGAGTTACCACCGAGCAGCAGCAGGACCTCTTCTCTGTGCCTGGAGATTATTCCCTAGCCCATTGTGTCGCCGAAGATCTGCGTATGTCCAGGGGAATAGCATTAGTCTTCAGGAAGAAGTTTGGCTGTGTATCTGAGCTCTCCAGACAACAGCCCCATCCCGGAAAAATTCTAAGTCTCACTGACGGTCATCGTCACCTCTTCTACATGGTGACTAAGAGGTTTTCCGATCACAAGCCTAGCTATAGAAGTATGTGGAATACCTTGCTAAACCTAAGAAACGAACTCACCAGGTTGGAAGTGAAGAAGCTGGCTGTGCCTTAGTTGGGTTGTGGTCTAGATCAACTCAACTGGAGAGTCGTCCGGAACATGCTCGAGGTGCTTTTCCATAAGACAGGAATAGAGATACTCGTGTGCATTTTCAACCCGAGCGGAAACACAATGAAGGAGAAGACTGTGGATTGCTATTTCGAAAAGCAAGGGAGCTGCAGAAAGGGAGATACCTGTAGGTTCAGACATACCAACCAAGGTGTTCGGGGACCAAACGTCTTAAGGAGGGGGCAGTGTAACGAGCAAGACTTCCCTTAGTACGCCCCTGTCGCCCTCCAGGTAAACAACGCGCTAATTCTCGAACAGATGATCGAGAGACTTCCTTCACTATACGCGGCGCCTGCAGACTTTCTAGAAATTGTTACCGAAAGACGTTCTGGAAGCGGTGAACAGGTATATAAGCGGAGAGCCACGACCCACGGGAAAGTAAAAAGTTAACAGCGACAGTCTAAATATTCGAACGAGCTGCGAAGTGCAAATAAATAGTGAATATAAATCGGAGTTAATTGTTGTACATAAATTAGTGTGTTATAGTTAGTTTAGTTATTTAGTTATAATTCGTTTAGTTTGTAGTGTGTAAATAAATTAGACATTTTCGTTCAGCAGTGATTTTATTTTGAACCCGTAGAACGTAACAATATATATTATATTGTGGATTCCAAATTGTTGATGCAAACATTAACTTACTTAAAACAAATGCATTATAAAGAGATGTTAATGATTTTGTTTGGTTGAAGAATTTACATTTTCTGATAACATATCCCAGAGCTTTACTACTCTTATTAACTACATAATCTATATGTTCGTCGAATATGAGTTTGGAGTCAAAAATAACTCCTAAATCTTTAATTGAATTAGATCGTGAAAGTAAGATATTATTTATATGGTATGAAAATGTAAAGATATTTTTGTTACGGGTGAATGTAACGCAACTACATTTGGAGAAGTTAAGATATAATTCGTTTTGTTTACAAAATTCAAATAAATTTTTTAAGTCACTCTGAATTCTTTGACAATCTACCAACGACTTTATTTGATGATACATTTTCAAGTCATCAGCATACATTAAAAATTTGGAATTTTTAAAACATTTATTAATGTTATTTATATAAATAATAAAAAATAAATAAAACTAAAATTAATACATTTGAATTATTCCCGCACTTACAAATGAAAAGGTAAAATAAATGTTCACTAACAGTAGAAACAAAAAAAATATGTATGTTTAGATGGACAAAAAAAAATGCGGCGGTGAACGAAAGTCTATTTAGTCGAGTTATATATTACACAATTATCTACTAAGTAGATTATAGACAAAAGAAACTTATTGGTACTATTTCCACTGTATCTGATACCAAAAAAAAATGTTGTGTTGGTGACTAATACCAAACACCGATAAATTTATGAAAGTTTAAAATAAAATTGTATTGAAGGACTTACAATATGGTAACTTCAACGATAAACTTATATGAAAGCGTAGCTTCTGGATGCATTTCGCAAAATGGCTGCCATACCTTTGATGATTGGGCGATAACTGGATAGATCTCACTCGATCAACTATTTCACTAGTTGAAGATGATAAACAGCTTACAGTTCACAACGAAAAAGTACTTGGAAAACTTGGAAACGGTAAATTACAAGTGTAATTATGATAACAAATAAAAATGCCGGAACGTTAACACAACGCTAAGTTTTTTTCACTAAGATATTTCGGAACATCGGTACTAAATTGTTAAACTAATTATCTCGGTAGATACTATACTTAATTCCCGACGAAATCCGGCTAAAAGATACTACGATTGCTCGATTTCCACAAAGATATTTAAAGATTTTCGGAAATTCTAATCGCGTTTACTCATCCATCTTTTTACCAATCTCAACCCCGTCTTCTCTCTGAACTAACTCACTTCCGTCTTGTCCGCAACCCTCACCCTATTTCCGTTCTATATCAGTCGATAATATAGAACTGTTTATTCAGATAGATTTTACTGCCTAAAGGGTGCGCTAGGTTAATAAATCACAGTATGTAAATGGGGTTGCATAACGTCAGGGTAAGATACTAAGAAAATATTAAATTAAAAATAAAAAAAAATGCTACACACTTAAAAAAATTAAGATTTCCAATATTTTTGATATTTTTCTATAAAAAAAACATCACTTCTATAATTTGTCAGATATATAAATATTTAAAAATTTTAAAAGATTGCAATATGTCAGAAAACGTAAAATATGTGGAAAAGTCCCAGTCGTTAAATTTTGTTAATGTTTTAAGCTTCTAAAGGTAATAAAAAGTACTATCAAACGAATGGCAAAAAACGCGTGTAGGAGAATTCCGAGCGATGCAAAGTTTTATATGCTTTATTTGACTTTATTTTTCGGATAACAAAATTCACTAAATAAACAGTAAAAATAAATTTAAATATTTTTTTTATAATATATTGTTTTTCGTGCATAGAAAAATAAAAGTACTGTTTTAAAGTTACGAAAATATGCATAATGGCTGATAATATGCACAGCCCTCACAAAGAACAGATTTAAAATTATTTAAAAAAATAAAGTTCAATAATTTCACTTAAAGGAACATAAACTTTAAAAATCGTATAATATACAATTTATTATAATTGTATTCAATTTCAAATTTTGTCCAAAAGTATAGGTGTTGGTAATTTCCCATAAAGTATAATGGTTATTAAAATTCTATGTCATTTAAACGTTAATTTTTGTTATTATGATTTGTTATAATTTCCTTGTATTTTCGTTTTTTTTTTTTTATTCCAGTTAATCTTTATGTAAATTTCTTGTATGTTTTTCAAATCAACAAAAACTACATATAATTGTTTTGTTGTGTAAACAAAAATAATAAATTATAAATAAGAATAAATTAAAGTGGAAATATAATATGTTAATAACAGAAATGTTTAATAAACAAATTATTTTGAGATAAGTATTATGGGATTATTGAAATTTAGAAAGTATACAAACAAGAGAACAATACATAACAGGACTCGAAACCGCAACCTTTACCTTTACGCGGTAACGCTTTTAACATTAGGCCACATATGCCTTAGTAGTTAGTCTGCCTTAATCACAGCTGACACTTACGCTCTTCTTTTTTAAGCACATGTAGGTATGCCTAACGTTAATATTCCGTTTAATAATTTATAATTAATCTATCTCATTAACGAGATACATAATGTGCTTGAGAAAGTAAGTAAGTGTCGCGTTTGTGACATGGGTTAAATCTAAACGATTAAAAGGCTAACTAATTACTAAGGCATTTGTGGGTTAGTGGGTAAAGCGGTACCGCGTAAAGGTAAAGGTTGCGGGTTAGCGTCCTGCTAGATGAGACATTTTTTCAATGTCTTGTTTATATACTTTCTAAATTTTCTTTTATTATTTCGGAATTTTGGCCACTAAAATAAAAAATTAATTAATATGTTTGAAAGTGAACCTCGCTTATTTTATTAATATTAATGGATATTGATTTATTTATTATTTTAGTGGCAAAAAGTTCCCCAAATAATAGAGATTATACATTTGATACACAAAGAACATATAGAAAATATAAAATAAAGAAAATTTGTTCCAAAATGTTCATTTTGAGAATGAGGATACAGTTGTACAGAATTTAATTTGCTACAAAAAAGTTGTATAAAACTTTCTATAGAATGCATAGTTTTGGTAAGCCTCCTTTGGAATACAGAAGAATGTACTTATGCCTCGCTTATGCTGCCAAATAAAATCCAATCCAAGAAATCCTACAATAGGTACAAACCTGTTTCTCCAACAAATGTCCAAATTTATTCCTTGACAATCCCAGAATTCCAAAACTCCTCTTTGCAAGAATTAGACATTATAAACAAGAACTTAACTATACTATTCCAGATTGTGTAGAAGTTCAACCTGGTTCAGTACCTCCCTGGCAAGCAAATCGCCCAAAATGTCTCACTTCTCTTTGTAAATTTGATAAACACGTAGTAAATCATCATTTAATCAGACAAGCCTTTCTTGAATTAACATATCAGTATAGAGACTACGCTCAAATCTACACAGATGCCTCAAAACTAAATGAAGGTATTGGATCAGCAGTTGTAACTCCTATCTCCAAATTCATGTTTAAATTGCCACCTGAATCCTCAATTTTCACAGCGAAGTTATATGCATTATATTAAGCATTAACTTTAATTAACTCTTCAACTATCCAAAAGTAGATCATTCTCACTGACTCGCTCAGTTCTATAAATGCTTTACAAAAAATATACACAAGCAACCCACTCGTCTTTAAAGTAAAAGAGGAACTCACCTCAGCTGAACAAAGGGGAAAAATTTTTGTATTCATATGGACTTAATCCCACATCGAAATAGCAGGCAACGAGGAAGCAGAAAAACTTGCCAAAGAAGCAGTGACAAGTAATAGTGCACAAAAAATACAAATAATGGTGAGTAGTAACATAAAGTCGTTCATAAAATCAAAAGTGGGATAATAAGTGGAAAATGGGAACAACTAAATTAAACAAAATAAAAACTAATGTTAAACCATGGTTAGTGCTACCAAAAAATAGAATAGACCAGATTGCGATTAGGCCACACAAAACTAACACACGAACATTTATTGTCAAATACAAAAATTGCACCAAAATATAAACAATTATTATTATCTGTAAATCACATACTTGTAGATTGTCCACACCATCAAATGCATCGAAGTGTAGCAAATCTACCCATCGGCTCAATTAAGGATATTCTAGGACCTAACTGCAACCTAAATAATATCCAAATTTTTGAAGTAAACCTTCTTTAGGCGCGACTAGGGGTAACTCAGTAATTCTAACGGACGTGACGTCATATTCTAATGTTACGCAAAAATGCTGATACAAAAAACCTACCACGTTTCCGCCTACTATATTAAATAAAAGTTAAATCTGTAATTGTAAATATAGGCAACATAATATACATATTTTGCAGACCTGTCAAATTGACAGCTTGTCAACCAAAATACATTGTTGGTGAATAGTTGTACGCATAAAATTTGTGTATAAAGTGTTTGTTTTAAATATGAATAAACAAAGTGGATTTATTAATGAAGAAAGTGATTAAAAAATATTGAATGAAAATGAGTGAGTACTCTGTATGCATACATTTTATTTTCCTGTGAATCGTTTAAAAAATTAATGTTAAAATCTCCACAAAGAATAAAATATTATTTGTACAGAAAATTAATGCACTATAAAGTCTATCTATAAATGTATTGAAATTTACCGATGGGGATCTATAAATATTTAATATACAACAGGTGGTTTGAAGTATTTTAAAAGAGATACTGGAGATTTCAATATCTACTTCAAGTGATAAATTAGTCAAAAAATCGTGTTTCATAATTTCTATGGAAGATTTTGTCAAAATTAGTACACCGCATGTGATTTATTAGTTCTATTGAAGTAACAGTAACAGAGTAATTATTTATGTAGTCGATATTGTCATTATTGGATCATGTTTCGGATAGACATAATATGTCTGGTCCATATTGCTTTAAGATTAAGTCTATTCTATTAGTTTTGTTAGAAATTGATTGACAGTTAACATTTAAAATACTGAAGAAATTATCAGATTTCTCATGATTTTCACACACACAGTTCTTTATGTTTCTACTGATTTCCTTGCGATACGTACGTCAAAACTTTTGATTAGCTAACCTAACCTAACCGTTAATTTCTGTCAACATTTTTTAAAACGTGAAAGTGAAATTAATGAATTTTTGATAAATCACAAAACAAAATAGTTGTCACTTGAATAAAAAGGCGGATTCTCAAGAATATTTTACTCTTTCATCAATAAATAATAATAATAAACGAAAAAATCAAAAACCTGTAGCTAATTGTTAATAAACATATTTTGAATTTGCGATGATACGGACGACAAATAAGTTTTACTTCAATCGCGCGTAAGGTTACACACACACTCTTTTTTTTATTCTAAACTCTATCAATCTACTAAGTTCCATATAGTTATTTTGTATAATAATTCTCTATTATTGTTTGTATTATTTATAATTCGCTAATAACCCTTAGGGTTGATGCGATTTTTCAATAAAAAAAAAAATGAATAGTTTGACAGAAAGCGCGAAAACCAACTGTACCACTTTTTTCACATGTGGCGGAGGCAGTCAAGGGTGAAGACCTACAAACATCGGTTTAAACTTATCTTAACACCCTAACACCCCTCCTACACCAAAAGAATAAAAACAAAATATCCTTCTCTGAGAAACACACACTATGACTTGAAAAATGATTTATGTTTGATTTAAACCCATGAGGTATCGTACAAAAGTGAGCAAATTTTGGTAGGTATTATTAGATTTGTGTATTTTTGCCTGGGGCAGCTTTTAGATTGTAGCGCTTAAACAAGTTACAACTTTTTAAAATAAGACAATTATGCTTTTTCCAAAGCAATATAGGTACATATTTTTTTACAATGCTTTTTAAACATATTTTTAATACTTTACGTATTTTTATCACAAGTTCTTTATTTAATTTTTTTAGTAATATTAATTTATATTTTAAAAGGGTATTTTGTATTAGTGTTTCTTCTATAAATGATACCAAAGTATTTAGGTAAACTATTCATTTAGTACCCATTGCACCTATTGACGATTAGCGCATTGTGTAGCAATTAATTCATGAATATTGAATATATTATATGTGTTATTTGTAAGCGCAACATTGGTAGTGATTAAACAGTACAAGAATATAGATTACAATTTAATGAAAATTATTTTGTTAACTAGGTTTAATAAACTTACATGTTTAAAATAACGATATAACCTTTTCACTTAAAAACACTTGCAATTTTTGTTAACCGCTCCAACGTTATACCGGAACGGTATGTGATGACTGATGAACAAAAATACAAGTTTTATTATATAAAAACTCAGTAGCGCTTCTTGGGAGTGAAGTTAAAGAATGGAAGAGAATATATTTTTTTCGAACTCTCTCTCTAATTCTACAATGTAGTGTAGTATTGATACGCAATGATTGATTGTATATCTAAAACTATATTATCACATTGACAATATTTTAAATGCACCTATTTGTTTTATTGATGAGTTACCTACAAAAAATAAATAAAAAATGTATAATTAATTATAAAAGACATTTTTTTGTTGAATCGACTATAAAAGTTTAAATATTTAATCAACGAATATGGATTGTCAAAAATAGACAAATTATAACATTTCTGTAAAAAAGTTTTTTTTTTGTACTTTTATTCCACCATGAGCAATTGAAAGAAATTTTAAAGAGAAATAAAAACTATATGGAATGTAATAAAAAAATAAATACAGTTTATTGAATATAAATAAAAAAAAGGCTTTTTTGGTGGACGAATTAAACAGATCGAAGGACCGTTAAAAAAAAGCTCACTGTGTTGTAGATCAACACAATCTTACAGATTGTATTAAACACATTTATATTTGTTACAACACCGTAAAGTAAAATAGTGTTACAATAGTTTTTCATTATGGTAAATTTAACATTAAATTTTATGTTTAAAATTACTTTTGTAACCTCTAGTTGTAGAACACACCATAACGATACTGCGGGATGCACTCAACTGTATGTTATTTTTTATTTTATGATTTTATGATTTTAAAAAATGTCTCAATTCAGTTAGAATGTCTATTACCCATACCCTCTTAAATCTAACACTTTCGAGTACAAAACAGCCTGGAAATGCAAAGTCTCTGTCTCTCATATAACTGGCTAAAAACAACAAAGTAATTGTTTCTATGGATACCAGGGCCCAAAGGGAATCTTCAGAAAGCAGATTGCTGATAGTGTGATAGTCTCTCAAAAGAGGAAGTTAGTAGCATTTTGATTGGACCTAAACCTTTTTGTGGCATTTAGAAATGCCGAATCATGGATGAAGATTAAAATTGGGAAAAGAGAATCTGTGCAGTCTCATAGAAAAACATGCCAATCCGAAACAAGATTAATACAGCCTTTAATGCGCTACTCTTAAAGCTTGATTTCAAAAAAATCACAGGACACTGTCTACCGAGATACCAAAGTAAACAGTGGAACATGTAGGATCTGTGAGTATACGGATGAATAATTGTTTACCAACAACATAAATATTTGGGACAGTTCATAGAGCCTGATCAGGTTACAAACCTACATTTTATGCGAATAATACCTAGACCTTCTTAAAAAGTTTTGTTAGGACGTATTTTATAAGGTTACCAGGACCAGTCTGCCTCAACTTTAATCTACAATCTTCAGTTTTATTTCCTTTGAACTTAAAATTTTCAAAATTACATTTACGTAATATTAAATGTGAAGTATAAACATAAGCATATATGTAAGCATTATTATATTGCCATTTTATTTTACAAACTTTTTGTTTTACAAGTTATCTTGGATTCTGCAAGTATTAGAGTGAAAAATTGGTACCTAATTACTAAAAAAAATGGTTTGATGTTACATTAAAAAGAAATCTGATTTTGCGGGTGAGAATTTACTAATAAGCTTTTAATAAATGAGATTATTTTAATAATTTGAAAATGTGAGAAAATAAATTATTACAATATGCTTTCAAATAATAATTGACTGTCAATGTTTTATATTCTTAATATTTTCTAATTTTAATTTTGGAAGAATATCATAAGTTATATATAAACCTTTTTTCGATTTAAAAGTAAAAATTACGTCAAAAATTAAGTTACGTATAGCTTGTAAATGATTAATTTTTTTTGTTTGTTCCTACCACTGGACCTTTTAGTTTTATACGGCTGTTATGGTCTACTTCTGGCCAGTATTAGTCCAGACATTTTAGGTCGATTTAAGCCAGTATTTCGGAAAATTGAGATACCCAGCTGTAAATTCGTATAAACTTGTATTTTGGTATCATAAAACTATTCTCAAAATTCACATATAATTCGATGGCCGCAACATTAAAAATTAGGGGTCAAAAGTAAAAAAAAAACGACTTTTTGCACGTTTTTACTACTATCTCGTTTCCAATGGGTTTTATGCTAATTGTATTTATTATAAATATTGTAGAGAATTAACTACCACTTTTGTTTTAAACATTTTTTCATACGTTGAATAGCTTTTGAGATAGAGGGCAGCGCGAGCGCAGATTAAATATTATTTGAAATCAACTGATAGTCCCGATCAAAATGCACAATACGTCAAGTTAACAAAGCTCAATAAACCTGTGCAGTAATGAAATATCCCACCAACAAGTAAAGCAGCTCACCTACATTTTAATAGTGTTTATTACCAAGTTCAAACTTGGTTAGGGCATGATTTGGAAACCCAGTAATACGGTTGGACAATGCATAACGGATTGCTAGAACCTATCATTACAATTTTACCATCTGCTCCAGATAAATTATTTAACACGATATTCTGTAACTGCCAAGTGGTTGTGGTTCAAGATGTGGATGCAGGAATGCTGTATCGTATGAGACCGATGTTAGCGAAGATAGGTCCTTTGATCCAGAAATCATGGATGAATTAGAAACGAATCTGGGTGAAGATGACAATGAAGACCACAACGCCCTTGGAATTTTACAGCCACGAGAAGACCACGACGATGAAGAAGAAGAAAATTGAAATTATTCTTTTAATTATTTTATCTGTTTTTCAATTTTGACATTCAGAAATGTATCAAATGACATTTTTTAATAAAAATATTATTTAAAATTTTATTTCTTTTCTATTTAAATTATTTATTTATTAAAGAATAATTACTATAAATAATATTTAAATTATAATGTCATATATATTTTCCCTCTACAAATCTATACCTAACTACACGTACAGGTAAGTGTACTTGATACTTAATTAAAAATAAATAGGTAATTAATTAAAAAATATTTAAATATAATGTATTTTGTAATAACCAATAAAAATTATTTACAATTATATATTAAGTAATAATTTATAAATCTTAAATTAGCTGATTTCGATCGGGACTACCAGTTAATTTCAAATAATATTTAATCTGCGCTCGCGCTGCCCTCTATCTCAGAAACGATTCAACGTATAAAAAAAATTTAAAAACAAAAGTTGTAGAGAATTTAATTCTTTACAATATTAATACCCATACAATTAGCATAAAACCCATTGGAAACGAGATATTGGCAAAAAACATACAAAAAGTCGTTTTTTTACTTTTGACCCCCAATTTTTGCGGCCATCGAATCATATGTGAATTTTGAGAAAAGTTTTATGGTGGCAAAATACAAGTTTATACATATTTACAACTGGTTATCTCAACTTTTCTAGGTAATCACCCTAAAATGACTGGACTATATATAATTCTCCAGTTAGGGTCGGTAAAATATATCCCAGACTACAAGGTTACGCATCTTACGTTCATTGAACTCTAGTAGTAATTTTTATAACTGTTTCTTAAAAGATCCAAAATTTTGATGGAATATATAGATCAGTAATTTATGCAAAAACTGTAGATTATTTAAATTACTATCTTACTTATCGATAAAGAACACACTGGTGCTATAACAATTATAATTATTTATTGAGAGTTTTAAAATTGCTTATGTGTTAAGTTCTATCATTGTCTCACCTATGCTTAATTTCGTTATTAAAATCGGGAGAAGTGATTATAGATAAGTTTAAATACAAATATTAAATTGTACACTGGTCACAAATCCCAATTAAAAGTAAAAAATAAACGAAAAAACCTATAATTTAACAATTTACAATTGGTAGTTTGGTAAACATTTTTTTACTATATATAAAAGTTAGTTCTAGATAATATATTTACTTTTAGGCCACTAGTACTCCCACCTATGAAATTTTATTGGAGTAAGTTCAAGTTTAATTAACGTTCATAATTGTAACATAGGATCGCATATTATCTCACTTAGTTATGTAACTGAAGTGAAAGCTACCGATTTAACCTTAAGGATGAAAGTTTTTGCCTAACTAGTCGAATACAAAGTTAATACATCTATATGTTAATAATTCTTTCCGAAATATATTTCATCGTTTCAATGTTACGGAAATGAATTAATTTTAGTAAATATTTTATGCAGCAAATAAGATACAAATCTGTAAACAAATTCTATCAATGTTGTCTAAGAGCTAAAACCGAAATTTCTCATCATCCGTAATATGCCATTTTCCTTTTGCAACTGAATACAGGAATTTACGTTCCCGCTCAGGCAGACACGTTAGTGGATACAGTGGTGAAAATTGCCAATTTTAACAAGAAATTGTCATCAATAATATGGATGAAAATTTTCTCAGTCCAAGGTTTTGATACGAAAATTCCAAATTCTGGCAGGCTGAGACCTAAGTGGATACAAAGGACAAGACGGACAAATGTAAAGAGGGCTAAAATTTGGGTAACAAATCGTCATCGATAATATGTTCATCATTTCTGCCACGTAATGTTGGAACCTTGAAAAGCCTAAATCCAAAATGACGGACAAGTGCGTGGATACAAAAGAGGCGACGGAAATCTCGACGGGAGGACACCAAATTTTGGCAATTTTTAGCCTCTCTCTCTGTAACCTCATTTTTATTTACTCTGCTGTCCGTTATTTTGGATTTAGGCTTCTCAAGGGTCCATTACTGTACACAGGTGGTTGGTTGGATAGAGCAACAGTTTATTGGGTTGGGGGCAGACAAGCCAGGTGTATCTTGGCACAGGCAGTAGACCTTACGAATATTGTGCAACGATGATTGATCAAGAAGTCTTCTTTGCCACAAAATACAGCAAAGGCAAGTTCTTCTTTAGTGGCGTCGCTTCGGAGGAATGTGGCTGCTACATCAATCAATTGGGGATTCAACTGAGAGGGCCCAACATTTTTGTTTTATCTTGCCAGAAAAGAGTAGGGGAGAGTGGGTAGGAATGGGTCATTTTTGACTTTATAGTCATTAATTTTCATATGATTAACTTTGCAAACCAACTTTTTCAGGGATCGTATTGACACATTAAAGGACTCTCCATATTCAGTAACCGAAATAAAAAAATTAAAAATTGGTAGATAGTGCAGAGTATAATATTACCAAGTGTCAATCCGACCCATTCCTCCTGCTTGCAGGTGGTTTGGGTCATGGCGCAGGAGGAATGGGTTACTTACAAAAGTTGATCTTTACCGGATATATTAGTTAATAAAACGAAGCTGGTTAGTTCAAATATTTTATTTAGGTTAATTGAAACGAAAAAATTAAAATATTACCGAAGTTTTTCAAAACTTGTGAGATCTACGTCAAAATA
Source organism: Altica lythri (assembly GCA_964028335.1). Taxonomy (NCBI): domain Eukaryota; kingdom Metazoa; phylum Arthropoda; class Insecta; order Coleoptera; family Chrysomelidae; genus Altica; species Altica lythri. The sequence continues at coordinate 64,050,306 of OZ034801.1, forward strand.
AAGAACAGAAAAAAGCCTACTGCTACCACCCGATTTAAAGGGAGATGGGAGTTTTAACACAACATCTTGCTTTTTTATACAAGATATGTCTTGAACAAGTGGGAATATAAACCCATTTCCCTTTTTACGAAGGAAATTGATTTCGTATTCTTCATCTAATTCCTTTTCCACACGCCCCACATAATAAACTAGAGTGGTCTTCGTACAAAACTTAACTAAAAGAAAGTCGCCCACAACTACATTTTCACCCGAAAAATCAAAATCTTTTTCTGGTAACTCAGGAATAAATTCGCTGTCGCTAGAATCTTGCGGCTCAAATGATTCTGAATCACCAGACCTCTCATTTTCTGCGATCTTTGCTTTACAGATGGCTGTCTTTTGCTTGCTATCATGCTTACTTTTTATCTTTTTTATATTCTCTTTTTTTTCCTTCATTAAATTGAACTTTACTTTCCTTTTACTACGTTCTTCAATATCTTCCTTTTCCGGAGTGTCAGTCAATATACGAGTTCGTCCTGATTTTCGTCCAACTTTAATAAGTTTTCTCGGAGGCGCTTTTGGATATGGAATAACATCTTCCGGGGAAAGTATCTAAAATAAAAATATGGAGTTGGTAAGTAATTCAAAATTTACCAATATTTTATAGGTATAAACTTAGGTACCTACTCGATTAGTAGAAGGGAGAGGTGTCGCTCTTACTTGGCTAGTAGAAGCAGGAGATGCCACATTTTCTTGGCTAGTAGAAGAAGGCGGTGTCGTATTTACTCGACTAGTAGCAGAAGGAGGTGTCACTGGTCTTTTACGATCTATTGCACTGGCAGAAGGTTCAGGTTGATCTGGAGCTTCTAATACGCGATTTGTAACAGCTGCCATTAAAAAGTCGTCTTCGGAGAATATGTCCCTGTTGAATGGCCAAATTCCAGTTTTTTCGAAGCCTTTTATGATATTGCTTTTATTTAAAGCTTGAACAAATGCCTTTTGAGATAATGCACCAATATTGTAATTTGTAATAGGTTTTCCTGGATTAGTTGCCATAAAGTCATCGCAAGCCTGGTTATAACGAGTTTTGAGAGGGCCATAAACTGCAACATCCAACGGTTGCAGTCGGTGGCTGGAATGTGGAGGGAAGGTAATAAGGTAGACGCCTGAATTTCTAACTGCTGTGATAATTTCTATTGACACATGACTATCATGGTTGTCGAAAAACAAGACCACGGGCCTTTCCTTCAAACATCGTGCGTGTTTGACAAAGTGGTCAAAAACTTTTACAAAATTATCCCCAGTCATCCAACCACTGGGATGTCCCAGGATTAAACTGTCTTGAGGGGCAGAATTACCAATTATGTCCAGATTTCTTTGCCTTGGAAAGATGTATGCAGGTGGTGCTGTATTTCCTGCAGCATTTATGAAACAGCACATAGTTACCAGTTGGCCTCTTTCCCCTGACGTAATTTGGCCTACTTGTTTCAACCCTTTTTCTGCTAGTACTTTCTGAGGTTTGTGCACAGTAGTTAAACCTGTCTCGTCACAATTCCAGATATCATCGGCAGTAAAATTAAATCGGCTATAAACGTCTTGTACGTTATTAAAAAATTGTCCCACATTATGTTGGTTAAAACTAGTCGATCTGCCTAAGCTAGTAGCTTCAGGTGTCCGTAAACCTAATCGAGGATTTCTTCTAAGAAAACCGAATAGCCATTCTCTTCCTCCTTTTTGCTCTTCATCCCATTTTGTTGGTATGTTAATTTCCAATGCTTTAGCATACTTGTAAGCTAATTTTCTAGTATCGAAGGAAGTAAGGCCATAATGCATTTTTGAGCATCTCTGTAAATATTTCACCAACATCTCTTCTTGCTCTGAAGTGAAAACTTGGCGAACCGTTAGGTTTGGTTTAGGAACATAGTTTTTTTTATTTTTCGATGCTGCCACGTGTCTTTGTAATGCCGAGAACGATATCCCGTAATTTCTAGACACTTCCCTTATTGATGTGCCCCTACTTACTTCTTCAATGGCTGCACTGATTTCTTCTGGGCTTTTTCTTATACGGTCAGTCTTTTTGGTCCAAACTCTAGGCATTTCTAGAAAATAAGTAATGTACCTAAATAAAGTAGTAATTTAAATGAGCAGGAGGAATGGGTCAGACCCAAACCTCCTGCATCCTGGCGACCCATTCCTCCTGCATCTACATTTCAACATACAAACAAATTTAGCTCAATTTTAAGGTTAGATGACAACAAACTAATCGCGCCATTTAACACGTTATAGTTACTATCTCTCAGGAAAAAAATAATATTTATCTATCTCAAATTTTAAGGAAAATATTTCACATCAAGTATGAACACGAAAACTTACTTTTAACTTACAAAATCCAAAAAACCGTCACTACACTTTTCGTTCTGTTGTTTTGCGACGCCATAAGGGAAACACGTTACTCACACCTGCTGCCATTTATTGTCCAATAGCCGTTCTAATGCACGCGTTTTATAGGAAGAAAATCTCAATGACCCATTCCTCCTGTGACTCATTCCTACCCACTCTCCCCTAATAGGTAATCTAAGAATAATACTTAGAAAAAAAACTATTTTGTACCCATTTGTTGCGTACAAGGTCACTTTCATAAAAAAAAACAGTATTAATGATTTTCCATTTTTAAAAATAACAAAAGAAGTATTATATACAGGTTTCTGCCAAAAAAAATTATCGATCCGTTTTTGTGGTTAAAAATCTAAATTTACTCTTCTCAGATATGCCTTTGTAACAAATGAAAAATGCAATGCACTTCAAATTTTTGCCACCCTTCCACACTTGGCATATGGCCTATAAGCGAAAGCAAAGCAAAGAGGTTTTAGAATAAAATCACTATAGAGAAGAGCAACGAGCGTTTATATAAAGTTACAGCTTTAATGTATTAGCGGTAAAAGAACATCGCGCGATTTTATTACTTTTTCAATATTAAAAATTTTGATTTAGATACTTTAGTTTGAAATCCAGTTGCTTGTTCCTCCAACATTTTGCGACTAAGCCCAATGCTTGTTTTCTGTTAATAATTTTGTAGTGTAATGTATGTTCGGCGGCTCCGTCAAGGCTCGGAGTTCTTGATGCAATACACAGAAGAGCAGTTCGACTAATAAATGACAACAGTATGACCAAAAACCTAGCCCCATTGTCCCACCGAAAAGCAGTGTCTGATCTTTCCTTGTTTTACGATACATAAACGAATTTTGCTCAGAAGAACTCCGCTCTATAGTGCCTCCACTTGTCAGACCAGCCAGAGCAACGCGACGTGCCAACTCCATGCACCCTTATACTGTTCAATGCTGCACATCGAGAACGGATCAATTTGATCGTTTCTTCATCCCCAGTATCTCCAGATTGTGGAACTCCTTACCTTCCCACGTCTTCCCGACTCTTTCTAAATTACAGGCCTTTAAATCCCACATTAATAAATTGTCTCTTCTGTCCCAATAGATGTTCTCGGCAGGTATATTTGTATTTATTTATATACCTACGAGGACATCCTTAATAAAAAAAATTGTATCCTTAAAAGGTTAAACTATCGCTTTTTCTGAAAAATTAATCTGTGCATTTAAATCCCTTTTTTTAGAATCTTTGCTAGGTGAATCTTCTTCATTTTAAGTATAACGGTAAAAAAATATTTCCGCCTTTGGTAAAATCAAGAAAGACTACGCACATCAGTACCATCCTCAACTAAAACCATACAATCAGAAACCGTATATTGGGAACAAATAATTCCTCTTCTCTTTCTACAACTTTATTTGTTTATTTTTTAATATACATTTAAAACTAACATTTTACTTAAAACAAAGTCAGATTTCCATTTCAGTTTTAATTATATCTGCGGCTTTTTCTCCTATGACATATGCTGGCCCAACGTTATGTGTTGCTGGGGGAAAATAGTCGAGGCAACGAAGCACTAAAAATGCCAAAAATCTTTTAGGATAGGACCGATCGGAATGCGGTTTTTTGCATTTGCTTTTAAAAATTATTTATACCATTCCTACCTAGTGTCTATCTAGTACAAACCGGAAGTTGCATCGCTGCAGCCAAAAATTGTTTTCAAAAAATGCATTTTTTGAGAGGTTTTTTTGACAAATTCAATAACTTTGTAAATAAGAGTCAGAATTGACCAAGTTGGGTACTCATGGGTTTTTAAGGTCGCTGATCACGATTATGATGTTAAAATTCATCCCCCGAACACCTGGAGCTCAGGAACGTCGACGAACGTCATCTCCGGGGAACTATCCTGAACTTCATGCGAGGAAGGAGAGAAACTCGACACCCGAGGATTTTTTAAGTCGCTAAATTCAAAAATGGCACCGTCGAACACGCCACGGACACCTGATGTGCCCTAAGCTGGACGCGGACGTCATCTTCAAGAATTTTCCTGGAAATGCCGACAAAAACGAACCGAAAATCATTATGGGGCATTTTGTGTGCGCTGAATCGGTATTTCATGTGGAAAACGACCCCCCCGAACACCTGGAGCGCCCTAACCTAGCTCTGAAAGTCATCCGCAAGGTTTTCCCAGACACAACTGAAAAATAGGAACCGTATTAAATTGAAATCTACTTACTTGGTTTAATGAAGGGTGGATATAATGGAAGTATGGAAGACTGTAGTCAATTCTAAGAAAAAACTGATTGCATTTCCGAAGAACTGATATGTCCCACTAACATTTGCAAGTAAGATCCTTAAAGTTGCAATAAAGGTACTGTTCTGCATCATCTGAAATAAAAATAAGTAATGTTATTTACGTAAAATAACAAACATAATTATTTTTTTATTTGAGTTGGTGTAATAACTAATTACTTAACATAAAATATACAATTAAATATTTATATGTCTGGTTTAACTAGCTTAAATTCATTCCTTCAACAAAAACGTGAATTTACTCTGACTGTGAAGACACTAAATTAATGCTCCTTATGGTTAGGTATTATTTTGAAACTTTTATTAACATTTTTTTTTATTTATTCAAATCGTGTTATAAGACCTTTTACAATGTATACACTTCGTCAAAAAAAAATATATATGTTAAAATACGCATTACATAGATATATTATTAAAACATAATAGATATATCACATTAAGAAAACATCACACTTTGTTTAGAAAGAGAATAGAACACATAGAAACAAATTAAAAAATTTTTAAAATGAGGGTCTCATATAGCTAAGTAAAAAATGCTAAATATATGATAAATATAAAGATTTTATTTAACTTATTTAACTTAAACTTATTTAAATACTGATTCTAAATTTTACCTTTTTGGTGACTATAATCTAACATTGGCTATATGGAATACAGATAGGAGTAACAATGAATTATTGATAAGCTGTCCTAATGGCTATCCTGCAGAACTGTTTATCATATCTTATCATATCTTAACTTTAGTTAGGTCAATCTTATACCCAATGATCATAATATGTTTCTGGATCTTATTTTTGTGGATAATCCTGGCTTAATTATTGTTAATGAATGCTATGATTTATTACTATACAACAATTTTCATCATGTTGCCCTAGCTTTCGAATAAAATTTTGATGATTACAACTCTTTAGTTTATGAGAAATACTTTAGAGATTTTAGATCAGTTTCTTATCAATGCCATTACTCTGTTTGTACCTTTACGTAAACGTAAACTTTCTACCTATCCCAACTGGTTCTACCACGAGCTCAAAGAAAAAAGCACACATTAAATATAAATTCTCTCAATCTCCAATTGACTTTATTACTTTTTCCAACTTACAGCACCAGTGTAAAACCTTATCCAAGCAATGCTATGATAACTACATGTTTAATGTTAACCAGCAGCTCAATTCAAATCCAGCTTATAAAAAAATATATAAAAAACCAAAGAAAACACGAAGTCTAGTACCACATAAAATCAGTTTTTATTAATTTAAATATTAGTAATGACAACTAGTTTCGACCTCTATGGGTCATCATCAGGTCTAAAACAACATGAAAAATAATGTAATACAAAGAGTAGAAAAGTAAATACAACTTACCAATGATTGAATCAGAAACATTATATTATATAAAATCCAAGGAAAAAACAGCTCAGGTAGTAAGTAGGATACATACTCTTCCAAATAAATGTATTATTCAAAAATATTAACGTATACTTGGCATCAGACAGGTAGAAAGGTAATGGAAAATTGCGTAGTCAGTTGGAAAAAGGGGGGGGTTGTAGTGGTACAGAAAATCAAATTATAAAATTATAAAAAATTTAAAAAACACACACGTTGAACCACTGATATAAGTAGCAGCATCAAAATAGATGAGACAAAAATAAGCCCGTAAAGGAAGGGGGTAAAATACGAACATATGTTATCAAACACTTAAATCAGGTAAGAACCTTTAAATAAGGTAACAGAAGCTTGCAGATGAACCTCAAACAGAAGTGAAAAGGGTGTAGTTAAAAAGAAAAGTCTTGACGATTAGAGGTAACCGAAGCATAAGCGGATCAATGGCAGGTTAATTTCATGAAGAGAAAAGTTGTTAACTCCTCTACAATCAAGGAGTATGTTGCACTTACATGAAAGGACATGCCAAAATAGCGGGAGAGTCTGTTCGTAGTTAGACTGTAACAAAAGTTTCGATAACAGTAATGATATGAGATGAGTGAACATGATGTCGCAGTAAAATGATGGCTTCAACATTATTAACCATTGTTATTATCTGTTCACAACTAGTTTACTCAACAATATTTTACTCTTTGTGTTTTGTGTAGTGTTATGGAATTTGTTACTTTCACAATCGACCCATTATATAATGTTGAAGCCATCATTTTACTGCGACATCATGTTCACTCATCTCATATCATTACTGTTATCGAAACTTTTGTTACAGTCTAACTACGAACAGACTCTCCCGCTATTTTGGCATGTCCTTTCATGTAAGTGCAACATACTCCTTGATTGTAGAGGAGTTAACAACTTTTCTCTTCATGAAATTAACCTGCCATTGATCCGCTTATGCTTCGGTTACCTCTAATCGTCAAGACTTTTCTTTTTAACTACACCCTTTTCACTTCTGTTTGAGGTTCATCTGCAAGCTTCTGTTACCTTATTTAAAGGTTCTTACCTGATTTAAGTGTTTGATAACATATGTTCGTATTTTACCCCCTTCCTTTACGGGCTTATTTTTGTCTCATCTATTTTGATGCTGCTACTTATATCAGTGGTTCAACGTGTGTGTTTTTTAAATTTTTTATAATTTTATAATTTGATTTTCTGTACCACTACAACCCCCCCCTTTTTCCAACTGACTACGCAATTTTCCATTACCTTTCTACCTGTCTGATGCCAAGTATACGTTAATATTTTTGAATAATACATTTATTTGGAAGAGTATGTATCCTACTTACTACCTGAGCTGTTTTTTCCTTGGATTTTATATAATATAATGTTTCTGATTCAATCATTGGTAAGTTGTATTTACTTTTCTACTCTTTGTATTACATTATTTTTCATGTTGTTTTAGACCTGATGATGACCCATAGAGGTCGAAACTAGTTGTCATTACTAATATTTAAATTAATAAAAACTGATTTTATGTGGTACTAGACTTCGTGTTTTCTTTGGTTTTTTACCATTTGACCACATTTGGGAAATGGATGATATCCTTCGTTTAAAAAAATATATAAAACACTGTCAATATTCCCAACTCTGTTAATTTTAATGGAATTGAAGGTATACATACCTACACTTGTAGAGTTATTTAATTTTTATAAAAAAATTAAAAAATTCAGTGCATTTTTGTTTATTTGTGACGTTTTTATTGTTAGTAGAAAGTTTTTTTATTTTCGCCGTGTTCTTTGTCTCTTCGTCCTTCTCTTTGTCATTCCGTGGAATTTTGTAATCGAATTTAGACCTATTTCCCGACTACCTAGAGCTCTGAAATTTTCAGAATAGCTAAGAACTGGATGACAATGCATGTTTCAAGTGTGTTTAGGCATATACATAGATTTCGAAATTTATACTGAATTGTTATTAAATTAAATATGATTTAAGTTGTGTATATTATCATTTTGAGAGTTTTCATACAAGTTGTTTGTAGCTGAATTGGATAAGCGACATAAGCGTTTAATTGTTACAGTTCTGTTGGGTTATCGTAATGGGATCGATCACGCGAGAAAGAAGTTTTTTTTTGTTTTTTTATAATAGTAATATGACCTATAAATCAGTAAAAAAACTTTCTACTATAAAAAGTTCTTTTTATAAATTGTGATTATTTTTTTTAATATAATAACTCATATATGTTTGCAGTATTAAATTCTGAAAGAGAAAATTAGTGGAACTTTAATTTCTTCGGCATCTGTGTGAAACTTTCAATACTGGTATTTGGTAATTTATACTTATCCTTTATAGCAGAGAAGTAACTGGTTACATTAAAAAGCATAAATTAAAACGTCATAAAAAAAACAAAACGCCGTAAATTTGCCATGAAGAAGATACAAGAACAACGGTTGAAGATCCAACCTGCTGCAAATGGGGAAGTTTGTGAGTGGGGGGTCGGCGACCAATGCTAACACCATCTAAACATTCCCATCCACTTCCTAAAAATGACATAAGTCCTGCAACAGGGTCCTCACACCTAACAGACTCCTATAAATCTATCTCACCTACCTACCTATATTTTCATTCATTCATTCATACATCATTATAAACATATTAACTTAACTGCAGAGCTTATTCTGTTGATTTTTGTGGTATTTTCTTAAAAATCTTTCAAATTTCTATGGGACCACACGGACACATTACCCTTTTAAATGCAAAAAGAATTTTTCAAACCGGATTACAAATGCTGGAGATATCCAATAACATACATAAAAAAAATGGTCGAACCCTCTCCTTTTTTGAAGTCGGTTCTTTAGAACTAACAAAACTATGCTTCGTGCATTCTTTAGTTCAAATTTGTTTTCTACTTTTTGACTATCTATAGCTCAAATATAGACAAGTAAATATCATCTGCGTTTGACAATGCTATTAACTTTTATTTTATTCTGATATATTATGCAATTTTAGGTAGAAAAATGCACTAAACCAACCGGAGCCACATATATGGCTCGGGACCGTTTTGCTAGCTCGGGATTGTGCATTCACTTTACTATGTCTGGACTGACTTTGTATGGAAGCCGAATATATATATATATATATATATATATATATATATATATATATATATATATATATATATTGTAATGGTTACTCTTCTATGCCACAGCTTTTGGGTATGGGTCCTTCTCTTTTTCTTTGTTGATTCTACTCAAACCAAATTTTCATTTAATTCAATCTTTTATTTAACTTTTAACTTTAACTTAATAAAAATTACAATCAATCAAATTCAAAAATTATTAATCAAATCAAAAATCAATAACCCGCCAATCATCCTTTCCATAACATTTTCCCTCATATTTATATCAATTATCAAAAAAAATAGTCACTGGTCTATGTCGTCACACTATACAGTAAGATATTTTAATTTACACAATAGACACAGTGATACCATAACAAATCCCCACAATTAAAAAAAATTAAAATTAAAAACATATTTTAATTTTTTTAAATTTACTTTTAATTTTTTTTTTTATTATTTTTTTTTTATAACCTTTTTATTCAGTGTTCCTTTACATTTTGTTTTAAACATTTTATAAAAGCTTTATTTATTTATTTTCATCCATATTTTTAATTTTAATCTTATTTTTATTTTAGTTTTAATCTTATTTACTTTTATTTAACTATTTTATTTTTTTCTCGTTTTATAATTATATACAATGCTCATCCAAATCTTCCTTAATCTTCTATTAATGTTATCTATTTCAAAATAATTTATATCATCTTCTTTATATGTTTTATGTTTAAACTTCTTTTTATTCTTATAATTGTAATTCAAATTAGTTTTATGTTTAATTTTATTGTCATTATCATAATCTAATCTATTTTTATATTTATTATCACCCTCATATACTTTATTTTCATATTTTGCTTCTTCATTTGTATAATACTTATCTTTATCTTTCTTCTTATCATCATCATATTCATCATTTAATTTTAATTTCATAATTTCATATTCTTGTTTCATTTTGTTTTTATATGTAACATGTTCTTTATAATAGTTATTTTTACTTTTTCCATTCTGTAAAATGTCTTCGTAAATATATTCTTCTTTATATCTTTTCATAGGTTTATTTTTATTTATATTTATTTCATACATTTCTATTAATTCAGATTTATCTTCATTTTTAAGTTTATTTTCCCCCATATCTTTTTCTTCAGGAGATTTATTTTCATAGTCCTTATTAATTACTGATTTGTTATAAATTATTTTCATATCTTTCATTGTTTCTCTATATATTTCCATTTGGTTCCTCATCTCATCTTTAAATGCTTCCATATTCTTGTTCACATCTTTTATCTCTTTTTTCATATCTTCTTTTATTTCTTTTTTCATAGAATCCATCTTTACATTTATTGCTTCCATATTTTTATTCATTTCTTCTTTATTTTTGTTAATATCTTGTTTTATTTCTTCTTTATTTTCTTGTAAATTCTTTTTCATTGAATGCTTATCTTCTTTTAAATTATTATTCATTTTTTCTAATAATTTAAACATTCTGTCCATGTCACTTTCTTCATGTTTGTTACCACTACTTTCTATTATTGCTTCTATAATTGTAGTATTCTCTTTTTCATCTCCCGATTCATTATTTTCCATAATGTTTATATCATCTTTTTGATGATCTCCTTTTTGTGCATTATCCCTATCCTGTCTTTGTCTTCTTGTTTCCATAATTAGGTATATATTTTTTTTTTTAATTTTAAAATTTATTTTTAATTTTCAATTAAATAATTTTAGTTTTATAATTTATGTTTAATTGTTTTAATAAAATTTTCCCCACAAATCACTGCGCCTAATATATAAATGCAAATATCTTACCTATCTGTCAGTCCCGTCTGTCAAAGTCCTTGGAGGAGTCTCGAATTTGAAGTTCTAGGTGCTAGTAGGTGTCTCGATTTGCAGTTCAGGTACTTGTAGGTGTCTCGAATTTGCAGTTCTGGGTGCTAGTAGTTGACTTGTATTGGGCCCCACGTTGGTTCGACAATTTTGTAATGGTTACTCTTCTATGCCACAGCTTTTGGGTATGGGTCCTTCTCTTTTTCTTTGTTGATTCTACTCAAACCAAATTTTCATTTAATTCAATCTTTTATTTAACTTTTAACTTTAACTTAATAAAAATTACAATCAATCAAATTCAAAAATTATTAACCAAATCAAAAATCAATAACCCGTCAATCATCCTTTCCATAACATTTTCCCTCATATTTATATCAATTATCAAAAAAAAATAGTCACTGGTCTATGTCGTCACACTATACAGTAAGATATTTTAATTTACACAATAGACACAGTGATACCATAACAATATATATATATATATATATATATATATATTTATATATGTCCAAAGATGATACATAAAGTATCTAATGCCATACTGTCAATAGTAATAATTTCAGTTTTGAACTGAAATGGTGTCGGTTAGAAATTTCTAACACTTTAAAAGACACCTTGGATGCTGCCATATAAATAGATATAAATATCATTCAACCTATATCAGGGCAAAACCAAACTACAGACACGTGTTTCGCTCTTGTTTGAGCTCGTCAGTGTAGTACAGGCTATGTCTCTCAAGTCACTAATCAAGAGACATCCCTGCTATAAATTGAACGATATCTATAGATGTCAATTGCGAAACTGATAAACAGTCGCAAGTGGTTCCATCTTCACTCCAAAAATGGTACTTCAGTGGTAGCTTTGCATCTTGTATATAACCTTAGGCAAGGTAAAATGATAAAACAGTATGGCATTAGATACTTTATGTATCATCTTTGGACATTTTTAGACTGTCACAAAACGCTCTGTTCGTTTTATATATATATATATATATATATATATATATATATATATATATATTATAACATGTATGAATAATAATAATATGTTTTGATAATATCAATCACTATGTTATAAAATATTCCTTACCTTTAATTAATTTTAAATTTTAAATATAAATAGTGAATAGGTAAGAATTAACTCAGTGTAATTATTTTCCAATATGATTAATTAAATATGCTACCGGCTATTCCCTTATGTCAAGGTCAGAGTTCAAATATTCAACCAAACTAGATTCAAAATCAATTAATACACAAATTTGCAATAAAATGACTGTATAACCGCACTATCCTAGACCAACAATATTTTCTAGGCGTGAATTGCATATAAATTTCTAACCTTTCTAATTCAAAATGTGTCAAACTTCAAAGATACCGTTGATAAACCCAAATATGCATCAAATATATAAAATGAAATATTCTGACTTGAGTTATTAAACAATTTGGATTAAACTTATCAAAAAGGTGAATAAAAATAATTTAGTTAAATACATAAAACAGTGAAATAAAAATGTTCATCAAAATTTCAAAAATCAAACACATATAAAACTCTTTATTATAACGAGTGCAAAGTTGTTACCATTTGTGTGAAGCTTCACCCTCTTCTGGAATCAGGATTCTGTTCTTAGGAAAATCTACTTTCTTCCTCCAATACAGCAAAGATTTCAGGAAACTTTATGAAGATCAAATAATCACTTCCTCTTCAAAACCAAGCAATGGATGACTACTATCTTCTCTGGTAAGTGTAATTATGACTTTCTTTCTTGTTAAATATTAATTTAATCTTCTTTAACTCAATTAAAATACAGTTATACCATAAAGTGCTCAGCCCCATAAATTGAAATATCTATTTCTTCATAAAATCATATAAATTTCTCTTACCAATTGCTTCCTCTGGTTACCTTGGGATATTCTTTATACTTTAAACTGTTTTAATACTTTCTATCATCAATACTTTCAAAAAAAACTCAAAATTTCTACGGAGCAAATTTTTAATACAACTTCTATCACCACAACCAGAAAACAAGAGAGAAATATCTTCTACAAACTTCTTAACTAATTATTTATAATATAAATCTTACTAATCTCCTTTTAACTTTCTTTTAACATCATAATTTTTACAAAAAATCTTCATCGAAACTTTTTACATCCTTCCTCTTCAGAAGGTCGAAAACAAGAGAGATTCTATCAGAATCAACAAAAAAAACAAATGACAAATTCAACAAACTTAAATCTATACATCTTTTCCATCTAATCGCCTACTAATTTCTTATTCAAATAAAATTTTTAACAAAATCTAATTCTTGATTCAATATTACAATTTAAAACAATGATCATTCTTTTTTTTTATATTCTTATGAAATTTACTAGCACTACAAACTAATAATTTTCTCTTTTTCAGAATATTTCATTTGGCATTTGAACTATTAATAAATTAGAATATGGTTGGTAAATTTATATAATTTAAAAGTAAGTAGAAGTTTTAACATGTATTTTAACTATTTGTGATGTCTTTTTTTTTTATAATTTAATTTTCTCATTTACTTACACCCCTAATTCATTTAAAATTAATGTTTGATTACTAACGTATTGGCAATTTTATAAACTTTTAATTATCTACTTTACCCATTTATCAATTTCTTAATTATCAAAACTTTATATAATGTAGATTAATCATTTTTGAATTTTTAAATAAAAATCTTTGAAATGTATTTGTATTTTTTTTCTTATTATTCTATTTTCTTTTTTCTTTTTTAGGAATTATGAAGAAGATGATGATAATCAATCCCAATGTTACTAAATTTGCGCTCTGACTCGAAATAAGAAAATCTCCTTTCTCTACTTTCCATTAGATTTTCCTTCTACATTCTTATTTAATATAACATAGTAACTAATATCATCTCAATATATATATATATATATATATATATATATATATATATACCATTCCTTCTTGTAACCTATGATCCTTGTTGCGTTACATGCCCGTTATCCTCCTTTTTTTTATATTAATGCGCGTTTTCTTGGCACTTTTATATATATATATATATATATATATATATATATATATATATATACTGTTATGATTTGATTGGTTTAAAAAATTTTATATTTGATAATAGGTAGATAACTGTCTTTATATAGGTGATTTAAAAAATTTATTTCAGAAAAGTGTGGATGTTGTTGTTTTTTTTTTGATAAGAGGTTACCTTGGGACGCGGGGAATATTATTAATCAGTTTAAATTAGTTCACGTTTTACACATTACTTTGATCAGTTTATCCTCAGAGGGGAATAAATAAGGGGAGTTATAAAATGTTGAATGTTGTATTGGTTGATTTTTTTTTTGTTAAAGGTTATCAAGTTATTTTGAAAGATAGAATTGTATTTGAAGATAAAGTTTCAATAAAATATTAATGTTTTAAAATGAATAAAATCTTAATTAAATAAAGAAAATTACAAGAACCCATACCCAAAAGCCAGTGCAAGAAGAAACTCATTACAATTGGCGTCCCACGTAGGTAACCTGTTATAAAATAAATATAGTTTAAAAAAACTAAAAAACACGCTTTTATAAAGCATGTTTCTGAAAAACATCGAACTAAAAAGTTAAAAATAATTTTCAAAATAAAATTAAAACAAAAATAAATGAAAAATACTAGTATTATTGTGAAAAAAGCGTGGGCGCTTGACATTCGAAAAATATGGTATGCAGCGCCCACGCTTTTTTCACAATGATACTAGTATTTTTCATTTATTTTTGTTTTAATTTTATTTTGAAAATTATTTTTAACTTTTTAGTTCGATGTTTTTTAGAAACATGCTTTATAAAAGCGTGTTTTTTAGTTTTTTTAAACTATATTTATTTTTTACTTTTTAGTCCAATTTATTTTATTTCAATAGATTCGTTAATTTGCTGTGACGATTACAAGACCCTCACTCAATCATTATTCGTTTATTTAGTTGGAAATGCTTTGAAAGCGTGTTTTTTTAAATTCTCAAATTATATTTATTGTATCCATATTATTGATGATTAAACATATTGTTTCAATCACTTGGAAAAAAAAATTATTGTTGTGAAATCTAAAAAATTGTTAGATTAATTCTAAGACAATTTCATTCATATTGTTTATAATTAAACGTATTGTTTTCAGAACTTGGAAAATAAATTACTATTGTGAAATCTAAAGAATTGTTAGATTAATTCTAAGACAATTTCATTCATATCGTTTATAATTAAACGTATTGTTTATTACCCACTCCCGGCACGGGGAGGTAGTGACTAAAAATAACGATATGGGACTCACCCGAGGCAGCAGTCGCGGAGTGGAGAGTTACAAACAAACAAACATACATACATACATACATACATACAGGTGAAGTTAATTAATAAATAATAATAAAAAGCGTGTTAAAAACGATAACTTTTCGAAATATTCACAAAATAGTGTTTATTTCGAAAACCGTCAATGTGACAGCTGTCATAATTTGACAGTTGATGTAAAATTTAATTCCAAACGAAAAAGTATTCTTGTGTTTTTTCAAAAAAAACGATAACTTTTCGAGATATTCACAAAATAGTGTTTGTTTTGAAAACTGTCAATATGACAGCTGTCATAATTTGACAGTTTATGTAAAATTTAATTCTAGACAAAAAAGTATTCTTGTGTTTTTTCAAAAAAACGATAACTTTTTGAGATATTCACAAAATAGTGTTTATTTCGAAAACTGTCAATATGACAGCTTTTATAATTTGACAGTTGATGTAAAATTTAATTCCAAAC
The DNA here is from genome assembly GCA_964028335.1 of Altica lythri. NCBI lineage: Eukaryota > Metazoa > Arthropoda > Insecta > Coleoptera > Chrysomelidae > Altica > Altica lythri. The sequence goes on from OZ034801.1 coordinate 64,066,071, forward strand.
GAAAAAGTATTCTTGTGTTTTTTTAAAAAAACGATAACTTTTCGAGATATTCACAAAATAGTGTTTGTTTCGAAAACTGTCAATATGACAGCTGTCATAATTTGACAGTTGATGTAAAATTTAATTCTAAACAAACAAGTATTCTTGTGTTTTTTCAAAAAAACGATAACTTTTCGAGATATTCACAAAATAGTGTTTATTTCAAAAACTGTCAATGTGACAGCTGTCATAATTTGACAGTTCATGTAAAATTTAATTCCAAACGAAAAAGTATTCTTGTGTTTTTTCGAAAAAACGATAACTTTTCGAGATGTTCACAAAATAGTGTTTATTTTGAAAACTGTCAATACGACAGCTGTCATAATTTGACAGTTGATGTAAAATTTAATTCCAAACGAAAAAGTATTCCTGTGTTTTTTTTTAAAAACGATAACTTTTCGAGATATTCACAAAATAGTGTTTATTTCAAAAACTGTTAATATGACAGCTGTCATAATTTGACAGTTGATGTAAAATTTAATTCCAAACGAAAAAGTATTTTTGTGTTTTTTTAAAAAAATGATAACTTTTCGAGATATTCACACAATAGTGTTTGTTTCAAAAACTGTCAATATGACAGCTGTCATAATTTGACAGTTGATGTAAAATTTAATTCTAAACAAAAAAGTATTCCTGTGTTTTTTCAAAAAAACAATATCTTTTCGAGATATAATTATATAACGGAGTGGAGAGTTACAAACAAACATACATACATACAGGTGAAGTTAATAAAAGCGTGTTAAAAAAACAACTATCTCAACACTTTTCTGAAATAAATTTTTTAAATTAAACAAAAAAAAAAAATGTGAGCCGTCACGGGACGCCTGGCAGATGTGAAACATCGACATTAACCCGTGCCTAAATCATAAGACATTTCCAATTTAAATAACATGGCATTTTTGCACTTTTTGTCGTTAATTTTTTTTACTGAAACAAATGTAGCTAAAAATAATTAAATATCTATTTCTTGTAGGAAATTTGCAATAAATTTGTCATCAGAGTTAAATTCACGATTTTTTTTTGTAATTTTCACCATAATTTTTATTTATATCAAACTAAATACATATATATATATATATATATATATATATATATATATATATATATATATATATATCTTACTATATATAAATTACGTGTCACGTTGTTTGTCCGCAATGGACTCCCAAACTACTTAACCGATTTTAATCAAATTTGCACACCGTGTGCAGTTTGATTCAACTTGAAAAATAGGATAGCTTTCATTTATAGTCGCAATATTATTTTATTGTAAATTATTTGTTTATTGAATTGTTATTATATTAAATATGACATTATCATTTTGAAAGTTTTCATGTAAAGTCTTGGTAGCTAATTTGGATCAGCGGCGATTATGACATATCGGTTGGGTTATGGTAATGGGATCGATTACGCCAGAGGGAATTTTTTTTTTTTGTTTTTACATGTGAAAACAGTAATTATTATTTTAATTTAACTGTTAATAAAATAAACTATTTTAGAAAGTTTTTAGATACAACTACCCTTGATTTAGTTAACAAGGAAACAATCCTCTCTACGATCAATCACAGCGTTGCATGACTTATATTTTTGCAATATCAAGGATGCTGTTCATTGCTGAGATGACACTTAAATTCAGTTTTAATTATTGAAAAGTTTTAACATAAAAAGTTGTGGCATGTGCTTTGAAACTATATAGTTTAATAAACTGGGCAACTATATATTGCATGTTCACGTGTAGGGAAACCGTCGAATCTGTTTGTGTTAGCTAAAGACAGGTTAACCAAAAATATTGTGTTCCGATTAGTGCTAAATTAAATTGAAAATAAAAGTAATTACCTATAATTTAAAATAATAAGTATTATTGTTAAAGATTTAAGACTATCTGCCCTACCTACCTCATTCATGCATAAGTTAAAGTGTTACATGTTATTTACTTTGTAATGCCACATAAGTGATAGGGTAGTTTTACCCTACATATTAATTTATTAATTTATATTTTATTGTATTGTTATGTATTACATTTTATCAGGTCAAAGTCATTACTTTAGATCTTGGCACGCGTTTAAATAGTTTAATTTTGATTCTCACGTAGAATATGAATTGACTTTAAAAGCAGGTTGTTGAGGTCAGACACCCTTTGGGGTGTCCCTAAAACAGACCCTGGGGTCTGGGCAATTGTGACTCTTGACGTATTTTCGTGAGTAAGTGTGACATGCCACCATGTAATTTATTTGGTAAGACTCCCTATTCTTAATGTTTATCACTCATTCTTATTGCTTATTTATTCGTTAATATATTTGTTGTTTGTTTCCTGTTGTTTATCTCATCTTACCCTTGGTTAGTTTTCTGCCTTCAGCAGGATACCTGGCCGGGAGTGCCTTTACTAAGCTACTCCTTATCCTTATAAGGCACATTCTCTCAAATCTCTCCAGGCGTGACAGTAATATACTCAGTTGTTATAAACTTCAATAAAAATAATAATAAATTTTAAAATTCTTTTGTATTGATTTTTGCTTAATATCAATCCAGTGAATTTTTATACCAGCTTTAACGTTTCCGTCTTCATTCGTAAATAATAATTTCATTGTATTAAGGGGTTGCAGTAGTAGAAAATCTGTCATGGAGGTCGCCATATTTTTTACAAATGGCATCTATGTAAACAAGCATGGTGGTCCCCATGACTGATGTTCTACTACTGTTCCTCTTAAATAGATTACTACAATGTAATAAGTATAACAAAAACCTTAGCCACAGCAACGCGTGGCCGGGTCAGCTAGTATATATATATATATATAGGTAATAAAATTAGCAAATACAAAATTTGGATACAAAATAATAGTTATTTATGTATCAAGGGCGTAAAACAGGCGTTTATGGACCGCACCGTGTAAATAAGAGCCCGAGCCGCAGGCGAGGGCTATTAACACGTAAGGTCCATAAACGCTGTTTACGCCCGAAATACATACAAACTTTTATGCACGACCGATTTAATAATCATTTATAAAAAAAATTGCACTGTCAATTGAAAAAAGTCAACTGTCAAATGGCAACTGTCAATTGACAAAAGTCTACTGTCAAATATCAACTGTCAAATGCCAACTGTCAAATGCCAACTGTCAAGTGTCAACTGTCAAATGTCAACTGTCAAATGTCAACTGTCAAATGTCAACTGTCAAATGTCAACTGTCAAATGTCAACTGTCAAATGTCAACTGTCAAATGTCAACTGTCAACTGTCAAATATCAACTGTCAACTGTCAACTGTCAAATGTCAAATGTCAAATGTCAAATGTCAAATGTCAAATGTCAAATGTCAAATGTCAAATGTCAACTGTCAAATGGCAACTATCAAATGTCAACTGTCAAGTTTCAACTGTCAAATGCCAAATTTGAAATGTCAAATCTCTACTGTCACATGTAAAATATTATCTGTCAGCTGTCAAATATTAACTGTCAATGTCAACGATTCTTTTAATAACAATACTTATAAAGGATATTTTTTATTTTTTGTGAAAAATTTAATATAAATGCCATTTCAACCTGCATGAATTTTATACCTCAAACCTCGATATTATTAACAACTTATCCTGTATAACCATTCACCTAATAATTTGTATTTATTCGGTATATTATGTTGCCTATACAAACAAACATTTTTATATATATAGAATAGATAGTAGGCGGAATCGAGTTAGGTTTTTATGAAACAATTCATACCCTGTCCCGCCAAATTTTTGAATCGATGAGCTTCTTCCCCCTATTGTTGGCGCGCCACCGTCGGCGTCGCTCAAAACATGAGACCAATTTCATATAAGGTATCAGTACATCTCTTTATTATATATTATCGATGCGTTAGGTTTTTTACGTCATACGAATCATACGTCACCGTCGCCACGCGAGAAATCTGATTCACGTGCGGCTATAGATGTTTCACATCAAAAAATTTTTGACCATTTCAATCATAACAATATAGGTATATATATACATATTATAAAGGTGAAATAAACACTTTAATGCATATATAGACAAATATAATCTGTTTGTTTAAAATATGTGTTAAATCTGGCTTTTAAAACAATTTTTAACGTTTTTCAAAAAACGTAAAAAAGGCAAAAAAGTGAAATGACATAAACACTTTTTAACACCAATAAATGCAATTTATTAAAGACTAAATTACCGTTTTAACGAACGTAACATTTTTTTTGAGGGTATTGATTATGTTTAAATCTAGTTATCGATAACCAGTTTTATCTTATCATTGTTAGTAGCCTATTTTTTACAATAGTTTTTATTTTTAAAAACCATGCAATTCGAACCAATCAAATTTTTAAGAATGCTATATATATAGTAAACATCTCCTTACATTGGTCTTCTGTAGAGTATATCTATTTTCCATAAAATCGATATACCTAATAGATATCGCATAATAATTTTACGATCCTATTTTTTTAAACAGAATTGAAATTTTTTAAAACCTTGCAATACAAAACCTAAACCATATTGAAATTTACCAATTTTTTCACGTATAAAGGAGTAGGTACTACACATAACAAACGCACCTTACAGAATTGAAATCAGATGATTTGGGCAGTCTCAAAATTTTTTAAAATTGTGAAAATCTTTTGGCTTATAAACAATTTAAATTAATTATTAAAATGGTAATTCTTGAACTGTTAACTGCCTTCTTTAAAACCTTTTCTAGATAAAATTTTTCCTACCTATAAGATATTTATAACATATTTTAAAATAACAAAAGCGATCAGTACTCGTATTATGAATAACAATTTATAATTAAAAGAAAATTACATGGAACCTATTAATACTACTTCGGACTTCCATATCCATTAAGAGGTCCAGAAATATATGTTGTTTCTTCTTTTATTATTAAAATAAAAATAATAAATCAATATTTTGAAAATGACCCTTGCTTATTTAATTTATCTTGACTGATATGTTAAGTTTGTCTTTTAAAACTGAAAATTACTAACAAATTAAAATAATTATAAAAATATTAAAATTTTTTTCTTAACTTTCGACAAAAATAAAGAAATATGTAGTATTTTTTCTCGCAATGGTTTTTGAAATTTTCAATTCTTGATATGTTTCTTTTTGTTTCCATAGATACATAGATTATCATTTTTTTTTAAATAGCCAAGATTTGTCCTTTTCGGCCTATGTTTTTTTGTAATAAATTGCATAAAAATGTTTATATTTGATACCTAATTAAAGTTTAATCATTAAAAATACTAAAAGATTGTCAAAAATTAAAATTGTCACAAAAATGGGTTCCAAAAAATACAATTCTTTAATTTTGCCTCATTCGGCATTTTTAACATTTTGTAACCTTTGTTTTCAACAAAAATTTTTTCGGCATTTTTAGCATTCGAAATTTTTATATTTTAGATTTTGTTTCTTATACACTCGCGAAATTTAGCATTTTCGCGTAAACGTCATTTATCAGTTTCGACTTGGCTGATTATAACATGCGGTCTAAGATAATCTTTACTTTTACTTATAAGAAAAGATACTATTTTCTGCGGCATCTTTTAAATGCCAGTATAATTATTTTTTGCATTCTTATGCTTCCCATTCGGCATTAATAAGTCTCGGTAAAATATTTTTTGGTATTTTTATCTACCCACTTTTCGTCAGCTTTAGATTTCAGTATTTTTACTATTCAGTAATATTTTTATGGTAACTCTTATGACCTCACTGAGATACGTACAGAAACGTAGAGGCATTGAATAGTATAAGGACTTTTATTTTAAAACTATAAAGATGATTACAAAGTCCATTCTGTAAATTATAGAAATACATCTTAGATACCTATAAATATTCTCTGAGACGTTTTTGTAGCGTCAACTTATATTTTCTTCTGCTAATTGGGGACCTTATTGCCATTGAAATAAAAATTTATTCAATAGTTTTTTTTTAAATAAGTATATAACATTATATAAATTATTTTTATTTCCATTCAGTTTTAATAAGATCTGATATCTTCTCTCCAATCATGTATGCTGGTGTCGCAGTATGGGCTGTTGGTGGTAGTGGAATTATGCTAGTATCAGCTACTCGAAGCCTTTGAATACCATATACTTTACCAGTATTATCTACTACTGCTTCGGGATCATCTTTAGGTCCCATTTTGCACGCAGCAACTTGATGCCAAAGACTGCCAATCATGCTTCTTAATCCACATTCCCAATATTCGTCACTGTCAAATTTTTTTTGTTCACATCCTAAAATTTAATATAATACACTATCAGTTATGTAATCAAATAATAAATTGGAGAAGGAGATACGAACTTAAGAATGCAGACCAGTACTATTTTAAATAAGTTCCTAAGAACATGCCGCCTCTACATATTCACGATGGCATGTATAAAGAAATCAATTTTTTGTTGGTTTTGCAGTTTTTTCTTGATTTTGTTAAAACAGCAGAAATTGGTAACAATGTTTTCCTCAGTTTTTAGAATTTTTACCTTATAGAGCTCTTGTAGAACATATTTTAAAAACAGAAAGAATAATATCGAAAGCTTAAAAGTTAAAGTCACTTTTTTTATCACGAAACAAATAATTAGGAAACGAAACACAATCAAAAACAACCCATATTCTACATGAGCTGATATCAAACGAGCAGCAAGCAAGAAATACCATAAATTCGATTAAACTGATGACCGGAATTTTTGAATTAAAACAAAGCAATAACAACAAGGTACCAAAAATCAAAACATTAAATTAAAAATATCATCTTCACATAAATAATAAACTATATACACATTTTTTATACTATCAGTAATTGTGTACCTACTAACTCGCTCATTGACATTGTTAGTTCCGTGCTAATGTAAATATTTTGGTTGGAGACGTCAAATATTTTTTAAAATACTAGCAAAAGAGTTCTCTTCTTTTAAACTAGTTTGATTTAATTTATAAAAAATTTAAAGTATCACTAAATCTTTTGAACATTTACTTAATTGGGGTTTTGGTCATCTAAATATATAAAACTCAAAGGTGACCTATAAACAGGCAGCCCACAGCACTGGACAGATCGGGCTGAAATTTGGCATGCAGGTAGATGTTATGACGTAGGCATCCGATAAAAAAGGATTTTAATAAATTCTACCACCAAGAGGATAAAGTAGGGGATAAAAGCTTTTATGAAACTTTGTCCATTTTAAACCGATCCGGCTGAGATTTCGTATGCATATAGCTACTATGCCGTAGGCATCACTTAAGAAAGGATTTTGATAAATTCCACCCCTAAGCGAATAAAATAGGGTATAAAAGTTTGTATAAATCTTCTGAGATTTTTGACTAATTGAACTAAAATTAAAAATTGGAGCTACTATGATAAAGACGTTCGCTTAAATAGAATTTTAATAAATTCAACCCCATGGGGATAAAATAAGGAATGATGTATTAACTTCTTTATTTGGGGATCTTTTTGCCACTAAAACAAACTTATAAAAAATATAAATCAATATTTTGGAAATGACCCTTGCTTATTGATCTTGATGGATATGTCAAATTTGTCAATGGTCGTCTTTTTAAAACTGAAAATGCCTAACAAAAATGAAAATAATTTTTTTTAAAATGTTTCTGAGCTTTCGACAACCAGATCGGTTGTCGTTTTCGAAGATAAAAATTTTTTTACTCTATACTTCTTTATGCAGTTTAGATTTTAAACTGGGGGTTTCTAAAAAATGTAAGTCCTAAGTAACAGATACAAAGGTTCATTGGTGCCTGGTTGACTATTGGGACTATTGGGTGGCCATTCCATAACTGTAATTTGATTTTCTTGAAAAAAATCTTGAAACAGTCTGGCGACATGAGGTCGGGCATTATCATTATCCTGTTGGACAATAAAATCTTCTTCATAATTTTGGGCATAGGGCAATATATCGGGTTTTAAAATATCCAAAATATATCGTTTTGCTGTTAAAGTACCACTCTCAATTACAACAGCTCAGTTCTTTCATTGGAACTTATGCCTCCTCACACCATTACAGATCCTTCTCCAAAATGGCAAGTTTCTTGTACATTGTCTTGGAATCTTTCACCCAGTCTTCTGTAAACTCTAACACGTCCATCAGGTCCACACAATCGGAACCGAGACTCGTCTGAAAGTAAAACTCGTTGCCATTCCTGTTCAGTTCAGTTTTCATGTTCGTGGCAAAATACTAGACGCATTCTACGTCGTCTTGTTAATTCTGGTACCCTTGCTGACCGTCTAGATCTTATTTCCATTTTTCTTATGCGATTTCTGATTGTTTGTGTTGAAATAGGTCTGTTTATATGCTGTTGCAGTAGAGTTGCATGATGTCGAGCTGTGAAAGTTGGATTTTGAATTGCGTTTCTTGCATTTCTTACTAACATATAGTCCTGGCGAGGTGTTGTAATGCGTGCTCGGGACCATATAGCCTTTTACTACATCACCAGTTTCCAGAAACCTATTCCAAGTTCTTAAAATCACAGGTTGGATTACCTGAATATCGGCGGCAATCTGACGTTGTGATGCTCCGTCTCTATTACTATGGATGCTTGAAATGTATTCGAATGTCTTCTGGGCATAATTTTGTACCAACTTCTAATACTAAATAACTTTAAAATAAAACTGTTTATGGTATTTTCGTAATAACTTGAAGAATGGAATTAAACTATATTTCATCAAATTTCGATATTTATTTGGGTCTAGTGGGAACAAAAAATATTGTGATAAAAATGACCAGTTTACTATCAGCAAAACATATTTTTATACAAGGTGAATTTGATTTTTGTCAATCTCAAATTTTTAGGTAATCTTTACTTGGAACTATGTTCCTTACGGCAGGCTTGGATAAGATAGGGATTTTGCTGCGTGACCGAACTGAAAATAATGTAATAGTAAAAAACCGTAACAATAAAACCGTAACGCTTGTAATAGTGCCACTATATCTAGTAAGCAGGTTACCGCTAGCCTCCACACAACGCTAGCCTCTCCTCAGTGTTCAGTATACGATAGACATAATGTTGACAGTTATGATATAATTTTTAACTGTCACCGAAACTTTCTTGAACGTGTTTACAAAAAATATAATAGGTATAATGAATCAGGCAAAAGATGATCTTCTCATTACAGAATCTCCTAACGAAAGGTAAGTTTAATAATATAATATAAACATTGTAAACAATATAGAAATATCCAACGATGTCAACTTTTGTGATGTCCTATAAATTAATGAAAATCATTGGTTTTTAAATGTAAAATGTGTAAATTATGTTGTAATATTTTATTTAATTGGATTATCTACACCTGTTACTAATGTTAATCTCAAAATTTATAATAAATTATTATTATTAATATGATCAAAATTTATGCAGTAAATACATAAAAATAATTTGACTAGCAGATGATAACTCTTCACGATTGGATATCATTGCAGGATCGAATACGCGGGATGGTAATTTTTTTTTAGTTTTTTTCCAGTGTTAAACAAAAAACTATAAATATTATTTTAACTTTAAATAAAATTAATTCAATTATCTTATTCCGATCATTATCATTATAAAAATTATATCTTTAGAGAATTTATTGATATATAAGCTGCCCAGACGAAAAGTACAAATTATGAAAATATGTACCACCAAAAGAAATGTAATTATTAATCTATAACGTAGTATAATCCAAGTCTTGGAGGAGATAGGGATTTTGCTGCGCGACCGAACTGAAAAAAAATGTAAAAGTAAAACCGTAAGAAAAAGCCCGTGGAATAAAACCGTTAAATGAGACGTGCGCAGGCGCTACAGTCGTATACACAAGCGAGTAGTGTCGATTCTACATTAGCCGAAGGAACTTAGTTCCTACCTGGTGTCCCACGACACCATTATAACTTGTTCAATTTGCTTAGTACTTATATAAAGAATTCCTCGCTTAAATATATTATATTGATAACTAACTAAAACTCAGCACATGTATATACTATTTAATAGTATTATGACATAAACCAAATAAATAAATAAATAAATAATATAATTCTTATTTTTTATCTTTCCTTTATACCTCTTCTCCAGAAGAAAACAAATAATGTGAATATACCTACATAACAACTTATTTGTACTTACCAGGTATGGGTGTCTCAACCATTTTGGCTCCTAATTTTTTCATTGCTGGTGTTCTATTAAGCCTTTGTATTTCTCTAATAGCAGCTATAAACGTTTTTATATCGTGATTCTCAGGATCTGAGAAATAATTTACATAAAATTTAGGCCAATGAAATGGATTTTTTGACTTTAATTTTATATATCCTACTGATTTTGGATGTACCAACATGGGTACAATCTAAAAACAAACAATATGTTTTAAGTAAATCTTATAATAATAGTGCAATATAAGACCTACCTGATACGCTGGAACAGTTTCGTATTTTTTCCAAACTTTTTCGTAAGTATCATCAGGAATATTACCCATTTTACGAAATAGTAAACCATTATCTGCTCCTAAATTGGCACCTAAAATAAGTAATTCCATATCTGGATATAACGGATCTGGATCAGTTGATATATTACTTTTGAAGTAAATAAGACCTTCTACTCCACCTTAAACATTAATGTTTAGTACTAGTGTTAATATTTTATATAAAATTGGTGTTATTAATAAGATTATAAATGGTTAAATGCCATTAAAAAAAATTAAACGGAAGCGTTGATCGATATGCAATATCGTGCAACAAGCACCAGCTTCCTTTTTAGCGATATTCTGGCCTAACACGACGAATACGCGGTGTCAGGATCGTATTTCACCACGTTTTGTCACCAGTAACAATGTGATACAGAATTTTTTTCCATATCACATGCATTGAAACAGCTAGTTTTGATCTCTGTTTTGCCAGTCGAAATAAGACAATTTCAGACCAATGCAACTGTCAGTCAGAAACAACGTTGTTTCTGCCCTAGGGGAGTAACAACTGACAGAATCGAATTTGTAATAAACAAAAGTGAATAAAATCATAATCGTCTGACAGCTGTGGTCAAATCGTTGTCTGAAATAGTCTTACTTTACCTGGCTACAGAGATCAAAACTCGCTGTTTCAATGCATGTGGTTTGAAAAATATAGTGTGTGACAGGGAATAAAACAAAGACGATTTCTGACCAGACCTCGTCAGATATTTCACCGCTTTCCACACAATATACTATTCTTGGCCTCGTTAATGACTTCTTTGAATTTGAAGCATTTTTTGGTCATTTGTGAGCTAGTGCAAAACAAACTGTGAATACACCTTTAGAATTTCCAAATTCCCGTTCAAAATGCGATAGATCGAATCTTTGGCGATATTTAATTTTATTTGGATGAATCTCAATAAAAATTTTGGCTCATTTTTAATAAAAAGGCGAACGTTTTCGACAGTTCCTGGCGTCAAATTTCAGCTGGCCAACCTGTTCGTCGTCTTCCAGCGACTCACGACCCTCTTTGAACCGTGTTAATCATTCGTGGAATTGAGTACGCGCTAAAAAATCATCACCATAAACTTGTTTCAACAATGGATCCGTTTAATACTGTAACGTACAAATTGAATTTGTAACGTTAACTTACCCTTGCTAGCTCCAGGGATCGTGGTTTCTTTCTGGTTTTTTCCTTAACTCCCCCCAAACAAATATATAAGGGCGCCAAAATACAGACAAGCAAATAAAAGAGGTTAAATCAGTGTAAATTGTTTATTGCCAAAGTTAGTAATTAAAATTAGTAATGAATTTATAGTGAATAACTAATTTCTTATCTTTTTTTCTGTATCCATCTTCGGAACACGTCGGGAATGATGGAATTTCGGACCAAATCAACACAGGAATACAGATGCGGATGGCAAGATGTTTTCTAAAAATCAAATGGACTACAGATGTTTTCTTTAAATCAAATGGACTACAGATGTTTTCTTTCAGTAAAGTTCGCTGCTAAATTCTTCCGAGAATAGTCCCCGGTGGCGGAAGCAATCGGAATATATCGACCAGTAGAATTCTGCTTAACCAAACTTCTCTCCAAAAAAAAATGGTTTCGTATAAGAATAGTCCTATCTTTGGACCCTTCAAAATTTGGCAATGGCCCAAACGAAGGGAGAAGAAATAAGAATAGGACTGCAGACTTTGAAGCACAAATTGTAAAGCAAATTAAGGAAGCGACACAATTTCCGAGAGAACAAAAGTTCCCTTCTTCTACTGAAATCAAGTCTGCGACGACGCAACAAAACTCGGTAAATTAAAAATCAAACCTTCGTAGGCCAGGCCAAAAATATCGTAGCAAAATAGACGAGAAATTAATGAAATAAAATATTATTAGGCCAGGCCAAACAAATAACGTAGTAAACGTTACAATACAGATCTTAATATTGGCTTTGTTCGATCATTTTTCGACCGATATTAAAAAGGTACTGTCACTTTAAGCGCGATAACTTGGCGTAAAATGGTTTGATTGTCATGAAATTTTGACAAAACATCAAGCGGTACCTCTCAAACGCTAGCTCCAATAACAGATGACACAACAGGTAGGTATCGGATATTTCTTAAAAGACTTGTTTACTTTGCGACAGACCTCGTCGATCCTAAAATAGTAAATACTTACTAATGGTTGTGATTTGACCTTTGCCCTTAAAAAGAAAGTCAGTTATTTCCCTAACATTTGTTACAAGTTTATCAAAAACATAAACTATTTCGTGGTTTATTTCAAACAATAATCCCAAAAATGAGGGATGATCATACATTTTCTTACCAACTGGTAAATTTTTTATAACTGGTATTCCTGGAAAAATCAAATTTAGTACAGTAAGATATAATAAATTATAATTTTTTTACCAAGTTCTTCCAGATGATCTTTAGGACCGATTCCAGAAAGCATTAGAAGCTGAGGAGAATTAAGTCCTCCAGCACTCAAAATAACTTCTTTGTTTGCAAAGGCATAGTAATATTTCTTTTTCTGAGCAAATTTTACACCATAAGCTTTTTTACTATACGGGTCAATTAATATTTGCACTACTCTACTATTTGTTAATATTTTAAGATTTGGTCTATCTGCTACTGGACGGAGGAAAGCCTTCTCGGCACTACAGCGTTTACCATTTCTTAAATGTGCTTGAACATAAGAGACCTAAAAGAAATAAATTAAAATTAAATATGTAATTGAGAATAATATCTTTATAAACTTTTTTTTTCATAGATTACACTATATATATATATATATATATATATATATATATATATATATATATATATATTGAAATGGATCCTCCTTCCGGAACACCCTCTTTCAATAAATTTATCGGTCGTGGATTCCAAAATTTTTAAATTGATTGTCCTAAAATAAATTTTAGAAATTATAAATAAAAAAATAAATTATCTTCTTTTTAATCTTTCTACTTCCGTTGTTCCACTCTTTCTCTACATCTTCCTCTTCCAACTACTTTCCAACTCCTTCTTGCTGCTGCCTTTCCATTTATCTATTACCTTTCTACTGCTCAGCTCTTTCTCTATACCTTCCTCTTCCTACAATTTTCCAACTCTCTGCTTTTCTGTATCTTTCAAGTTCTGGTTTATATTATATTTTATATGATTTTAATCTTTTGATCGTTACCTTTTATTTACTTTTCATTCAAATTCAAATTCTTTTACTCAATTTAATTTATTCAGTGACTTTTTAAAATTACAATTCTTTGACATCCCAATCAATCATCATATCTTAACAACATAACTTATGAACTAAACAAAAACAAAATACAATATAAAAAAAATACTTAATCTAGACAACCGATTTAAAAATCATCACCACGTTCCAACACTTCATTGAAAGAACGTGCACCATTGAAGAAAAATCCATATCAATTTCCCCCAAATTTGATTTGACTTGGTGAATTACTTCACCTTGCCAAATCAAATTTCCTTTCAGTAGGAAATTTTTCTTCACCATCAGTTGTCAAGCTTTTAATTTAGAATATTTTAATTTTAATTAATACACTACCCTTAACATATGAATCCCCTACCATTGCATCTACTTTTATATCTACTTTTACATTCTTCTTTATTCAATTTTTCATTTCTATTTTACTAATTTTTTATAAAATTCATTCCCCCTTTTTAACATTTATCAAAATATAATTTTTTTAAAGTTTTAGATTTGTTCCCCCGCTTTTGGAATTTCCCTATACATATAAATTTCATAGACCTCCCCTTTCCTAATATTTTCCTACATATAATTTTTATAAATTTTGTAACCTTAACCCTTTCCTGATATTTCCCTATATATAACTTCTTTCTAAATTTAAATACCTTCCCCCTTTCCTGATATTTCCTACGATACAAACTTTTAATAAATTTAAATTTCTTTCCCCTTTCCTGATATTTCCCTCGATACAAACTTGTTATAAATTTAAATTTCTTTCCCCGTTCTTGATATTTCCCTCGATACAAACTTTTTATAAATTTAAATTGCTTTCCCCTTTCTTGATATTTCCCTGTATATAACTTTTTTATAAATTTAGATACCTTTCCTCTTTCCTGATGTTTGCAAATATAGAAGTTTCTTATAAAGTTACCCTTTACCCTTTCTTCTAATAACATTTCACTTTCTTTTTCTTGTACTACCTTTATTTCTTCTACTTTTTCTTCCATCTCACATATCTTCTTTGCTGTATTTTGCATTTCTTCTATTACAATTTTCTTTTCCATATTCTCTTGTTTTATAATTATCTCTAAGTCATTTAATTTTTGATTTGTATTATCGTTAATTTCTTTTATTTCATCTTTGCATTCCTTGTTAATAATTATTTTAATTTTTACTTCTTGTAATTCCTCTAAATCTGTTTTTCTCATTATCATTTCAGTTTTTATTTCTGTTTTTGTTTCTTCTAATGTTTCTCTATACATTTCCATTTGCTTCTTCATCTCATCTTTTGATTCTTCATTATTTTTGTTCATGTCCTCTTTTATTTCTTCTTTTATAAATTCCATTTTCTTGTTTATAGAATTCATATTCTTTTTTATTCCTTCATGATATTCGTTAATATCTTGTTTTAGCGAATCCATATTATTGTTCATGTCTTGTTTTATTTCTTCATAATATTTGTTCATATTCTTGCTCATATCTTTTAACATTTCCATCATTAGTTTTATCGCTGATTCCTCACTATCCCCTATTTTACTATCCTGATTACCCTGATTATGCTGAATACCCTGACTACCCTGACTCTGCTGATTATCAATATTATCCCCTTGCTCTGACATTCTATCTGTAATTTCCTTTCCCCCTCTTAATTTCATATAATATACCTATAATTTATTTAATCTTTTACTCCAGAATCACACACTTTGTTTTTAATAAACCAAGCTTGACACCTAACAGTTAAGAAAAATCTCTCACCCTCAGTGCCAAAGCAGCCCCACGTTGGGCGCCAATTGAAATGGATCCTCCTTCCGGAACACCCTCTTTCAATAAATTTATCGGTCGTGGATTCCAAAATTTTTAAATTGATTGTCCTAAAATAAATTTTAGAAATTATAAATAAAAAAAAAAAAATTATCTTCTTTTTAATCTTTCTACTTCCGTTGTTCCACTCTTTCTCTACATCTTCCTCTTCCAACTACTTTCCAACTCCTCCTTGCTGCTGCCTTTCCATTTATCTATTACCTTTCTACTGCTCAGCTCTTTCTCTATACCTTCCTCTTCCTACAATTTTCCAACTCTCTGCTTTTCTGTATCTTTCAAGTTCTGGTTTATATTATATTTTATATGATTTTAATCTTTTGATCGATACCTTTTATTTACTTTTCATTCAAATTCAAATCCTTTTACTCAATTTAATTTATTCAGTGACTTTTTAAAATTACAATTCTTTGACATCCCAATCAATCATCATATCTTAACAACATAACTTATGAACTAAACAAAAACAAAATACAATATAAAAAAATACTTAATCTAGACAACCGATTTAAAAATCATGACCACGTTCCAACACTTCATTGAAAGAACGTGCACCATTAAAGAAAAATCTATATCAATATATATATATATATATATATATATATATATATATATATATATATATATATTATATATATATAAACAAAGTGCCAAGAAAACGCGTATTAATATAAACAAAAGGGGAAAATTATTGGGCATGTACGCAAAAAGGATCAATAAGGCCACGAGTAGGAATGGTAACCGCAGACATGCATGTTTCTGGCTCATTAGCCGTCATCAGTGCAGCATAACCAAGTAGGGTATTGCACTTGGCTAGCAAAAGTGTTGGGTACTTGGGAGCAAAGGATGTTGGGGAAACATGTGTAAAGAAACATAAAAACACAAAAACAACGAAAGCTCACACAGGAGTCCTATCGCCATTTTGTGCTTTTGGCCAGCTGTGCCAATGGGTTTTCGGCTAGCAACCAGCGTCGCAACGTTGGCGAAACGGACTCATTGTGTTTGAGTCGTTCTAAGCCCAGGATATGAAATAAACAAAGTGCCAAGAAAACGCGTATTAATATAAACAAAAGGGGAAAATTATTGGGCATGTACGCAAAAAGGATCAATAAGGCCACGAGTAGGAATGGTAACCGCAGACATGTATGTTTCTTGCTCATTAGCCGTCATCAGTGCGGCATAACCAAGTAGGGTATTGCACTTGGCTAGCAAAAGTGTTGGGTATTTGGGAGCAAAGGATGTTGGGGAAACATGTGTAAAGAAACATAAAAACACAAAAACAACGAAAGCTCACACAGGAGTCCTATCGTCCTATATATATATATACCGGCAAAAAACATGGGTTGCTAAATATAAAATTTATGGTTTCTCCCTGGCTATCAGACGGTTAAGATGGATTTTACCATAACCACGACCATCATGGTCAGGTCAATTTTTAACCTCCCGCTAAAAAAAATTAAATTTTTTTTTAAATCAGGAAGTTATTGGTTTCACCCCGTTTTTCGAAAATCGAGTTTTCATCGGATCTTAACGTTTTGAGGTCTTAGGAACCTCCCCTGACTATTTTTACGAGGGTGTCTGTATGTCTGTATGTACGTGTGGATGTGTGTGTGGATGTATGTAAACCTCTTATAACTTTTGAACGGCTGAACCGATCGGAATAAAATAAAAAGCATTCCAAAGAGTTCCATCTAACTTAGATTCCCTGTAAGTTTGACCCGATTCGAGCTGGTAGATTTCGAGAAATTTCAAAATAACCGAAAAAAACAATTGGTAAAAATGATGTTTTTTGGGCATATCTTTTTGGCTATTAAATTGATCAATGTCATAACCTAATCAGCTCTTAAGCTTAAAAAACCACGTCGAATGTTGTTTTGCAAATTTAAATCGGTTAATTCGTTCGTGAGATATCGTTGTCGAAAAATTTCAAAAAAAAGTGTTTTTTTTTTCAATAACTTAGAGATTTTTTGACTAACCGATTTTGCACTCTCGGTAACGTTTTTAGGTCTCAAAAAACTGCGTCGAATGCCATCTTGAACATTAAAATCGAATAAGGCGTTAAAAACTTATGGCTTTTTAAACATTTCAAAAAAAGTCAAAAACGTCAAAATACGTCAAGTTACTATAGCTTTGCGGTTAAAACTAGCGGGAAGTTGCAAGGATGGCCTTTAAGGTCAACCTCTTTTTGAATTTTTTTTAATGAAACCATGTATTTTTGACAAGGGGAATGGAAAGAGCGTAAAATTCTACCATGATGGTCATGGTCAGGGTTAAACTAAAAATTCCTAGACCGTGGCAATAATTCGAATTGTATTAGTCGCAAAGAAAAACTTCCAAGTCTTAAAGTTTACGGTTTTTCCCTGGCTATCAGATGGTTAAGATGGATTTTACCATGACCATGATCATCATAGTCAGGCGATGGTCAGGTAAATTTTTTTAAATGGAACCATGTATTGTTGACAAGAGGAATCGAAATTTTTAAAAATTTTACCATGATGGTCATGGTCATGGTGAAACTAAAAATTCCTAGACCACCGCAATAACTCGAATTGTATTAGTCGTAGAGAAAAATTTTCAAGACTTAAAGTTTATATGTTTTTTTCTGGCTTTTAGACGGTTAAGATGGATTTAACCATGACCAAATATGACCTTGAAATTTTTTTAAAAATTTTACCATGATGGTCATCGTCACAATAAAATCCTTTTTAACCATCTGATAGCCAGGGAAAAACCATAAATTTTAAGTCTTAAAAGTTTTTCTCTGCGACTAATATAATTTGAGTTATTGCAATGGTCTAGGAATTTTTAGTTTGACAATAATGGTAAAATTTTTAAAAATTGTCAAGGTCATATTTGGACGTAAAATTTCTTTCGATGCTCTTTGTAAAAAATACATGGTTCTATTTAAAAAAATTGACCCAACCATTATGGTCATGGTCATAGTGACATCCAGAATTACCAACTGATAGCCAGGACAAAACAACTTTAAGTGTTGGAAGTTTTTTTCTGCGACTAATACAATTCAAGTTATTGCGATGGTTTAGGATAGTTTAGTTTGACCTTGACCATGACCATCATGGTAAAATTCTTAAAAATTGTCAAGGTCATATATGGACCTAAAATTTTACGCTCTTGCGATTCCCCTTCTCAAAATACATGGTCCATTTAAAAAATTGATCTGACCATGATGGACATGGTCATGGTAAAATCCAGAATTACCATCTGATAGTCAGGAAAAAAGCATAAACTTTAAGTGTTGGAAGTTATTCTCTGCGACAAATAAAATTCGAGATAATGCGATGGTCTAGGAGTTTGACCTTGACCATGTCCATCATGGTAAAATTTTTAAAAATTGTCAAGGTCATATTTGGACGTAAAATTTCACGATCTTTCGATTTCTCTGGTCAAAAATACATAGTTCTATTTAAAAAACTTGACCTGACCATCGCCTGACCATGATGGTCATGGTCATGGTCAAATCCAGAATTACTATCTGATAGCCAGAGAAAAATCATAAATTTTATATATTGCAAGTTTTTTTTTTGTGATCCATGGTATTTCAGTTACAACAAGGTTTCCATACTTTTTCCTCACCCGGTATATATAATGTAATGTAATTAGTGTAAAAACATAGATTTAAAATAAAAATGTATACAGTATGATGTTTTGCCGAATTTACAAACAAGAATTTTGGATGTAATAGTAAATAAATAAAGCATGCTTAATATCTTAAAAATAAAAATTCATAAAAACTGGTATATTAAAGGTATGTGTTAATAAACAAACAAAAAGTTTGTGATGTTAGTACCGCAGTGAAGAAAACATGATTCATAAGAAGCACTTCTATAATTATAGATAGTATTAAAAAACTTACTCCCATTTGTTCCCTTCCATTATAATCCACATATAGATATCCAGCTTCTTGAGCTCCTTTTACCATGGCATCTACTAACTTAGTACGATATGGCACATCACTAATTGTTAAATATCCACCCTTACCATGATACTCTGAATCACTTATTTTTATATGGGCATCTTCAGATTTTATAAAATATGGCAATACTTCTTCGTATGACCAACCAGGATTTCCCATTTGAGCCCATCTGTCATAGTCTCGTCTGTTACCACGAACATTTAACATAAAATTAATAATTGAGCTTCCTCCAAGAACCTTACCATGAGCAAATTTAACATTTTGTTTATAGCAACCTAAAAATTTTTTTTTGTAGGTATTTAAGATGACCAAGATAGGATTATTAAGCACGATGATGACATTTAAAAAACTTGTTACAAAAGTTACTGATAATCACATCTATGCTGCGGTGGTTTTCGTAAACAAAACAACGCAGCGAAAGGCAATAATAGAATTGCAAAGACTCGCTTCTATAGATATCACTGGCATAATGAGATCGTGTCCTAGTGGGGTCTTGGATGTTATTCTAGACCTTTACCCTTCCATTTCCAGGTAAAGACGATTGCTCTAGAAAGTGCCTATAAGTTAACAAGGACTAAAATCCGGTGATCTTACAGTATTTTGAATTTTCAAGGGTCAAAGCCGCCCAATCCAGGAAGATTATGTCCCCAGAACAAGATTTCAAACTCAGGAGTAATTAACGAAATTTCTCAGTTTACAAAAAAAACCCTCACTTATTAGACTGATGGTCCTAAACCACCAGAACGACTTCGAAGCGAAGCTTTTAGCAAAAACCTTTTGTGCTTAAAAGTAAATTAATAAAAAGCATCAGCTAGAATATTTATTGCGTCTGATAACCATGCTGCCTTAAAAGCTCTACAATCTACTACGTTCAAGTCCAAAATAGCCTGGAACTGCAGTCTCTTAAGCAATCAGCTCGTTGGGTTTTCTCAGTAGACTTTGGTATTTTGGTGTTGTTATGGATACAATTTTGTGGAAAAAAACACTAATGACTTTATGTAAAAATGATGTCAGAAAAAAAATAAAATAAATACTGCAATTCCCCTTGCAACTTAATTTAAAATAGTTACATACACAACAGTTTGGTGACGAGGATTCGAAGAACCTGTGAATAACATGCCTAGAGAAAATCGAAATAGGATAAATTCAAATTTGTAGACCATACCTAGTACATCTACAATAATTCACAATAGTTTTTCAATTGAACAATTTGATTGTTAAAATTACAATGGCAGAGATGGGTACAGAGATTTGAAGGTACTTGCGAAATATATGGAATATCGGAAATAAGTAAATTTTTTCATTTTATGGCACCCGAAACGTACGATATTTTATGTGACAGATTAACTGCAGATCGGCCTTATTCTAAAAAAATTAATGAATTAGTTCAAATCTTACAAGATTATTTTAGTTCTATACCTTTAGAAATTGCAGAAATCGATTACACCAACGAAAACAACAGGAAACTGAGAGCATACAACAATACGTTACAGGTTTACAAAAAATGTCGAACAAGAAATAGAGAAATTAGTTTCAGAGGGGATATTAACTAAGGTTAATATATCAGAGTGGGCTACTCCTATTGTACCAGTAGTAAAAAGTAATGGTAATATACGAATTTGTGGAGATTTTCGACTAACGTTAAACTCTAACACTCTAACACTCACCCACTACCAACAGTTGATGAACTTTTCAGTTCGATGGCAGGTGGGAAATGATTTACTAAACTTGATTTAAGCCAAGCATATTTACATATTGAAATACGACCAGAAGATCGCCACTTACTAACATTAAATACACCTAAAGGACTTTATACTTATAATCGGTTGATTTTTGGTATTTCTTCGGAACCCGCAATTTTTCAAAAAGAAATGGAGAAAGTTTTACAGGGTATACCTGGAGATCCAGTGTATTTAGATGATATTAAAATTACGGGAGAGGATTATTCGGTTGAATGAAGTTTTAAAAAGATTATTAAAACATAATTTATATATTATTCAAGAAAAATCTATATTCTTTGCTGACAATATTAAATATTGCGATATTTGATAAATACTTATAAAATTAAAAAGAAGGTTGATAGTATTATAAATGAAGCTACACCAAGTGATAAAACACAACATTGTTCGTTTATTGGGTTAGTAAATTATTATGGTAAAGTTTTAAAAAATTTAAGCACTATTCTTTATCCTTTAAATAAATCATTACATAAACATAATAAGTTTAATTGGAATTTAGATTGTAAAAATGCATTTCTTTTAGTGAAAGAACCAATTTGTTCAGAAGATTTTCTAGTACATTTTGACCCAAAATTACCGTTAATTTTAGCAACTGACGCCTCTCCTCACGGAGTAGGCGCAGTATTATCTCACCTAGGTATATCCAGATGGTTCAGAAAGACCTTTACAATTTGCATCTCAAACTCTCAATAATACTCAAAAGAAATATTCACAGATTGATAAAGAAGCGTATAGAATCATTTTTGGAATGTATATCGAATCAACTTATTTTATATGGAATTTTTTGAAAAGAATTTTATTGAAACATCATATTTAAAACCAAAAATATGGTGGAGATATGTAGGTGATGTTTTTGCAATTTGGCAGATTTCTTGAAAATATCAACAATAAAGTACCTTCTATTAATAGTTATTTGTGACACAAGGACGGAAAATGACATTTTGCAAGAGCGAGTAAAGTTGTGTAGCCGAGGTGCGTAGCACCAAGGCGAAACAATACGAGCATTTTCCGGACGTGAAACACACACTATTTTTTGGTCCGACTAATTTTTAATATTTTCAAAAGATCAAAAACTTTTTACTTTATGACATACAAGATTAGATGTTTATTGACATCTATTGCACAATTAAAAGAACTAGTAATAAGGAATGATTTTCTGATAATCGATTTCAAGATCCTTAATTTTTATACATTCGAATACTTTGCTAATAAGCAACACAGTAAAAATTTTTATATTGAAAATATTAACATTAATATCTAATAATTTTATATAAAAATAGCAGAGACAATGAACTATTTTAGTTCAATGAGCAAAAATAAAATCGAGGTATGTATTTTCATAATCGAATGATAAGTGGTTGTAAATTGACATAAACGTCAAATTGAAAATAAAAGTTGTGAGAGAAATTAAATGTACCTAAGTTTGAATCCTGCTTACCTTTAGAAAAAGTTATTAGTTTAGTATATTATACGCTGTTTTTAAATAAATTTAATTAAAATTTGTATTATTCATTATGTATTTTTGATGACTCATAGCGCCATCTCTTTAGATAATCTAAAAGGTACTTTGCCGGCCTAGGCCGGAAAATGTCATTTTCCGGACGATTTTGAAGTAATTAATAGTATTGTTTCTGGACGGAGGATCAAAAAACTATTTAAATTGAAAAAGATGGAAAATTACCATTTCTTGATATATTAATTACGAAGGAAACTGATTATTTAATTAATACTAACAATTTTCGTAAAAAAACACATACTAACAGATATTTAAATTTTAATTCCAATCACAATATAACTGTTAAAAAAGGAATTATAAAAAGTTTATAATAAAGCTAAAATAGTATGTTCGAATATTGCTTCTTTTGAAGACGAAAAATAAACAAAAACAGTTTTACTGAATAATGGGTATCCTGAAAAATTCATTCAACTTTCAATAAAATTGAAAACCCTCAGAGATTGGATAACCAAATTAACCATACACAAACTTAAAAAACGACAAAAATTCCATATATAAAAGGTATTTCTGAAAAAAATCAAAAAATTGGTAATGCTTTCAATATAAGAACAATTTTTGAAACGAATAATAAAATTAGATCACTTTTATCCCAAAACAAAACCAATTAATTTAGATCAAAATACAAAAAATTGTGTATATAGTATACCGTGTGATTGTGGCAAAGTCTACATTCGGGAATCAGGAAGACCTCTTGAAGTTCGCCTCAATGAACACAAAAATTATTTAAAAAAAGGAGATATGGATAAATCTAAGATTTGTGAACATGCTGTGAATTTTCTGAATCACGAAATAAAGTGGAATGACACTAAAATTTTATGCAAAGAAGAAAATTCTATAAAAGAAAATTAAAAGAAACAGCACACATTTTATTAAATCAAAATGAATGTATTTCCAATTTTACTTTGGATTTATCTAGATCTTGACTAACCACTTTAAAAAAAGATTAAGTTGATAATCTATATATCTATAATAATAATAATAATAATAATAATAATAATAATAATAATAATAATAATAATAATACTAATAATAATAATAATGTTTATTCACAAAAAATATTTTTTGCATGAAAAATTACTAAATAATTAACATAGGGCAAATAAACACCAACAAAGCCTATAAAACCAAAAGGTTGTGCATGGGCATTTGAAATTTATCCTACTATGCAACGCCTAATGTATTTTTATCCTAAGTGTAGGTATGCGTATAAGTAAGTTAACAAAATTTACCTATTTAAATAACAAAACATGTATATATATAAAACGCGAGAAAAAATTTAAAAAAATAAGTCTTAACCTAAATCTAAATTGACCAACCATACTAAACTAACTATTAATCAGAGATTGTAAGTATAATGTTTCCATCGGTGATTTTAATCTGTTTTTGAAGAGATTGGTAGAATTTATGGTCCTGAGGAAGATTTTATAATCATCAGGCAATGAGTTATATATTTTAATAGCCAAAAAATGTAGACTTCTTTGTCCTAAGGTTTTTTTGGCAATCGGAATCCTACTATTACCTGCTCTTTTATTTCTTGTCTGATAAAAATGATCGATTTCCTGGATAGAACACCTATTTTTATAAAGGTAGTTGACGATATTATAAAAATAGAGTTGACGAATATCAAAGATTTTTGTTTCCTGAAATAATCTGTTGGATGGGTATTTCATATCTTTAAAAAATATTGTAACCTCTTTTTTCTCTATGATGTTAAATGCTCGTTTATAGAGGCTAACCAGTGCGAACGGCACTCAGGGGGTAGGAGGAGAGCGAGCGTGGATTCGAACGAGCTAGATGATATCGTGTTGGAAAGATATACGGGGATATATTTACTAGAAAAAATAAAAGATAAAAGAATTTAAAAGGGACTAAAGAGAAAATGAGAGAAATGATGGAAAAGGGAAAGGTAAATGGGCGCCACTTATTTTTTTATCATAAGGATGGGGAAATATAAGAAACCCAGATGGAAAAAATATTAAATATAGATGTTGGATAAAATGATTAATCAGATGTTGTAGATAAAGTTAAAATAAGAAAGATACGAGAGATATAAGATAAGATAAGGTAAAATTAGATAACCCGGCAGATGTTCTTGCTAAAAAGGTAAATTACACACTCTTATTTAAGATACTAAAAAAATTATACTTACACTTTTCTTTTACTCATCCTTGTGGTTATCAATCTAATCGGTAAGATAAAGATAGATTCAAAAAAGCACAATCTATTGCTTTAATAAAATAATATATGCTTAAGAAATGAAATCTATTACTTCAATAAGATAAGGTATATTTAAGAAACAAAATCTATTACTTTGGTAAAGTATAGATTAGAGAAACTGAAGGTATTGATCAGAGTAGCAGGCTCTAGCTAGGAAAAGAAAATCTAGTTAAACACTAAACAGACTTTATTATCTGGTTTGATAATAAGTAAGAGATACAATAAACAAAATAGCATAAAGAAAATATCAGTGTTATAAACAGTAAATCATATATCGGTATCATAAACAGTAAATAATATTATTAAACACATTTGTGTTTAAATTTAAAAACATAACTTTTACTACCATAAAACAACAGCTAAGTATAATTCTATTGTTATTTTTGGTATGTTTAAAACTAAAAGTGAGAGAAAAATTTAGATAAAAAAATCAAAAATATCACTTTTGGTTTTTCAATTATCTCGAGATAAAACGTACCCATATAGAAAAATATAGAGAGATCTAAATTAAATAAGGCGAGATAATAATTAAAAGATAAAAAAATATGTAAAACAGTTTACAAATAGCAGGTACAGAAATATGAGCAAAAAAATTACAGATAAGCTAAAACACAAAAAAAATCACATCCCGGATATTTTTATTACGGCACTGATCACTATATTTATGGATGTTACAGATAAGTACAATTACGATAAAATGATCCATAGAAATAAATGGTAGGTACTTCTGGCTCGATACAGATATAAAAAAATTGTTAAAAACTTACATTGTCTCCTAAATGTTTCTGAGAGATATTTATAGTAGATGGTTTCTTTCTCTCGGTAAATGGTGTTAACGATACGATATAATCTAAACCCCTTCTTGTTTAGATTAAGAGATATTTAGAGAAAACCATAAACTCATCCTTCGAAGCGTGGGTTCGAAAAAGATGCGGTAAATGCAACAATGGCGAGCTTGCGGTTGTTACATTGAAAACCCAGGAGAACATAAAAAAACACTGTCTGGAATATTTTATGTGGTCCCTCGGTACAATAAACGATAAACGAAAATAGAAACACTTAATCGCAAGTAAGTTTTAACTGTTTAAAGAAAATTTGCCGGTAAATTGAATCTAGTGGTTGTACGTAGATGTTCATAGTACTAAAATCCCAACTAGACTGATTAAAAGTCGTTAATCTGGGGTGACGCGATGCTTTTTTCGCGCCTAACCAGCTGATCATAAACTCAAGCTCTTATTGGTCGTTACGTTAAGAAAATCGATATTTTAGTACTCAAGACGGCCGTTCGCTTCAGCGTCTAATAAGTTGAGAATACAGGGCGGTAATAAGTAAGGAAGAATTATAAAAAAAATAAAAAAATTAAGTTTTATCTTAGAGTTTTTTGAACACGCTACAATATTATTTTAATTATTCTCTGTTGGATTCTCTATTTTTTTCAGATGTGTTGTTAAAACCGATCCCCAGGCTAATATGGCATACTAGCTATTCCGGCGGACTTTGTACCGCATAAAATTGTCGTGTCTTTTTTTTCCATTTTTAATTTTTTCAAATTTTTACCGTTTTACTTTTTTGAAGTAAAACTTCTTTAGCGAGACTAGGAGTAAAAAAGTTATTCTAACGGACGTGACGTCATTCTAATAACAGAAACCGGAAACAAAATCTAATACAAAATACCTAACACGATTCTGCATGGGCGCCGGCAGCAGGGTGCGCTTGCACCCCCTGCTATGAAAGAAAATACCTGAATTTACCAGAAAATTATATATTTTTTTAATTTTTTTATTAAATTATTGTTTGAATAAAAACTAAAGGCGTCGCGGTAGCTGTCCAAATCATTCTACATTCTATATATATTAGATCATAATAGTGTGTAGATGCAGATGCACCTACCTGAAAATAATCCTGGCGGCACTCATGCGATTCTGCCTACTATATTAAATAAAATTAAATCTGTAATTGTATGAATTGACAGCTTGTCATCTTGTCAACCAAAATACATTACTGGTAAATAGTTTTTTGTGTATAAAGTGTTTAAATATGAATAAACAAAGTGGATTTATTAATGAAGAAAGTAATGAAAAAATATTGAATGAAAATGAGTGAGTAAGTAGGTACTCTATATGCATAAATTTTATTTTGGGTGTGTAATTACACTATTTATACCTAATTATTTATACCTATTATTTATACCTAGCTATTTTCGTTTTATAGACTTAAAGAGCTAAAAAGAAAAAGAAATTGTGAACGTCAAAGGGCATATCATAAGCGCCAGAAAGATTTGAAGAAAAATGACAAAAATGAAAAATTCATTATGATTTGATTAGGTAAGTTTATATACATACATACATATTATGATAGTAAATAATTGTTTATACGGAAGCTTTACGTTAAGTAAAGAAGCATGTTGCACGCTTTTTTTCATAAAATAATAATATTCGAAATGTTTTAACACTTTCTTATACTTATTTTAAGTTTGGTTAGGTAGCCATAAAGGCCATAAAACCACTAGTCAGGCTGGCTGATCTTTTACCAGCAATAACAGATCCTTCGTAGACGTGAAGGAAACAAACTTAACTCAGGATTTTAAATTTTATGGAATATGCTATAAAATGCTACAAAATGAAATGGTTATCTAACTATCGAAGGCTCTTGTGTTGTATTACAATAAGGTAGATACAGCTACAAAATCACACATTCTAAACGTAATGTGTGTATATTTTTAATATTGTTTACCTATTATTGAAGCAAAACTTCTTTAGGCGCGACTAGGGGTAACTCTAACGTTAGATTCTAACGGAAGATTCTGATGGAAGTAACTGCGTAATTTCAGCTTAAATTTTCGAAATTTATTTATGAAATTTTCAAACGGTTTCAAATACATTAATGGTATTTAGAGAGTAAAATCTATGTTTCACATTTTAGTTATCATAAACCTATTATTTCATATATAAAAAAAATAATGATAACTTTCAAATTCCTATTTCTAATGAATAATATAAATATAACATCTCATTTTTTTGTAAAGTATATAGGCAATAAATATGATTGAATTGTAATTAAATATTTATTTTCCGATACGTACGTCAACAAGTTTTACTTCAATCGCGCGTAAAGGTTACACGCACACTCTTTTTTTTTTTGTTTTCTATGATTTTTTTTATATTAGATAATTAATATAAGATATCCACTGCACCACCGTACTGTGGCTTTATAGTACTTAATTTAGTAAGAAATTCTCGTTTAAATATATGAGATAATAACTGCGCCACCTTACGGTGGCGTCCTAGTTATTTTAAAATTGTAATATCTTCTAAGATGTTCATTGAAATTAAGTGATGTCAAAGACAATTTTGTTCACAATTAAATACTCTTAATCAACAACCCATTTATTTGGATAAAGATTAATATTATTACGTTGATACAACTCTTAACAAATAATTCCTTAATTTCGACCAAATTTGATTACCATAAAAACGGTTCTAGTGAGTTAATCTTAAAAGATAGACATATACTGTCGCGGACATTTTTTTAGATCATTTCAAGAGGAATAATTCTTTTATACATATATTTTTGGTACCTCAAACCGTTTTCGCAGCGCAAGCAATGGAAGCCCTCAAGGACCATTATTTTTCCCCGTTTTTTTCACATTTTCCATTACTTCTTCGCTCCTAATAGTTGCATCGTGATTTTATATAGCCTAAAGCTTTCCTTGATAAAGGGTCTATTCAACACAAAAAGAATTTTTCAATTCGAACCAGTAGTTCCTGAGATTAGCGCGTTCAAACAAACAAACTCTTCAGCTTTATAATATTAGTATAGATGACATAACAGACGAGACTCAACAAATGCGTGATATAAAACCAAAAAAACCATAGAAACCAAAAAAACAAATCAAACAATTTTAAAACCCAAGCTTGCATTAAGAAGTACCTATACATTAGAATTTTTTATCATCTTTGAAAACGACCACCGATCTGGTTGTCGAAAGCTAAGAATCGTTTTTTGGTAGGCCTTTTCAGTTTTAAAAAACGACCCTTGACAAATTTGACATATCTATCAAGATTAATAAGCAAGGGTCATTTTCAAAATATTGATTTATATTTTTTATTAGTTTGTTTTTATTGGCAAAAGTTCCCCAACTAAAAAAGTAAATATATGCAATTATGCCACAAAGAAGCTACAGAGAATATTCTAATAGCAATTAAGTATTTATATATGAAGACCACAGGGGAAAAACCTGATAAGTCACATTTTTGGTCAAATCAAGTTTTTTATATCATTTTGTAGATCTCAAACAGCGTAATATTTTGGTATAACCCTAAAGGGGTACAACATGTTACGTTACAATCTACAGCTATTTCAAATAATCGGCGATTGTAAATTGCAGCGGCGGTCAGAGTTTCTATAATCCTTACATGTAAATTGCAGCGAATGGTCATGTATGGGTTCGTAGTAACTATGTAAATTGCAGCGCACGGCCAACAAAGAGCGTTAATCTTACCTGTAAATTGCAGCGGCAAAATTTATGAAAGCCTACTGAGTTAAACTTGAAACTAACAGTAGATTATTTATACTGCATTACTTATCTACACTAAAGAAGAGAAAAATACTTTTTAATATTTATTAATTGATGACCAAATACA
Organism: Altica lythri; assembly: GCA_964028335.1. Lineage (NCBI taxonomy): Eukaryota > Metazoa > Arthropoda > Insecta > Coleoptera > Chrysomelidae > Altica > Altica lythri. Next base: position 64,095,601 of record OZ034801.1, read on the forward strand.
CATTACACATACATACGAGTATACTATAAGCGCTATAATAAAATCAAAAACAATATTTACACTAAATGTACATATTATGTGCTCAAACATTTCCAAAATAATGACATACTTGTTTTACAAATTGCAATCTCGTTATACTTTTTGTTTTATAATACAGATTTAATTTTATATCTAAGAAAATAAATTTATTCCGGGTTCAAGTATTTGGAAGCTTAACAGTATCAATGCTATTTATTTTAATATAAGTATCTATTTGAAATTGTAACAATGTTTCCAGAAATATATAAAATGATGGGTGATTACTATAAAAATTATTATTAAAATGAGCGTGAAAGGATTCACATGCATTGGTTGTCCGACACATACTAGGTGAAGCAGATGCCCAAGTTTCGGGAGGAAAACGGGCACTTTCTGACACATACACATTTACTAAATAGTCGACGTATTGGGTAACCCTACTGTCTGGTGGTTGTATTTCTCCCAAGTCAAAAACAAGGCAATCTCCTACTTCGGCGTGTGTAAGATACTGAAGACCAAAAGTATATTTTAAAAACTTTCCTATCTCGGAATCTTTATCTTTGTACTCTTTTGCCAAACCTAGTTCTTGAATCTTGCGCCACCATGATTGGCTTAAGTGAAAACGACAACCAATTATTTTTATATCGGGCCATATGCTATTTACGGCTGAGTGGATAGCTTGTTCAAAATCAATAGCTATTTTGCTTGGCTTAAAAACAAAGTAATTTTTTGCACATATATCTACAATAAATTTTAAACATTTTTTGTAGGAGTCGCATGTTTTATCTTTAACTAAACAAAACAACAAAGGTAGATAGTGGCCATTTTTGTAGCCATGAATTGTAAACAGTTGTTTAAAATAGCGAGTACAGTATGAAAATGTTCCATCTGCGTAAATAATGTCACAGAAGTTGCATAAAAACTTTAAATTTGTTACACACGAAAATATTATAATGTTGTCACAGTTGTTGTTTAATAACACAAAGTTTTCACCACAATTTGTGTTCCAAATGTTTGACTCCAAAGCAGAATGGGTGTCCATAATAGATTTCGGTAGCGGTGGATATTCTCGGCGTCGGGCATTGTAAATATTCCTTTTGATACAATTCACATCAGAAACGGCAAGATGAACATCCGAAAGGTTTTTAAAATGCCACGGCATATTTTTGCTGGCTTTACAGAAATATCTTCTGTCGCTTTACGTTTTCAAGAAACACCTACAATATGCTTTTGAATTTTCTTCTCGTCACTCTGATGATTATGTTCCAAATTATTCCTTGAAATTATTCGTTCGGGTCCATCTGCAATGCAATGGCGGTGCACTTCCTTGTGGTACAACACCACTTGACTTCTCCAGATTTCAACGTTTCTTTTTTAAAGAACTTATAGTTACTTAATAGTAACAACACGTTTCCACGTTCACTAACAATTTCTGTTACTTCGCTCATGTTAGATAGCAAAACCTAATGATAAAATATAAAATCTACTTATTTATATATAGGTAAAGGGGTGGACAACCCCATAACGGGGGCGGCACCGAGTTGCGCCACCAATTAGATAGGTTCTTAATCTATAACAACTCCAGGAATAGATAAGCTTTAGGTATTAGATGCAAATTAAATCCGTTGAATAAATATTCATTTCTGATAAAATTTACTGAAAGACCCTTTTAGATATTATCTAAATAATCTCGGATCGTAAACAGCTATTTTATAATAGGCATTAAATTCAATCCTTATACCCATTAAACATTTATTAGTTTAAATAATTAAAATATAAGATATACCAAACAATATAATAATATAGAAGGTCATTAAAATACAATTAAGAGACTAGAGAGATTAAAATCTCAAATTTGACCATCGCTGCAATTTACAGATTCTATTATCAACTCTTATCAGGTAAACGGATTAAGGATTACCAAGCGCTGCAATTTACATCTGCCCAAATTATAGCATACAGGGGAAAACCTGATGAGTCCACTATTTTATTTTGTTACCTACAGTGCTGCTGTCTTTGTTGTGTTGGCTAACCTGATGTTGTTTACAGTATGAAACAAATATTTCCTGATTTTTCACAATACCTCATCATAATAACAGGGAAACCTATGTAAGACCAATGGACTTACCATGTTCTTCCCCAGTAAACCATGTACTTAGGCTATTAAAGTTAAAATAAAACTGCACATGTTAACAAAAATTGTTTTTAGACTATATAGTTTACTTAATAATGAATCAGGCCACAGTTTGATGTAAATTTATAAACAATTTGTGCAATAACTTTAACCCTATAATAGATATAAACATTAAAACGGCTCTTCTAAAAAATCTGTAAAATGTGACTTATCAGGTTTTTCCCCTTTGGTCTTCATATAGATTGTTACATTTTTTTATCTTTGTTAATTTGAATAGTTGATATGAAAAAGAGTGTTGGGTTTTCTCAGTAGACTTTGGTAGTTTGGTGTTGTTACGGATACAATTTTGTAAAAAAACTAATGACATTATGTAAAAATGATGTTAGAAAGAAAATAAAATAAATACCACAATTTCCCTTGCAACTTAAATTAAAATAGTTACATTTACTACATACAAAACGTAGCTAAACAAAAAGCGATTGTCCTAATCGAGATAGCAGATAATCTCGCAAAAGAAGGAGCTAGTAATAGTTTCATTAGACACTAAAATATTTTTTTTGGTCCTCCGTCCAGAAACAATACTATTAATTACTTCAAAATCGTCCGGAAAATGACATTTTCCGGCCTAGGCCGGCAAAGTAGCTTTTAGATTATCTAAAAAGAGGGCGCTATGAGTTTAAATTTTAAGTCATCAAAAATACATAATGAATAATACAAATTTTAATTAAATTTATTTAAAAACAGCGTATAATATACTAAACTTACCTATAACTTTTTCTAAAGGTAAGCAGGATTCTAATTTACATTTAATTTCTCTCACAACTTGTATTATAAAATTTGACATTTATGTCAATTTACAACTACTTATCATTCGATTATGATAATAGTTCATTGTCTCTGCTATTTTTATATAAAATTATTAGATATTAATGTTATTATTTTCAATATAAGAATTTTTACTGTGCTGCTTATTAGCACAGTATTTGTATGTATAAAAATTAAAGATCTTGAAATCGATTATCAGAACATCATTCCTTATTACTAGTTCTTTTAATTGTGCAATAGATGTCAATAAACCTCTAATCTTGTATGTCACAAAGTAAAAAGTTTTTGAACTTGTTGTGTTTGCAACATATGTTAATTAAAACACTAATAACTGCTGAACACGCATATTAAGTATCAAACAAGTTATTACACAACTATAATATTAACATCCAATGTGGCGCTTAAATCTAACCGAAGATCACGTGATACCAGCTGACAGTCTGTCGGCTGTCTTCTAGTCACTGGTCTTACTTTAGGTAGCACAAGCGGTCAACTGTTGAACATAACAGAACTTTTGAAAATATTAAAAATTAGTCGGACCAAAAAATAGTGTGTGTTACACGTCCGGAAAATGTTTTGCAAGTGCTCGTATTGTTTCGCCTCGGTGCTACGCACCTCGGCTACACAACTTTACTCGCTCCTACAAAATGTCATTTTCCGTCCTTTTGTCACAAGTAACTATTTTTTAAATGAGCAAAGTAGTTAGTGGAACATGCAGATTCTGTGAGTATTCAAATGAAACTGCTGAAAATGTTGTCTGTATCTGCAAAGTAATTGTTAGCCAACGACATATTTACAAGGCAATGGTGCTCTTAAACCCTTTTAGGATACAAACGTACGTCCTGAATAGATAGTAGACTTCCTTAAAAGAATAGAACTTTGGACTCATAACAGATGTATGGTGTACACAAAAGATTTCTAAGAACGAGGTACAGTGAAGTAATCTGGGCCAATCGACCCTACATTATAATCTACAATCTACTTAAAATCACAATTTGTTGTCCATCATTATAAAAAAAATTAAAGATTAAACAAGTAAAGAAAATAATAAAAAAGTACCTATATAAAGAAAAAAAATAAGTTAACTTTATATGGGCTACTTAAAAACAAAGTTAAAGTTTACTGCAGACGGCACTTAGGGTTATCTAAATATTAACAAATTTTCTACCTCTACAAAAACCATCTTGCTGTTCTGTCCGGTAACCCCAATCATAACCAGTAAATTGAAATGCTGCGGCAAAACTTGGGATATCCGTAACAATGCTTGGAATACCACCAGCTTCTATTAATAAAACATTCCATTCTGGATTTTCCGTTAATCTGTTCGTTAGAACTGATCCAGTTGGTCCGGAACCAATTATAATAAAATCGAATGTTTGATTATTAAATACCTGTGATCTTGGCTCTAAAATAAGAACAAGTAGTTGAAATAATGTTTAACATCCAATTGAGTCCATTAAATTTGTTAATAACTATTAGATATTATGGAAAGTTTATATTTACAATTATGGATACCTATATTTTTTGGCAACTGTATAAACGTAAGATTTAAACTATTGGTGAATGAACAATATTAAAATATTTACCTTAAATTTATTATGTTGTTGGAAACACTATGATTCTAGGACATTTTTACTAATTATTTACAACTTTTGCATTATTTTCAGTATTATTAAACATAAATTAATGTTATATCCTGTGTTAAATATTTAATATTTTAGTTTAAAATTGAGTTTGTTTATATTAGAAATAAATTTAGAGTAAATATCGATTTCGAAAGAATATCGCATAAAATATTTATTTACTCTTAAGTTTATAAAATGAAATAAAAATTTCTCTAATTTTATAAAGTATTTAAACAAAAAAAGCCCAATTGTAAACTTTGACATTAAAATTTTGTTTTCGAATTTATTTATTAGAACTATAAAATAAATATTGTATTTAAAAGGAATACATTTATAAAATTATAAGTTTATTTCGGCTTCTTAGGTTTAATCGTGTGAAACTAATGCAAAAAAATTAATTGACACCAACAAAAAAATTGTTATTTACAATTAAAAACTTTTTTAATAATGATTATAGCTTGCTCTTGACCTAACAAAATCTCTCATACGTTTGCGCTATGATGTCTAGATAATTTTTTTTCAATAAAGCTGATCTTATAATTATTCTATCGGATTGATCTCGGAACTGCATGCTGACCACTCCATAATTTGGGGTACAACATCGCATTGTCATTTATAAAATTTATTTTGTTTATAATTGTTAAAATGTCATATGTATTCATCACCAAGTTAACAGAGATGCGTTTATAAGTGAAATTCAAATCGATCTCTTGGTCGTCGGTTCACGTTCTTTCTTCGGTATAGACCTCATTGTTTCAACTTTCATTTCAGATGATACTATGAAAAATAGAGGCGTACTTGGAAGTAATATTTGACCAAGCCCAGGTGTTAAAAGGGCGACGTTTAACTAACTAATTAGCTCTTCGTACTTTTTGAAGCTGCAGTTACAATAAGATGACAAGTTCTTAATGCAGTTGACACAGGCTGGTGCCTATTCAAAATCGCCTATGAAAGGATCCAGTCTCTTTACAACGTTGACACATCTTTGAAACAAGTTTGCATTCATATCTTGGTGTTAATTATAAGAGCTATATTTTATACTTTTTGCTTATACTATTAAAGCATTTAAAACGAAACCATTTATATTGCCCATGCGTAAAATTATGACTTACCTAATTTATTACAATTCTAAACTCTATTTAACGGCAATGATGGGACTGCATTATAGGGAGTTGACGTTAAATGGAAAGAAATTAAATTATAATTAGAAAAAAAAACTTTATGGTAGAATGGAAAAGAGAATTTTTATTTTAGACAAGTGTCAACATTTTCAAATAAAAACAATCTTAAATGAACGCTATTGCATATATTCTGTTATTTTTGTCTGATGTCTTTTACTTCACCGGTAATTTTGTTGTATTTTCTTACTTATTTTATTCAAATCTTGCGATATTAAAGCATCTTGGTGTTAAAGGTAGTACTGTTTTAATAATTTTGCTACTCCTAGAGCTTCTTTAATGCTCGGCGAAGGCTTAGGCTTATCTGTCTCATCTCTTTCATCTGCTTGTTGCTGTAAGCTGACTGATCATCTTAACTGATTTATTAGCTTTATAGGTCACTGGCAATTTTTTAATGTTCTTAAAAAGGCATTTTTTTTAAATTTAACTACTACCATCAGCTTTTTTTCCAGTGCCATTCACATTAGCACCCACAAGCACTGTAATTCGTACTTTGGAGAGCTTTCTTACCAAGCACTTTTCCCATATAAATTTTAAAATTTTATCTGGAGTTAACCTATAGAAAATTTCTGCTTCATTTCCATTGTAAATGACTCTTGGGGCGTATTTTTTTGTTAACTTAAACCACACCAACCAATCGCAAACAACATTTGTAACAACAATTCGTGCTGCTTCTCCACTTATTTTATAATGCCGTTGCTTGGAAAAAGTTAAACCAAGTTTTTTAGCAAAATTTTCTGCCTTAGGTTTCTCGATCGGCCTAAAGACAGGCATATTGTTCTGGCGTTGTCGGTGAAACCATGATAGTACAGCTTGATTCAAATCTTCGTATTTAGGATTTATTAATTTTTTGGAACATTTCCTCTGGTTCTTTGCTTGGAGATTTTTTTCTTTATTTTTCCATATTGTGGGCACAGTAGAGTGACTAAATCCAAAGCGCCAGCCAACATCACCTTTTTTTTCTTTTTTTTTTTTTCTATTCTACCATAAAGTTTTTTTTTCTCCCGTTTCTATTGCGCGTATCAGTAACACTTTTTCATCAATACCCAACGATTTTCGCTTATTAGTCATGCTTATAGTTATAAAGTTTGTAAGTAACTAAGATTTGATCATCCATGACTGTTATTTATTATACATGGTCAACAACAGTCTACAAGTACAAGTTATCGCTTGCAAAAGGTTGGTTCGCATGATGCCGACAGTGGTGTTTATTACAAATAACAGCCCGTTCAGACGGAACGGGCCGGGTAGTTTATCGGAACTATCAAATAGCCGGATTGCTTAGTGGCGCATAGTTTTAAATGTGTATCTTCACACGATTCGACCGTATACCGGGTTAGGAAATTTTGCCGGATCCGGCCAAATTTACATCCGATGTTGTCACTGCAAACCAGATGCCAGGCACGATAAAAACTCTTTTTTAAAATCTATTTGAAGATTCTTAAGGGGTATTTGGGAGGTAGTAGAAGAAAATCCGTATACACGCTGCTAATTTTGCCCTGTTTTTTTAAACAATTACAAAAATCAAAAAACAACTTATTTGTTTATAAATTTACTATTAATTTTGGAGAAAAATAGTTAAAATAAAAATTAAAGATTTTAAAAAGGTTTTCAATATAAAAGTTATTTAAATCCATAAAGAATTAACCGAGATAATTGAAAAAAAAACACATAAATACAGAAATTCGTGCCGGTTCGACGAGTATACTGTGAATGATTGTCACGATTACCGTTTCTTATTTAAAACCGGATCGGACATGCCCTCTGAACGGGCTGTTAGGAGTTTGATGCTAAATATACATATATATATATATATACTAACCAAAGCTAAAAGATTTTGACACTTTAGGGAGTTTGTCGTTAAATCGAGTGATGGAGTTTACACTGTACTTCATGGCCTCAAAAAGCTATATTTCGAATATACAGAATATATAAATAGACAACTAAAAAAATTGGTTTATAACTGCACGCGCCAATGTTACTGTGTAAACTGATAAACTGTCAGCAAGTCTCAAGACGCATGCGACCAATTTTTCAACGAATCACCTGTCGCTGTTTTTGGTCTACCTATCTATAATTAGGTGGAGTCATAATAATTAATTGTTATATATTATGTAATCAATTGATTTTAGGGCGCTTACAGAATAACAATTGCGATGTCAATTACGATTGGAAATACTTTTGGTTTATTTATACTATTATAACTTACCTCCTATTCGATTGATGAAATAATTTTCAATAACTAAATCGGACGATACTATATTTACCGTGAGTAATCCAAGAATAATAATTTGATAGTTCATACTATAGGTAATCAATATTGTAGTTCTATTAAAGCTGCAAATAAATACATTGTTAAATATAACAAATAATTTGAAGTTTAATTACATAGGTAGTTTACAACGATGAATTTCTTTGTTTATAAATAAAACTGTTACATCATAAAGCCATTTAGATGATTAATTTAAAAAAGGTTAACTGGTATAAACAATTACGATTATATTGAATTTTAACTAGCTCTGCACCATAAACAATAGTATATTAAGTATGGAGAACGGTAAGGGTTTTATACCGATCGAAGACAATTGTTTGGAGGAGAAGCGGAGCGACGACTCCAATTATTGTCTGAGAACGGTTACCCTTAACGTTCGACAAGCGTATAACGTTTTTTGCAGGATTGATACCATTATAAATTATAAAATTAAACATTTTCGTCATATTGACTAGTTTCATTCATTTTATCAAGATAGATACTTTGGTTGTTATTAACGATTCAACGTTTATTTATATCTAGCAGACTATCTTTTTATTTCTTCACGTTGGTATTGGTTTTTGTCATGTTGCCGTTTGAAAGTTACCAAGTCACTGCAAGTCACAAACTGACAAGTTTGACAACAAATATCATAAATATAATGGTTAAATGCATTAAAAAAATTAAGATGCCGAAAAAAAATGTGTAGAGACAAAAAAATGAATCTTACAAAGATGATATTACATGTTTAGAAAAGACCAAAAAGTTTCAGAAGAGAGATTTAAGGTACATGCGCCCTGTAAGGCCCACTTTTTGCTAAATTTTAATAGCTGGAAAAGAAATATAAATTTGTGAAAACTGCCTTTATCACAACATAGTTCATTTATTTGTGAATAAAGTAATCATACAAATCAACATGTTTGGAAACAATTCGTTAAGATAATAATTGTTTTTTAAAACCTTCAATGTGGGCTTTTTTAGGAACATAGGCACCTATCATAGCCCGATATTAATAATGTAATCAATAAACCCTATCAAAACAAAAAATAAGTATTTATGTAAAACTTGACCTAATATTATATGATATTCTTAGGTAATCAGTCTGATACAAAAGTTTTTTTTGGTCACAAATTGGACGGTGGGCCATCTTCGACTTAGCAAAATTTAATTTACCTAATAAACAAAAGCTCTACATAGACTCAACAAATAACAATGTTGTGGCGTTATTCTAATAATCACTTTTGGAAAAAACATGTTTATTTAAAGACCAAATATTTTTTTCAAAAACATCTGAATTGTCTCATATCTTCGATTGGCCCGAGCCATCATAGGATGTGATGGGCCTTTATAGGGTAATTTACCTCGCCACAAGAACTATTTTTTATAAATGAAAATTAACAAATAATATAAACAACTCTTACGTTGAGTCAAGTGCCCATAAACCCAAGTAACGCTATATTTAAAAAAAACACGAAAACTTCTTGTTTTCTTAAGAAAATACTAAAAAGGTTTAAATTAGAAGATTATAAATCGTCAGCACTTTGCAACGACACTAAAAAACTGGCAACCACTGCAAAAATGACGACTGTCTTCCTTATTTATGAAGTTGCAATTTTGTCTATGGCACCAACCGAACATGGGCGCAAAATTTAAATTCATTTGAACTTTTAGACGTACAAAATATTGAAAGTGGGCCATCTTAAGAACTGGGCCTTATTAGGCGTAAGTACCTTATATAAGATTTCTTAGGTTTTTAATGTAAGTAGTAATTGTGTTTGTATACAAGATTATTCCAATATTTTCATCAGCAAATAGTTCCAAACATTTTTAATTTCATTAATAGTTGTATATGAAGTTATTTGTTACATTAAATACACTTTTACATTCTTATTACATTGAAATTACTTATAATTTATTAAGCATACCTAACCTTACATTTCTTCTGTCAGTAATTATTTTACAATGTTGCCAGATTACACACTATAGTAAAAGTTAAAAATGTTTCAGAATTAATTAATTTCTTTTATAACAATGATCCATAATGATAATTAAAATGTAATTTGATAGGATATGGACGAATCGATATTTCATTCGTAATCTATGTCCAATCAAATATCATTTAAATTTTTATTTCATACATTGTTTAAATATTTCGTGTTTTTTTTTTAGGTTATTGTTAAATATAATCGGAAAATCTTAAAAAAGCTTTAGTTAATGGTAAAGAAGCGGCAAATAAAAGGAAGAAAGATAAATCAGATACATTTAAGAACTTCATTTAAAAAAAATTGCAGTGGTAGATTTGGACGTACAATTATAAAAACGAATATTTTACTTCAGATAAACTTTTGACTGACGCAAAACAAAACTGAGATTTAAACGGTAAACGAACTTATTTATACAAAATTAATGATATATAAACTTAAAAACGTGAACTGACGACAAATTTTAAGTAAGCGAAAAATAGCAAAATCTCTTTCCTTTAGAAATTTATGAAATTAAAAAAGTGCAATGAAATCATCAGATTCGTGTACATAGACGTGGATATAAACAAATGGTACTCCAACGCGTCGATGAAAACAGTAATCTGATTTAAAAAATAATCCATTGCATGTGTAATCCGTAATCCGAAGAAAAGCGATTTACAATTTTTCTCGCAGGAGCAAATGGTGGGTCAATAGAGGAATGTGATTTATTATTAGACTCTTCAAATACTGACATTGACTATCACAAAACTATAAATGGTGATATTTTCAAAAACTGAATTGTTAATTAACTTATTCCTGCTTTATTTAATTTTCCAGAGAAATGTGTAGTAAACATGGATAATGCTTCATTTCATTCTGTACAAAAAAAAGACTACCTACATTTTCAGCAACAAAATAGATATTACAGAGATAATTAAGGAGCAATAACATCGAATTTGATAAAAAATGAAAAAAAAAAGACAATTATACTTACACAATACAGAAGCAACGATAAGATATATGTAGTAGATGAAATAATAAACTAACATAGACATGATTTACTTCGATTACCTCTATTTTGCATTTTTATATTCGGACAAAACTTGGACAGAAGCTTTAAGACAATGTACACCAGACATGTAAAAAAAAAATTGTTGACACAGAAGAAATTATTTTGAGAGATTGGACTTAGTACATGAAAAACTGTTCACTTGACAACATTTTACCTTTGATACTGGAGGTTAATTGAAAATAAATAACGAATAGATGAACGTGACAATAGTTTTAACCAAATCTGTTACTCCAATTTTTGTTGTTTATATGTTTTTTTTAATGTTGTATGTTTCATTTTTTTTACTTTGCTTATTTTACCATTAGTGTATCTGCTTTTCTGCTGAATTATTGCACTGTAGCTATTGAACACATATTAAACGGATTTCCATTATTTGAAGCATAACATTTTGTGGGAATATTTATCTTTGTTCTACTTATCAAAATAGCTGAAACCAATTGGTATGTCATAATACCGCACTACCTGGAAAGCTCCACGAAAATGAAGACTTTTTTGTAAATGTTTTTATTGTTTGCTTTCATTTAATTAAGTACTATTATTTTGTAAATGCATTCATTATATCTAAATATATACTTTTAAATTGACGATTTTCGTTTTTTGTGAATACTAATTTTTAATGATTTGATGGCGCTGAAATGGAGTACACAATTGTTATTTTATTTATTGTCACTAACATTATGATTTTATTGAGAACGTGACAACAGCGCATTTACAACTGAGAATAAGATTAAATATACAGGGCGAAATTCATCACCCTAACAAGGCCTACTTTAATAAAAATAAGCATTGAATGATGTATAGATAGTAACTAGGGTGCATAACAACAATGCAGAATTGAGTTTTTATTTAGTTGTCAATAATTTTAAGTACAATTTTGATTATTATAAATTAAAATATGAGCGAAAGTGAATTTGAAGAAATTAAACGGGGTTGGGAAGAAGGGTGTTCCGCAATTATTCCCGAAAAATCCAAAATCCGTTATCAAAATACCTACCAAAGTTTTAAAAATGGTGCGAAGGCAAAAATTTAAGAATCGATGAAAAGACTCTATTGGCATATTTCGTTCAAAGACATATGCAGTTGAAAGCTCCTGGAAACCTCTGAGCAGAATATTCAATGATTAAATCCACCGTTTTTCTTTATGATGACATTGATATTTCCAAGTTTCCAACTTTGATCGCGTATTTGCGTATTTGAAGAGAAAAAATGTTGGCTATAGGCCTAAGAAAGCGAGCATTTTTACACGGGAGCAATTTGAAAATAGTTATTTATGATATGAGTGTTAAAAGTGACGTTTTATTTTGTGAGTGAAATAGTTTGTGAAATGAGCGGAGCGAATTGAACAATTTCACGTACAAAATAAAATTACTTTTAACACAAATACCATACAATGTTTTTTGTACAACTGCCCTATTTTGATAATGAAATGGGCGAATTTACAATAACAATAAACTAAACCGTGTTAAAAGTAAACTAAACCGTGTTAAAAGTAAACTGAAGCGTGTTAAAAGTATTTTTAACACGCTGCCATGTAAACAATCAATTTTAACATTGTTTGCTATCATTAAAAGTGTCACTTTTAATGACAGTTGTACAAAAATTTCTTATGGAAGCACCGGATGAAGAATTTCTAATTCACAAGGTAATGTAAGCTAGTTTAGGTAAAAGAAATACTCTAATGAAGATTTTTTCATAATTTGTAGGTCGCAATGATATTGGGAATATCTGGTGCCTGTAGAAGAGAAGAATTATATAATATTACTATAAATGACATCCAACAAACCGATGGTTTAATGATTGTAAAAGTACCCAATACAAAAACGAACATCCAGCGTACTTTTACAGTCGTTAATAAACCAGACGATAAAATTCCATATTTAGAAATTCTGCAAAAGTATATAAAATTTCGTCCATTACAAGTAAAATCAAATCATTTGTTCTTAAGATACGCCAAAGGAAAATGTTGTGCTCAAGTAATAGGGAAAGGGACAATCGGAGGCTGGCCTTCTCAAATTGCCAAATTCTTAAATTTGCCTAATCCCGAGCACTATACTGGCCATTCGTTCAGGAGGACATCAGCAACGCTTTTGGCTAATAAAGGTATTGATGTCCTCGGATTAAAGCGTCATGGAGGTTGGCGTTCATCGACAGTGGCAGAAAGCTATGTAGAAGATTCTCTTCAAAATAAAATAGATTTTGCCGAAAAAATATTGTGCAATACTAGTAATACTACTAATGTATGCGATTCTGCAGGAGTTTCTGTTAGAAGTGAAACCACAGCCCAAACAAGTGGGATTTCATTAAATAATTTAACAAATTGTACCATAAGTTTCAATATTAATAAATAATTCGTTAGTTTTCTTTATTCTTTCAAAAAATAAATTAAAATTAAGAGATTTTTTAACTCGACGGTAAGTGAATTACTTACCGTCGAGTTGGAGTACTTACCGTCGAGTTGGATTACTTACCGTCGAGTTGCTAGTAAATGTCACCTACTGACGTAAAATCTGTCACGGTAAACAGTCAAAAATGATCAATCGTGCAAAAAATATATTTTGGTATGAACTTAAATGGTTCTCCTTACATATTTCCCACATGAATATATTTATTGTATTTAAAACTGCGGTTTGGTATAGTTTTTTAAATATGGATATATAATAATATAGTGTTACTACTTTCCCTGTTAAAATTTAAATATTTTCTTGAAATTGTTTTGAGTACAACCTTTGAAATCGATCTAAATAATAAATTTATTTCAAAACGGTCTCAATTGGATAACGTTATTATTATTTAATTTAAAAGTTTTAGATTACAATATTTTACTTTCTAGTGAACTAGTTACATAGAGGATTATTTAACTGTTAATTGATTGCTTCCAAATTAAATAAGCTTTCGTCATTTAACAAAAATGTATGATGTGGGTTAAAGTATACTGGAAGAAAGTTGTTTCTGCATCTAAATAAAAATTTGTTACCCGAATTCACAATAGTTGACTTTCGTTGCAAGTATCAGATCATTAAATTGTATCGTATGTTTTAAGATATTTTGTCTTAACCCCATAAAGGTGGCGGAATCAAATTGGACAAATTTGTCGAAATTTAGGTCAAAATTAGGTTCTTTTTAGGTGCGCAAAACAAAAATTAGGTGCACTAAATGTTTTTGGAATATTAACGAAAAAAGAAAGGACCGCCAGTCTTTGAAAACCTAGCAGACCTTTAATAAAAAAAAAACTAGGATTGTATAATCTTTAAATTAAGTGGTTATTAAGTGCTTTTTAAAACCCGAAAGATAAAATTAAAAATTTTAAAATTAAATGTATTAAAATTGAATATATCGATTGTGTATGGCCAAACGTCAAATTTTCTCTTGCACTTTGACCCAAAATGGACATCGACAGTTTAAGAACAGTTAGAAGTCAGTAAAATTTTCTTGTCCTGTAATATTTTTAATGAATAGTTCTCAAGGTCGCGCCTATAAAATTATTCTTATTTTTTTTTTAACTTGGACCGCTAAGCTGAGACTTGCAACCGTTCACTTCCGGAAATGATGATTAATATTAATTTTTTTATCAGAGATTTAAGTGCTCATTAAGTGCAATATTTTCACAAGCAAAATAAACTGCTAATGAGCAATTTAACTGAAAAAATTTTTTGCGTCTTAACTAAGAGTGTCAATCTGTACTTTTTAAGCCATGAAGATCGTTAAAATTTTCTTGTAATTCTCTTACTTAATAATGCTCTCGTCCGAAATGACATAATTTTTTTTATTATTTTTTTTAACTGGGACCGGTCACTAACAAAAATGATGTTTATTATAAAAAACTGTTTGTCAGAGATTTAAGTGCTCATTAAGGGCATCAGACTCAACAGCAGAACAAACCGCTGATAAGCACAGTCAACTAGAAATTCGATTTTTAACTGTTCTTAAACTGCCGATGTTCATTTTGGTTCAAAGTGCAAGAGGAAATGTGACGTTTTGCCACACAAAATCAATATGTTTGTTATAATTTTTCTTTCGTAGATTCGGGATAAGTGATAAACAGCAGACAAACTTAACAATTTATTGGTAAACACAAATAGATAACAATTTCTTAAACTAATTTACACAACTTTGATACAGTCACAATTACTGAATATCGTCTTTAAAATATCTCGTACAACAATCCGCACTTTATCGCCAGCTATTACAATTACAATTATTCTTCTCCGTCCAAAGCGGTCAGTTATATATGAAATTAATTCTTTCTAGAAGTATATCTGTTCTCGAATTACTTGGACGTTCTAACAGCCACTAGAATTTTCGATTGATCAGAAGTCAACTAGAACCTTCGAAAATTCTAAGAACTGACGTTTGCCTGGCGCTACTTCTTGGGCGACAGGTCTGCTAGGTTTTCAAAGACTGGCGGTCCTTTGTTATTTCGTGAATATTTTAAAAACGGTTAGTGCACCTAATTTTTGTTTTGCGCACCTAAATACCACCTAAAAAGCTCCTAATTTTGACCTAAATTTCGACAATTTTGTCCAATTTGGGTATGCCACCTTTTCGTATTAACTGTGTACAGCGTAATAATAATTTTTTAGTAAGAAGTCTATAGTCCGAAACAATTAGTCCAGGTAGGCAATTAGGACGCAGGCAAATTTTGCGTTAATATACTCTAGTCAACAAGTGCGTATTAGGTTATAACTTTTTCGTCGGCTCCTGAAAATTTGGTTAAGGTGTCATTTGATTCAGAATCGAATGTTGAAAGCTTTTAAAAAAATCCAGATGCGCTCGCAAAAATTACAAAAATAACAACTAACTGTGTTTGGTTCTAGGGATATATTAAAAAAAAATAACAATTAACTGTGTTTGGTTCTAGAGATATATTTCAAAAACTTATTGAGATATTTTAACTCTAGAAAAAAGATTTAAAAGGTTAAGGAACTTAGGAATTTCCTAAAATAATTCTCAACTCCTGGAAGTGTAGAACCAATATTTATAATTTTTACCGACGGCTGAAAATACGTCCGAAAAAAGGTACTCGGATTTGCTTAAACCACTTTAAACACAAAAATATTATTTAAACCGATTAAATATTAAAATTTTAACTTAAAAACATGCTCAAAACTTACACGATATACCAACAAATAATAATCCACCTGCTAAAAATTTTTATTAAAAGTTTTCAATAAGTTAAACTTATATTTTTCTCTATTCGTAGAGCATTTCTTTAAAGGGTTCAGAATAAATTACTGCCCGTAATAAATTAAAAAGTTAATAAGTCAAGTTGTTATTTACCTTTTTAATATGTACAAGTATTTATTCGTTTTCCTATAAAACAAAGCAAGCTACTTAAAAATGATATTGTAACCTCTTTTTTTTCAAGATGTTAAAGGCTCGTTTTATCGAGGTTAACAAATGCGAACGGCACTCAGGGGGATATATTTACTAAAAAAATAAACGAATTTAAAGGGGACTAAAAAGAAAATGAGAGAAATGATGAAATAGGGAAAGGTAAATGGGCGCCACTTATTTTTTTATCATATGGACGGGGAAATATAAGAAACCCGGATGGAAAAAAGATTCGATTATGGGAATAGGATAGAATAATTAATAAGTTGTGGTAGATCAAGTTAAAATTAGAAAGATATAGGAAATATAAGATAAGATACGGTAAAATTGAGTAAACCGGTAGATGTTCTGGTTAAAACTTTAAATTAAACACTTTTATTGGCAAAGCTAGAAAGGGAAAGTTATACTTACTTTTTGTTCTTACTTATCACAACAGCTCCATTTATATTAATGAGATAAAAATGAGTTCAAAAGTTAAGATTTATAATTTAAATACGTCTCATTCTTGTGGTTGATAAAATTAGATCAGAATAACTTACACCAGGTCAGAAATAAAACATATAAATAAACAATAAACAATATTTATTACTGTGAGTAGTAATAAGTCAAGCATATGAACGAAACAATAGACATATAAAATATCAACAAATCAAATAAGGTAAAATACAGTAAAACACACTAGTGTTTAATCACATATAGAAACAATATTACACATCCAATAACAGCTAAGTATTTTTATATTGTTATTTTTGTGTACCCATTTAAGCAGAATGTGAAGTGAAAGGAATTTTAAAAGTATCAAAATTTAATAAAAAAATAATAAATCACTTTTAGCTTAAAAGATTTTTTACTCGAGTAAATAATGGGGGTACCATATAATAGTTTAAGTTAAAACAATTAAGTTAAGAGAAACATTAAGAAATCAAGAATTTACCATAAATGTGTTACAAAAATATTTAATCAGACTCTGCGCAACGCTTTCACTGATAACTGAAACATGTATTCGGTGAACTTTTTCGAATTTTCACACTTTTGGAGTCTGTAGAAAAGGTACCGGGTTTTTTATAAAAACCGGTCGCACTATGGATTTTATGAGCACTTCTTACGTTAATTACCCACACTTGGATATTATTTATGCGGATTACAATTAAGTTTTTGTGCCAAAGAAATAAATGGTATCCCTTCTTTACTGGTAGTTAAGCAATAATAATGATATTAAAAAACTTACAGTTTGATTCCTTGATAGTAGAATTAAATGGGGCCACACCCAATTTGTACGATACGGTAAAATCAAGATACTCATCAGAAATTTATCGACATCTTTCCATCTGCACTATTAACTATCACTAGTAACTGATTTTAGCTTAATTAAAAACGTTTAAGAGACTTTTTAAGCGGTTCCAGATTAAAAAACCGCCAAAACTGTAATTAACGTTAACAGAACACCTGTTAATCTCAAGCTTCACCCTGTCTACCGCAAAAAAAATGATGCCTAGCCGTTTTTGTAGTTTACCCTCTCCTAAGAACAAGCCACTTCAGTGGTCACTCTCGAGGGGAGCGTGAATTTTGATTCGACGATTATGACATAAGGATCTATTTCTTAGTGGCGGACGCCTCGTTACTACGGTACAGCTCAAGGATTTGATAGCATAGCAACCGGAAGCCGTTAAGATTTTAACCCTTGTCATGGTGTGTTTTAAGTTGAGGGTACAGGGCGGTAATAAGGAAGATTTAATGATTAAAATGACAATTTTTTTATTTTCGAGTTTTTTAAACATGCTACACAGCCCCTTCCGAAGAGAAAAAACTGGGTGGAAAACAGTTTTTAAAGAAAGATAAGCTATGGTTGGAACAACAGTAGTGTGTTTAAAAAACTGAAGCCGATAAGGGTAGTGAACATCGAGATGTAGAAAAGCGATCTTACGGGAGCGGTATCTATCTAGGTAAAACTTGGGTAACAGCGTTAGTTACTGAAAGCGATATAATATTTGCACTATTCATTAGCGCGTTAAGATAAAAGTGAAACTACGCGAGAGTTTGAAGAACCACAAGGTAGGTAAAATGTATCAGATCAATAGATCTTTGATACTACGTGACCAGATTTCTAAAAACGGTACCGGCCAACCGGAAGATCACAAAGTGATCGGGAACAGGTCTACTCCGAAGTTTCTGCACGGAAACGTAAAAGTGTGCAGCTCGGCCTAGACGGGCAGCACTAAGTGGTATCTTTAAGGCAAATCGAAAAAAAAATGTATTTATATTGCCCTTGACATAAGATGTCAGGACACACGCTACATTCACACACACATGGAAGAAAGTAAAGAATGCTATGTTCCCATAAGTAAAATTTCCCATAGGAGGCACAACGCGTATTTCTCTCTTTGGAAACTCCTAAAACCAAACTGTTAATAATAATTTTGAAAAGGAAGAAAGAAACACGGACGATAGTTATAATTAGGAATCTAATAAGCCTACCGGCTCCATTAGATCCGACGTGATACGTTAACATCCGAAAAGATGATTGGCAAAGTTCCGTCCTGCTTGGTTGATATTAAGGATATCACCAAATATGCAGTAAGGAAGAGAAGAAAACAGTAATTACTTAAAATATAGTACTCATTGAGAACATTAAATAAAAAAACTTAAGGTTATAGATCACACTAAGACATTAACAGGAATCTAACAAATCTTAAAACCAAATTATCCTAACGGTCTTCAATCCTAGCTAGGAAAAAAAATAGAGAAAGTAATAGAGGAAAAGAAAGAAAGGAGAAAGAAATTTTATTTGTCTTCCTTACAATCTCAACAGACCCACTACCGAAAAGAATTCCCTACGGCTTTCCTAGGCTTATCTCTCGTGACAAATTGCAAGGTCAAAATAAAATTCCAGAAGAAGTAGTTAAGATTGAATTTTGTTAGTCAAAAAAAGTAAAGTGATTCCAATAGTAGTCATGTTACGGCCCAAAATTCCTTAAATCAACGATATGTGAAGGTATAAAATTGTATGAAAGAACAAAAAAATTAAAAAAATTTCAAAAAATTCAAAAAAAATTTTCAAAAAAAAATTTCCAAAAAAAATTTTTATGTGTCTTCCACTAATGTACGATAACCGTCTTATATCCATATCAAAGATAAAAAGTAGTTTATGGATGATGAACAAGAAATAAGGTAACTAAAAAATGTTTTCAAAACATAAAACAGTAATAGATATTACTGAACGATACGATAATAAGTTCACAAGTGCTGACGCACCTATACGGTAGGTTAACGGTAGATAAAGGAAAAACTATTTTTTCCTTCAAGAAAAAAAATACAAGTGTTAAAACACTCATAAGGTAGATAAGCGGTAGTTACGAGAAACATATTTTCTCCTTCGGTACGATATCAACAAGTGTTAATACACTTATTAGGTAAATAAACGGTAAATGAGGGAAAGTAAATTTTACTTTCGAGACGATAGAGATAAGTGTTAAGGTACTTATTAAGTAGGTAAACGGTAGGCAAGAGAAAAGTATTTTTCCTTTCGAGATGACATGTTCAAGTGGTAATACACTTAAACGATAGATAAACGATAAGTATAAGTCTGAATACACTTAAACGGCAAAAGTAAGACATAGAGAAAAATATTTAGTGTTGAGACAGGGCGAGATGTTGAGAGACGGAGAGGTCGAGAAAAAGAAGATGGAAAAGAAATGCTTATAAGGATAATTCTGAGAAAACAAAGAAACATTAGTTCTTATTCGGAGAGTTCATCTTCAGAAGAATCATCGGAATCAGAGACATAAGGCTTAAGGTCTTTTATATGCCAATTTCCTGCTTTTTATCCATCGGGATTTTGTAACGTATATACTAGTGGAGATAGTTTACGGACAACCGTACATAAGATATATTTAGGAGCTAATTTGGACATAAACTTATCGGCAGCTTTGGAGAGGACTTTATTTCTTCTCCACACCTTATCACCAACGTTGAATTGAATGTTTCGACGACGAAGGTTATAGGTTTTGGAATTTCTTTGATAGGCATGGTGAAGATTGTGTTGTATTTCAAAAAAAATATTCTTTAACCCTTGTATATCTGAAACGTATTTATCGTATTGTTCAGGACATAGGACGATCAGCGCCATTAGCGGAATAGTAATTTCCAGATAATGGTACATGTCTCGCGAAATTTAAAAATGATGGAGAATATTTGGTGACTTCGTGTCTAGCGGTGTTAATAGCTTGTCGGATTTTAGAAAGCTCATTATCCCAGTTAGAGTGTTCATCGATATAACACCTAATAGCGGTTCCAATGGTTTTATTCGTTCTTTCTACAAAATTACATTGTGGTGAATAGACGGCATTGAACCATATTTTTTGAACTTTGTATTGATCACAGAGATGTTTCATCATGGGATTGTTAAGGTTTCTAGCGTTATCACAGATAAGGAATTGAGGAACACCAAACATGAGAAATACTTAATTTTCTATGAAATTAACGATATTTTTGGTGGTGGCCTTTCGTAAGGGTTGTAATAAAGTAAATTTAGAAAACCAATCGGTAACAACTAGGAGCCAGGTATATCCTTTTCTGGAACGAGGGAGAGGACCAACAAGATCAAGTGCGATAATTTGCCAAGGGAATTTGGCAGATTTCTCTTTTCCCATCAAACCTATTTTAGTGGAGGTAGGCATCTTCTGGGCTCCACAAATTTTACAAGATCTAACAAAACGAAGGACATCGTTTCTCATTTTAGGCCAATAATATCGTTCTTGGATTCGGTTCAGCGTTTTGAAAAATCCGAAATGGGCACAGGTAGGGGGATCATGACAAGATGACATGATGTCATGGCTCTGGGGCTTTGGTACGAAAACTTTTCACTCAATTTCATTAGTGGCGAAAGGCAATTTGGAAGGGATTAATTTATAGACCAAGTCATTTTCTACTTTCCATTGAGGATAAAGCTCAGGGTGTTGGAGAATTTTAGTACGGAACTCATCAAACCATACGTCTATTCGATTAGTGTCTACCTCAAGATACGAGATTTGGAGTTGTTCAGGGAAGGCACGACTCAAAGCATCAGGAACGAGATGAGAAGATCTTTTTGTATCGGTAGACTTGTTTAGTGAAACTGGGGCAGTGATTTGCGAAGAGTTTTGATAGAAATTTTTAACAACTTTTAACCATTTCTCCCATTGATCTTGTTTTTTGATATCGGTTTTACTAGGGCGGTAAAGAGAGAGTGCACCGATACGACATTCTCCCCTAGTTAGTTTTTTGAACATCGGGGGCAGGTAGAAACAGTGACATTTGGAGAACCACAACGATAACAAAAATAGGATTTTTGTTGGTTTTGAAAACTAGAATAAATGTGTCCTTTTTTATGACAATTCCAACAGGTAACATCCCTACTGTTAGAAATATTAGTCGGATTAGAAGTACTCGTCACGTTGTTAGAGGTAGAAGGCAAATTGGATGTTCTAGGTTTATTAGTTCGTTGTTTGGGACGCTGATTAGTAGAGTCAATAACAGATACTTTGGATTGGAAAGAAGGTTTTTGAATAGAAAGTGATTTAGCATCCTCCAATTTTTTGACTAACTGAATTAAGTCAGAGACGGTATTTACATTGGAAAGGGTTACGTGAGGAATGTATTCTGGAAGTAAATTTCGGGTGATGTATTTTAATTTGCTGACTTCAGCTGGTTCACGAGAGAGACGTTTGAAGAGAGGGGTGAGTTGAGCAACAAAAATAATAATAGACTCATTCTTTTTCTGTTTATAGCCTTTAATTTCCTCCCAAAGTTGTTCGTCATTTTCTGGGGGTCGGAAGGTTGATTTGAGAACGTTAGTAAGTTCATCCCAAGAGTTGAGAGAGGTTTTGATGCTGCTGAACCATATTAAAGCATCCCCGGTGAAAAGTTCAACCGCTGATTGAAAAAGGCTTTCAGGTAGAATGTTGCGGGATTCAGCTAGTTCTTTAATTTTTTCTAGAAATTCGAAAACGCTTTTAGGATCACCGTTAAATTTAATATTCCATTTCGATAAAGGGAAACGATCTAAATATCTAATTTCGGGAGTAGAGACGTTAATTACAGGTACTGTGCCATCTATATTCGGAACTAAACTAGAAGAAGGTGAATTATTGAAGGGAATGGTTTTATCTATCATTTCTTGTTCTAGAAGAAGACAAGTGGTTTTAGATTCATCGCGGAAATTTACATCATCCTCGGAAGGATTTTCAGGTAAAGGTAAACGTTGTATTCTGCCTAACAAGTGAGCGATCCTAGATTTTACTCTACGAAAACATGAATCTGAAGCGGAACCTTCAAACTCTTCGATTAAATTAGAAACGCTGTCGATAGAATTTTTAATTGCTACTTTTTCATCTTCTAAGTTAATGTTTTCTAAAGTGAACGTACCGTTTGTTTCTTTGGTTAACAATCTTTTGAGGACTTTTCTTTTATCCTCTATTTTTCTGTTGGTGGCTGTTCCTCTGATCTTTAACTCGTAATTAATTTCGTCTGCTGTTAGAAAAGTTACTTCAAAATTGGCCATTGTGATAAGAAAAAGTAACGAAAATTTTGATCTTAAAAGTGTGTAATTTTATTGTCGGAAAAAGAAAAAAAAGAAAAATTTTATCATCAAGCCCCACGTCGTTGGGCGCCAAATTTATGTGTAACCTCTTTTTTTTCAAGATGTTAAAGGCTCGTTTTATCGAGGTTAACAAATGCGAACGGCACTCAGGGGGTAGGAGGAGAGCGAGCGTGGATTCGAACGAGCTCGATGATATTGTATTAAAAAGATATAAGGGGATATATTTACTAAAAAAATAAACGAATTTAAAGGGGACTAAAAAGAAAATGAGAGAAATGATGAAATAGGGAAAGGTAAATGGGCGCCACTTATTTTTTTATCATATGGACGGGGAAATATAAGAAACCCGGATGGAAAAAAGATTCGATTATGGGAATAGGATAGAATAATTAATAAGTTGTGGTAGATCAAGTTAAAATTAGAAAGATATAGGAAATATAAGATAAGATACGGTAAAATTGAGTAAACCGGTAGATGTTCTGGTTAAAACTTTAAATTAAACACTTTTATTGGCAAAGCTAGAAAGAGAAAGTTATACTTACTTTTTGTTCTTACTTATCACAACAGCTCCATTTATATTAATGAGATAAAAATGAGTTCAAAAGTTAAGATTTATAATTTAAATACGTCTCATTCTTGTGGTTGATGAAATAAGATCAGAATAACTTACACCAGGTCAGAAATAAAACATATAAATAAACAATAAACAATATTTATTA
This sequence comes from Altica lythri, assembly GCA_964028335.1. NCBI lineage: Eukaryota > Metazoa > Arthropoda > Insecta > Coleoptera > Chrysomelidae > Altica > Altica lythri. The sequence goes on from OZ034801.1 coordinate 64,119,295, forward strand.
CTGTGAGTAGTAATAAGTCAAGCATATGAACGAAACAATAGACATATAAAATATCAACAAATCAAATAAGGTAAAATACAGTAAAACACACTAGTGTTTAATCACATATAGAAACAATATTACACATCCAATAACAGCTAAGTATTTTTATATTGTTATTTTTGTGTACCCATTTAAGCAGAATGTGAAGTGAAAGGAATTTTAAAAGTATCAAAATTTAATAAAAAAATAATAAATCACTTTTAGCTTAAAAGATTTTTTACTCGAGTAAATAATGGGGGTACCATATAATAGTTTAAGTTAAAACAATTAAGTTAAGAGAAACATTAAGAAATCAAGAATTTACCATAAATGTGTTACAAAAATATTTAATCAGACTCTGCGCAACGCTTTCACTGATAACTGAAACATGTATTCGGTGAACTTTTTCGAATTTTCACACTTTTGGAGTCTGTAGAAAAGGTACCGGGTTTTTTATAAAAACCGGTCGCACTATGGATTTTATGAGCACTTCTTACGTTAATTACCCACACTTGGATATTATTTATGCGGATTACAATTAAGTTTTTGTGCCAAAGAAATAAATGGTATCCCTTCTTTACTGGTAGTTAAGCAATAATAATGATATTAAAAAACTTACAGTTTGATTCCTAGATAGTAGAATTAAATGGGGCCACACCCAATTTGTACGATACGGTAAAATCAAGATACTCATCAGAAATTTATCGACATCTTTCCATCTGCACTATTAACTATCACTAGTAACTGATTTTAGCTTAATTAAAAACGTTTAAGAGACTTTTTAAGCGGTTCCAGATAAAAAAACCGCCAAAACTGTAATTAACGTTAACAGAACACCTGTTAATCTCAAGCTTCACCCTGTCTACCGCAAAAAAATGATTCCTAGCCGTTTTTGTAGTTTACCCTCTCCTAAGAACAAGCCACTTCAGTGGTCACTCTCGAGGGGAGCGTGAATTTTGATTCGACGATTATGACATAAGGATATATTTTTTAGTGGCGGACGCCTCGTTACTACGGTACAGCTCAAGGATTTGATAGCATAGCAACCGGAAGCCGTTAAGATTTTAACCCTTGTCATGGTGTGTTTTAAGTTGAGGGTACAGGGCGGTAATAAGGAAGATTTAATGATTAAAATGACAATTTTTTTATTTTCGAGTTTTTTAAACATGCTACAATATTTATAATTTTTATCTTTTATTGTTTGAAAAAATTAAGGTAAACAAGGTTTACAAGAAAATTAAACATTTTTTTGGAAAAATAAACTTCGATGCAAATTATAATTAGAAAAAAAATGTGTTGCTTAGAACCGGTTTTGTTAATTAACAATTCTTCTCTACTAATTATATTGAATATTAAATACCGAATTTTTTAACATAATTTACCTTGATCTTTGATAATTAAAAAAAAAACTGTTTTTTATTTAATTACTAGCTGACCCGGCGGACTTCGTACCGCAAGTCATCGTCATATTTTCTCATTAGTTATCAGGTTTATACTATTTTTTTTCGTTATATTTTGTAGTTTATCGATAAAATATATTAGATGCATCACAATACTTAAATTAGTAAGAATTTCTCGTTTAAATATAAATGATATTAACTGCGCCACCTTCCGGTGGCGTCACAATACTTAAGTGAGGATTGCTCGTTTAAATATATATGTGATATTAACTGCGCCACCTTACGGTGGCGTGATATAAGGTAATCAAATAAGTAGTGGTTGCTCGTTTAATGGAAGCGCCATCTTGTGGTAGCTTTCATTAATACGAATATCATATTCATCTTACCCATTAAAAATACATTATCATACTGATTTTCATGACAATCGGTTTGAACAGGGCGGAAGTCGATACTTTACTGCGCCGCCTGGTGACGAGTTACATTAATGGGAATAGCATATAAACCTTCTGCGTGGAAAAATACATGTACATACCAATTTTCATAACGATCGGTCAAATAGTTTCTGAGTCTATCGATTTCATATATACAAACATCCATACATCCATTATATATATATATATATATATATATATATATATATATATATATATATATATATATATATATATATATAAACAAAAGGGGAAAATTATTGGGCATGTACGCAAAAAGGATCAATAAGGCCACGAATAGGAATGGTAACCGCAGACATGCATGTTTCTGGCTCATTAGCCGTCATCAGTGCGGCATAACCAAGTAGGGTATTGCACTTGGCTAGCAAAAGTGTTGGGTACTTGGGAGCAAAGGATGTTGGGGAAACATGTGTAAAGAAACATAAAAACACAAAAACAACGAAAGCTCACACAGGAGTCCTATCGCCATTTTGTGCTTTCGGCCAGCTGTGCCAATGGGTTTTCGGCTAGCAACCAGCGTCGCAACGTTGGCGAAACGGACTCATTGTGTTTGAGTCGTTCTAAGCCCAGGATATGAAATAAACAAAGTGCCAAGAAAATGCGTTTTTATGTTTCTTTACACATGTTTTCCCAACATCCTTTGCTCCCAAGTACCCAACACTTTTGCTAGCCAAGTGCAATACCCTACTTGGTTATGCCGCACTGATGACGGCTAATGAGCCAGAAACATGCATGTCTGCGGTTACCATTCCTATTCGTGGCCTTATTGATCCTTTTTGCGTACATACCCAATAATTTTCCCCTTTTGTTGATATTAATACGCATTTTCTTGGCACTTTGTTTATATTATATATATATATATATATATATATATATATATGTATATATATATATATATATATATATATATATATATATATATATATATTGAAACACGTATGGGGGCTTTTTACACAATTTATTTACAAAATTGTTAAGATACACTGAACTCTGCTGGATAACGTCTATTTACTTGACAATACAATGAACTCTTGTGAACACTTGACTCGAACTGACGTTAACGGTCCGTGCATCCCCTTATATACAACATTATTTAATCTAGTTAGTGTGTTTAGAAGTTTCTAGAATTTTCTAGAAACATTATTTAAAATGGTCAGTTGATTTTTTTACAAACTTCTAAAAATCAACTGTCAACAACAAGGACTAAGGTCCCTTCCGTTACGGTTATCCCGTTACACTGCCCCCTCCTTAGATTCATTCCTCCTGGAATGTTATTTCCTACATCGGAATCCCGCACACTCCCTGAGCCAGCCAAACCATCTTCTTGGAGTTGCTGCGCATCTCCACTGTGGTTTCCCTGGTAAGGCGCCAAACGATCGTGATGGACCACGACGGGTTTCCCTCTGGGAATTTTCACGATCCGATAAATGACATCGTTAATCTTCTTCTTGATGGTGTAAGGACCTTCCCAGTTCTTTTGTAATTTGGGACAAATACCTCGACGCCGTCGGGGGTTATAGAGCCAGACTAAATCTCCAACTTGGTAACTCTTTTCCATTGTCCGTGTGTCATAGTACCTCTTCATCCGATCACTAGATAATTGTAGTTTTCCACGTACCAGGTTGTGTATATTTTCCATTCGATTCTGAAGGTCGGTGACATATTGTTCACGTGCCATTTCTTCACCAGGTTTACAACCAAACACCAAGTCACATGGTAGCCTCATTTCTCTACCGAACAGGACCTTCGCAGGCGTTTGGCCAGTTGATTCGTTGATGGCCGATCGAATTGCCATTAGAAATAGTGGAATATGTCGATCCCAATCCCTCTGACAATCTGACACCACTTTTGACAGATAGTTGGTTATAGTCCGGTTCATTCGTTCCACCATTCCATCAGACTGAGGATGCATCGCTGTGGTTCTCGTTTTGCGGATACCTAATCTTTGGCAAACTTCTTGAAACAGCTTGCTCTCAAAATTTCTCCCTTGGTCTGAGTGTAATTCTAGTGGTACCCCAAATCGGCTTACGAATTCTTCAACCAATATATCTGCTAAAGTGGTGGCTTCCTGATTGGGAACTGCATAGGCTTCAACCCATTTAGTGAAGTAGTCCATTACAACAAAGATGTATTTGTTTCCTTCATCGGTCTGTGGAAGTGGCCCCAATACATATACCGCGATTCTTTCAAAAGGACTTCCAACCAGGTATTGCTGCATTTCCGCCTTCGGTTTTCGGTGCGGACCGTTACTGGCAGCACAGGTAGTGCATTTACGACACCAATCTTTAACATCATTAGTGCAATTTACCCAATAAAATCTATCTCGGATCTTTTGCAGCGTTTTCGTGATACCCAGATGTCCTCCAGAACTATTATTATGCATCTGCTTTAAAATTTCTGGTACAGCATTTCTTGGGACCACTATTTGTTTCCTTGTTTCTGTTCCCTCGGACTTTTCTACCAGTCTTTTAACGAGCCCACCGTCCAAAATTAAAGAGTTCCATTGGGACCAGTATGCTTTTAAAGCAGGAGAGGATGAGGATATCTCTCTCCACAACGGACGACGGTCCATTCTCTTCCATTCCCGAATCTTTCTCAGAACGGGATCGTTTTCTTGTTGCTCCTCCAGCATAGAGCTCTCGTCTTCTGGCACAACCTTAACTAAGGCAAGTTTTTCCTCGTTCTGCTCCATACGGGTACAATGGGGGCAATCAGGTCGACATGGTCTTCTGGAAAGTGCATCAGCATTACGATGTCTGGTTCCAGGTCTGTGCTCGATTTCAACATCATATTCTTGCAGTTTTTCGAGCCATCTTGCTATCTGTCCTTCTGGGTTCCTAAAGCTAAGTAGCCACTTTAAACTAGCATGGTCTGTTCTGATCAGGAATTTTCTGCCATACAGATATTTATAAAAGTGTTCGACGGATTTTACAACTGCTAACAGTTCCCTCCGAGTTACACAGTAGTTCTTTTCAGCTTTCGATAAAGTTTTGCTGAAGTAACCAACCACTCTTTCCTTACCGTCTTGTAGCTGTGACAAGACGGCTCCAATTCCCACATTGCTGGCGTCGGTGTCCAAAATAAGCTTACCATCAGGAAGTGGATAAGCAAGAACAGGTGCTGACGTAAGCTGTTTCTTCAATATTTCAAAAGCCTTTTGACATTCCTGATCCCAACAGAAGGACTTATCTTGTTCTGTCAAACGTGTCAAGGGTTTGGCGATGTCTCCAAAATTCTTGACATATCGTCGGTAATAGGAACAAAGACCCAAGAAACTCTGGAGCTGATGTTTGTCGATAGGGATTGGCCATTCCTGAACGGCTTGTATCTTAGCGGGGTCAACAGCAACGCCATCCTTGCTTACGTTATGTCCTAAATAGTTGACCTGTCTCTGGAACAAGTGGCATTTCTTAACATTCAATGTTAGATTAGCGTTCTGTAATCTTTTAAAAACTTCTTCCAGGTTAGATAAATGTTCCTTAAAGGTCTTACCCATTATGATGATGTCGTCTAGATAAACTAGACAAGTTTCCCAAGACAAACCCCGCAGGATGTTCTCCATTAGTCGTTCAAACGTCGCAGGAGCATTACAGAGGCCAAATGGAAGGACCGTGAATTGCCATAACCCTGATCCACTGGTAAAGGCAGTCTTTTCTTTGTCTGCAGGATTCATTTTAACTTGCCAGTATCCGCTTTTAAGGTCTAAGGTAGAAAACAAAGTAGAACCCGCCAAAGCGTCGAGGGCATCATCAATGCTTGGTAGAGGATAACTGTCCTTCTTAGTGACATCATTTAGCTTTCGATAGTCGACACAAAACCGCATTGATCCGTCTTTCTTTCTCACTAATACCACAGGAGAAGCCCACGGACTACTGGATGGTTCGACTATGCCATTTTGGATCATTTCTTTAAGGGCTCTGTCTGCTTCTTCCTTCTTAACTTGAGGCATCCTTCGGGGTACCTGTCGAATCGGACGTGCATCACCAGTGTCAATTCTATGTTGTACAACACCAGTTCTTCCCAGTTTACTTTTAGAACCAAATACAGGTTTATAACGATAAAGTAGATCTCTTACCTGTTTCTTTTCTAATTTTGACAAAGAGGGATCTAATTTTGTCATTAATTGTTCAATTTCGTTAGTCTCATCTGTTTCCGTAACGTTTACCTTGTGAATTATGGCCGTTACTGGTTCTAAACTTCCCATTTCCGTGTCCTTTCGGAGAAAAACTGGATGATCGTTCAAGTTGATAAATCGGATGGGTACCTCTTTGGCGGATCTAACAAGAGTCTTACCCACAAGGAGTCCTTTTCCCAATTCATGGTCATGGTTCTTCGGCTCTATCATGGCTGGGGCACCATCTGGCTCCGGTCCATCCAACCGCGCTGTGACGACACATTCGCAGCTCGCCGGGAGTTCGATATCATCGATTAGCTTGATCGAGGCATTGTCAACTTGTTTTCGGTGCAGGAATATTTCTTCATTACCAGTACGAAGGATACGTTGGCGAAGATCCAAATGAAAACCACAGTGGAGCATAACATCCATGCCCAGAACAACGTCTTCATCAACGTCAGCCACCAGCACTGAGTGAACCAGAAAGGTTGAACCAAACTGTAGCGTCACCTGTATCTCACCGTAGACTCTAGCAGAATCTCCGGTAGCGGTACGCAGTCTCCAACTGGTAGGCCACATCTTCTTTCGCATAATGATGGATGGTCGAACGATAGTTTTCGTAGCTCCAGTGTCTACCAGCATGCTAAAAATCTTCCCATCAATGAGGCCATCCACATATGGTCCACGTGATGTCGCAGAGTTGCCAATTTTATGGTATGAGGGGCTTCGGGAATGTTTGGGGTCGATTTCGCCCTCCAGGAGTCGACCCGTTTTAGTTTTCCTGCTGCTGGGGTACTTCAGCAGAAGAATTTTCTTTTTGGGGGCAAGTATTTCTTATATGGCCTAGTTCTCCGCAGTTCCAGCATCTCACTGGGCGCCTTCTTTTTGGAGATAACTTCATTAATCTCTCTACTACCGCTTCAACGTCGCTAACGGAATGAACGGCATGGTCGTAGTTACCAGTGATTTCCCTTAGTCGAGCAACTCCACGTGAGGCCTCCGTCGCCGCCTCAAACTCCAGGGCAATGGTCAAGGCGTCCACAAGAGTCTTCGGCCGCGCCAACCGTACAGCGCGCTGCAACTCGACGTCTCGAAGACCATCGGTGAAGGTTTGGACTGCTAGGCACTCCAGGAAATCCTCCGCTGCATTTGAATACGCAAGTCGAACCATTCTTGCTACATCCGCTTCAAATTCCTGGATAGTTTCTCCATTTTTCTGTTTTCGGCTCTTTAACTGCATTCGGTACACCGGTTGTAGATGAGTTTGACCATAACGCATCTCTAGACGATTCACCAATAACTTGAAGTTGTCAGCTTCATCCGGTGTCAATGATTGCAAGACGTCTAAAGCTTCGCCTCGCAGAGCTACGGTTAGGGACAATGCCTTCTCCTCGGATGACCATCCATTAGCTCTGGCCGCTGCGTCGAATTGTTTCAGGTAATTTGGCCAGGAAGTCTTCCCGTCGAAGGTCGGGGGTTTCATCGTCGTTCGTAGATGGGTCGTCTCCTCGCTTCTTTGTCGTTCGACGTCTGCGTGGCAGGTTTCCATCCTTCCTGCATCTCCGTCGCCGTGATGGATGGTTTGGTTTTGTAGACAAGCTTCCAGTTCTCGTTTAAGTTTTTCTATCTCGGATTGCATTTGCTGGTTGATCTCGTCTCTGAAGTTGGCAACTTGCTGATTCATGTTGTCCACTTGCTGGTTTTGCTCGTTTCGCAAATCGGCCACTAGTTGATTTTGTTCGTCTCTTAGATGTGATATTTGCTGGGATAACGAACTGGAAAACTCATCCGATAGGGTAGACATCCGTTGTGATAGCTGGGAAAATTGTTGCGTCTGTTCTTCTTGCTGGCTCGTCATTCTTTGTGACAGCTGGGACATATCTTCGCGCTGGCTCTTCATCTGACTGGATAGCTCCTCTTGCTGGCTCGTCATTCTTTGTGACAGCTGGGACATATCTTCGCGCTGGCTCTTCATCTGACTGGATAGCTCCTCTTGCTGGCTCTTCATCTGACTAGATAGCTCCTCTTGCTGGCTCGTCATAGTCGTCATTCGTCCTGACAGCTCCTCTTGCAGCCGGGAAAGTTGTTGAGTTTGTTCTTCTTGTAGTCGGGAAATTGCTTTTTGAACTGGGTCATCAAACTCCACAGCGTCAGGGTCCAAATTATTATTTACGTAGTACTCACGGAGCCTTCTCAACAATACGGATTTGCTTCCAGTAGTTTCCAATTCTAATTCCTCGAGCTCTCTTCTGAGCTCAGCCACCAATAAATCAGTTATCTTTTTTCCAGGCATTCTTGTATCTTCACCCCACACCTGACACCAATTTGAAACACGTATGGGGGCTTTTTACACAATTTATTTACAAAATTGTTAAGATACACTGAACTCTGCTGGATAACGTCTATTTACTTGACAATACAATGAACTCTTGTGAACACTTGACTCGAACTGACGTTAACTGTCCGTGCATCCCCTTATATACAACATTATTTAATCTAGTTAGTGTGTTTAGAAGTTTCTAGAATTTTCTAGAAACATTATTTAAAATGGTCAGTTGATTTTTTTACAAACTTCTAAAAATCAACTGTCAACAACAATCTTTCAAACTAAGGTCCCTTCCGTTACGGTTATCCCGTTACACTATATATATATATATATATATAAGGATAAGATAAGGATTGCTCGTTTAAATATGTGATATCAATTGCGCCACCTTACGGTGGCGTGATATAAAGTAATCAAATAAGTTGTGGTTGCTCGTTTAATGTAAGCGCCATCTGGTGGTAACTGCCATTAATACGAATATCATATTTATATTAACCATTAAAAATACAGCATCATACTGACTTTCATGACAATCGGTTGAACAGGGCAGAAGTTGCTACTCTGCAGCGCCACTTGGTGGCGAATGGCATCAATGAGCATATCATACAAACCTTTTCCGTCGAAAAATACATATACATACCAATTTTCATGACAATTGGTTGAACGGGGCAGAAGTTGCTACTCTGCAGCGCCACCTGGTGGCAAGTGGCATCAATGTGCATAGCATATTCGTTTTCTCCTTTAAAAAAATACATATACATACCAATTTTCATGACAATCGGTTGAACAGGGCAAAAGGTGCTACTCTGCAGCGCCACCTGGTGGCGAGTGGCATCAATGAGCATATCATATAAACCTTCTCCGTGGAAAAATACATATATATATACCAATTTTTATAATAATCGGTCCAGTAGTTTTCGAGTCCATAAATTTCTTACATAAAAACAGATCCTTTTTTATATCTATAGATATTTGTTCTTAATTTAGTTGTTATAAAAAATTAACCTTTTTCAATATATTTTTTTCTTTAAACGTCAGGAAAACATATTGTTTAACCCGCTACTTAATACAAATTGTAGTCTAGTCTGAGTGTACTTAATTGGGGTTTGAGGTTGAGGCGATGTAAAAATAAGAGAAGTAGTAAAGATAACTTTCTTTTATTAACTTTGCAACGATAAACAACTAGCTATAAGATAACAAAGTTCCAACCCAGGAAGCTTGGTTTACTAGACACTAGTCAATTGCATTTCTTACTTGCTTCGGTGGTGGCGAGGTCTTTTAACCTTATTTGGTTATGTGAATGTCTACGACATGTAAGGTGTTCTGTTGTAAGGGTGGCGCCAGTAAGTTGGAAGAGGGAATTAGCGGAGCGCTCGGGTACTATTCTTGCTATACTCCCCCTCAGAACCCTAAGATCGTCCCGACGTGGGTTCTGCTGGAACAGAATGTTTTCGTGGTCTCTCTCGTTTCCGCAACGGTTGTACTGGAGTCGGCAATAATGAACTATCACCATTATAGGGTGTTAAAGCTGAGGTGTGATAGACACCCAGTGGTTCTGTTGGTACATCTGGAGAGCTAATCTCGTAGCTGACAGGTCCCCTTTTGGCTAGTATTAAGTATGGTTCATCTCTTCGGGGGGCAAGCTTTAAAGATACCTGTTTAGCTGCGTTGCTTAGGATGTGCGTTTCTACCCATACTTTGTCTCTTGGTTGATAGCTGGGTGCTGGGCGGACGTGTTTGTCGTGGTAAGATTTTCTGCGATCGTGTTGAGTTTCTTGTGTTTCTTTAGCTTCGGCAAGACAGTCGGCTAGTTTAAGGAGTTTAGGCGTAATTTCAGGAATGAAATTTTCTGCTTGTACGACAGCTCTGATGTCGTGATGTACTTCAGTTGGACTTCGTAGTTCCCTCCCAAAAGTAAGATAGGCAGGGCTGAATACGGTTGACTGGCATGTAGTAGTATTCATAGCAAAACGAATACTGGGTAGTTTATCTGGGCATCTAGGATCAGTTTGATGAAATTGTATGGCTAACTGGACCTTTAGATCTCGGGTTTTTCTTTCCACTGGATTAGCAGATGGATGGTAGACTGGAGTACATCTCTGTTCTATTCCCAAGCAATAAGTTAGCTTCTGCATCACTGCACAAATGAATTGTGTACCGTTGTCGCTTATTATTCTTCTAGGTACCCCGTATCTAAGACAGATTTCATTGATGAGGACTTCAGCGCAGTTTTGTGCAGTGGCTTGGTTCAACGGAAATAGTTCAACCCATTTTGTTGTGACGTCTTCTCTAATGAATATCCATTTTTCTCCTGTTGTTGCTACCGGAAGAGGTCCAACAAGATCAAGAGCAATTGTCTCGAATCGTTGATTCATCACAGGTACCTGGAGCAGTCCTGCAGGTTTAAGATTTGAAAGTTTATATCGTTGACATTCTGGACACTTGCGGACATAATCTCGAACTTGTCGTCGGATACCTGGCCAATAATAGGAGCGCAATACTTTCTGTAGGGTCCTTTCTATCCCCGGGTGTCCTGCCGTAGGAGCGTCATGTAGGTCTTGTAATATTTTGGTGCGTTCGTTGCTAGGGACTACATACTGAGCTTCTTCGTTATCATCGTCTGGCGTGTAGCGAAAAAGTACGCCTTGACTCATAGTATAACCTCGAGCGGACCAAGGAGTTGCTTCTTCTTCAGTACCTTTACTAAGGCAGTCAATTATTTTCTTTAATTCTGCATCGGCCTCTTGTTCTTGTCGAAGTTGTCTTGGTCCCTTTTGAGGCAGGTCAACTTCCAAGACACACAAAGTACAGGTATTGACTTTGGGGTCGAGGCATGGAGGACGTGAAAGGGTATCCGCAACCACATTTGCTTTTCCTGGTGTGTAATCGATGCATATATTGTAGGGTTGTAACTGTAGAGACCAGCGGGCCAATCGACCACTAGGACATCAACCAACGTAGAGGTTGATGGTCACTCATGATAATAGCCGGTGCTTCTTCGATATAGCCTCTAAATTTTTGGACAGCATAAACTACAGCCAATGCCTCTCGCTCGGTGGTAGAGTAATTACGTTCGGCGGATGTGAGTAACCGACTTGTGTATTCGATGGGGCGTTCATCGGATCCCTCCCCCTGGAGTAAAGCTGCTCCAATGGCATAACCACTGGCATCCGTGCGAATGGTGTGAGGCAGGGTTGGATCGGCTTGCCTCAGTATCGGAGCTGTCACTAGAGCTTCCTTTAATGCTGTGAAAGCAGTTTCTTGAGCATCTCCCTATGTCCATGGTTCATTTTTCTTTGTTAGGCGACTTAAAGGTTGAGCCAATTTGGAGAAATCTTTTATATGAATCGTCTATACCAACTGCAGGTTTGGAGAAATGATTGAAGGTGCTTGACGTTTCTTGGGGTAGCCATGTCCCTTATAGCGGATACTTTGGTGGGATCGGTATGGATTCCATCCGGAGTTAGTACATGACCAAGATAATGTACAGAAGTGCAGCCAAAATGACATTTTTGACGGTTCATCCTCAGGTTGAATTGATGCATGCGTTTGAATACGCTTTTAAGATCATTTATGTGCCTCTCCACGTCCTTGGATATAACGATAATATCGTCTAAATATGCTAGGATATTAACTTTTAATCCCAATTTGAATTTGTCCATCATGCGTTGGAATGTGGCTGGAGCGTTTCGTATCCCCAACGGCAGGCGTTTGAAACGGTATAGGCCAAAAGGAACGATAAAGGCAGTTTTATCGCAGTCATCTGGATGCATTTTGATTTGATGGTAACCCATTTGCAGATCCATTGTGGAAATACATTTCCCATTTCCAGTAGCATGGAGCAGATCGTCCATCCTGGGTAATGGGTACATGTCTGGTTTGGTAATGGCGTTGATTTTTCGATAGTCTACACACAGTCTAACCCCCTTGTCTCTCTTGGGTACCAATACAACTGGTGACGCCCATGCGCTTTCACATTCTTCGATGATGTCAGCTTCCAATAGTTTTTCAATTTCGGTTTGTAATAACTGTTGTCGACCAGGTGTCAGACGGTAAGGACGGCTTGAAATTGGAGCTTGAGCACCTGTGTCGATTCGATGTTGGGCATAAGGGGTAGGTGGTCTAACGCTTTTGAACAAATCTTGATGGTGCTCAATCAAGCGGTTGAGTTGATCACGTTCAAACTGGTTGACTAAATTACTTTAGACATCACATTCCATTGACACTTCTCTAACTGGTGAGTCGATAGGTGCTAGCAGAGCAGTTGGTGCATATTGTGCAAGTATGCTAGCTATTTGTGGTTCATGTTTGTACAGTGTTTCATCAGGTATTGGCCGATCTTTGTTGATAAATGGTCGGACTATGGTGTCATCGCTGAAACGCCAACTTTTTGTTTTGTGGTTGACTATTAATTCAGCGTCCTCAGCGAAATCCTCACCCACTAGTGTCTTAGCATGGGGTGCATCGGGGAACACCAGAAATGTCGTAGTAATGTCTCGTTCTTCCAGGGTTACAGGAACAGTGGTTACAAAGACTCGTCTTAAGGTAGTGGTTCCATCAGCTAGTGTAACCGTGGTGAAGTCAGTATTAAATCGTTGTCCTCGTTTGACTAATTCTAAATATAATTCATGGCTGGCTAAGCTGGCGAGAGCTCCGCTGTCAAGATATGCAGTGCCAGATGCTCCAAGAACTGAAATACTCAGAGCTGGCCGTGTGCGTTGTTTGTCGTGTGCATTAAGCAAGCAAAATCCTACTGCATTTTCTACGGTCTGTGACTTGGATTTTCAATTGTTGCAGTCACGTCTGAAAACACCAGGGGCATTGCAGCCATAACACCGGACTTCGGAACTTCTCTGAATGTTTGGTTCTACTTTCAGCGTTGGTTTATTGATGGTAGCTGCGTATTTGCGGCATTCTGTTTGGCTATGTCCTAGATGACGACAGTACTCGCACCTAATTTTCTTGGGTTTTTGGATGCTGTTGCCATTTTCTTCATTTATTTGGGCTTCCACTGTACGAGCTCCGTTTAGTAGTTCCACAAATGTACCAATCGAATTTCGGGGTATTTGTTCACGTATGTTTTTGTGAAGCAAACCGTACACCATGTTGAGTTGAGTTTGTTCACTGGGCTTCGGGTTTAATTTTGTAAGAAGTGCCCTCTTTCGGGAGATGAACAGTCCAGTGGGAGTCTCACTACTTTGTCTGGTGTCAAAGATATCCAAGTATATTTGGTAATCCGGTAATGATGGAGCGAATTCTTGTCTGATCATAGCTTTTGCTTCTTGCCAATTAGTAGCAGATGATTTAACTGCTGTCCACCACGTATGTGCTGCTCCTTGTAGCAAGTAGGATAATCCTTGAACTGCGTTGGCATCTGGAATCCCCTCTGTATGTTTGTAATACTCGATGTTCGTAATGAAATCGTCCACTCTTTCAGCACATCGTTCTCCATTGAAACGCTTAGGACAGTGTGTGAAGTGCTTCGTGATAGCTGGGGTAAATCTCCCTAGGAGTGCTTCGAGTATTTCTGGCGTTATCGAGTTTTGAGTCATTTTACTTGATCTGGTATGGACCGGAATTTTGATTGTCTTCTTTAGACGCTCTGTATATGTACTCGTCTCAGGCCCCTAACACGTTGGGCAGCCACTTGTAGCACTCTAGTCTGAATGTACTTACTTGGGGTTTGAGGTTGAGGCGATGTAAAAATAAGCGAAGTAGTAAAGATAACTTTATTTTATTAACTTTGCAACGATAAACAACTAGCTATAAGATAACAAAGTTCCAACCAAGGAAGCTTGGTTTACTAGACACTAGTCGATTGCATTTCTTACTTGCTTCGGTGGTGGCGAGGTCTTTTAACCTAATTTGGTTATGTGAATGTCTACGACATGTAAGTTGTTCTGTTGTAAGGGTGGCGCCAGTAAGTTGGAAGAGGGTATTAGCGGAGCGCTCGGGTACTATTCTTGCTATAAAATGATTTAATTTTTTTGCGGTCGCTCGTTGCTATTGGCAGCGGAAGCAAAAGTATTTTGTCAAATAAATTAAAATTGACAGCGATTAACGTTTATGAAACGATTATAAATTCAACACTGTTAAATATTTAACTATGGAAACACGTGTATTTATAAAAATCTTTTTTAATTATAATACGTAACTTGCGTTTGTAGAAAAAATAGTATGTTTTATTTGGATTAAAACTCACTTTTTTAATTAATCCGAAGTTCGTCCGCCAAACCTACAGATTCATTAAAAAAGTTTCACTTTTACTCCTAATAAAACAATCCACTATTCTTTGCCTAAATAATGACACAAAAACAACCAATTATTTTTTTATTAAAAAAAGTATTTATACATTTTATCGTCTAATGCCGCGTCCGCACGTTTAGCACTTACCGCAAACTCCAAACCTCTACAAACGTTTGGCTTGATTTAGGGAATCAAACATCGCCATCCACACGCTTGCGAGTGAGTTAGTGTGTTCTGAAGAGGCAAGCATAACGGACATGATGGATATTGAAATTGAGGTTATATCGGCCATAACATTTGTCTTAAGTTATTTTTATTATATAAAAAAAAAAGAAAATAAATGAAAGAAAACGAAAAATACGGCAAAAATACGAATTTTAAAAATTCTGAAATCATAAAATAGAGGTCGATGTCGGATTTTGAGGGGTCAAATCTGGTACAAATTTGAAAAAAAAAATCGTTTTTTTACGGAATTATGCAAAACTTTTTACGTTTTCTTCTTTAATCTACTCATATCAATATATAAAAAATAATTTTACGTATGAATGTCGTTTAGAAAAAAATTTCGAAAATTTCTGAAACTTTTTTCAAGTCTTTTGCACAAAGTGTTTTTTTCACTTTAACCATCTACAACTTTTTCAAAAATCGAGTGATATTTTCAAATTTTAGGATGTTATTAAGTAACTATCTGTTAATTAATATGAACACTTTAACACTTATATGTCATAAGGAATTTTTTTATGAGAGAAAATAGACCGATGTCATATATGAGCCAAAAATATGTAGTTTCAACTTTCAAGTTCGGTAACTTTTTAGAAAATTGAATTATACATATGAAATTTTAGTATGTTATTCTTTTACTATCTGTTAATATGTATGTAAAATTTAAGAAAAATATTTTCACATACAGATTTTTGGTGATAGAGATAAAGTAAATAGGGGTTCTAGCAATAAAAAAAATACTTAACAAAAACTGCACCATTTACAATGAAAGATATTATAATAACTTAAATTCCTAAACAATGAAAAATGATGTGTTGCTAAAACTATTAAATGTGTTAACGAAATTACGAAAAATATCATTCGTTAAATTTTAAATTCTATATGAAGAACAATGTATACAAATCATTGAATGCTCAATGAAAAGATTAGTTTGAAATGAAACTCGAATACAAAGCCCTTAAAGTTTGTGGGTATATTAACTGTAGTATTACAAGCTTTGGAAAGTGCGTCAAATGAGGTTTAGAGTACTATGTGATTAACAAGCTATCCTGAAGCCATATCGTTTATAAATGTGAACCTCGGATTACACTTTAAAAAAATTCTAAAGTAAGAATTGTTTTTTTTCTTTTTTGAAACTATAACACTGGTACGAATGATTAAGTAGACTAAAAAAATGCAAAACAAATGCTCTATTAAATAAAGACAAGGGATCACAATTATACATGCTGGATCCACAGAAGTATAAATTTCAAATGGATAATTATTATCAAAAAAACAAAGGATTCAAGTTTGGACTACTGCCGAACCTTTTGAAAATTGGTTCAAAAACTACTTGTTAGCAAATATACCGGATAACAGCATTAATGTTAAGGACAACGCCAGAAAAATGAAGTGCATAATGGTGCAAATAATAAAAGGGAAATTCGAGAATATTTGTTTAGGGGTGAAGTGTTACATCAAAGTTTACTTTTAGAAATATTAGTAGCCTATCTTTTAATCTTATCGAACATATGTAGTTTCAGTAAAAAGCCAAGGTCAGATTTGATTAATTGTATTTCTACTAAAAGCTAAAACATACTTAATTAACCATGAAAGTAAGGTTAAAGCTTTATAATTATTGTTAATATTAATGTTAACTGTGTAGTTATTAACATAAATAAGGACAATAATATTACTGAACTAAATTTAGAATAGTGTAAATGTATTGATACAAAAACCCTTTCATCTAAGGATTTATCCATTTTTTAGTGGAAGTAGGTATATTCAAATAAATATTTAAAGCGATAAAATCATTATTTTGCTTTTAACTTACAAACATAATTATTTAAAGATTTGAAGCCAACAAATAAATTTTTGAAATGTAAAAAATACACAAATTAAAATATAAATAATTAACAAAAAAAGTAACTTAATAACAGGTTTATACTTACTGTACTCATTAACTGCTTTAGGTAATAAATACACTTAATATTATTTTTCCGTCGACCGTTCATTTTAGTCTAGTCGAGAAGTTGATTTCCTGCGAAAAATAATTACCAGTCTCTTAAAAATATGAGTGATAGCTCAAACGATCCAGAATGGCATTTAGAGAAAGACCATTTTTCGATTTTTTTCTGGAGATAAAAATTACAATTGTTATTAACAAAAAACTGAAAAAATAAATAGGCCTTTCGGTTTTTGTTAATATCTTAAAAAGTATAAGTGATAGCTGAAATATTATAAACGTTTCTGAATGAGCAGAAAATTTCAGCTGGGATGTTCTGGATTCTCGGAATTGTAGCACCAATATTTATAATTTTAATTTAACGTTGAAAATCGGCTTCCGCGCGGCAATTTTGGAATGCGCGCGTGGCCTCTGTAATGACCGCAACTTTTCAATAATTTTTTTATGCCACTAAATAATAATATTATAAAAATTAGAAAAAATTCAGATGTCATCTAAACACTTCAAATAAAATGTTCACGCAATAAAAATTGTTGTATCATCATTTTTTAAACAGTTATTTAATTGTTAATTAACAATTTTTTACGGATTTCTGTTATTATAAAAGGCGGTATAAAAGTTTTATTAATTGTTCTAAAAATTTTTCCTTTTCTGGAGCCCTTATTATCAATGTTTTTAACAAGATGAAATCATAAAAGTTTTAAAAATTTCTTTAATTTATTAATTATTAATTTGTTAATTGAAAAAAACAATTAAAAATAAAAATAATGTTGTTTAAATATATAGTTTTTTAATTTAAAGCTATTGCTGGTTTTATGTTCATGCTAGACATTATATAAATTACCTTTACAATTTTTTCATGCCATTTGTTTATAAATTTTTTATAAACAAATGGATTAATTAAATATTTTCGAAAAATTTTTTTTCACCATATTATTAGCGTAAAAAATAAGGATTTTTAAATCAAAAAAATTTCTTAATAACAATATTTAATTGTTTATATACGTTTTTTTTTTAGATATTTAATGTTTAAATTAATTATTAAGAAATCTTTTTTTTTTAATCATTGTTTATACTTCTAAATATACCTAATTGCCAAAAAAAAATTTTTTTTGTAAACAATTTAGTTATTTCTTTATATACCAATTTGTTATAAACAATTTTTTTTATTTGCAATAATTTTTTTTAGAACATAAAAAAATAACAAAAACAGCTATCTACAACAAAATGCAAAAAAAAAAGAAATTAATTTTTTACGGAACTCTTTAATTTTTTTTGCATTTTGTTGTAGATAGCTGTTTTTGTTATTTTTTTATGTCCTAGAAAAAATTATTGCAAATAAAAAAAATTGTTTATAACAAATTGGTATATAAATAAATAACTAAATTGTTAACAAAAAAAAATTTTTTTTAGCAATTAGGTATATTTAGAAGTATAAATAATGATTAAAAAAAAAGATTTCTTAATAATTAATTTAAACATTAAATATCTAAAAAAACGATTATAAACAATTAAATATTGTTATTAAGAAAATTTTTTTATTTAAAAATCCTTATTTTTTTACGCTAATATTAAGGTGAAAAAAAATTATTCGAAAATATTTAATTAATCCATTTGTTTATAAAAAATTTATAAACAAATGGCATGAAAAAATTATAAAGGTATTTTATATAATGTCCAGCATGAACATAAAACCAGCAATAGCTTTAAATTAAAAAACTATATATTTAAACAACATTATTTTCATTTTTAATTGTTTTTTTCAATTAACAAATTAATAATTAATGAATTAAAGAAATTTTTAAAACTTTTATGATGTCATCTTGTTAAAAACATTGATAATAAGGGCTCCAAGAAAGGAAAAATTTTTAGAACAATTAATAAAACTTTTATACCGCCTTTTATAATAACAGAAATCCGTAAAAAATTGTTAATTAACAATTAAATAACTGTTTAAAAAATGATTTTTATTGCGTGACCATTTT
The DNA here is from genome assembly GCA_964028335.1 of Altica lythri. Classification (NCBI taxonomy): domain Eukaryota; kingdom Metazoa; phylum Arthropoda; class Insecta; order Coleoptera; family Chrysomelidae; genus Altica; species Altica lythri. The sequence goes on from OZ034801.1 coordinate 64,138,006, forward strand.
ATTTGAAGTGTTTAGATGACATCTGAATTTTTTCTAATTTTTATAATATTATTTAGTGGCATAAAAAAATTATTGAAAAGTTGCGGTCATGACAGAGGCCACGCGCGCATTCCAAAATTGCCGCGCGGAAGCCGATTTTCAACGTTAAATTAAAATTATAAATATTGGTGCTACAATTCCGAGAATCCAGAACATCCCAGCTGAAATTTTCTGCTCTTTCAGAAACGTTTTTAATGTTTTAGCTATCACTTATACTTTTTAAGATATTAACAAAAACCGGAAGGACTATTTATTTTTTCAGTTTTTTGTTAATAACAATTGTAATTTTTATCTCCAGAAAAAAATCGAAAAATGGTCTTTCTCTAATTGCCATTCTGGATCGTTTGAGCTATCACTCATATTTTTAAGAGACTGGTAATTATTTTTCGCAGGAAATCAACTTCTCGACTAGACTATTATGATGAATTTTAACACACTTAAAATCGTTGATTAATAACCCCTATTAATGAATGATTTTTTATTAATCAACGATTTCAACTAAAACATTTAAAATCGAGTAGCCTGTCTGTCATTGTGTGTCATTATAGGCAAGACAACATGCATATACCTTTTTATATTCACACTAAAAAATTCAAAATCAAGTAGCTCCTCTTGATACTAACTGTCTATGTTAGTAATGTAATAACTGTCATTGTATATCATTATTTACTTTATTTTGTATTTGAAAAATCAAAACAATTATATTTCTGAAAAGTACGGTCGACGGAACAGTTTTGTAACAAACTCGTGAATTAAATACTCTAGTCAACATCTTCAAAAACGTAAAAAATTAAAATAAAGGTCCTAAAAATATGAGCGATAGCTCATTGGATTCGGAATCACCTCTAGAAAAATGTTTTTAAAGGAAAAGTGTGCAGGCAAAATACTGCAATTGTTATTAACAAAATAAGATGAAAATAAAAACAGATGTTTATGTTTTTGTTAATAACTCGAAAAATATTAATATTTAAGCAATTTTAAAAAAAGCTCGTTAAAGAGGAGGAAATTTCCGAAAAAAAAGTCCGTCCTCCCGGAACTCTATCTCCATTATTTATAACTTTAATTTGACGTTGAAAAAGGGGGGCTTTGAGCGGCTTTTACGGCATACGCGCGCTACCGCTAAACGGTGTTTATCAGATAAAATATTTTTTTTATGACATAAAATGTTATTTTAAAAATTTGAAAAAATTCCAGTATTTTCCTAACACTTAAAAGAATCTAAATCAGTTGGAAAAACATTTTATCACTGTTTTTTTGAAATTTAGAAATTAAACAAACAAGAAATTATTAAACTGACATTAAGGAGAAAATTGAAAAAATGTCACATCCAGTGGGACTCGAACCCACCATCACTGCCTTATACGCAGGCACGCTTTAACCACTTAAGTGGTTAAAGCGTGCCTGCGTATAAGGCAGTGATGGTGGGTTCGAGTCCCACTGGATGTGACATTTTTTCAATTTCTCCTTAATGTCAGTTTAATAATTTCTTGTTTGTTTAATTTCTAAATTTCAAAAATACGTTGAGAGTTATCTCAAAAATAATAGTTTACTATTTTATTACTGTTTTTCAAAAAGTTATTCAATTGTTAACTAACAAATTTTTTCCTAATATCTGTTGACATAAACAATGGGATAAAAGGTATACATAATTGGCCTAAAAATTTGAAACTTAGTGGAGCCCTTTTCATATGTATACTTTACAAGATTCTGTGATAAATGTTTGTAAAAGTTTATTAATTTGTTAATTATGATTTTTCATAACCATTGCAAAATATTGCGAAAAAGTAAAGAAAAATATAGAATTTTCCAAATAAATGCATGTAGTATCTAATAAACAATAAATACGAATTTGGTCTTAGAATTATTTGAAAGAGAAACTTATTTTCTATAAAAAACTCCTGAATATCCTTTATCATATCTCCAATAGTTTAAAAGATATATAATTTTTTTAATTGGCAAGTCATTTGGCGCTACAGTTAACGTGACGGATGATATTAGAAAGTATTATTAACAAATTAATAAACTTTTATAAAGATTTATGGCAAGATCTTGTAAAGTATACATATGAAAAGGGCTCCACGAAGTTTCAAATTTTTAGGCTAATTATTTAGACCTTTTATCCCATTGTTTATGTCAACAGAGATTAGGAAAAAATTTGTTAGTTAACAATTGAATAACTTTTTGAAAAACAATGATAAAATGTTTTTTCCAACTGATTAAGATTCTTTCAAGTATTGGGAAAATACTGGAATTTTTTCAAATTTTTAAAATAATATTTTATGTCATAAAAAAAATATTTTATCTGATAAACACCATTTAGCGGTAGCGCGCGCATGCCGTAAAAGCCGCTTAAAGCCCCATTTTCAACGTCAAATTAAAATTATAAATATTGGAGATAGAGTTCCGGGAGGAGGGACTTTTTTTTCGGAAATTTCCTCTTCTTTAACGGGCTTTTTTCAAAATTGCTTAAATATTGATATTTTTCGAGTTATTAACAAAAACATAAACATCTGTTTTTTTTTTCATCTTATTTTGTTAATAACAATTGCAATTTTTTGCCTGCACACTTTTCCTTCAAAAACATTTTTCTGCAGGTGATTCCGAATCCAATGAGCTATCGCTCATATTTTTAGGACCTTTATTTTAATTTTTCACGTTTTTGAAGATGTTGACTAGAGTAAAAAAGGCGATTAACAATCTCAAACATTAACGCGCTCGCTATGCTCGCGCGTTAAAATATCTCGATTGTTAATCGCCCTTATTAATACACTTGTTGCTTAAATAACTATTAATTCTGTACCCCAGTTTAATAAAAGGAAATTGGGTGCATTAGACTGTGATATATAGGAGACACATCATCTTCTGTTTCAACAACTTACAATCATTTTGTTTCCTGATTGTTTTTGTTTAAAACCTTTGGGCTTTCTTGCAAAATGTTTGTTAATTTCAGTCAGTAATTTTTTGAAAAAAAAGTGTTAGCTTATGATAACTTAAATTTGATACAATTTTACTTTAATAGAAACATACTGGTATGCTATGTCCTTTTCATACTATATGCTTCATATATACATAAACATTAAAAAGAGAGCGAGCGAGAAAAAGGATAGGTAAGAAGGACATCTCTGGTCCGTGGACATTGTTTCGCAAACCCAAAGCAAACATAGAAAGCTTTGCCTTCATCAGTAAATTTTAATAGCCCATTAAAAAATACAGTTAAGGTTGCGTTTTTCAGAGGACACAATTTAATTTTTTCACACATTAAAAGGGTTATCTTATATTCAAGTCTGTGGGGTCACCAACCATATCTCTGGAAAAAGTGGTGATAATTGTTTTCGAGTTTTATCTGCCAAACTATTCCTTACCAAAGCAAAAGGGTGAATAATTTAATAATTATAGCAATGGTAAATATTATATGCATTATATGGATAATAAAAAGATACCAAATAAGCCTAATTTTTTATTTTTGTATGTATTCTGAGGAGTAATCAACTTTGGAGTTTCGAAAGAAATTTTTTGTTAAAATCTCACATGAAAATTCCTTAAAGTCATTTTGTTCCACCGAAAAGAAAATTTGTTCCAAAATGTTCATTTCATAACATTGTTATTTTTGATTTTACGATAATAAGTAATGAGAATACAATTGTACAGAATTTAATTTGCATCAAAATTTTTTATAAAACTTTCTATAGAATGAATAGTTTGACAGAGAAAGCGCGGAGACAGTCAAGGGTGAAGACCTACAAACTTCGGTTTAAACTTATCCTAACACCCTAACACCCATCCTACTTTACAAAAATAAAAATAAAATATCCTTTTTTGAGAAACGCACACTATGACTTAAAAAATTATTTATGTTTAATTTAAACCCATCAGTTATCTATACAGAAGTGAGCAATTTTTGGTATTATTAGATTTGTGTATTTCTTGCCTGGGGCAGCTTTTAGATTGTAGCGCTTAAACAAGTTACAACTTTTTGAAATAAAACAAAGTATACTTTTACCAAAGCAAAATACATATTTTTTTACAATGCTTTTTAAACATATTTTTAATACTTTACAAATTTTTATCAGAAGTTCTTTATTTAATTTATTTAGTATATTTCAAAAGGGTAATTTGTATTGGTGTTTCTTGTATAAATGTAAACTATTGATTTAGTAAGCATTGCACCTATATTAACGATTAGCGAACAGTGTAGCAATTAATTAATGAATATATTACATGTGTTATTTGTAAGCGAAACATTGGTAGTGATAAAACAGTACAAGAATATAGATTACAAGTTAATGAAAATTAATCTGATAACTGTTAATAAACTTACATGTTTAAAATAACAATATAACCTTTTCACTTAAAAACTTTTGCAATTTTTGTTAACCGTTCCAACGTTATACCGGAACGGTATGTGATGACTGATGAATAAAAAGTTAAGTTTTATTATATAAAATCTCAGTAGCGCTTTTTGGGAGTGAAGTTAAAGAATGGAAGCGAATATATTTTTTTCGATCTCTCTGCTAATTCTACAATGTAGTGAAGTACTGTTACGCAATGATTGATTATATATCTAAAACTATTATCACATTGACAATATTTTAAATGCACCTATGTGTTTTATTGATGAATTACCTACAAATAGTACATAAAAAGTATATAATTAATTGTAAAAGACATGTTTTTTTGTTGTTGAATCGACTCTACAAGTTTGAATATTCCATCAACGAATATGGATTGTCAAAAACAGACACAAATTCTAACATTTTTAACAAAAAAAAAAGTTTTTTTATGGATGTTACCGAATATCTCCGGTTTTTACAATCCAATTTGAAAAATTCTTGGTCCCATAGAAATTTGGTTAAGTTTTATAAATAAATAAATAAATAAATAAATAAATAAATAAATAAATAAATAAATAAATAAATAAATAAATAAATAAATAAATAAATAAATAAATAAATAAATAAATAAATAAATAAATAAATAAATAAATAAATAAATAAATAAATAAATAAATAAATAAATAAATAAATAAATAAATAAATAAATAATCAAAAAAATAAAATAAATATTTTATTGCCAGAGATTATTAATGTCAAATTATGTCGACACAAATTGTAAAATTTTCGAGAAATTTAGCAACAACAAAAATTGCAGACTATTAATCAAGGTCGTGTTAGATTTAGGAAGATTGTTTCCAGAGAAGAAAAATTTTTGATGTGACTATTTCTCTAGTTCAATAGTCGCTGATATTGTTCTAGTGCAATAGTCGCTGATATTTGATTCTGATTGGTCCGATTTCAAAAAATTATGACATTTTATTGGTTAATTTGAATCGAAGGAAATAATCTATACATATAATAAAACTGTAGAAATGTATATGTTTGTGCGCGCATCACATGAAAACTACTGATCCTATTCGAATGCGATTTTCAAAGAAGTATTTATTTTCTTTCAACTTAACATCTAGTGTATAAAACTTTCTTCCCCCACCCCTTTAACGGCGTGAGGAAAGAAATTTTTATACAAAAATTAACACGCCACGAGAACGACGTCGTGGGTACATTGAAATAGAACCCAAAAATGTGGTTAGATTTTTTTTGTCTGTCTGTCTGTATGTTTGTGCGCGCATCACATGAAAACTACTGATCCGATTCGAATGTGGTTTTCACAGATTTATTTGTCTTCTTTCAACTCAACATCTGGTGTTTAAAAATTTCTCTCCCATTCCTTAAATGGAGTGGGGTAATAAACTTTTATACAACAATCACACGCCACGCAAACGACGTTGCGAGTACAACTAGTCCGGTCTAGGACGTTCTGGCGCGACCGATTTGGCGCGGCCGTACTGGCGCAGGTCCGTTCGGGCGCAGACCGCTTCGGGCGCAAGGCCTATCTGGCGCAGGTACGTTCTGGCGCAAGGACTTTATGGCGCATATTAATATTTTTATTTATATTTCGCACATTAGTCAATAAATTAGTTACATTTCAGTCAAAAATTGTATTTTATTAAAACATGTTTCGAGAGTTCACATATCATTATTAAAGCTCGGATTAAAGGCAAAATGCATTTTTTTTGCCTATTATAGGTATTTCCTGTACTTGATGTCTTTTTTCGTAAATTCTGTCTATTTGTGTTTTTTTTTAAATTATGCTACTTCCCATGATATTATTTTATTGCTTAACCTTTCTGTAATAAAACTTTGGGTCAATAATAAAATATCAATGGTTTTTTATTATAATAGATTGTAAAGTTAAAAAAAATTGTATACAACCGAAAGGCCATAAACTGAACCTCTTAGAATCTCTGGACATTAATAAATATATGTAAACATTCTAAATTGCTTTTAAATGACCAACCAGATTTGAACAAATTCACCCTTACTTAATCTTTTTACCTAAGTGGGAAGTTTCGAATCTGGTAAATATAATTTGAATTAGGTATTAAGTTTGTATTTATTCATTCTTTGTACGAAGCAGTTTTGGTTTGTAGTTTATTGTTCAGTTTATGTCTATACTTCTATACGGTGTTAAAAATGGAAGTACAAATTAAAAGCAAACAAGGACGAGAGAAGTTTTTCGAAAATGGATTTTTGTATGTATTTGAGAGAAACAGTGCGTGTGGAACAAAAAAGTTCTGGCGTTGCGATAGAAAGGGTGATGTTTGTCGTGTAAGAATACATACACAAGATGGCACAACAGTGAAAAGTATAAACCATCACACACATTATAGTTCAGCTGGTACTGTTGAAGTCCTTAAGATCAAAACTTAAATTAAAGATAGAGCCACGTCTACAATTGAAGCGTCAGCTCAAATTTTAATCATGTTTTGGGTTCTGACGGTAAAAATGTGCCAAGAAGTGTCTTAGCTGCATTGCCCGGGCAAACAGCATTAAAGAAGATGATCAGACGGCAGAGAAATGAAGTAAATGGAGCACCGCCCGTTCCACGGAGCTTGGAAGAACTAGAAATTCCAGAAAAATACAAAACCATTGTGGAGGTGGGCAAAGACCACCTATGTTTCCACCAACTTTATGGTCTGTTTATGGAAGGGTTACCAACGACATTCACAGAACCAACAATTTTGCTGAAGCTTCTCACAGGAGGCTTCAAACGGAGTTTTCGATGGACCATCCATCAATTTGGTCATTTATTGATCTACTGAAGAAGGTGCAGATCTCAAAAGATATGTATATTGAACCATTAATAGCGGGACACGCACCTCCTAAAAAACTTAGAAAATACGTTGAATGTAATAATAGAATTAAGAATATTGTAGAGAATTTCAATAATATAGGTAGGAGTGATAAAATATTTAAGAGGATTATCCTATAATTATAATATGGATGCCTAAATCATTATTATTAGTTTTTTTTTTATTTTTTTAGTTTGATCTGTGATATTGTAAAAAAAAATTATCTATTTAATTTATAGAATCTAGTTTACTTATTTCACTTATGCCATTTTTAATATTGGCAATAATTATTTCTGTTGGCATTTTAACTTCTTCATATGCATTTTTTTAAATGTTAAATAAATGTTAAATAAAAAATATTAGATTATGAATAATTTTTTTTTATAGTTAAAGACCTTATTTATCGAATTATGAAGTTTTAATTATACCTTACTGTGCAAATTTTTGAAAATAAAAATGTTTTAAAATATTAGTATTTGTACAAAGTCTTATGAGAAAGTCAGACCTTAACGATATTTCTCGAATTATACTATTAGTCACCGATTAGATGGAATAAAGAAAAACTGAAAATTAGATTTTTAAAATATCCAGGTTCCTTTTTTGCAATAAAATATATTAGTCACCGGGCAATTTACTGAGAAATTAATAATTAAAAATCACAAAAAAATCTCAAGTAACGTACATTAAAATGGAGTCAAAACATTTGGCAACGTTGCGTAGCGCGCGAACTTCAAACCATTGAATACCTTCAATGTAAACTTTTCTTCTTTTTGCACTTACACCATTATCACACCATTGTTTACGTTTAAGACTCACAAATTTACCAGCGTCCTTGCCACGAGACATTCGAATATTATGATTAATCATTTTTATTTAATTTACTCATTCACCACATTGACAGGTAAAGCTTATACGTGGTTAAGGTTATATTGTGTGGATAAAAATCATATATGTATGATAAAAATACAAACAACCGAGAGAGCGTTGTCAAATCACATACAGGCTACTAACAGCTGATTTACAAGAGTCAAATTAATTTTTGTATTTTACTATTTTTTTTTTAATTTTCAAAATTATCAATTATCAATGCTTCATATACTATTTATTTTTTAATTTTAGTAATTTTTATGGGTTTTTTATTTTAATTTATCGAGTATTGACTACAACAGTTGTTTTGACTAAACTGGAGCGAAAGGATCTCCTTAAATGGTTTTGTTTGTTGACGTTTTAGTATTTTTAACTTTATTAAATTAACACCTTCCTAAAATAAAAGAAATTTAAGTGCCTTGCATCTAACTTATGTTTTCAACTATTTGCGCCATACAGTCCTCGCGCCAGAACGTTCCTGCGCCAGATAGGCCTTGCGCTTGAAGTGGTCTGCGCCCCAACGGACCTGCGCCAGTACGGCCGCGCCAAATCAGTCGCGCAAGATCGGTCGCGCCAGAACGGGCCATTCCGCAACTAGTCAATCATATAATTATAGATTCTTTCTTACTAAGATAGTCCGAAAAAATGAAGAATTGATACCAAGAGTCCATGATGAAGGGTATCAAATGATCTCGAGAAATCCAAAAGTAGTTGCTGTGTTGCAAGACGCATCAAGGCCACGAATGATGTAATCAGTCACACATCTCAGGGCTTAAGCACAGCTATACCCACTCCTGAATCCAACTGCGTTGCGGGAAGATCATTAAACCGTTCCAGATGAGAACGCAGTTACCCAGCCACAATCTTATCCAAAACCAGAACCTTGCATAAGGGAGACAGAATAGTTATAGGTCGATGATCCTTATATCCATTACACTGCCTTGAATTAGCAATAGGTGTAACATGGGCAGTCTTCCATGCATCGAAAAAAAAAACACCCAAGAAGACATGTGTTTATAACATTACATACGACTGGGAGAATAGTAGGAACACAAAGTTGCAGCATTCTCAGCGAGAGACCGTCGGAGCCGACAGCATCCAAGGAAATCAATGTAAAAGATATTTCAGAAAATACCACAAAAGTCAACAAAATAAGCTCTGTAGGTAAGTTAATATGGTAAAAATGATGTATAACATGAAAACATAATAATTAGCCCGTTATTGTTCCACTCTAATGCCAAAGGCCTCTTCTTACAAGGTGAAGAAATGAGCATTTAATCAATTCGCTTGCTCTCTGCGGATTGGTGATTTCAGAAAATTAAGTCCACGTTTTATCACGATGTTTTCGTTTACCGTACGTACATGGTGTTTCTAGGTGTTAGACAATTTACTTATTACTAAAAAAATTAACATTGGTACATGTCGGAAGTGTTGGGGATTAAACTCAGTATCTCTTGCACGTTATTCGGAAGGTTTTTAAAAATAGTTCATCATGAATTTGCGCTTAAAAAGCAACTAAAATTGATAAAACATAAAAAAAAAACTGAACCGCATTCAAAAAAAAATACACTCAAAAGCTAGAAATAAAATCTTTATTTCCTAAAAAAAAATTGAAACCAACTATTAGGCATCTGATTTCGAATTCCTTGAAGTCAGCTCCAAAGGCAAATTACCCTCTATTTTAATCTTAGCCATTATCGAATGTTAGTAACTCAAATCTTTTACAAATATATAAACCATTGGAGCCGATTTCAAGGAAATCGAAATGAGCTGCCTAGTTGGTTCCAATTTTTTTTTTTTAAATAAAAATTTTCTGGCTTTTAAGTGCATTTCTTTTTTTTTAAAAAGTTTTTATTAAACTATCGCTTAGTAATAAAATGGACAATATTAATTACAATGAATTTTAAAATTTAGCGACTCTTATAGAATTTGATCTAAATTATTATTACAAACTTAAAAACATTTAGATCTAATTTGTGTAAAACGTTTTTTATTTTTTATTCTACCACTTACGAGCAATTGGGAGAAATAGTAAAGAGGAATAAAAAATATACGGAATGTAATAAAAAAACGAATACAGTTTCTTGAATATGAATTAAAAAATATACTTTTTTGGTTAACAAATCATATAGATCGAAGGACCGTTAAAAAAAGTTCACTGGGTTATAGATCAACACAATTTTACATATTGTATTAAACACATTTATATTTGTTAAAACACCATAAAGTAGAATGGTGTTACAATAGTTTTACATTATGGTATATTTTACCAATAATTTTTATGTTTAAAATTACTTTTGTAATCCCTAGTTTTAACTTACACACCATAACGGTACTGCGGGAGACACTCAACTGTATGTTATTTTTTATTTTATTATTTGGGGTGTGATTAGAGTGCATTAAAAAACGTCTTAATACAGTTAGAATGTCTATTACCCATAATCTAATTATTCTAACAATTTCGAGTACAAAACAGCCTGGAAATGCACAGTCTCTCATGCAACTGGCTAAACACAACAAAGTAATTTTTTCTATTGGATACCAGGGCCCAAAGGGATTGTCGGAAAGGAGATTGCTGATAGTCTTTAAAAAAAAATCAATCCCAAATAGTAAGCTGCATACACCGTTTGGAGAATCCAAAGTTTCCGAAGAAAAGAAAATACGTATTTCGGTGCAAAAATTTTTAATGTTTTAAAAATGCAGAGTGCTTTCGTCGTCAGTTACGACATTCTCAATGCGGTCCCTACAATGGTGACAATAGAAAGATATAATATAAAATTAAGAGTGTTACATACTTGTCAAGTCTCAAGACTGCGAAGGCTTTTCCATTAAATAAACACATCACAAACAGATTAAAACAATGTTAAAGCTTATCATAGTATCACAGGATGCCTTCCTAGTTAATGTAATAAATTCTGATCGTTTTTCTATCATAGATGGAAGTTTCAAGTCACATTTTGCCAAGTGAGGTTAATTCATAGAGATATAAGATACAGAGCACGGGAGCCAGCCGATACGACCAGCACGAAATAGAAAGAGAGAGGACAACCAGTGCGTCGGTTTATCTTTGTCTAATCACATGCGCAACAGGCGAGTCTATAAAACTAGTAACTATATAACCAGACGCACTAGTTGCTCTCTCTCCCCCTATTCCCCGCTGGCGGACCCGGACTAACGGGCGCCGCCGATCGGGCGCCGCCGGTCGGGCGCCGCCGGTCGGGCGCCGCCGTTCGGGCGCCTGGCCGTTCTGGCGCATGGACGTTCGGGCGCCGCCGATCGGGCGTCGCCGTTCGGGCGCCAAATTTTAATATCCTTTAAAGACCATTGTCGGTCGCTTAATAACCCAAATTACTGTCAAAACATTACTAAAAATTTATACTTTTTTATTAATATTTTTTACTTAAAATGCATCAAATACGTTACATATTTACATATTTACATATTTACATATTTACATATTATTTACATATTTACATATTTACATATTTACATATTCACATATTTACATATTTACATATTTACATATTTACATATTTACATATTTACATATTTACATATTTACATATTTACATATTTACATATTTACATATTTATATATTTTACATATTTACATATAATTGTAGGCAATTCCGCGTAAAAAGTCAATAATGTTTCTGTTTTTATAATCATTAACTAAATTTTTGATTCTCCTGTCTGCGTCGACATACTTTTTTTTTAAGTTGTGGTTCATTTCCAGCAACCAATTGTTCATAATAAACATCTCTTCCTCTCTGAATTTTCTTTAAACTGCTTATTAATTTCCAAATCGTAGGATGGCTCATTGATAATTCTGTCTGTAGTAGTCTATGGGCTGCCTCTGCATGATTATTCGTTCTGTCCGTATCAGTCAGGACGCGATTGTGGACAGACCAGATTTCTGGAGGAAACATTGGAGATCTTCTTCCATTGCCTTGACGATTTGGGCGTCCTACATAATTATCCTCGAACCATTGAAGTAACGGTTCCAGTTCTGGAGGCAATGTAGTGGATACCTCGTCGATGGCGCTATCCAAATCTTCTATAGGGAGAAATGCCAAAGAAGTGATCATGCGTGCATGTAAAGCAAAATCAGCTTCATTGTTATATCTCCCTATTAGATGAAGATGTCCCAAATGTTTCCTCATATTTTGTGTTAAATGAAAGAAACATCCCAAGATTTGAGCATTTGGAAATGCATTCTTGAATGCATTAATTGCGGCTAGTTTAAAATCGCAAGAGATCTTTTTAGGGTTCAAATTCGGCTCAAATTCTTTGATGAGGTCAATCATCCTAGAATACGTTGCGGTCTGCTTATTTGGCAAGAGAGCGTAAGCCACAGGATGAACCCCACCAAAACTTTCGGCCATTATAACATAAATTTGCTGGAAAAACTGCGGTGCCAAAGAAAATGTCCCATCGACAAACCAGTGCTCTGATTTGAGTAAAATCTGAAACAAAAACAAAATATTTTAGTCTACTTTAGAAATCACATGCTTCTCCTTTTCATTTGAAATTTTTAAAAAGACAACTTTTATCCCGAAGGGGTTAAATATAGTTTTCACGAAAATTTAGTTTGTTTAAGTGCGTTCAAATAAAAAAAGTTTGACTATAGGTCAATTTAGCATTTGATTAAAAAAAATAAACTCATCAGCTTACGTTAAAAGGTTTAAAGTTATAAAAATTAACTATTAAACGGATTGTAATAAAATTTTTAATATAAGTAAACAAGAATAATTTCTTTTATGAAACAAAATAATAAACTTATTGGCGTATGTTAAGGGGGTTTTAAATTTAAAAAATATATATAAATATAAATTTAAATAAAATTTTGCAAATATACTTCTAAGAAAATTTTATCTCCTCTAAAATTTATCACTCATTCTCAACGTTAACGAGAACGCCTCTGTTTACTGCAGATATTACAGAACGCTTGATTAAATAAAAACTAATTATCTTTGGTGTCTAATATTTAAAAAAAATGTAGTACTACTAACCTTCTTCACGTTTTTCTCCCGACCGAATATCAAAATTCTCTCTGGTTCTGAGCCGCTGTCCGCTATTAGGAAGTTCTCTGCGATTCCGTTGTTTTCATATGTTTTATAATCTTCGGGAATTACCAAAAGATCTATCCGCAATGGTGCTGGAGGTGCTGCACTGATTTCATTTCTCGCCCTTCTAATCATTTTCTTCAGAGCATCATTTTTCGGTAAAGTTGCTTGTGCAGCCTGTGACAAATTTGTCTCGTTCAGACAATTATTAATAATTTGGCAGGTTTGTTCCATGGTTTTGACAGCTCTATCCTTCATCTTACCACGAATAGAGTCAACTTCCACCTTTGTTGCATTGCTGTCATGGGAATGATCATTTATTATTTTAATTATAGTATCATTGGATACGTGGATCCGACATTTACACCCATTGTTTTTCAATTCGCAACGCCAGAATTCTATTGTTCCACACTTACTCAGTTTGTCGAAAACATAACAGTACCCATTATTAACAAATTTTTTCTTTCCTGCTTTCGAAATAACTTCCATCTTCAGCAACAGGTAAACAGTAATAAAAAGCACAGTACAAAAAAACACAATCTAAAAACTTGAAGAAAGCAAAGCTAACATACAATTGTTGAAACAAACGTTATAATTCATTATTTATACTCAATTGTTTGTCATCCCCATCTACTCCTAAGTAACATTAAGGGCAAAACCCCACTTAAGTCGAATATTACAATAACAAGGTATTTTCGGCGAAAGAAGGGATTATCTCTTTATTTTTAATAGGAACCTGATATTAAATAATCTAAGGTTAAAGAGTCTGCCGCAACACCCCTTACCTGAGCCCAGTAGGGTGCTAATAAAAGAGCAATAAAAGAGACCTTTTCGCCTACCCTCACCGCATGTGGTTGTATGAATTTTACAATCCATTGTTTATATTTAACAAATATATGTGTTTAATTTTTTATAAATTAAAATAAATAAATATCAGAAACGTAAAGATATTTTTTTTCTGATTTCAACCATATATAATACTTACGGAAAATTTTGTAGTTTACAGTTATGTCAGCAAAATATTCTAAATTACACTGAGAAACAAACAAGAGATAATCTCATAATGTGGTACAAAAACACCCAATGATTATTAAATTTAAATCCAAAACAGCAAGGGATAACTTATGCATTGGTATTGTCGGCCAAAAATATAACAAAGTCTTCTGCCGATTATCACGAAGATATGACAGCCGATTTATTTGAAAAGTAGTTTGTCGAACAGTTCTCGCCTAACATATCGCCGAAATCGGTTATTTTTATGGACGATGCGTCGTATCATTTCCGCATATTAAACAAAATACCTAATAATAACACGAAAATGAATCAAATTTTAAGATTTATGGCAATCAAAAATATGACTAAAAAGGTTCCAGTAAAGAAGGAATTAAGAATGATCAAAAGTCAGAATTTTAAAAATGAATACGTCATTGACACCATTTGTAGCAGACACGGCCATACCGTTTTGCGTGTACCTCCATACAACTGTATTTTTAATCCAATCGAAATGGTTTGAGTACTGTAAAGAAACGTTTACGATAATATAATCAGTCACCAACCTTAAGCGCAGTTGTTCTTGATAATATTCGAGAGGTAATTAGTGACATTAATAGCGATGTATGAAAAATTGCGAAACACATGTTATAAAAATAGAAAAGAAATATCCTGTTTTACCGCCAATAGCACCATTAGTTATTCAACCTGGAAACGATTCTACTTCAGAAGACTCTGACGATTCTTGTTATTAATTCCAACCAGTTTCCTTTACAACTATCGTGATGTATCTTGAAAACTTGTTTTCAAAAACAAACTAATTTTATATTCTTACTAACATACCCAACCCTTTCCTTTCCAGGCAAGGAAGGCTCATACCTCCTCATGGTCCTTGCTGGACAGACAATCTTTTAAGATTGTCTGATAAAATGAGTATTATTTGTAGACAATTGTTATAAAAATATTATGAGTTATGTACTATTTGAATAATGAGCCAAATGTTCTTATTAATAACTAAAATTAACAAGTTTTAATTTGAAAGAATTAATTTGTTATTTGACAATTTTCAAATCACTACCGAACAATCAATAGGATGATGTATACCGTACGTAAAACAAGACACAAATAATTGTTTGTGAATAATGGCTAACATTTTATATATTTTCTGTTATTACCCAACAATACAAATTGATATTAAAAAAACATTAGGATTTTTTGTAATGCAATAGCATTTTAATTACTGTAAATCTCTTTCAATCTGATTGTTATTGGAATTGTTAAAGTTTATCTATTTTCAACACCTCATTATGAGATTATCCCTTGCTGTTTTGGATTTAAATTTAATAATCATTGGGTGTTTTTGTACCACATTATGAGATTATCTCTTGTTTGTTTCTCAGTGTAATTTAGAATATTTTGCTGACATAACTGTAAACTACAAAATTTTCCGTAAGTATTATATATGGTTGAAATCAGAAAAAAAATATCTTTACGTTTCTGATATTTATTTATTTTAATTTATAAAAAATTAAACACATATATTTGTTAAATATAAACAATAGATTGTAAAATTCATACAACCACATGCGGTGAGGGTAGGCGAAAAGTTCTCTTTTATTGCTCTTTTATTAGCACCCTACTGGGCTCAGGTAAGGGGTGTTGCGACAGACTCTTTAACCTAATCTAATAACAAGATATTTTCCGTGAAGGGATTACCTATCTCTTATTTTCTAATACCTGCTATTAAATAGTAATTATCCTCCGCGCCTGCTTGCCCTAGACTCATACTCATAATTCATTATTTATACTCAATTATTTGTCATCTCCATGAACTCCTAAGTAACATTAAGGGCAAAACCCAACTTAAGTCGAATATTACAATAACAAGGTATTTTCAGCGAAAGAAGGGATTATCTCTTTATTTTTAATAGGAACCTGATATTAAATAATCTAATAACAAGATATTTTCCGTGAAGGGATTACCTATCTCTTATTTTCTAATACCTGCTATGAAATACTAATTATCTTTGGCGCCTGCTTGCTCCAGACTTATACTATGGGTACCTCACTACTCTCCAATCTGCATCACAACAATAATTGAAAATTATTTTTTTACAAATGGGTAATAATAACTTTTAGAAAAAAAATAATTTGGCGCCCGATCGGCGACGCCCGATCGGCGGCGCCCGAACGTCCATGCGCCCGAACGGCCAGGCGCCCGAAAGGCGGCGCCCGACCGGCGGCGCCCGATCGGCGGCGCCCGACCGGCGGCGCCCGACCGGCGGCGCCCGACCGGCGGCGCCCGATCGGCGGCGCCCGTTTGTCCTAGACCCTCCGTGCTGGCTTTCACTTGTGTGCGTTCCTATGGCTCACGTGCTCTATATCTTATATCTCTATGGCTTAATTACGCGAAGAAAGTGACATTGACATGACAATCCGTAGACAGATGTCGTTAAGCAGACCGTATTCAGTAATAATGACGTACACCAGGCGGACTCGCAAATTTCAGATTATTAGATCGTTATTGTTAACTAACAAATGGAAAGCTAGATTCAAGATTTGAGTTAATAAAATATCGGACGAAAAGAACAAACACATTAAGTGGAGATGAGCCCACTTGTAAAAGGCTGTAACCTTATCATCATCGAAGGCCTTGCAATAATCTATGTAAAGGTGTAAAGTTTCTATTTAAACTAACTTGTTTATTAAGGCAATTGACATTATTGTTCATTTCGGCTGTGATTTCCACATCTTAATGAAAATCTAGCAAAGTAAAATTCCGCGTTGTAGTTGTTATTAACAGCTTAGAGTCCAGCCCCGGGTCAAATTTGTGGTTGTTAAACTTAAGGTGGTGACCGAAGGCTGATTTATCAAGTCTTTGTAAATGTTCTTTTATACGTACCCCCAAAGCTCTGAAAGTCCTTCCCACATACGTGGCATCACAATCCCCACACTTCAGCATATAAATGCCACTCCTCAACAGCTTATCGATGGTATCTTTAGTGGTAATTAATTCATTACCTAATGAATTCGATGTTTTGAAAGATATTTGGATGTTATTATTAAATGATTTGAAAGTTCTATAGATAAAAATGGCTAATTTTTCGTTTACAAAAGGTATTGATGTATAAAATGAGGTGTTGTCTTGAAGTGCTGATGAGGCAAGTTGATGATTCCTTTTTTTTAATTTTCCTTAATAAATTATTAATTAAAAAGCGACTGTAGCCATTGTTAATTGCAATTTGTTTAATTATGTTTAATTCGGAATTAAAATCGTTTTGATTCATCGGTACGTTGAGTAACCTATGGATATAGCAGTTGAAGGCCGCCATCTTATGCTGAAGTGGATGATTGGAAGTCGCGTTTATCACATGGTCAGTTTGAGTGGGCTTCCTGTACACTCCGAAGCCGAACACCGAGGCGTCCCTTCTGATCGAGAAATCCAAAAAGTTGAGGAGACCCTCCCTCTCAATTTCCAATGTAAATTTGATTTTTGGATGGATATTGTTGATATTATCGAGAATCGTATTTGCTGTTGAATTATCCCCTTGTATTAAGCAGAAAATATCATCTACATATCTATAATATAATAAAATTTCCTTGTTGTTAGGAATTATGAAACGTTGTTCTAAATTGTTCATGAAAATATCTGCCATGAGGGGAGATAAGCCACATCCCATAGCTAAACCATCTGGTTGTTCATATATTTTATTATTGAATGTAAAGAAATTTTGGGAAAGGCAGTGTTCCAACATCGCTATTATAGCTTCTATATGAGAAGGAGCTGTCCCCACATCTTCAAGGATCCCCCGAGCAAGAGGGAGCGACTCGGAGACCGGCACCAAGGTGTACAGGTTACTCACGTCAAAAGCAACCATTAGACAGCCATCTGGTATATGGTAATTCTTGATTTTATTAATAGGATTTAAAGAGTTACTCACCGAGTTATCTGGTTTAAAATTGGTAATTTTCCGGAAAATGAAGCCAACGATGGATGTTAGTTTTAAAACTGTTGTATTGACGAAGCTAACCACTGGCCTGGTGGGTGTTCCAGACTTATGGAGCTTGGGGAGCCCGTACAAACGAGGTATATAAGAGTTAGTAGGTAGTAAATTACGTTTAATACCATGTTGTTCTAAAAAGAATTTATGTTCGGTTAATAGATTTTTAGTTTTCTTGACAAAATTGGGCATAGGGCTAGACTCTAAGCTGTTAAAGTTGTTCACACGTAGGAAATCCTCAACTTTGTCAGTATATTCACTGAAGTCCAAGATGACTAAACAATTACCTTTATCTGCTTTAGTAACTACTAATTTATTGGTCTTAATTTTAAGTTTAAGTTGTTTTAAAGTTCGAATTTGTTGTTTTTTCTTTTGATCTAATTTAGAATTAAAGGAATTTTTCTTATATTTGTTCATTTTGTTGAAAAGTTCTAACCTTAATTAAGTTTTGTTTGTAGTAGGTGGTAAAAATTCAATAGCGTTGTCTAAATCTACAGCAGAGTGCAAAATTGCCTTCTCAGAAAGTGGATGTTCGAAACAATGTTTTAGACCTAACTCAAGAAGGTTCATCTCATCATCAGTGAATATTGTTGAAGACATGTTTTTAACTCTAGGAAAGAATTTGAAATTTGTGAATTCGCCCCGATGTCTATCCCTTTTCCTATCGGTTGCAATCTTGTTTTTAATTAAATTATTAAGTTTCTTTTCAACCCGTTTAAATTCAATCTCCCTCTCCCTATTAATTTTGCGGTTAAGTGTGTCCGAAAAATTAAAATCCTCCAAAAAATTCGGTCTATATGAAGCAACTTCGTCAAAAATGATTTTAAGTCTACAATTAATCTGATCGATATTGGCATAATGTTTACAAATGTTGTTGTGAATTAATTTAAGTTCCATATTATGTTTAATGTTAATGGGTACATTTTTTGATGTTTTAATTTGTGCGAAGGATGGTACAACCTGTTCTTCGATGCATTTATTTAAATACCAGATGTCAATGTGAACTAAAGCCCTCTTGATGGAAAGTCTTGTGTAGGAAGCAGCTAGATTTGCCATACTGCAACTAGTCAATCCCAAATAGTAAGCTGCATACACCGTTTGGAGAATCCAAAGTTTCCGACGAAAAGAAAATACGTATTTCGGTGCAAAAATTTTTAATGTTTTAAAAATGCAGAGCGCTTTCGTCGTCAGTTACGACATTCTCAATGCGGTCCCTACAATGGTGACAAAAGAAAGATATAATATAAAATTAAGAGTGTTACATACTTGTCAAGTCTTAAGACTGCGAAGGCTTTTCCATTAAATAAACACATCACAAACAGATTAAAACAGATTAAAATCCTTGAAGATGTGGGGACAGCTCCTTCTCATATAGAAGCTATAATAGCGATGTTGGAACACTGCCTTTCCCAAAATTTCTTTACATTAAATAATAAAATATATGAACAACCAGATGCTTTAGCTATGGGATGTGGCTTATCTCCCCTCATGGCAGATATTTTCATGAACAATTTAGAACAACGTTTCATAATTCCTAACAACAAGGAAATTTTATTATATTATAGATATGTAGATGATATTTTTTGCTTAATACAAGGGGATAATTCAACAGCAAATACGATTCTCGATAATATCAACAATATCCATCCAAAAATCAAATTTACATTGGAAATTGAGAGGGAGGGTCTCCTCAACTTTTTTGATCTCTCGATCAGAAGGGACGCCTCGGTGTTCGGCTTCGGAGTGTACAGGAAGCCCACTCAAACTGAACATGTGATAAACGCGACTTCCAATCATCCACTTCAACATAAGATGGCGGCCTTCAACTGCTATATCCATAGGTTACTCAACGTACCGATGAATCAAAACGATTTTAATTCCGAGTTAAACATAATTAAACAAATTGCAATTAACGATGGCTACAGTCGCTTTTTAATTGATAATTTATTAAGGAAAATTAAAATTAAAAGGAATCATCAACTTGCCTCATCAGCACTTCAAGGCAACACCTCATTTTATACATCAATACCTTTTGTAAACGAAAAATTAGCCATTTTTATCTATAGAACTTTCAAATCATTTAATAATAACATCCAAATATCTTTCAAAACATCGAATTCATTAGGTAATGAATTAATTAACACTAAAGATACCATCGGTAAGCTGTTGAGGAGTGGCATCTATATGCTGAAGTGTGGGGATTGTGATGCCACGTATGTGGGAAGGACTTTCAGAGCTTTGGGGGTACGTATAAAAGAACATTTACAAAGACTTGATAAATCAGCCTTCGGTCACCACCTTAAGTTTATCAACCACAAATTTGACCCGGGGCTGGACTCTAAGCTGTTAATAACAACTACAACGCGGAATTTTACTTTGCTAGATTTTCATGAAGATGTGGAAATCACAGCCGAAATGAACAATAATGTCAATTGCCTTAATAAACAAGTTAGTTTAAATAGAAACTTTACACCTTTACATAGATTATTGCAAGGCCTTCGATGATGATAAGGTTACAGCCTTTCACAAGCGGGCTCATCTCCACTTAATGTGTTTGTTCTTTTCGTCCGATATTTTATTAACTTAAATCTTGAATCTAGCTTTCCATTTGTTAGTTAACAACAACGATCTAATAATCTGAAATTTGCGAGTCCGCCTGGTGTACGTCATTATTACTGAATACGGTCTGCTTAACGACATCTGACTACGGATTGTCATGTCAATGTCACTTTCTTCGCGTAATTAACCCATAGAGATATAAGATACAGAGCACGTGAGCCATAGGAACGCACACAAGTGAAAGCCAGCACGGAATAGGGGGAGAGAGAGCAACTAGTGCGTCTGGTTATATAGTTACTAGTTTTATAGACTCGCCTGTTGCGCATGTGATTAGACAAAGATAAACCGACGCACTGGTTGTCCTCTCTCTTTCTATTTCGTGCTGGTCGTATCGGCTGGCTCCCGTGCTCTGTATCTTATATCTCTATGAATTAACCTCACTTGGCAAAATGTGACTTGAAACTTCCATCTATGATAGAAAAACGATCAGAATTTATTACATTAACTAGGAAGGCATCCTGTGATACTATGATAAGCTTTAACATTGTTTTAATCTGTTTGTGATGTGTTTATTTAATGGAAAAGCCTTCGCAGTCTTGAGACTTGACAAGTATGTAACACTCTTAATTTTATATTATATCTTTCTATTGTCACCATTGTAGGGACCGCATTGAGAATGTCGTAACTGACGACGAAAGCGCTCTGCATTTTTAAAACATTAAAAATTTTTGCACCGAAATACGTATTTTTTTTTCTTCGGAAACTTTGGATTTAAAAAAAAAAAGCTAATACTATTTTTATTAGTCCTAAACCTTTCTGTGGCAATTCGAAATGCCGCATCATGGATGAAGTTCAAAATTGAGAAAAGAGAATCTCCTACAAAAACATGCCAGGCCAAAGACAAGATTAATACGGCCTTCAATGCGCTACTCTTAAAGCTTGAATTCAAAGTAATCAAGGACACTGTCTACAGAGGTACCATCTTTGTAAAATCAGCAAAGTAAACAGTGGAACATGTAAGATCTGTGAGTAGACGGATGAAACATATTATTGTCTATAACTGCAGAATAATTGTTTACCAACGACATAAATATCTCGGATAGTTCTTAGAGCCTGATCAGGTTACAGACCCTCATTTTTAACGAATAATAGACTTTCTTAAAAAAAGTTTTCTTAGGTCGTAGTGTACAAGGTCACCAGGACCAGTCTGCCCCAATTTGAATTTATATTCTTAAATCAAAACTTATAATTTTACAATTTATAATTGCTATTTATGTAAAAAAAAATTTACTATATATAAAAGTTCTAGATAATAAATTTACTTTTAGGCCACTAGTACTCCCAGCTATAAAATTTTATTTGGAATAAGTTCATAATTGTAACATAGGATCGCATATTATCTCACTTAGTTATGTAGCTGAAGTGAAAGCTGCCGATCATCCTTAAGGATGAAAGTTTTTGCCTAACTAGTCGAATACAAAGTTAATACCTACATCTATATGTTAATAAATTCTTTCCGAAATAAATTCCATCGTTACGGAAATGAATTAATTGTAGTAAATATTTTATGCAGCAAATGAGGTACAAATCTGTAAATTTTGTAAATTCTTTGACTGTAGTTTAAGAGCTAGAGCCGAAATTTTGCCTCATCCGTAATATGACATTTCTCCTTTGCAACATTTTCACTCAATACAGGAATTTGCGTTTCCGCTCAGTCACACACCCTAGTGGATACAGGGGTGAAAATTGCCAATTTTAACGGGAAATTGTCGTCATCTATACTAATATTATAAAGAGAAAAGGTTTGATTTTTTGTTTGTTTGTTTGAAATGAATAGGCTCCGAAACTACTGGACCGATTTCAAAAATTCTTTCACCGTTGGCAAGCTACACTATTTCTGAGTGACATAGGCTATGTTTCATTTAAAAAAAAATAGGGATCCTTACTAAAATGCCATTAATGAAACCAAAAATGACCTTAAAATCCTTACATCGCGTGCGCTGAGAATACTATTGATTATAGAATAAAATAATGTACTACGATTTTGAAAAATATATAAATATTTACAAAAAATGCCGTGACACCATATGTCTAACTGTTATAGTTACGTCACAATAACTAATTTTTAATTTTTTAAAAGTTTTTATCTTGGTATTAATCCTTATCAAAATAACGTATTTCATAATTGCGACAGATATCACAAATTTAGCATATGCAATGGGACGAGGCTACTTATAAAGGAATTAAAGGACAATTAAGTTGTAGCAACCAATATAACTGAACCACCAGCTGGTCATCTAGCTCATACACTGAGGATAGCGATGATTCCAACTGATCTACCAAATCCATTTAAACCGCTTCATTTTCCTATCAAAACATCTTCCGCTTTTACTAATAATAAGTCTCAAGGTCAAACCTTTCAATAAGTACGGATCGGTTTTCCTCATGGCCAACCGCCTAAGGCGGGTCGGAGCACCTGAAAATCAATTTATTTTGCTGCCAGAAAATAAAACAACATTTAATATTGTTTACAGGAAAGCGTTGACCCAATAAATTTAATGGCTTTTGTTATTTTTCTTTAACCCCGTGCAAAGCCGGGGCGGGCTGCTAGTCAATAATATAGACGAAATTTTTTGAGTCGAAGGTGTTGATACGAAAATTCCAAATTCTGACGGGCCGAGTGGATACAAAGGTGAAGACGAACAAATGTAAAGAGGGCTAAAATTTGGGTAACAAATCGTCATCGATAATATGTTCACTATTTCTACCACGTAATGTTGAAACCTTGAGAAGCCTAAACCCAAAATGACGGACAGGTGCGAGGATACAAATGAGGTGACGGAAATCCCGACGGGAGCAAACCAAATTTTGGCAATTTTTACCTTTGTCTGTAACCTCATTTGTATTCACTCAGCTGTCTGTTATTTTGGATTTAGGCTTCTCAAGGGTCCATTACTGTACACAGGTGGTTGGTTCGATAGAAGTGTTGAGTAGCAGTTTATTCGGTTGGGGACAGACAAGTCAGGTGTATCTTGGTACAGGCAGTAGACCTTGCGAATATTGTGTAACGATGATAATGCCACAAAATACAGCAAAGGCAACTTCTTCTTTGGTGGCGTCGCTTCGAAGGAATGTGACTGCTACATCAATCATTTGGGGATTCAACTGAAAGAGTCCAAAATTTTTGTTTTATCTTGCCAGAAAAGAGTAATAGGTAATTTAAGTGAAGATTTATACTTAAAAAAAAGAAGCTATTTTGTATTCATTTGTGGCGTAAAAGGTCACTTTCATAAAAAACACTATTGATTTTTCATTTTTTTAAATAAACAAGAGAAGCTGTAATGTATGTATGTTGTAATAATAATATCTCTCGGAATTTGAAGGCTTTATTTACTTCCAACCAAAATGACCATTTATATAAATATCATCATTACATAAATATTTATAGCAACTAATAACATGTATAAAATAAATCAAGTATTAGTATATATATATATATATATATATATATATAACGAACAGAGCCTTTGTGACAGTCTTATATAACAATATGTAAGAGATGATACAAAAGTATCTAGTGCCGTGCTGTCAATAATAAATCCAGTTTTCAACTGGATTGGTGTTTGGTTAGATTTTCTAACTCAAGACACCGGTAGATGCTGCGAAATAGGAGTATAAGGATTTTAATCAGCCCATACAGAGGCAAAACCAACTACAGACACGTGTTTCGCTCTTTTTGTGAGCTCATCAGTGCAGTATAGGTTATATCTCTTCAGTCACTAATGAAGAGACATCCCCCGTATGAATGGACCAAATCCTTATAGATGTACGCTTGCGAAATAAGAAACCATTCGCAAGTGGCCCCATCTTTACTCCAAAAATGGAACTAAGAAGTCGCTTTGCGTCTTAAAAGTACCTTCGGCAAGGTAATAACATAAAACGAACAGAGCGTTTGTGACAGTCTTATATAACAATATGTAAGAGATGATACAAAAGTATCTAGTGCCGTGCTGTCAATAATAAATCCAGTTTTCAACTGGATTGGTGTTTGGTTAGATTTTCTAACTCAAGACACCGGTAGACGCTGCGAAATAGGAGTATAAGGATTTTCATCAGCCCTTACAGAGGCAAAACCAACTACAGACACGTGTTTCGCTCTTTTTGTGAGCTCATCAGTGCAGTATAGGTTATATCTCTTCAGTCACTAATGAAGAGACATCCACCGTATGAATCGACCAAATCCTTATAAATGTACGCTTGCGAAATGAAAACCATTCGCAAGTGGCCCCATCTTTACTCCAAAAATGGAACTAAGAAGTCGCTTTGCGTCTTAAAAGTACCTTCGGCAAGGTAATAACATAAAACGAATAGAGCGTTTGTGACAGTCTTATATAACAATATGTAAGAGATGATACAAAAGTATCTAGTGCCGTGCTGTCAATAATAAATCCAGTTTTCAACTGGACTGGTGTTTGGTTAGATTTTCTAACTCAAGACACCGGTAGACGCTGCGAAATAGGAGTATAAGGATTTTAATCAGCCCATACAGAGGCAAAACCAACTAAGACGCAAAGCGACTTCTTGGGTCCATTTTTGGAGTAAAGATGGGGCCACTTGCGAATGGTTTCTCATTTCGCAAGCGTACATCTATAAGGATTTGGTCGATTCATACGGGGGATGTCTCTTCATTAGTGACTGAAGAGATATAACCTATACTGCACTGATGAGCTCACAAAAAGAGCGAAACACATGTCCGTAGTTGGTTTTGCCTCTGTATGGGCTGATAAAAATCCTTATACTCCTATTTCGCAGCGTCTACCGGTGTCTTGAGTTAGAAAATCTAACCAAACACCAATCCAGTTGAAAACTGGATTTATTATTGACAGCACGGCACTAGATACTTTTGTAGCATCTCTTACATATTGTTATATAAGACTGTCACAAACGCTCTGTTCGTTTTATGTTATTACCTTGCCGAAGGTACTTTTAAGACGCAAAGCGACTTCTTAGTTCCATTTTTGGAGTAAAGATGGGGCCACTTGCGAATGGTTTCTCATTTCGCAAGCGTACATCTATAAGGATTTGGTCGATTCATACGGGGGATGTCTCTTCATTAGTGACTGAAGAGATATATCCTATACTGCACTGATGAGCTCACAAAAAGAGCGAAACACGTGTCTGTAGTGGGTTTTGCCTCTGTATGGGCTGATTAAAATCCTTATACTCCTATTTCGCAGCGTCTACCGGTGTCTTGAGTTAGAAAATCTAACCAAACACCAATCCAGTTGAAAACTGAATTTATAATTGACAGCACGGCACTAGATACTTTTGTATCATCTCTTACATATTGTTATATAAGACTGTCACAAACGCTCTGTTCGTTTTATGTTATTACCTTGCCGAAGGTACTTTTAAGACGCAAAGCGACTTCTTAGTTCCATTTTTGGAGTAAAGATTGGGCCACTTGCGAATGGTTTCTCATTTCGCAAGCGTACATCTATAAGGATTTGGTCGATTCATACGGGGGATGTCTCTTCATTAGTGACTGAAGAGATATAACCTATACTGCACTGATGAGCTCACAAAAAGAGCGAAACACGTGTCTGTAGTTGGTTTTGCCTCTGTATGGGCTGATTGAAATCCTTATACTCCTATTTCGCAGCATCTACCGGTGTCTTGAGTTAGAAAATCTAACCAAACACCAATCCAGTTGAAAACTGGATTTATTATTGATAGCACGGCACTAGATACTTTTGTATCATCTCTTACATATTGTTATATAAGACTGTCACAAACGCTCTGTTCGTTTTATGTTATTACCTTGCCGAAGGTATTTTTAAGACGCAAAGCGACTTCTTAGTTCCATTTTTGGAGTAAAGATGGGGCCACTTGCAAATGGTTTCTCATTTCGCAAGCGTACATCTATAAGGATTCGGTCGATGCATACGGGGGATGTCGCTTCATTAGTGACTGAAGAGATATAACCTATACTGCACTGATGAGCTCACAAAAAGAGCGAAACACATGTCTGTAGTTGGTTTTGCCTCTGTATGGGCTGATTAAAATCCTTATACTCCTATTTCGCAGCGTCTACCGGTGTCTTGAGTTAGAAAATCTAACCAAACACCAATCCAGTTGAAAACTGGATTTATTATTAACAGCACGGCACTAGATACTTTTGTAGCATCTCTTACATATTGTTATATAAGACTGTCACAAACGCTCTGTTCGTTTTATGTTATTACCTTGCCGAAGGTACTTTTAAGACGCAAAGCGACTTCTTACTTCCATTTTTGGAGTAAAGATGGGGCAACTTGCGAATGGTTTCTCATTCGCAAGCGTAGATCTATAAGGATTTGGTCGATTCATACGGGGGATGTCTCTTCATTAGTGACTGAAGAGATATATCCTATACTGCACTGATGAGCTCACAAAAAGAACGAAACACGTGTCTGTAGTTGGTTTTGTCTCTGTATGGGCTGATTAAAATCCTTATACTCCTATTTCGCAGCGTCTACCGGTGTCTTGAGTTAGAAAATTTAACCAAACACCAATCCAGTTGAAAACTGGATTTATTATTGATAGCACGGCACTAGATACTTTTGTATCATCTCTTACATATTGTTATATAAGACTGTCACAAACGCTCTGTTCGTTTTATGTTATTACCTTGCCGAAGGTACTTTTAAGACGCAAAGCGACTTCTTAGTTCCATTTTTGGAGTAAAGATGGGGCCACTTGCGAATGGTTTCTCATTTCGCAAGCGTACATCTATAAGGATTTGGTCGATTCATACGGGGGATGTCGCTTCATTAGTGACTGAAGAGATATAACCTATACTGCACTGATGAGCTCACAAAAAGAGCGAAACACGTGTCTGTAGTTGGTTTTGCCTCTGTATGGGCTGATTAAAATCCTTATACTCCTATTTCGCAGCGTCTACCGGTGTCTTGAGTTAGAAAATCTAACCAAACACCAATCCAGTTGAAAACTGGATTTATTATTGACAGCACGGCACTAGATACTTTTGTATCATCTCTTACATATTGTTATATAAGACTGTCACAAACGCTCTGTTCGTTTTATGTTATTACCTTGCCGAAGGTACTTTTAAGACGCAAAGCGACTTCTTAGTTCCATTTTTGGAGTAAAGATTGGGCCACTTGCGAATGGTTTCTCATTTCGCAAGCGTACATCTATAAGGATTTGGTCGATTCATACGGGGGATGTCTCTTCATTAGTGACTGAAGAGATATAACCTATACTGCACTGATGAGCTCACAAAAAGAGCGAAACACGTGTCTGTAGTTGGTTTTGCCTCTGTATGGGCTGATTGAAATCCTTATACTCCTATTTCGCAGCATCTACCGGTGTCTTGAGTTAGAAAATCTAACCAAACACCAATCCAGTTGAAAACTGGATTTATTATTGATAGCACGGCACTAGATACTTTTGTATCATCTCTTACATATTGTTATATAAGACTGTCACAAACGCTCTGTTCGTTTTATGTTATTACCTTGCCGAAGGTATTTTTAAGACGCAAAGCGACTTCTTAGTTCCATTTTTGGAGTAAAGATGGGGCCACTTGCAAATGGTTTCTCATTTCGCAAGCGTACATCTATAAGGATTTGGTCGATGCATACGGGGGATGTCGCTTCATTAGTGACTGAAGAGATATAACCTATACTGCACTGATGAGCTCACAAAAAGAGCGAAACACATGTCTGTAGTTGGTTTTGCCTCTGTATGGGCTGATTAAAATCCTTATACTCCTATTTCGCAGCGTCTACCGGTGTCTTGAGTTAGAAAATCTAACCAAACACCAATCCAGTTGAAAACTGGATTTATTATTAACAGCACGGCACTAGATACTTTTGTAGCATCTCTTACATATTGTTATATAAGACTGTCACAAACGCTCTGTTCGTTTTATGTTATTACCTTGCCGAAGGTACTTTTAAGACGCAAAGCGACTTCTTAGTTCCATTTTTGGAGTAAAGATGGGGCAACTTGCGAATGGTTTCTCATTCGCAAGCGTAGATCTATAAGGATTTGGTCGATTCATACGGGGGATGTCTCTTCATTAGTGACTGAAGAGATATATCCTATACTGCACTGATGAGCTCACAAAAAGAACGAAACACGTGTCTGTAGTTGGTTTTGTCTCTGTATGGGCTGATTAAAATCCTTATACTCCTATTTCGCAGCGTCTACCGGTGTCTTGAGTTAGAAAATTTAACCAAACACCAATCCAGTTGAAAACTGGATTTATTATTGATAGCACGGCACTAGATACTTTTGTATCATCTCTTGCATATTGTTATATAAGACTGTCACAAACGCTCTGTTCGTTTTATGTTATTACCTTGCCGAAGGTACTTTTAAGACGCAAAGCGACTTCTTAGTTCCATTTTTGGAGTAAAGATGGGGCCACTTGCGAATGGTTTCTCATTTCGCAAGCGTACATCTATAAGGATTTGGTCGATTCATACGGGGGATGTCGCTTCATTAGTGACTGAAGAGATATAACCTATACTGCACTGATGAGCTCACAAAAAGAGCGAAACACGTGTCTGTAGTTGGTTTTGCCTCTGTATGGGCTGATTCAAATCCTTATACTCCTATTTCGCAGCGTCTACCGGTGTCTTGAGTTAGAAAATCTAACCAAACACCAATCCAGTTAAAAACTGGATTTATTATTGACAGCAGGGCACTAGATACTTTTGTATTGAAACACTTATGGGGGCTTTTTACACAATTTATTTACAAAATTGTTAAGATACACTGAACTTTGCTGGATAACGTCTAACTACTTGACAATACAATGAACTCTTCTGATCACTTGACTCGAACTGACGTAAACTGCCCATGCATCCCCTTATATACAACATTATTTAATCTAGTCAGTGTGTTTAGAAGTGTCTAGAATTTTCTAGAAACATTATTTAAAATGGTCAGTTGATTTTTTTACAAACTTCTAAAAATCAACTGTCAACAACAATCTTTTAAATTAAGGTCCCTTCCTTTACGGTTATCCCGTTACACTGCCCCCTCCTTAGATTTATTCCTCCTGGAATGTTATTTCCTACATCGGAATCCCGCACACTCCCTGAGCCAGCCAAACCATCTTCTTGGAGTTGCTGCGCATCTCCACTGTGGTTTCCCTGGTAAGGCGCCAAACGATCATGATGGACCACAACGGGTTTCCCTCTGGGAATTTTCACGATCCGATAAATGACATCGTTAATCTTCTTCTTAATTGTGTAAGGACCTTTCCAGTTCTTTTGTAATTTGGGACAAATACCTCGACGCCGTCGTGGGTTATAGAGCCAAACTAAATCTCCAACTTGGTAACTCTTTTCCATTGTCCGTGTGTCATAGTACCTCTTCATCCGATCACTAGATAATTGTAGTTTTCCACGCACCAGGTTGTGTATATTTTCCATTCGATTCTGAAGGTCGGTGACATATTGTTCACGTGCCATTTCTTCACCAGGTTTACAACCAAACACCAAGTCACATGGTAGCCTCATTTCTCTACCGAACAGGACCTTCGCAGGCGTTTGGCCAGTTGATTCGTTGATGGCCGATCGAATTGCCATTAGAAATAGTGGAATATGTCGATCCCAATCCCTCTGACAATCTGACACCAATTTTGACAGATAGTTGGTTATAGTCCGGGTCATTCGTTCCACCATTCCATCAGACTGAGGGGGCATCGCTGTGGTTCTCGTTTTGTGGATGCCTAATCTTTGGCAAACTTCTTGAAACAGCTTGCTCTCAAAATTTCTTCCTTGGTCTGAATGTAATTCTAATGGTACCCCAAATCGGCTTACGAATTCTTCAACCAATATATCTGCTAAAGTGGTAGCTTCCTGATTGGGAACTGCATATGCTTCAACCCATTTAGTGAAGTAGTCCATTACAACAAAGATGTACTTGTTTCCTACATCGGTCTGTGGAAGTGGCCCCAATACATCTACTGCGATTCTTTCAAAAGGACTTCCAACCAGGTATTGCTGCATTTCCGCGTTCGGTTTTCGGTGCGGACCGTTACTGGCAGCACATGTAGTGCATTTACGACACCAATCTTTAACATCATTAGTGCAATTTACCCAGTAAAATCTATCTTGGATCTTTTGCAGCGTTTTCGTGATACCCAGATGTCCTCCAGAACTATCATTATGCATCTGTTTTAAAATTTCCGGTACAGCATTTCTTGGGACCACTATTTGTTTCCTTGTTTCTGTGCCCTCGGAATTTTCTACAAGTCTTTTAACGAGCCCTCCGTCCAAAATTAAAGAGTTCCATTGGGACCAGTATGCTTTTAAAGCAGGAGAGGATGAGGATATCTCTCTCCACAACGGACGACGGTCCATTCTCTTCCACTCCCTAATCTTTCTCAGAACGGGATCGTTTTCTTGTTGCTCCTCCAGCATAGAGCTCTCGTCTTCTGGCACAACCTTAACTAAGGCAAGTTTTTCCTCGTTCTGCTCCATACGGGTACAATGTGGGCAATCAGGTCGACATGGTCTTCTGGAAAGTGCATCAGCATTACGATGTCTGGTTCCAGGTCTGTGCTCGATTTCAACATCATATTCCTGCAGTTTTTTGAGCCATCTTGCTATCTGTCCTTCTGGGTTCCTAAAGCTAAGTAGCCACTTTAAACTAGCATGGTCTGTTCTGATCAGGAATTTTCTGCCATACAGATATTTATAAAAGTGTTCGACGGATTTTACAACTGCTAACAGTTCCCTGCGAGTTACACAGTAGTTCTTTTCAGCTTTCGATAAAGTTTTGCTGAAGTAACCAACCACTCTTTCCTTACCGTCTTGTAGCTGTGACAATACGGCTCCAATTCCCACATTGCTGGCGTTGGTGTCCAGAATAAGCTTACCATCAGGAAGTGGATAAGCAAGAACAGGTGCTGACGTAAGCTGTTTCTTCAATATTTCAAACGCCTTTTGACATTCCTGATCCCAACAGAAGGACTTATCTTGTTCTGTCAAACGTGTCAAGGGTTTGGCGATGTCTCCAAAATTCTTGACATATCGTCGCTAATAGGAACAAAGACCCAAGAAACTCCGGAGCTGATGTTTGTTGATAGGGATTGGCCATTCCTGAACGGCTTGTATCTTAGCGGGGTCAACAGCAACGCCATCCTTGCTTACGTTATGTCCTAAATAGTTGACCTGTCTCTGGAACAAGTGGCATTTCTTAACATTCAATGTTAGATTAGCGTTCTGTAATCTTTTAAAAACTTCTTCCAGGTTAGATAAATGTTCCTTAAAGGTCTTACCCATTATGATGATGTCGTCTAGATAAACTAGACAAGTTTCCCATGACAAACCCCGCAGGATGTTCTCCATTAGTCGTTCAAACGTCGCAGGAGCATTACAGAGGCCAAATGGAAGGACCGTGAATTGCCATAACCCTGATCCACTGGTAAAGGCAGTCTTTTCTTTGTCTGCAGGATTCATTTTAACTTGCCAGTATCCGCTTTTAAGGTCCAAGGTAGAAAACAGAGTAGAACCCGCCAAAGCGTCGAGGGCATCATCAATCCTTGGCAGAGGATAACTGTCCTTCTTAGTGACATCATTTAGCTTTCGATAGTCGACACAAAACCGCATTGATCCGTCTTTCTTTCTCACTAATACCACAGAAGAAGCCCACGGACTACTGGATGGTTCAACTATGCCATTTTGAATCATTTCTTTAAGGGCTCTGTCTGCTTCTTCCTTTTTAACTTGAGGCATCCTTCGGGGTACCTGTCGAATCGGACGTGCATCACCAGTGTCAATTCTATGTTCTACAACATCAGTTCTTCCCAGTTTACTTTTAGAACCAAATACAGGTTTATAACGGTAAAGTAGATCTCTTACCTGTTTCTTTTCTAATTTTGACAAAGAGGGGTCTAATTTTGTCATTAATTGTTCAATTTCGTTGGTCTCATCTGTTTCCGTAACATTTATCTTGTGAATTATGGCCATTACTGGTTCTAAACTTCCCATTTCCGTGTCCTTTCGGAGAAGAACTGGATGATCGTTCAAGTTGATAACTCGGATGGGTACCTCTTTGGCGGATCTAACAAGAGTCTTACCCACAAGGAGTCCTTTTCCCAATTCATGGTCATGGTTCTTCGGCTCTATCATGGCTGGGGCACCATCTGGCTCCAGTCCATCCAACCGCGCTGTGACGACACATTCGCAGCTTGCCGGAAGTTCGATATCATCGACTAGCTTAATCGAGGCATTGTCAACTTGTTTTCGGTGCAGGAATATTTCTTCATTACCAGTACGAAGGATACGTTGGCGAAGATCCAATTGAAAACCACAGTGGAGCATAACATCCATGCCCAGAACAACATCTTCATCAACGTCAGCCACCAGCACTGAGTGAACAAGAGAGGTTGAACCAAACTGTAGCGTCACCTGTATCTCACCGTAGACTCTAGCAGAATCTCCGGTAGCGGTAGGCAGTCTCCAACTGGTAGGCAACATCTTATTTCGCATAATGATGGTTGGTCGGACGATAGTTTTTGTAGCTCCAGTGTCTACCAGCATGCTAATATTC
Source organism: Altica lythri (assembly GCA_964028335.1). Classification (NCBI taxonomy): domain Eukaryota; kingdom Metazoa; phylum Arthropoda; class Insecta; order Coleoptera; family Chrysomelidae; genus Altica; species Altica lythri. The sequence goes on from OZ034801.1 coordinate 64,171,290, forward strand.
TTCCCATCAAGGAGGCCATCTACATATAAGCTGTCCACGTGATGTCGCAGAGTTGCCAATTTAATGGTGCGAGGGGCTTCGGGAATGTTTGGGGTCGATTTCGCCCTCCAGGAGTCGACCCGTTCTAGTTTTCCTGCTGCTGGGGTACTTCAGCAGAAGATTTTTCTTTTTGGGGGCAAGTATTTCTTATATGGCCTAGTTCTCCGCAGTTCCAGCATCTCACTTGGCGCCTTCTTTTTGGAGATAACTTCATTAATCTCTCTACTACCGCTTTAACGTCGCTAACGGAATGAACGGCATGGTCGTAGTTACCGGTGATTTCCCTTAGTCGAGCAACTCCACGTGAGGCCTCCGTCGCCGCCTCAAACTCCAGTGCAATGGTCAAGGCGTCCACAAGAGTCTTCGGCCGCGCCAACCGTACAGCGCGCTGCAACTCGACGTCTCGAAGACCATCGGTGAAGGTTTGGACTGCTAGGCACTCCAGGAATTCCTACGCTGCATTTTCTGTTTTCGGCTCTTTAACTGCATTCGGTACACCGGTTGTAGATGAGTTTGACCATAACGCATCTCTAGACGATTCACCAATAACTCGAAGTTGTCAGCTTCATCCGGTGTCAATGATTGCAAGACGTCTAAAGCTTCGCCTCGCAGAGCTACATTTAGGGACAATGCTTTCTCCTGGGATGACCATCCATTAGCTCTGGCCGCTGCGTCGAATTGTTTCAGGTAATTTGGCCAGGAAGTCTTCCCGTCAAAGGTCGGGGGTCTCATCGTCGTTCGTACCTGGGTCGTCTCCTCGCTTCTTTGTCGTTCGATGTCTACGTGGAAGGTTTCCATCCTTTCTGCATCTCCGTCGCCGTGGTGGTTGGGCTGGTTTCGACGACAAGCTTCCTGTTCTTGTTGAAGCTTCCTTATTTCGGACTGGATTTGCTGGTTGATCTCGTCTCGCAAGTTGGCAACTTGCTGATTTTGCTCGTCTCGTATGTTGGTCACTTGCTGATTCAAGTTGTCTACTTGCTGATTCAAGTTGGCTACTTGCTGGGAGAACGAACTTGATAACTCATCTGATAGGGTAGACATTCGTTGTGATAGCTCCTCTTGTTGGTTCTTCATCTGACTGGATAGCTCCTCTTGCTGGCTCGCCATTCGTTGTGACAGCTGGGACAGATCTTCGCGCTGGCTCTTCATCTGACTGGATAGCTCCTCTTGCTGGCTCGTCATTCGTCCTGATAGCTCCTCTTTCAGCTGGGACATATCTTCGCGCTGGCTCTTCATCTGACTGGATAGCTCCTCATGTTGCCGGGTAAGTTGTTGAGCTTGTTCTTCTTGCAGCCGGGAAAGTTGTTGAGTTTGATCTTCTTGTTGGCTCTTCATCTGACCGGATAATTGGGCCAGTTGTTGGGCTAGTTCAGAATTCGCTTTTTGATTTGGGTCTTCAAACTCCACAGCGACAGGGTCTAAATTATTAGCTGGGTAGTATTCACGGAGCCTTCTCAACAATACGGATTTGCTCCCACTAGTTTCCAACTCTACTTCTTCAAGCTCTCTTCTGAGCTCAGCCACCAATAGTTCATTTATCTTTTTTCCAGGCATTCTTGTATCTTCACCCCACACCTGACACCAATTTGAAACATTTATGGGGGCTTTTTACACAATTTATTTACAAAATTGTTAAGATACACTGAACTCTGCTGGATAACGTCTAACTACTTGACAATACAATGAACTCTTCTGAACACTTGACTCGAACTGACGTAAACTGCCCATGCATCCCCTTATATACAACATTATTTAATCTAGTCAGTGTGTTTAGAAGTGTCTAGAATTTTCTAGAAACATTATTTAAAATGGTCAGTTGATTTTTTTACAAACTTCTAAAAATCAACTGTCAACAACAATCTTTCAAATTAAGGTCCCTTCCTTTACGGTTATCCCGTTACAGTATCATCTCTTAGATATTTATATATATATATATATATATATAATATATATATATATATATATATATATATGTTTCTTTTTAATAAAAAGAAACATATTAAAATGGTTAAAGAAAATTAAGTACATTATATATATATATATATATATATATATATATATATATATATATATATATATATGAACAGTAGTGGTGTTCCGGGTTTCAATCCGTTGGTTGTTTGTGTCTTCACGACGTTTCGCCAACATCTCAGCTGGCATTTTCAAGTGATGCTTCCTTTGCGGCTGCTAAACTTGGAATGAGCTGCGTGGTCCTGTGCTGCTGCTTTTATACGTGTCGGCGGCGGCGCAGATTATATCGCTGTTCTGTAATTGGTGGGGGGTGCGGTTCAGGTGTTGACGTTTCCTCCACCAGAGGTCGTTGGTCGCACCGATTGTTTCCTGACTGCATTTGGGCCTGGATGGGTACGGCTGTCCTTGTTGCGTGTGTGTTTCTTATTGGTTCTGCCCGTGTCTGTGTATTCTCCAAGGATTTTTGTTCTTCTCGGGTAATTGGATTAGATTGTCTTTTGAGGAGACTTTTCCAAGTGTTGGAGATGTTTTGTGCATCGTCTCTTTTGTTGAGGCTGTTGGTTCTCTCTATTTCGAGGGCTTCTCAGACTATGCGGGTTCTGTAGTGTTTGATAGGTGCAATCTGTTTTGTTTCTGGGAAGTTTATTGTGTTGCCCGTTTCCTGGTGGTGTTGAAAAAGGGCTGATGTCGTTTGCTTATTTCTGATGTTGTTCTGGTGTTCCTGTACTCTGGCTGAGATTCTTCTATTTGTTTGTCCGATGTATTCTTTGTCGCAGTTACTGCACGGGATGCTGTATATGCCTTGGTTTTCTAAAGGTATTTTGTCTTTTGGATTGCCTATTATTTTGTGTAAGGTAGTCTGCGGCTTGTAGATTGTGGAAATGTCATGCCTTCTTAGGATCCTTCCAATCACGTCTGTTACACCTTTTATATATGGCAGTTTAGTTGTTGGTTTGGACATGTCATATTCTTCCTTATTTGTTGTTGGTCTCGTGGCTTGTTTTTGTGCTTTTTTGATTGTGTGTTCATGGTATCCGTTTTGTCTTAGGGCGGTTGTGATGTTTTGGAGTTCTTCTTGTCGGTTCGTTGTTTTTGTTAGGCGTATAGATCTGGATATCAGTGTACTGGCTACCGATTGCAATTGGGAAGGGTGATGATGAGATCTAGCATTCAGATATCTATTAGTGTGTGTAGGTTTTCTGTATACTGTGTAATCAATTGTAAGGTCATTGTTTCTTGTAATAAGTAGGTCCAGAAAAGGCAATTGGCCATTCTCTTCAACTTCTAACGTGAACTGTATTCGGTGGTAGATGTTGTTTAGTTCATCAAGGAAAATGTCCAGATTGGGTCTTCCATGAGGCCATATGATAAAGATGTCGTCCACGTAGCGTTTCCAAAAGGTTGGCTTCATTTTAGCTTTACTTAGTGCATTGGTTTCGAAGTACTTCATGTAGAGGTTGGCGATTACTGGTGATAGTGAGGATCCCATGGGGGCGCCTTCTGTTTGTCTATACAAGTTGTTCTCATAAGAGAAGTACGTATTCTTCAGACAGTGTCTTGCAAGTTCGATGATGTGTCTTGGGAAATCTTCATTTATAGCTATTTGGTCTAGGGCCTCGTCAATTGGTACGCTTGGGTAAAGCGACTTGATATCTAGGCTGGCTAGGAGGTCATCTTTGTGTAGTTTTAGGTTTTTAATTATATTTGTCAGGTGTTCTGAGTTCTTGACGTAGGAATCTGCTTCTTCGCTGGTTGGCTGCATTATCTCTGCAAGATATTTTTCGAATTGTTGAGTTGGTGAGTCTATAGCGCTAACGATTGGTCTTAATGGCACTCCTTCCTTGTGAATTTTTGGCAACCCGTATAGTTTAGGGCATCTGCTAGCTTTTTCCCTAAGAATTATGCGAGCCTCGATTTCTGCCCCAAGGTTGGCGGCTTTGATTTTATCTTTTGTTGTCTTCTCTAGGTATGTTGTTGGAACTCTTGCAACTTTTTTGTATGTGTCGTCTTGGAGTATGTCCGCCATTTTCGTTCTATATTCTTCCGTATTCATCACCACTGTGACATCTCCCTTGTCCGCTTTCAATATAGTGATGTCTTTGTTTGCCTTTAGATTGTTGAGGGCTCTCATTTCGAACGGTTTTATGTTCGGTTTTGGTGGTTTGCTGGTCCTGAGAATACGTGCTACGTCTTGACGTATTATTTCGGCCTCATCGTCCGGCTTTTGGTCTAATGCTGCTTCGATGTTCGCGATTATGTCCTCTGTTGGGATCGTCTTCGGTGTCACTGCAAAGTTAAAACCCTTGCTGAGGATGTGTTTCTCTTCCTCTAAGAGTTGGTAGTCAGAGAGGTTTTTAACCACTTTATTGATATCGAGTGGCTCTAATTTTGGTTCGGTTTTCTTCTGAAGTCGGGCAAATTTATTTTTCTGTTTGTCGGTTCTGTTCTTGAAGTCTGTTTCTGTCCTCCAGGTTGATAACTTATCTACTTTTTGCCAGAGTAACGGGTGAATTTCTTTACTCAGTTGCAGATGTAGATCGTAGGCTGCTTTTTCTGTTTGGGCAAGTTGTCGCCGTTTTTCTCGAATTTGTTCTCTTAGAAGAGACTTGCTCGTGTTTCTTATGATATTTTCTGCTTTTTTTGTTCTTAGGTGGTAAGTCAATTTGGTACACGTAGGCAGAACGTTGTTGTCGCGGCATCTTATTAGAAATGTTATGTCGCAACATAAAGTTGTGATTTTGGACCTTAGGGTTTCGAAGCGTTTTGTTGTTCTAAAGGTCTCCTCCCCGTAGAGGTGTACTATGTTATGATGTAGTGTTTCACGGATGGTAGAATGAACAGTAGTGGTGTTCCGGGTTTCAATCCGTTGGTTGTTTGTGTCTTCACGACGTTTCGCCAACATCTCAGCTGGCATTTTCAAGTGATGCTTCCTTTGCGGCTGCTAAACTTGGAATGAGCTGCGTGGTCCTGTGCTGCTGCTTTTATACGTGTCGGCGGCGGCGCAGATTATATCGCTGTTCTGTAATTGGTGGGGGGTGCGGTTCAGGTGTTGACGTTTCCTCCACCAGAGGTCGTTGGTCGCGCCGATTGTTTCCTGACTGCATTTGGGCCTGGATGGGTACGGCTGTCCTTGTTGCGTGTGTGTTTCTTATTGTTTCTGCCCGTGTCTGTGTATTCTCCAAGGATTTTTGTTCTTCTCGGGTAATTGGATTAGATTGTCTTTTGAGGAGACTTTTCCAAGTGTTGGAGATGTTTTGTGCATCGTCTCTTTTGTTGAGGCTGTTGGTTCTCTCTATTTCGAGGGCTTCTCTGACTATGCGGGTTCTGTAGTGTTTGATAGGTGCAATCTGTTTTGTTTCTGGGAAGTTTATTGTGTTGCCCGTTTCCTGGTGGTGTTGAAAAAGGGCTGATGTCGTTTGCTTATTTCTGATGTTGTTCTGGTGTTCCTGTACTCTGGCTGAGATTCTTCTATTTGTTTGTCCGATGTATTCTTTGTCGCAGTTACTGCACGGGATGCTGTATACGCCTTGGTTTTCTAAAGGTATTTTGTCTTTTGGATTGCCTATTATTTTGTGTAAGGTAGTCTGCGGCTTGTAGATTGTGGAAATGTCATGCCTTCTTAGGATCCTTCCAATCACGTCTGTTACACCTTTTATATATGGCAGTTTAGTTTTTGGTTTGGACATGTCATATTCTTCCTTATTTGTTGTTGGTCTCGTGGCTTGTTTTTGTGCTTTTTTGATTGTGTGTTCATGGTATCCGTTTTGTCTTAGGGCGGTTGTGATGTTTTGGAGTTCTTCTTGTCGGTTCGTTGTTTTTGTTAGGCGTATAGATCTGGATATCAGTGTACTGGCTACCGATTGCAATTGGGAAGGGTGATGATGAGATCTAGCATTCAGATATCTATTAGTGTGTGTAGGTTTTCTGTATACTGTGTAATCAATTGTAAGGTCATTGTTTCTTGTAATAAGTAGGTCCAGAAAAGGCAATTGGCCATTCTCTTCAACTTCTAACGTGAACTGTATTCGGTGGTGGATGTTGTTTAGTTCATCAAGGAAAATGTCCAGATTGGGTCTTCCATGAGGCCATATGATAAAGATGTCGTCCACGTAGCGTTTCCAAAAGGTTGGCTTCATTTTAGCGTTACTTAGTGCATTGGTTTCGAAGTACTTCATGTAGAGGTTGGCGATTATTGGTGATAGTGAGGATCCCATGGGGGCGCCTTCTGTTTGTCTATACAAGTTGTTCTCATAAGAGAAGTACGTATTCTTCAGACAGTGTCTTGCAAGTTCGATGATGTGTCTTGGGAAATCTTCATTTATAGCTATTTGGTCTAGGGCCTCGTCAATTGGTACGCGGCTCGCATAATTCCTCGGGAAAAAGCTAGCAGATGCCCTAAACTATACGGGTTGCCAAAAATTCACAAGGAAGGAGTGCCATTAAGACCAATCGTTAGCGCTATAGACTCACCAACTCAACAACTCGAAAAATATCTTTCAGAGATAATGCAGCCAACCAGAGAAGAAGCAGATTCCTACGTCAAGAACTCAGAACACCTGACAAATATAATTAAAAACCTAAAACTACACAAAGATGACCTCCTAGCCAGCCTAGATATCAAGTCGCTTTACCCAAGCGTACCAATTGACGAGGCCCTAGACCAAATAGCTATAAATGAAGATTTCCCAAGACACATCATCGAACTTGCAAGACACTGTCTGAAGAATACGTACTTCTCTTATGAGAACAACTTGTATAGACAAACAGAAGGCACCCCCATGGGATCCTCACTATCACCAGTAATCGCCAACCTCTACATGAAGTACTTCGAAACCAATGCACTAAGTAAAGCTAAAATGAAGCCAACCTTTTGGAAACGCTACGTGGACGACATCTTTATTATATGGCCTCATGGAAGACCCAATCTGGACATTTTCCTTGATGAACTAAACAACATCCACCACCGAATACAGTTCACGTTAGAAGTTGAAGAGAATGGCCAATTGCCTTTTCTGGACCTACTTATTACAAGAAACAATGACCTTACAATTGATTACACAGTATACAGAAAACCTACACACACTAATAGATATCTGAATGCTAGATCTCATCATCACCCTTCCCAATTGCAATCGGTAGCCAGTACACTGATATCCAGATCTATACGCCTAACAAAAACAACGAACCGACAAGAAGAACTCCAAAACATCACAACCGCCCTAAGACAAAACGGATACCATGAACACACAATCAAAAAAGCACAAAAACAAGCCACGAGACCAACAACAAATAAGGAAGAATATGACATGTCCAAACCAAAAACTAAACTGCCATATATAAAAGGTGTAAGACGTGATTGGAAGGATCCTAAGAAGGCATGACATTTCCACAATCTACAAGCCGCAGACTACCTTACACAAAATAATAGGCAATCCAAAAGACAAAATACCTTTAGAAAACCAAGGCGTATACAGCATCCCGTGCAGTAACTGCGACAAAGAATACATCGGACAAACAAATAGAAGAATCTCAGCCAGAGTACAGGAACACCAGAACAACATCAGAAATAAGCAAACGACATCAGCCCTTTTTCAACACCACCAGGAAACGGGCCACACAATAAACTTCCCAGAAACAAAACAGATTGCACCTATCAAACACTACAGAACCCGCATAGTCAGAGAAGCCCTCGAAATAGAGAGAACCAACAGCCTCAACAAAAGAGACGATGCACAAAACATCTCCAACACTTGGAAAAGTCTCCTCAAAAGACAATCTAATCCAATTACCCGAGAAGAACAAAAATCCTTGGAGAATACACAGACACGGGCAGAACCAATAAGAAACACACACGCAACAAGGACAGCCGTACCCATCCAGGCCCAAATGCAGTCAGGAAACAATCGGTGCGACCAACGACCTCTGGTGGAGGAAACGTCAACACCTGAACCGCACCCCCCACCAATTACAGAACAGCGATATAATCTGCGCCGCCGCCGACACGTATAAAAGCAGCAGCACAGGACCACGCAGCTCATTCCAAGTTTAGCAGCCGCAAAGGAAGCATCACTTGAAAATGCCAGCTGAGATGTTGGCGAAACGTCGTGAAGACACAAACAACCAACGGATTGAAACCCGGAACACCACTACTGTTCATTCTACCATCCGTGAAACACTACATCATAACATATATATATATATATATATATATATATATATATATATATATATATATATATATATATATATATATATATATATATATATATATATATATATATATATATATATATATATATATATATATATATATATATCTTAATATATATAAATTACGTGTCACGTTGTTTGTCTGCAATGGACTCCTAAACTACTAAACCGATTTTAATCAAATTTGCACACCGTGTGCAGTTTGATCCAACTTGAAAGATAGGATAGCTTACATATTAATTTAGTCGCAATATTATTTTATTGCAAATTATTTGTTTATTGAATTGTTATTATATTAAATATGATATTATCATTTTGAAAGTCGTCATGTAAGGTCTTAGTAGCTTATTTGGATCAGCGGCTGATTATGACATTTCGGTTGGGTTATCGTAATGGGATCGATTACGCCAGAGAAAAGTTTTTTTTTTTGTTTTTACATGTGAAAACAGTAATTATTATTTTAATTTTAACTGTAATAAAATAAACTGTTTTAGAAAGTTTTTAGATACAACTACCCTTGATTTTGTTAACAAGGAAACAATCCTCTCTATGATCAATCACAGCGTTGTATGACATAATATTTTTGCAATATCAAGGATGCTGTGCATTGTTGAGATGACAATTAAATTCAGTTTTAATTATTGAAAATTTTTAACATAAAAAGTTGTGGTACCTATGTGCTTTGAGACTATACAGTTTAATAAAAAGTGATTAGTGATTAGTGTGTTATCAAGTAAACGGTAAGTGTTAGTTACCATTTAATAGAATTAACTTACATTTCATTCAAATTTCGCTGAATTCATTAATTAACTTATTCTTTAATTTAATTGTAATCGATGATAATGAACGCCATTTTGATAATGAAATATTTATAGAATAGTAATATTACCTATACATCAGTAATAAAAACTTTCTTCTACTATAAAAAGTTCTTTTTATAAATTGTGATTATTAATTATTTGTGCTTCATTGTTTAAAACTCTTTAATTAAAATTTAAATATATATATACATGTAAGTATTATCACATTCCTATCCCTATCCCTATCCCTACTAATATTATAAATGTGAATGTAAGTTTGTTTGTTACGCTTTCACGCGAAAACTACTCAACCGATCATCATGAAACTTTGTACACATATTCTTAAAGGTATTAGGAGTAACATAGGATCATTTTTATTAAAAAAAATTATTTTTTATTTTTTACGAAAACTAAAAAAATTGTTTGTCAAAAAATTCAACGCCATCTAGCGGTTCAGTAATGAAGTTCCAACCCTAAGTAGGCCACCGTTAGGTGGCGCAGTTAGTATCTTATATATTTAAACTAACAATTACGACTTAATAAAGTACTATGGCACCACCGTAAGGTGGAGCAGTTATATAATATCACATATATTTTAACGAGCAATTCTTACTTAAAGTTTATGACGCCACCGGAAGGTGGCGCAGTTTATATCTAACATATTTCAACAAATTCTTGCTAAATTAAATAATATGCTAACTAATATAATTAATCGATAAATTACAAAATATAATAAAAAAATAGTATGCACCTGATAACTTACGAGAAAATATGATAAAAACGATAAAATCAGAAAAAATAATTGAAAACAAAATAAAATCGTAAAAATTTGAAAAAACCTAAAAAGACATCAGTTTATGCGGTACGAAGTCCGCCGGGTCAGCTAGTATATATATATATATATAGGAACTTTTAAAAATTCTTTGCTGACTCTTATATAACAAAATAACGAGGATATTGGGTTTTTTGCAGCAATACGAAAAGTGTACTCTTATAAGTAATTTAATGCCAAGCTTTCGATTATGATTATAATCATCTTCAGGGCGCTACAATATTTTATGTTATAATATGGACTAAAAAATTATTTTTTACTTACAACTTGTTGAGATTACTTCGCAATTGATAGTAATTGATAGCAATTGATGTACATATGTAATAATTATTGAAAAAACAAGCTTTTTAAAAATTATTAAAAAAGAAACTGAAACACTAGAGCTTTTTTAAAAAACGATGATACACGCGATTACATTAATTAAAACATGACTGGATGTATTTGTGTCATATTGGCTTTTGATTTAGAAAAATCCTATGGAAACGAAATTAGGTCTTGAAAAAAGATCATAGGAAACAATCAATAAGTATATGAAAACTTATTATAGTATTTAAATATAAAGTTGTATTAAAAATGTTATTAAATTTTTTTAATAAATTGAAAGTAGATATATAAAATTAATTAAAAAATTATTAAATTATTATTATAAATTTTATTTTAGTTATTTAATTTTTTGGTAGTTTTAAATTATTATTTAGATGGTTAATTTTCAAGTATATGTAAAAAATCAACACTACGTTTTTCCAAAAACAATAGGTAAGAAAACATTTCGTTTAAATGCCTTATATCAGTTCTATGATTCATAGAATGTGGTGTCTTATTGATATGTGTCATTTCCAAAAAGAGTCTTCTGGACATATTATTATCACGGTCTAAAACTGTAACATTATCATAATCTATTCGATGGTCATTTTGCACTACATGGAGTCCAAGTGCACTCCTTTCAGGATGTAGTCTACAGTCAGATTTATGTGATGTAATTCTATCTTTTAGGCGTCTCGAAGTCTGGCCAACATATACCTGGTTACAATCTTTACAAGGCAGACTGTACACTACATCAGTTAAGGAAAGCAATGGAGTTTTTGTTTTTAAATTTGTGAAAATTCCTCCCACTGTGAGAACATTTTTAAAAGCAAAAGTTATTTTAGTTATTGTTTTAAGTATTTTTGTTAAGTTGGGTGTCAGTTCTTTAATATAAGGAAAAGAGCGATAGATAATAGTGTCTTGTTGATCACCAACATGTTGTGATGTATTCTCTCTATTGTTGATATTATTATTTTGTATGTTTTGGGTGTTATATAATAATTTCTTGAGCAGAACTTTAGGGTAACCATTTTCAATAAACAATTGATACAGTATTTTAAGATTTTTTGTGTAAAAAGTGTTGTCACAAAGATTCATTACTCTGTTTTTCATGGTCTTAACTAAGTTTAACTTCATTGAGTGCTTATGATATGAATTATAGTTTAGATACCTACCAGAACTCATTGGCTTTCTATACCAGTCTATTATTAAATTGTTATTATTACGAATAACCCTTGTATCTAAGAATGGTATGGAGTTATTTATATCTTCTTTTTCAAGAGTGAACTGTATATGTTCGTTAAAATCGTTAAAATAATACAAGATGTTATCTAATTCGTTTTCAGGTAGACAGACAAGTATGTCATCGACATACTTTTTAATGAAAAAGAGATCAAAAGGCAAAACCTGAAGTACGATATCTAAAATATAATCCATAACATAATCAGCCAGAATTGGTGAAATTGTGCTACCCATTGGTGTACCAAAAGTCTGTTTATAGAAATTATTGTTAAAAACGAAATAGTTATTATTAAATACTGTTGTTAGTAATATAAAAAATGTTTGTTTAGAGATTTCACAATGATTTGATATCAGTGACCAGCTTCGTTCTATGGCTCGTATACATATTTCCAAATAGACATTGCTGAACAATGATATAACATCCAAACTGGCTATTACGTATCCTTCTGGTAATCTACTCCTATTGAACATATTAAATACTTGGAATGAGTCTTTTATGTGATATTGATTTTCAAAATCATATGCCTTTGTTAAGATATTAGTTAGAAATTTCGCTATATTGTCTGTAGGTGTACCAATTGATGCTAAAATTGGTCTCACAGTTAGTGGGTCTTTATGGATTTTCGGCAGAGCATAGAATTTACCAGAAACACTATTATAGCTAGATAGTTGCTTTTTTATTAGTTCATTTATTTGTTTTTTGTTATGAAGGGTACGTAACATTTTATTTATATTCTGTTCAATAGTACTAGTAGGGTCATTTCTTAAGATAGTATAAGTGTTGTCATTATCTATTATATTACTTGTGAGTTCTAAATATTGTTGTTTTTCCATTATAACTGTGACGCCTCCTTTGTCTGCTCTAGTGACTATTAGATTTCTATTATTATTTAAAAATTTTTTGGTTTTAATATAGAGTGATTTAAAAAAGGATTTATTGAGTTTTGATTTATGAATTGAATTGGTAATTAAGTTAACTGATCGAGCTAAAACAATATTTTTAGTTTCACTATTTGGTATTGTGGCTACAGAATACTCAACGTCAGCCAGAATGTTCCTAATGGGAATGTCTACACCTATCGTTGGTTCGATGCTGAATTTAGGGCCTAGTGCAAGAAATTTTAGAATGTCATCTGGGATAACTGTATTCGAGATGTTTTTTACCCATTTTGAATTGGAAATTAACATTTTGTTTAGTAGATTATTTTTTAGTTGTTCAAATTTTGCTAAGTTATTTCTTTTAATTCTATGAAATGTTTTATTATACAATCGTTTTTGGAAAGTTTTGAAATTGTTAAATATGTCTATATTGGAAATTTGTATTATTTCTTGTGTTAAAATGTTATTACGATAATTTAATGTATTTATAAGTTTATGGTTATTATTAATTTCAATATTTAAAATTTTGTTTCCTAACCTAATCTCGTTTTCTTTAGGAAAATCCTGTGTATGTTTCCTACTAAAATGCAGAAAAACAGGGGTGATTCCAACCCACATCCAACATTCCATCCAACCTGTACAAAATTTACTACATAGACAGGATTTTCCTAAAGAAAACGAGATTAGGTTAGGAAACAAAATTTTAAATATTGAAATTAATAATAACCATAAACTTATAAATACATTAAATTATCGTAATAACATTTTAACACAAGAAATAATACAAATTTCCAATATAGACATATTTAACAATTTCAAAACTTTCCAAAAACGATTGTATAATAAAACATTTCATAGAATTAAAAGAAATAACTTAGCAAAATTTGAACAACTAAAAAATAATCTACTAAACAAAATGTTAATTTCCAATTCAAAATGGGTAAAAAACATCTCGAATACAGTTATCCCAGATGACATTCTAAAATTTCTTGCACTAGGCCCTAAATTCAGCATCGAACCAACGATAGGTGTAGACATTCCCATTAGGAACATTCTGGCTGACGTTGAGTATTCTGTAGCCACAATACCAAATAGTGAAACTAAAAATATTGTTTTAGCTCGATCAGTTAACTTAATTACCAATTCAATTCATAAATCAAAACTCAATAAATCCTTTTTTAAATCACTCTATATTAAAACCAAAAAATTTTTAAATAATAATAGAAATCTAATAGTCACTAGAGCAGACAAAGGAGGCGTCACAGTTATAATGGAAAAACAACAATATTTAGAACTCACAAGTAATATAATAGATAATGACAACACTTATACTATCTTAAGAAATGACCCTACTAGTACTATTGAACAGAATATAAATAAAATGTTACGTACCCTTCATAACAAAAAACAAATAAATGAACTAATAAAAAAGCAACTATCTAGCTATAATAGTGTTTCTGGTAAATTCTATGCTCTGCCGAAAATCCATAAAGACCCACTAACTGTGAGACCAATTTTAGCATCAATTGGTACACCTACAGACAATATAGCGAAATTTCTAACTAATATCTTAACAAAGGCATATGATTTTGAAAATCAATATCACATAAAAGACTCATTCCAAGTATTTAATATGTTCAATAGGAGTAGATTACCAGAAGGATACGTAATAGCCAGTTTGGATGTTATATCATTGTTCAGCAATGTCTATTTGGAAATATGTATACGAGCCATAGAACGAAGCTGGTCACTGATATCAAATCATTGTGAAATCTCTAAACAAACATTTTTTATATTACTAACAACAGTATTTAATAATAACTATTTCGTTTTTAACAATAATTTCTATAAACAGACTTTTGGTACACCAATGGGTAGCACAATTTCACCAATTCTGGCTGATTATGTTATGGATTATATTTTAGATATCGTACTTCAGGTTTTGCCTTTTGATCTCTTTTTCATTAAAAAGTATGTCGATGACATACTTGTCTGTCTACCTGAAAACGAATTAGATAACATCTTGTATTATTTTAACGATTTTAACGAACATATACAGTTCACTCTTGAAAAAGAAGATATAAATAACTCCATACCATTCTTAGATACAAGGGTTATTCGTAATAATAACAATTTAATAATAGACTGGTATAGAAAGCCAATGAGTTCTGGTAGGTATCTAAACTATAATTCATATCATAAGCACTCAATGAAGTTAAACTTAGTTAAGACCATGAAAAACAGAGTAATGAATCTTTGTGACAACACTTTTTACACAAAAAATCTTAAAATACTGTATCAATTGTTTATTGAAAATGGTTACCCTAAAGTTCTGCTCAAGAAATTATTATATAACACCCAAAACATACAAAATAATAATATCAACAATAGAGAGAATACATCACAACATGTTGGTGATCAACAAGACACTATTATCTATCGCTCTTTTCCTTATATTAAAGAACTGACACCCAACTTAACAAAAATACTTAAAACAATAACTAAAATAACTTTTGCTTTTAAAAATGTTCTCACAGTGGGAGGAATTTTCACAAATTTAAAAACAAAAACTCCATTGCTTTCCTTAACTGATGTAGTGTACAGTCTGCCTTGTAAAGATTGTAACCAGGTATATGTTGGCCAGACTTCGAGACGCCTAAAAGATAGAATTACATCACATAAATCTGACTGTAGACTACATCCTGAAAGGAGTGCACTTGGACTCCATGTAGTGCAAAATGACCATCGAATAGATTATGATAATGTTACAGTTTTAGACCGTGATAATAATATGTCCAGAAGACTCTTTTTGGAAATGACACATATCAATAAGACACCACATTCTATGAATCATAGAACTGATATAAGGCATTTAAACGAAATGTTTTCTTACCTATTGTTTTTGGAAAAACGTAGTGTTGATTTTTTACATATACTTGAAAATTAACCATCTAAATAATAATTTAAAACTACCAAAAAATTAAATAACTAAAATAAAATTTATAATAATAATTTAATAATTTTTTAATTAATTTTATATATCTACTTTCAATTTATTAAAAAAATTTAATAACATTTTTAATACAACTTTATATTTAAATACTATAATAAGTTTTCATATACTTATTGATTGTTTCCTATGATCTTTTTTCAAGACCTAATTTCGTTTCCATAGGATTTTTCTAAATCAAAAGCCAATATGACACAAATACATCCAGTCATGTTTTAATTAATGTAATCGCGTGTATCATCGTTTTTTAAAAAAGCTCTAGTGTTTCAGTTTCTTTTTTAATAATTTTTAAAAAGCTTGTTTTTTCAATAATTATTACATATGTACATCAATTGCTATCAATTACTATCAATTGCGAAGTAATCTCAACAAGTTGTAAGTAAAAAATAATTTTTTAGTCCATATTATAACATAAAATATTGTAGCGCCCTGAAGATGATTATAATCATAATCGAAAGCTTGGCATTAAATTACTTATAAGAGTACACTTTTCGTATTGCTGCAAAAAACCCAATATCCTCGTTATTTTGTTATATATATATATATATATATATATATATATACAGTTTCTGCTAAAAAAAATTTCCATTCGTTTTTGTGGTTAAAAATCTAAATTTACTCTTTTCAGACATGCCTTTGTAACAAATGAAAAATGCATCGCCCTTCAAATTTTAGTTTGAAATCCAGGTGCTTGTTCGTCCATAATTTGGCGACTACGCCAAATGCTCGTGTTCTGTTAATAAATTTTTAGTGGAATGTATGTAATTGTATCCTTAAAAGGTTAAACTATCGCTTTTTCTAAAAAAATCTGTGTATTTAAATCGGTTTTCTGAGACTCTTCGCTAGGTGAATCTTCTTCATTTTAACTATAACGGTAAAAAAGATTTAAAGCTGTTTTTAATCTATATTGTTTACAATGTTATTGATAAATCGAATTATATTATATTATTAAACTTACCTTTCGTTAGGAGATTCTGTAATGATCCGAAGATCATCTTCTGCTTGTTTCATTATATTGTAGCATTCCCAAAAAAAAACACCTTAAATAATATTATCTTCTCGTTTACACTTTTGTCGGTATGCAACCAACTTTACATTTTTACTAAGACCGATACATATCGAAAATACTCGAAGAGAACCGAGAGAAGCAGACCGGTGTAAGAGACCGCATTTTGAGAGGATTACGTTTTGAAGTGGCAAGCGAGGAAGTCGATTTCCCTCGTTTGCGAACATTAATGGCTGCCGGTTAATTCACAGCATTAAGATTACCGTTTGTTCTTGGTTTATTCCGTATCGGAAGTGTATAAAAAAATACTGCATTTCAATTTGGATGTAGATGTGCTTAAATTGGAAGTACAATCTGGTTGATTTATGGGATTAATAAAATTTTGGTGCTACGTGCCGCCTGTGGAAGACTCCATTTTGAAATTTTTATAAAATTATATGGTACCGAGGTAAATGGATACCTAGAGATCTAAAAACCTTATGGATGGTTTTATAGATGATTTCCTATGTGCTGATGTTTAATTCTACATGGTTTTTGGTTAATTATGGTATGTTTAAAGAAGCTTTATTATAGTAGAAGTGTGACTACCCGGTCACGAAGTATGATTTTTGGTTCTGGATTACAAGGTAAACTTTCGACTATTCTTTCTGTTATTTCTCTATGTTCGATACTTAGTTGAACTGCGAATATTCTAAGAAACAGTCACAATTTTAGTGCTTATTCGGAAGAATATGCTTTTGGAAACTTTTTATAGTGATTCTATTTAAATTTAAATTGTTATAAGCTTTTAGCGGTATTAAATCAGTTAATAACATTAGTTACTATTCAAATCTATGGAACTATGATTGAATGTAGTGTTTTTAAATTTTGTTTTTTAACTTTCTTCAAAGTGTTGGTGTTCAATCGTAATCTTACATGATTATTACCTCTATGGTACTTGTAGTGCTAAATTTCATATTTGTATTCATGTATATGGTAATTTTTAGATATTTAGAACACTCAGAGTGTGCACTCTTTAGAGAACTGAATTTTGTTTTAAAGAAAGAAAATATACCTTCAGTATATATTTTGTTTTAATTGAGTTCTCTACATACTTTCGTTTATTGAAAATAGGTTATGCAATTTAGATAAAATCTGTAATATTATATGTACAGGAATATTAGTTTTTTAATAACCGTATTGTCAAATACCGGTTAATATCTTTCACTGTATAAACAGAAGTGTTAGTTTTTTGGTGATAACCGTTCTCACTAATACTGGTGATTTTTGTTTTATTTTTTTAATACATTGTTTTATTGTTTTTATTGATATCGTTGAGTATTTATTTCTTATACCTTCCCAGTAACTGTTCTGATTCAAACCTCTTGTTTAATAAAGATTTAGATTTTAATAAGACAAAAGGATTCAAGGAATCGTAGAATCAATAAGGTAAGTTTAAAATAATTATTGACTTAAGGATATAGCTCAATTAAAGTGTGTTCCCTAACCATTTCAGTTTTAATCAACTTTTTCTCAATAGGTTTCTTATTTTCTTTCCTATTTCACTATAAAAAAAAATAAGTGGCGCCCTTTACCGATTTGTAAATATTTCCTATGTTTCCTTCTTCCTAGATACTCGCCTAATTGCTCCTTCGACCCACGACTCGCTCTCCTCCTACCCCCTGAGTGCCGTCCGCATTTGGCTAACCCTTTGTGAGCCTTTAACATCAAAAAAGGGGTTACACAAAAATAGCGCCCAGCGTGTGGGGCCTGAGTATCTTTTCTTTAGAAACTTTTTTGTCGTTAAATCTTAATAAACTTTTAGTTTTAATTATTCACCCCAATTTTGTCTATCGTTACTTCTAAACACACTTTAAAACTTTTTTGTTGTTAGCGAATTAAAAAACTTGAATCCTTTTAAACATGTCTGATTTTGAAGTAAACTTTCTAACTACTGAAGAAGTTAACTATGAATTGAAAATAAGAGGAACAATTACTGGAAGGAAAATTGATGAGAAACGTAAGATTTTAAAAAAATTGTTAGCTAAAGATTCAAATAGTAACTTAACTCTAGATGATTTAAACTTTAATGACGAGAGTCTGGCAATACAGAACTCCATTGATAGTATTTCGAAATTAGTTGAAGAATTTGAAGGTTCTTCAACCGACTCATGTTTCCGTCGTGTTAAGTCTAGGATAGCACATCTATTAGGTAGAATTCAACGAGTTCCCCTTTCCGAATCCCCTACTGCTGATCAGGTTACTTTCCGAAATGAATCTAGAGCCACTTGCCTACTCTTAGAGCAAGATTTAATAGAGAAAGCTACCCCAACTACCCAAATATCTTCTTCTAGTTCAACTACAACTGAAGATAGACCTCCTCCCGTTATTAATATTACAAACCCCGACTCTCATTCTATTAAGCTTTCGAAATGGGATATCAAATTTAATGGCGACCCTAAGTCTGTGTTTAACTTTATTGAAAGAGTAACTGAATTGGCAGAATCCCGTAATGTTAAGACAGAACTTTTGTTCCAGTCAGCTATAGAACTTTTCTCGGGTGATGCCGCGGTATGGTTTCGTACCGTTAAGTCCTCTTTGACCTCCTGGGAAGAACTTATTCAAGCCCTGAAGGCTAATTTCCTTCCTCCCAACTTTGATGATAGTCTCTGGGAAGAAATTAAATCCCGTAAACAACGACGAAATGAACCTATCGTCATTTTCGTTGCCTATATGCTTTCTCTTCTTAGTCGTCTTTCTCGTGAACCTGCTGAATCCACTAAGCTAAGAATTATTCAAAAAAATATCTTGGCAGAACACATTCCTCACGTTATCTTAAGTGACGTTAACACTGTTAAAGATTTGATAACGATTGTTAAGAAACTAGAGGATGCTAATCCGTCTCTTCAAGCAAGGTTTTCCCCTCCCTCTAAAGTATCTGTAGTAGAGCCTAGTCCTTCGTCTTCTACTAACCAATCCCGGCAAAATATTCCCTCAGCAGGAAAACCCTCGTCAGTTAAGAAACCCAACCAATCTTCGACTTCTGATGATAGAACGAAAAAATCTA
Organism: Altica lythri; assembly: GCA_964028335.1. Lineage (NCBI taxonomy): Eukaryota > Metazoa > Arthropoda > Insecta > Coleoptera > Chrysomelidae > Altica > Altica lythri. The sequence goes on from OZ034801.1 coordinate 64,190,628, forward strand.
CCGAAATCATTTGTTGGAACTGTCAGAAGACAGGACATTTTCATTCTTCGTGCCGTAAACCTAAAAATGGTCGATTCTGTTATCGTTGTGGTTCACCAAACTTTACCGTCGCAACTTGTCCGAATTGTACAAAAAACTAAATTCCAGAGGTTGTCATGTCGGTACAGTCTCTACCCCTTGCCGTTTTAGTAAATCCGACAAAATGAAACAAGACCAATGGCCAAAATGGTTAAGTTATGTCCGAAATTTTTATTTATCGTATCCCCCGAAAAGTGTAGCTCCAATGATAATAAACAAAACTACTGACTCTCGGCCCTATATATCCATTGAGATTTTTTCTCGCAATTTTACCGTACTTCTCGATACCGGGTGTTCCATAACAATTGTTGGGAACAAAGCATTAAAGTTTTTAGAATACAATAAGATAAATATTAGTCCTTCAAAACATCAAAATGTTTCATTGGCTGATGGAACCAACCAATCTGTGTCTGGTGTGGTAGATCTCCCAATAGTTGCGAATAATCATTGTCACCTTGTTAAAGCTTTAGTAGTCCCTTCTCTAGATTATACCTTTATCTTAGGTAGCAATTTCGTGAAAACCTTTTCTCTAATATTAGATTTCTCTTCTAACACTTGGTCCTCCGATTATAACACAAATCCCCAATCTATTTCTATGACCGATTCTGATTTGACGACTATCTCTTTATGTACCATTGACAATTTGGAATCTTATCAGAAATCTTTAGCCCAAAAAGTTATCGATTCATTTTCCGAAGTTAGTAATACTAAAGGTTTGGGCCGAACCCATAAGATCCAAATGAGTATCGATACTGGTGATGCCAAACCCTTTAAGAAAAGACCTTTTCCTATGTCTCCATATATGTCAAAAATTTTAAATGATGAACTTGATGAGATGCTTCGTTTAGGAGTCGTTGAGCCCTCAAACAGTCCATGGTGTTCCCCTGTTCTTCTTGTTAAGAAATCCAATGACGAATATCGTTTTTGTTTTGATGGTAGATCACTTAATGAGGTGACTAAACATGACACCTATCCACTACCAAATATTGATAGGATTCTTTCCCTGTTAAAAGGCACAAAATTTATTAGTTCCGTTGATTTGAGAAAAGCTTTTTGGCAAATCCCGTTAGACCCCCAGTCTAAAGAAAAAACTGCTTTCAGTATCATTGGAAGAGGATCTTTCCAATTTAACGTTATGCCCTTTGGTTTATGTAATTCCGCACAAACTCAACAACGTTTAGTTGACGCAATTTTTGGACCAAAATATGAGCCAAACATTTTTTGTTATCTCGATGATATTATTATATGTTCAAACTCCTTCGAAGAACATATAGCCCTTTTAACTGAGGTTAAAGACAAACTTAAGGAAGCTGGTTTGACTATTAATGTCAAGAAATGTGAATTTTTTAAGTCTGAGCTCAAATTCTTAGGTTATGTAGTTGGTGATAATACACTCCGAACAGATCCTGAAAAAGTGTCAGCCATGATTAACTATCCCCGTCCCAAAACTTTTACTGAGGTTAAGCGTTTCATTGGTATGTGTTCATGGTACAGACGTTTTATTAAGAACTTTTCATCTCTAGTTTCTCCAATCAATGATCTCCTTAAAGGAAAAAGAAAGAAACAATCTGTTGATTGGAATGATCAAGCCGAGGATGCGTTTATTAAGATTAAAGAAGCCCTTGTTTCTGCTCCCGTATTAACCCAACCTGATTTTTCTAAACCCTTCGTGATTCAATGTGACGCGAGTGACACTGGTCTTGGTGGTGTCCTTACTCAATCCGTGGATAATTCTGATGTAGTTATAGCTTATGCTAGTCGATCCTTATCTCGTCCGGAGAGAAATTATTCAGTAACCGAAAGAGAGTGCCTAGCAGTTATCTTCGCTATAGAGAAATTCCGACCTTATGTCGAAGGTGTAAAATTCCAAGTAATCACTGATCATCATTCCTTGCTATGGTTAAAAAATATTAATAACCCCTCAGGAAAACTCGCTCGTTGGGCAATGAGACTTCGCCAACATAATTTTGACCTTATTCATCGCAAAGGATCTGCAAATATCGTTCCGGATGCCTTAAGTAGAATGTTCACTGATGAAACAGATTTCGAAAAAACCCAACTCTCTTATCTTGATGTAACTACCGACCAGATTGACCCTTGGTATGATGATCTTCGCACTAAGATTCGTAAAAGCCCAAAGGATTATCCACAATGGAAAGTTGAGAATGAATTGGTGTTTAAATTGATCCCTTCTACCTTACCTTTTGCCACTAATAATATTGAGTGGAAAATTTTAGTACCTAAACCACAAAGACATAGTGTAATCTCTTCTTGTCATGACCCTCCTACGTGTGCCCATCTAGGTTATTATAAGACTCTTAGTCGAATCCAAGAACGTTACTATTGGCCCAAGATGCGGCGAGATGTTCTTCGTTTTGTTAAATCCTGCCAAACTTGTGGTGCTCAAAAAATGTCAACTTCAGCCCCGATGGGATTGATGGGTAAAGAAAAATCTGCTAAATTTCCGTGGCAAATTATCGCTTTAGACCTTGTTGGTCCCCTTCCTCGCTCTAAGAAAGGATATACCTGGCTTCTTGTTGTTACCGACTGGTTTTCAAAGTTCACTCTTTTATGTCCCTTAAGGAAAGCTACCACTCAAAATATTGTGAATTATTTGGAAAACGACGTTTTCCTGATGTTTGGTGTTCCTCAATTTGTTATTTGTGATAACGCTAGAAATCTCAACAATTCTACGTTAAAAAATCTCTGTAGTAAATATAAAGTGCAGAAGATATGGTTTAATGCTGTCTATTCGCCTCAGTGCAATTTTGTTGAACGAAGCAACAAAACCATTGGAACTGCTATCCGATGTTATATTCAAGAACATTCTGATTGGGATAGAGAACTTTCTAAAATTCGCCAAGCCATCAATACCGCTAAACATGAGGTTACCAAGTATCCCCCATCGTTTTTAAATTTTGCTCGATACGTTCCTGTAGCGGGAAATTATTATTCTTCATCTTCAGTGGATAGTCCCACTTCCCTAAAAAGTTGTGATCAACATGATCAATATGTTTCCGAAATAGAAGGTTTAAATCTAGTTTTTGAAGAAATCCAACGTAATCTTCACCAGGGATACCAGCGTAACTCGAAAACCTATAACTTACGTAGGCGTGACATACAGTTTCAAGTAGGAGACAAAGTCTGGAGAAAAAATAAAGTACTCTCCAAAGCTGCCGACAAGTTTATGTCCAAGTTAGCCCCAAAATTTGTGTTATGTACAGTCGTCAAGAAGTTATCTCCCCTTGTGTATACCTTGAAAAATGCTGATGGTTCTCGAGCTGGTAATTGGCACATCAAAGATTTAAAACCCTACTATTCAGACTCGGATAACTCGTCCGAAGATGAATCTTGTCATGAGTAGTTCTCATTTGATATGAACTTACCATACCCTTGTATACTTTCCGTTTCTTTTTCTGCTGTTTTTAGTTTTTAACCCCGTTTGGGCGGCGGGAATAGAATAACCCCCAAAGTGTTAAACTGCTTGTCGTACGAGGCGACTAAATGAAACCTTTCCCCTCTCTGTTTAAGTATTTCATGTACTTTCTGGGAATTTTTTTGTTTGCTTTGTTATCGTCCATAAGGTGGAAACCCACCAAAATCATTTCATCGTTATCACATCCCTGATCTTATTCTTTGCTTTCAGTTTAGTGATACGATTTCTTTTGAGAACTTTACCTTTAAGTGAATGTATCACTTAAAGTACCTACCTTACCGTCTTTGTATAATTGGAAATTATTTCCTGTTAATTTTGTCCTTATCTTACCGTTTAGTGAAAATAGTCACTTAATTCTACCGTACCGTTTAATGAAGAAGACATTCATTACCCTACCGATAACGTTCAGAAGAATTATTCTCTCGTTATATTTACCGTATCTTGAAGTGTTTAATCACTGCTTGTTTTTCGACGACATTATTAGATGTTGTATTTCCGTATGGTGTATTTTTACACATTTTGGTTTAGTATGATCAGTACTAGATAGTTTTAGCACTATTTCCTTAAGTGGAATTTAGTATATCGTTATGTGAGGATTTGTTTAGAGCCGTTGTGTTTAACCTCGCTTTATTTGACCTAAGAGTGTTTAATAGCTAGTCTACGATTTTGATTTGTCTGGCGAATATTGATGAATTCAATCACCACCTGTAAGTTTTAATGAACACGTTCTCAGCTAGATGTTATTTCTTTTCTTCTCCCAGATTATGATTACTTTGACCTTATCAGTTGTCACGAGAGATAAGCCTAGGGAAGCCGTAGGGAATTCTTCCCGGTAGTGGTCTGTTGAGCTTTTAAGGAAGACAAGTAACCATTAATCCTATCTCTATCTCCTTTTGATTCTTTATTAATTATAGTTGTCTTGTTAGAGTATACCTACTATGACTTTGGAGTTCCATACTATTGGTTACTTCATACCGATGTTGACTTACCGATTTTGTCTCTAAAATATTTTTAGACGTATGATACGCGCAGCTATCAAAACTACAGACAACCATAAAATATTTTTTCTTTTCTTATATTTCCTATTTCTAGTTGAAAACCATAATTGTGTACGTCATTTCCAATTCTTACTACCTTTGAGTTCTATCTAAAATCGTGCTAGTAGCTACTATTAAATTAGACTTTACGTATCTCGTATTTACCGTGACTGTTGGATTTAATGGAGTCAATAGACCTATTAACTTCCTAATTATATACCGTGTTTCTTTCTTGCTTTTCAAAATTACTATTAACAGTTTGGTTTAACTTCACCTTTCTTTCTTCATGGGTGTTTCCTAAAATGGAATGACGCGTTGTGCCGCCCATGGGAAATTTTACTTTATAGGAACATAGCCTTCTTTTTCTCTCTTCTTAAGTGTGTGAGTAAAGGTTATGTGGTCCTGATATTTTATATCAAGGGACAGTATAAACGCCTTTTGGGCGAATATTTTTTTGCTTTGCAATATGATGGTTATTTAAACCAACGTTTAGGGCTACCCATCTAGGTCGAGCTGTACACCGGTGTGTGTTTCCGTACAGAAACTTCGGCGTAGGTCGTTCCTGATCACGCTGTGATCTTTCGGTTGGCTGGTACCGCTTATAGAAATCTGGTCACGAGAATCTCTAGTTTGAATAACTAGGATTCATTTATACCTATCGTTTGTTCCTTCAGAACAACGTTTAGTTTAACTTGTACGACATATGTTTATTGTTAGTTTTGTCTGTGTGGACAAATGACTACCAAGGTAGTTATTATTACTGTAGGGTGCAATCCTATTGAACTCCGCATGTTTTATTTTATTTAGTTTCTGTTGAGTCACCTTTTGACATTATCCTTTAGCTGGTCAAGTTTACCCTTGTAATAAGTAAGATCATTCGAATAATGCTACTGTGGTTCCCACCCTAGTAGTTTCTTCTCGAAAACTGTGGTCTTCAATGGACCCCAGTTTCCTCTCTTCGTAGGGGGCTGTGTAGCATTCCCAAAAAAAACCACCTTAAATAATATTATCTTCTCGTTTACACTTTTGTCGGTATGCAACCAACTTTACATTTTTACTAAGACCGATACATATCGAAAATACTCGAAGAGAACCGAGAGAAGCAGACCGGTGTAAGAGACCGCATTTTGAGAGGATTACGTTTTGAAGTGGCAAGCGAGGAAGTCGATTTCTCTCGTTTGCGAACATTAATGGCTGCCGGTTAATTCACAGCATTAAGATTACCGTTTGTTCTTGGTTTATTCCGTATCGGAAGTGTATAAAAAAATACTGCATTTCAATTTGGATGTAGATGTGCTTAAATTGGAAGTACAATCTGGTTGATTTATGGGATTAATAAAATTTTGGTGCTACGTGCCGCCTGTGGAAGACTCCATTTTGAAATTTTTATAAAATTATATGGTACCGAGGTAAATGGATACCTAGAGATCTAAAAACCTTATGGATGGTTTTATAGATGATTTCCTATGTGCTGATGTTTAATTCTACATGGTTTTTGGTTAATTATGGTATGTTTAAAGAAGCTTTATTATAGTAGAAGTGTGACTACCCGGTCACGAAGTATGATTTTTGGTTCTGGATTACAAGGTAAACTTTCGACTATTCTTTCTGTTATTTCTCTATGTTCGATACTTAGTTGAACTGCGAATATTCTAAGAAACAGTCACAATTTTAGTGCTTATTCGGAAGAATATGCTTTTGGAAACTTTTTATAGTGATTCTATTTAAATTTAAATTGTTATAAGCTTTTAGCGGTATTAAATCAGTTAATAACATTAGTTACTATTCAAATCTATGGAACTATGATTGAATGTAGTGTTTTTAAATTTTGTTTTTTAACTTTCTTCAAAGTGTTGGTGTTCAATCGTAATCTTACATGATTATTACCTCTATGGTACTGGTAGTGCTAAATTTCATATTTGTATTCATGTATATGGTAATTTTTAGATATTTAGAACACTCAGAGTGTGCACTCTTTAGAGAACTGAATTTTGTTTTAAAGAAAGAAAATATACCTTCAGTATATATTTTGTTTTAATTGAGTTCTCTACATACTTTCGTTTATTGAAAATAGGTTATGCAATTTAGATAAAATCTGTAATATTATATGTACAGGAATATTAGTTTTTTAATAACCGTATTGTCAAATACCGGTTAATATCTTTCACTGTATAAACAGAAGTGTTAGTTTTTTGGTGATAACCGTTCTCACTAATACTGGTGATTTTTGTTTTATTTTTTTAATACATTGTTTTATTGTTTTTATTGATATCGTTGAGTATTTATTTCTTATACCTTCCCAGTAACTGTTCTGATTCAAACCTCTTGTTTAATAAAGATTTAGATTTTAATAAGACAAAAGGATTCAAGGAATTGTAGAATCAATAAGGTAAGTTTAAAATAATTATTGACTTAAGGATATAGCTCAATTAAAGTGTGTTCCCTAACCATTTCAGTTTTAATCAACTTTTTCTCAATAGGTTTCTTATTTTCTTTCCTATTTCACTATAAAAAAAAATAAGTGGCGCCCTTTACCGATTTGTAAATATTTCCTATGTTTCCTTCTTCCTAGATACTCGCCTAATTGCTCCTTCGACCCACGACTCGCTCTCCTCCTACCCCCTGAGTGCCGTCCGCATTTGGCTAACCCTTTGTGAGCCTTTAACATCAAAAAAGGGGTTACAATATTATATTTTTTATAATAACTTTCAAGACAGTTTTGGTGACAGTTTAAAATTATATTCTTACTGTCATTATTATGTCTATCGCATACTGAACACTAAGTAGAGGCTAGCGCTGTGTAGAGGCTAGCGCTGTGTAGAGGCTAGCGCTGTGGGTTAAAGTGAGAGAGGAGTAACCTGCCTACTAGTCATAGTGGCACCGTAACGCGTTACGTTACAAATCAGTTAACCCTCCCATAAGAAGTTATCACTACAAAAATTATTTTTCGCCTTTAATAAAATCAAGAAGAACTACGCACGTCAGTACCATCCTCAACACAAACCATACAATCAGAAACCCTATATTGAGGAAAAATAATTCCTTTTCTCTTTCTACAATACAACTTTATTTATTTTTTAATATAAATTTAAAACTAAAATTTTACTTCAAACAAAGTCAGATTTGCATTTCAGCTTTAATTATATCTGCAGCTTTTTCTCCTATGGCATATGCTGGCCCAACGTTATGTGTTGATGGGGGTAAAGGAATAACGCTAGTATCAACAACACGCAGTTTTTTTATTCCGTATACTTTTAGTTTATTATCTACCACTGCCTCAGGATCATCTGCTGGACCCATTTTACATGTTGCAACTTGATGGTAAAAGCTTCCTGTAAGTGTTCTTATTGCACATTCCCAATATTGATCAGAATCAAATTTGTGTTGCTCGCATCCTAAAATAATAAAACATTCTCAGCAGCTAAATTTATAACTCAATATATCTTACCAGGTACCGGTATTTTTATGAGCGTGGCTTTATATTTTCTTAAGGTGGGCATTGTATTTATTCTTTGAACTTCTCGAATTCCTGCTATAAGAGTTTTAATATCGTGATTTTCTGGATCTGAGAAAAAGTTTGGATAAAACAAAGGTGGGTCGTACGGATTTTTTGATTTCAGTTTAATATATCCACATGATTTTGGATGAAGTAAAGTAGGAAGGACCTAAAAGTAACAAAAAATTGTACGTTTTAAAAAATAGAAACACAATATAGGTAAATATTCATAAATAGTGATAGATACCGTACAAAGTAAATAATTATTTAACCTTCCACGACTGGCGCTTAAATTCTATAAACGACAGCTGGCGCGCGGACTGGTACTCCGCAATTATTTTTTCTTAAAATCAATTTATATAATTTTAGTTTAAGCCTACAAATAAGATATATAGGTCATAATCTTTTAATCGGAAAGGGATAAATAATAAGAATAACAATTTTCCTATCGCAAATAATATTTTAATATGAAATAACCAAATTTTGTAACAAACTAAAAACAATTCTATTAAAAACAAAAAAAGCACAATATTCAGAAAAGTTGAACTTTTCGACTAAAAACATACACGTACTAATCACTTTTAGTCCATGAAATGTTGTTCAACACAATCTTGGCAACAATATACTGAATGTTCGCCACATATAAATTATCCACATTTTTTACATGTGTTACGTGTAGGTCTGTTCTTTTTTCTATCGCAAAAGTTACATCGACCTTTGCTGCTTTCTTGATTTGCTGGTACTTGATGTGTGGTTTCAACACCAGTAATTTTCTTCATTCTAACTGACATAATTCGTGAATTGTTTCCTTGACAAGCAGGAACTTTGAGCTGCGGTTCGATTAAGTTGTGCAGGAACTGCCTTCGTGATAAATTAACAGCACTGTTATTATTGTAGTAAAGAACCATAGCGTTTATTATTTTCTGGCAAACATTCTTCCATTAAACGATGTAAAAGTTCTTGCTCTTGCTCATAAAAATACATTTTAAGATTCAAAACAGTGTATCACTTCTAGAACTGCACAACTGGCGCGCGGAGTCTCCCTCCGCGATAATTAATAACTAAGCTGCAAATGACACGATGCGACTGACCTTCCAATAATAGCCAATATTCAACCGTTGGAAAAGGTACAGGAAATGGCTAATTAAACAAGTGCTCTGTTTCTAAGAATTTTGGAAATTTAAATCGGTGCGTAGCTAGAGTCCGCGTGGAAGGTTAACAATTTATCAATTTGCTTAAAGTTTATTAGTAAGTACTTTTATAAAATAATTTGGTAATTTAAACAGAATGGAACAGCAAAAATGAGTGATTGGTACAGAATTGTTTTTACTTATTTCTATGTAAAATTGTATCAATTACTAATTAAGGGAATTATAGATCAGTTTTATAAAGGAACCATTAGATAGTGAAACTAACAATTCACGAATAATTATATCATTTTTTATACAGAAGAATTATTTTTGTAGTTATACTTATTTTCGGTGTTAGGAAAAAACGATGAGGGTAAATTTTCACGATGCGCGCGTGTACGATTTTTTTTTGTTCATAAACTTTTTTTGTTCATAAACTTCGAACACAAAAAACAAGAAAAAACGAGAATGTAATTTAAAAAAAGCTTACTAATTAGACAAATACAAATCTCTATTGAACTACCTACATTTAACAGTTGTCAAAATATTTATTTTTTATTAAACACAACAAAATGCTTATAGTAAACGTTCTATTGAAGTGGACGGTGAATAATTAAAATATTTAAATATTTTCTTATATTTAATTTAAACACCTTAGATTTCAACATTTGTAAAAAAAAATCAGATTCACTTTACGTAATAATTACAAACTGTCAATCTGGTCACACCTACAAAATAAAAGAGTGGCCTTTTACTATCTAAGCATGAGATTAAACTTTATGAATGGTATTTTTAGGCCAAAGAAGTATAAATTCTTTCCTGTGTACATAAATACACCGACACTTTTTTTAATTTGTACGGCATTCTGTATATACCTAATATGGTAAATAAGCACAAAAGTAGAAATTAAATTTACGTTTCCGATTTTATAAAACTTAAAGCGGTTTGTAAAAAATATTGTATCAGGGAAAAGTTGGATAATAACAGTATTTGTAAATTAAATATTAATATTAAATCTGCCGTGTTTATAAAGTATTTAGAAGTGGGCGGTTACAAATATAGACAACGAATCGGCATGCAAGTTTTTGCATTCGATTCGAGTATGCTTCAGTTAAGATTGCGAACTAAACTAATCTGTTGTGATAAATAAGAATTGCATTTAAGACATAAGGAAAATGCATTTTTTAAGTACATCTTAAAGAAATGCAAATTAAATAAATAGAATACTGGGAGTTTTGACGTCGCTGAACACGACCCGGGCACCAGATAGCTCGGAGGCTATCGCCGTCATAAAATGTGTGTTTAGCTACGTCAAAAACTCTCAGTAGAAAAATTGAGCTAATTTTTGTTAATATATATCCCAAATTCTAAATTTGTTATTTTCCATCTCTTTGAGATGCATTTTCCTTATGAGCAAAATATAATTTACATTTGTCAGAAATCAGTTTAGTTCACAAATTTTCTTTGAATTGATTACAAAAAATTGCATGCAGATCCATCTTGCCCTTGCCGGCTTGGTAGGTTCAGATCTTTTTATTGCATTGACTCGGCTAATATCAGACGTTTTAATTATTGTAAAAAGGAATAACAGCACCTATTTTATACCTGGTAGATGTTTCTGCCTTCTAACGGTTTTAAAAGTTTATTATATATATTTGGTAAAACATTGAAGATTTTTCGAAAAATTATCCCGTAGTCAGTAGCAAGTGATAATCCAGTCATTAATAGTTCAATATCAGGATACAAAGGATCAGATTCTGTTGAAATATTAGTTTTTATATAAGTAATTGCTTCGACACCACCTATAATAAAAAAAATGTATAAGTAGTAAATAAATAATCTTTACATAAACAAAATTTAAATATTTGTAACATGTATGCCATGAAAATAAAAAAACTGTAAAAATATAAGCAAGCAAGTAGCAAAAAAAGTTTTTTATTGAAATTGCTGATTTGTTTGCAGTATTTTATTGATTTAAACGTATAAAAGGTTTGGATAGTAGTTACGAATCATAACAAATCTTTTACGGTAGTACAAGTACGAACCTACATACTTTATTTTTACGATTGATCTTTGAAAAAAAACCTGCTATATCTACCTATTTTATGTACCTATATATTTTTTGTAAATGTAATCACAAGAGTTAGCAAAGGGAAATATCCAAATAATTTTTAGAAACTATTTAATATTTATTTGAATGTAACAAGGTAGTGCGTAGTAGGTACTCGGATGGTTATTTTTTATGTTCTTAAAAACAGATGGAAATCTTTTGAAAGAGATGTAGAATGGTATTACACAAGTGCGAATTCAAAAAAAATGTTGTTTGATCTGCAGTTACTTTTACGATAAATTTTAAATCAAAAATATTAATATATTTAACAGGACTTTTGAAGTTTTCAGATAAGACACCAAAATATTCTACATTAAACTGAGTCAAGAACAACATGCAATATAACATAAAATACCTTTATGCACGATCGGGCGGTAAAGTACAGATTATTATATATATTTAGCGGGCGTAAACTGCCACTTTAGCCACCTTGGACTATTTTACCGCCGGGCGGTAAAGTGTAAATGGCGGGCGGTAAAGTATTTTTTTATCTTAAATATTGAGATACTTGCAATTATCTAAACTGACATTGAGTCTAAATAAAAATTTAGCGGGCCGGGCGGTAAAGTGTAAATGGCGGGCGGTAAAGTAATTTTTTATCTTAAATATTGAGATACTTGCAATTATCTAAACTGACAATGAGTCTAAATAAAAATGGCCACCACCTATTTTGACTTTGTTGCTAGGGTAACGCGAAAAAAGGTATGTAGATTATTGTTTTAAAAATTATTTCTAGCCACTGTGCATATTACCTAGTTTTAATCAAATTATTTATTTTAAATAACGAATGAATACAAATTATTCGGTGAATGGTTACACAGGGTAAGTTGTTAATAATATCGAGGTTCGACGTGCAAAATTCATGTAATTTGAAATGACATTTATATTAAATTGTTCATAAAAAATAAAATAAAAAATATCCTTTATAAGTTTTATTATCAAAACAACCGTGCAATTTTTTTAATAAATAATTATTAAACGGTTGTGCATAAAAGTTTGTATGTATTTCGGGCGTAATCAGCGTTTATGGACCTTACGTGTAAATAGCCCTCGCCTGCGACTCGGGCTCTTATTTACACGTTGCGGTCCATAAACGCTGTTTACGCCCGAAATACATACAAACTTTTATGCACAAGCGTTTCAATAATCATGTATTAAAAAAATTGCACGATTGTTTTGATAATAAAACTTATAAAGGATATTTTTTATTTATATTTTTTATGAACAATTTAATATAAATGTAATTTCAAGTTGCATGAATTTTATACGTCAAACCTCGATATTATTAACAACTTACTCTGTATAACCATTCACTGAATAATTTGTATTCATTCGTTATTTAAAATAAAAAAAAGTGTGAGGTGTCAAGGGACACCCGGATGGAACGAAGTTCCTTTCGATTAATTAGTGAAGGAATTAGTAATTTGTAAACACAACAGAGTATTTATACATACATAAGCATTTATTATTGTCTGTATAAAATCTCTACTTACCTAACAGTTCGTTTCTTTAAACAAAAGTGTCCATTTATACAATACCAGAGCTTTAGATAACACATCTTTTTAGAATTACTTTTTATAATTTAAAACAGGAATTAACAATTCAATACAAAATTTTAAAATTAAAATATTTGACAGTAACTGACAGTTAAGGTAATTTGACGTAGGTACCTAAATAGTCAAGTTACGAACTATTTTTAAAATGTTTATGAATTTATTAATTTATAAAAACAGGATGAAATAAAATGTAATACTATTATAGTTAATTATTATTTTTTCTACAGTATTTTCTTTTTAATGTACATTTTCTTTTAATTTAAAATAGTGTCTTTTTAATTGTAATATATCTATCTATCTATGAGAGAGAGGGAGAGAGAGTTATTTATTTTTTGGTCTGTGAGAGAGAGAAACATGCGTGTGTCGTGTCATAGTGTCGTGACAACTTTTGGTATGAATTTTTTTTGGCTAGCTCCTAGCGTCAGTCGTAACTGTTCGTAACGCGCGAAAGGGAACTTCGTTCCAATAATTTGATTGAAACTAATATACACAGAGGCTAGAAATAATATTTTAAAACAATAATCTATATACCTGTGTTCTCGTTACCCTAGCACCAAAGTCAAAATAGGTGGTAACCATTTTTATTTAGACTCATTGGGTCTGTTCAGACTAAGTCAGCGAGCAGCAATGAGTTGTGTTGAGCATCACTAGTAAGCGCTGACTATTTGCCCTCGGACACGATTACTTATTGCATGCAATTTACTACATAACCTTACTTTTTTGTGTCATATAAATAAAATAGTGTTTTTGGATATTTATTATAAAGTAATTATAAAAAATATATTACATAATTTGCTTGCCCATGAAATAGAAAATGCTGCAGTATTTTATGAAATTGTTATTTATATTTACTATATCATACTATCGCATTAATAACATTTATTTAAACAATAAGTCCAGTACATGTATTAGTTTATGGTTTATGGTCCTTGTTGGAACGCTTGTATTCTTCTACTCTCTTATCATTGGTCTGTGTCTCTTATTTTTATTACTAATAATAAATGTATTCTTTTTTGAGTAACGCAATAGTTTTTGGTTTTGAATAGTGTGAGGATTAACTATAACATAATTTTAAAAGAATAAATATCTCAGATAATTTTTTATACACAGTATTTTTAATTTAAATAATATTTTTACAGAAGTTTATGAGCTTGCAGAGTTTATCATTATAAAGCAAAGTTTAATTTAATCTGAAAGAGTACAGAGTACAAAGTACCTAAAACGCATGTCCTAACAAATTATCCATGCATCGAACCAAGGATAGATTTGACCGTACATAAACGCGTTCATGTACGAGTCAGAAGCTTTGTTGGAACAGCACTTTGACAGTACACGGGATTATTCGGTGTTCTGTTGGAACGCTCTAATCTTACTGCGCAAGCGTCTGCCGTCCTTCTGACTGTCAGGCGCTCTGTTGGAACAAACCTAATGACAATGTTTTTAAAATGGCCACCTTCAAAATCCATCACAAGTCATCGCAACTTAACTTAACTAATCGTGTCCGAGATGCCATTTTTAGTAAGCGATGCTCATCAACACTCATCACAACTCATCGCTAACTTAGTCTGAACAGACCCATTGTCAGTTTAGATGATTGCATGTATTTCACAATTTCAAATTTTTATACAACTACAACAATCACACGCCACGCAAACGACGTTGCGAGTACAACTAGTAAATAACTATAAGCGCCTGTATCTAACAGGACTTGTCAATAAATATTAATATTATTAATAGAAATAAATAAACACATAAAAAAACAAAATAGAAATGAACCGTAAATGCCACAAAAAATATAAAATACCTCTAGCATATTTATTTAACAAGACTTGTCTCTAAATATTAATAGTAATAAATGCACGCCAATATGCAAAAAAAATCAAAATAGAAAAGAACCTTAAAAGCCACAAAAATATAAGTGTGAGTACGTCTATTGTTTTGATCTACACAGTGTCGTTGGTGATTGACTTAATAGTGATGGTATTAAAGGTGGTTTAAATCATGATTTCCTTTCCACAATTCAGTTATTATAATGGATTCGGGCAAAACATTTCCCTGGATAACACGGTCCAATGTGATAGCGTTTCTGTTAGGAACAAACGTCAGAAAAATTCTCTTCGTTTGTCGGTCTATTCCTCTAACCACCCACCGGGTCCCTTTGCAGACGTCCGCAATAATACTTTCGTTTCCAGTAAGCAGTTTTATCAATTTTCACTACGTGTCCAGGACCGCCTACTTGCTCATCGAATTTGTCCTGCAGGAGGTTTCAGTACAACAGTTCCGCCTGGGACACCGGTAACATGGATCTCTTCCTTGTTTTTCTTGTCGGCCAAGATTAATTCTATTCCCACACACACTTGTCCTGAAACGTGAAACAAATCCATGTACCATCAAAAAAATGATTAAATCCAATTTGTTTATGTGATCCTTAAAAGCTGTAGAACTGCGGAGGAACTCCATCATAATATTATAATGATATATACCGTGTGTAAAACAAAACAAAGTTTTATCCAAACTTTCATCACCCATTTTATCCCCTTGGGGTGAAATTTATCAAAATCCTTTCTTAAAGCATACCTACGTCACAGTAGCTATATGCATGCAAAATCTTAGCCCGATCGGTTTAAAATTGACAAAGTTTTATACAAAATTTCATCGCCTATTTCATCTTCTTAGGGGAGGAATTTATCAAAATCCCTTCTTAGGTATGCCTACGTCATAGTAGCTATATGCATGCAAAATCTCAGCCCGATCGGTTTAAAATTGACAAACTTTCATCCTCTATTTCATCCCCTTGGGAGTGGAATTTATCAAAATCCTTTCTTAAGGGATGTCTACGTCATAGTAGCTATAAGCATGCAAAATCTCAGCCTGATCGTTTTAAAATTGACAAAGATTCATATAAATTTTCATCTTCTATTCTATCTCCTTGGGAGTGGAATTAATTAAAATCCTTTCTTAGGGGATGCCTACGTCGTAGTAGCTATATTCATGCAAAATCTCAGCCTGATCGGTTTAAAATTGACAAAGTTTTATACAAACTTCCATCCCCTATTTTATATTTATTTATTTTTATTTATAAAAAATTAAACACATATATTTGTTAAATATAAACAATAGATTGTAAAATCGTGAATGCATACAACCACATCCTGTGAGGGTAGGCGAAAAGGTCTCTTTTATTGGTCTCTTATTAGCATCCCACTGGGCTCAGGTAAGGGGTGACGCGAAAGACTCTTTAACCCTTTTTTTACTTAAGAACCATTTTTAAAATTGGCAAATATTGATTAGTAGACTAACAAACAATATTCTGGATATTATATTTTTGTGTAACTTAACTATTAATAGTTATTTAAGCAACAAGTGTATTGATAAGGGCGATTAACAATCGAGATACATATTTTAACGCGCGAGCATAGCGAGCGCGTTAATGTTCGAGATTGTTCATCGCAATTTTAATTCACGAGTTCGTTACAAAACTTTTCCGTCGACCGTACTTTTCAGAAATATCATTTTTTTGATTTTTAAAACAGAAATAATTGCCAATGGAAACTGCCAAACACTTTATATATTTTCTGTCACTACCGAACAATCAATAGGATAATGTATACCGTGCGTAAAACAAGACACAAATAATTATCAATGGATACTGCCAAACCCTTTATATATTTTCTGTTATTGACAAACAATAGGAATCAATATTTCAAAAAAAAATATTTTGTAATGCATTATCATTAAGTTAAATCTTTTTAAATCTAATTGTTAATAGCATTGTTATAGTTAGTTTATTTTTAAAACATTATTATGAGATTATCCCTTGCTGTATAAGATTTAAATTTAATAATTATTATGCATTTTGGTAGTACGATCTAGTGCCTCAAAAACTGTATCAGGTTACTAGCCACAGAATTTGCAGTTTGGTTTTTAATTCAACAGTCGCATGGTTTGATAGTGTGCTTACAGGTACATGGCCTGTTAGATAGCAGTATGGCTATTAGCTGGTTCCTTTTGGTTTAACGCAGTGTTTTAGTTCTTCTGACACACGTCAGTTCAATAAGCAATCTGCTGTGTGCTACTTGGCCGGAGATGTGTTCTTAAAGTTAGTTGTGTTATCGATGGTTCCAGGCTTTTATTTGGCTTTGTAGTGTACTTTTTGGTACTCGTAGAGCTGGCTGCTGGCCCTGGACATGATATTTTATTTATTTATTTTTATTTTACATTACATGCCAGAACAAACATATAGCAAATATTTAAACATAATGATCCACAATCTTTAAGAAGAACGTGGCACTTTTTTGTTTTGCAGGATGTACTGCAGGACGTTTGTACAAGGTGATGTAAAGCTTTTTCTGTAGTTGTTCTTGCTATATAGGTCTTATTTTTTTAAAGTACAACCGATATGGGATTTATTGGTTGTAGAGTCTTAGTCTTATCCTCTCCAGTTCTTCCAGGATTACGAATAAATGCTACATCTTCACGATTTTTTCCTGCTCTTAGTAACATACCAAGTTTGTTATGCAGAAGTTCTGTGCTTTTTTGAAAAAGTATGGGATAGTCCTGGTGATTTAAATGGCTTAAACAAGTTTATTGCCCATTCAACTTTATTCTGATCTACCTCCGGTTTTGTAAAACTTCCAGCTAAACTAGTGCCATAATTTTCTAGTCTGTTCGAATTCCGTTTTTTCATTATTCTAATTAAATTCTCCAGATTTCTTTTGGAGTAAATGTACAGTTTTTTGAGGATCTTTCGATAGAGCCTTGTAGACCCTTAGCATTTCTGCAGTCCTCGTATTTTTTACACGACTCTCTTTTGGCAGTCCTCAGTGATTTTTTGTATTCAGTTAAAGTCTTGCTATAGCTGCTTTACTTGTCTAAGTTTTTGCGACATTAAATTGTCGCCTAAATTCCGTCTTTTGTCTTGTCAGGTTAAAACTACACCAAAATACTTTCCTGTTAGAGTATCTCATGATTTCGGAGTAATTGTCTTGGTACGTTGCCATTACTGGTTCTTAAAATTTTTTATCTCACTTATGTGTATATAAACAAACGAGTATCTACTACTTAGGTTAATACAAACCAATTGAAGTAAATGCTCCTTTTCCAAATAGAAATTCAAAGTAAGTAACAGGATTTGAAAAAGCAGACAATGCATTTATCACTAAATTCTCATTTACTTCATACATTATAGCTGGGCAAAGTACATGATCATACATTTTCTTTCCAACTGGTAAATCCTTTATTACTGGAATGCCTACAACGTAAATCAAAATAAAATTTCACAAAAAAAAACGGTGTGGCAGTCAGTGGGACTACCTACTGGTAAAAGTCATACTTCTATGCACGCGTCCAGGTTTAGAAATTTGTATGGAAATACCTTGGCAAAATCAATAAATGCTTGAAACATGGACTATACACTATACTATACTATAAATTAGAACTTCCGTGTTCAGTTTATAGGTTAAAGTGTAATGTACGGGCAAAAAAAATCATATCGTATAATAAAACTCTTCATCTTTCCAATAGTATGTTACAATTTATTGCTTATTAATTAAAATATAAAAATACATATCGTGTGTACATAATATCAACTAAAAACTGTATAAAGTATGAGGTTAATCAGTGCCGCCAACGTGTGCCGTAACAAAAATTTTGACTAGCATATAGGTTTGCAACAAGTTGAATGAGCATCTTTAATAGAGAAAGATCGAAGAAAGAAAGTGAGATTGAAACTAGCATTAAATAGCGGAACATCAAGAAAAAGGCACGTAGATAGCGTATTTGTTGACCCCTTGTACCAAGTATTTATGCCAAGTCATGAAAAGTTAAACTGAAAGTTCCCGAAGAAGTAAACTATACGCATATATGTATAATGCGATGAATGAAAGAATATACCTTATATGTGTTTCTGTCTCTCTCTTACTCACGCCATTACATATGTAATGATTTTGCCGATTAATCATATACAAATTTTTACCGCCAGGTGCACGGCACACATAGAAGTATAACTTCAAAAGTGTATCATATTTAATAAAAATCATAAGATTCAACTTAAAGCAAATAAATTATACCCATTTCACTAAGATGTTCCTTAGGACCAATTCCTGATAACATGAGAACCTGAGGAGAGTTTAATGCTCCCGCTGACAATATTACTTCCTTATTAGCATAAACAACATGGGTTTTCTTATTATATTCATATTCAATACCGTAAGCTGTTTCTGTTTTATTGTCAATGAGAATCCTTGTTACTTTTGACTTAAATTGTATTTTTAGATTTTTTCTTCCTCGTACTGGTCGAAGATAGGCTTTTTCTGCGCTACAACGTCTTCCTTTTCTAGTAGTACTTTGAATGTATGACACCTTTAATAAAAATATTATTTATATTTAATCCTCATGTTATTATGTCAAATTAATTAATGTCATAATCGTTAATATATGTATATATATATATATATATATATATATATATATATATATATGTACAGTGAGGTCCAAAAGTAACGGATAAATTCGTTTTCTCCGTTAATAATCGTGTAAAAGAAAAATCCTAAAACAAGTCAATTTATAAATTTAAAGTGACACTTTATGGTGCTAAAAACCAACCCCCACTTCAAACCCCTTCCCAAGGGGTGAGAGCACTTCATTTTTTTAAATGGCATAAGGGGTCATGTGATACCTCGTCTGAAAGAGCATTTAATTGCCTATTCAGCAATGTAAAAATTTTTAGATTTATTTTTTTTATTTTCAAGAAAATTAAATATTTAATACTGTAATAGGTGGTTACAGTTAAATTACCTAATAATAAAATAATCTAGTAGGCATGTTTGGTATATCAATACAACACGTTTCAGGTACATTTTAAGTAACACATTCCAAAATTGTAAATCGAATTTATTATTTTTATTTTCCAGAAAATTCAATATTTAATACTGTAATAGGTAGTTACAGTCAAATTTTCTAATAATAAAATAATCTAGTAGGCATGCTTGGTATATCAATACGACACGTTTCAATACATTTTAAGTAACACATGGCAAAATTGTAAATCGCATTTTCTTGAAAATAAAAAATGAAATCCAAAAATTTATACATTGCTCAAGAGCCAATTAAATGCTCTTTCAAACGAGGTATTAAATGACCCCTCATGCCATTTAAAAAAACGGGGTGCTCTCACCTCTTGGGAAGAGGTTTGAAGTGGGGGTTGTTTTTTAGCACTATAAAGTGTCATTTTAAATTTAGAAATTGATATGTTCCAGGACTTTTCTTTTACACGCTTATTACCGGAGAAAATGAATTTATCCGTTACTTTTGGACCTCACTGTATATATACAGTATGATGCAAAAGTATGGAATAAATTCATTATTTCAGAAACAGACGACTTTTAAAAAAAATCTTAAAACACGTCAATTTTAATTTTTGAATGGCCATCAACTGCTATAGATGTGTTGGACATTACGTCATTAGTGATGGCGTAATGACGTCATCGACGATTTTTTTAAATACAAACCGAGGTCACGTGACAGCTCATTTGAAAGGTCTTCTTATCGCCTTTGCAAATTACATTGTTCCAATTTTCAACCTCTATTTTAAATCCATAGCAGTGAAATTTAAAAAAGTCATTTCTTAGTACACCACTACGTAATAAAAAAATTAATCTTGAATTTTCAAGACTCTACACGTCTATCGACGCTGTCGGCCAGCAGCAGCGTGCTACTGTCTCACCGCTCCACACACCCCGCACATTAAAGCGCGAGTGGTATTAGACTATTATTATTTTAAACCTATAAAAACTTGCATCCTATATACATGGAAAATCTCAGCCCGATCGGTTTGAAATTCACAAAGTTTCATACAAACTTTTATCCCCTATTTTATCCCTTAGGGGTGGAATTTATCAAAATACCTGCTTAAGGAGGTCCTTTCGCTGCAAATTAGTCAAAACAACTGTTGTAGTCAATACTCGATAAATTAAAATAAAAAACCCATAAAAATTCCTAAAATTAAAAAATAAATAGTATTGATAATTGAAATTTTGAAAAAAAAAAAATATAGTTAACTACAGTAGTTAATTTGACTCTTGTAAATCAGCTGTTAATAGCCTGTCTGTGATTTGACAACGCTGTCTCACGGTTGTTCATATTTGTATCCACACAATCCTAACCTTAACCACGTTTAAGCTTTAGCTGTCAATGTGGTGAATGAGTAAATTGAATAAAAATGCTTAATCATAATATTCGAATGTCTCGTGGCAAGGATGCTTGTAAATTTGTGAGACTTAAACGTAAACAATGGTGTGATAATGTTGTAAGTGCAAAAAAAGAAAAGTTTACACTATAGGAATTAGTTTGCGCGCTACGCAACGTTGCCAAATGTTTTGACTCCATTTTAATGTAAGTTACTTGAGATTCTTTTGTGATTTTTAATTATTAATTTCTCAGTAAATTGCCCGTTGACTGATATATTTTATTGCAAAAAAAGGAACCTGGATATTTCAAAAATCTAATTTTCAGTTTTTCTTTATTCCATCTAATCGGTGACTGATAGTATAATTCGAAAAATATCGTTAAGGACTTACTTTCTCATAAGACTCTGTACAAATACTAACATTTTAAAAGTTTTTTTTTTCAAAAATTTGCACGGTAAGGTATGATTAAAACTTCACTTTCCGATAAATAAGGTCTTTAACTATTAGAAAAAAATTAAATTTATTCATAATCTAATATTTTTTATTTAACACTGGCGGCGAAAGGACCTCCTTAAGGGATGCCTACGTCATAGTAGCTATATGCATGCAAAATCTCAGCCCGATCGTTTTGAAATTGACAAAGTTTCATACAAACTGTCATCCCCTATTGTATCCCATTAGGGGTGGAATTAATTAAAATTCTTTATTTGGGAATTCCTACGCCATAGTAGCTATATGCATGCAAAATCTCAGCCCGATCGGTTTTATACCCTTAGAGGTGGAATTTATTATAATCCTTTTTTAGCGGAAGTATACATCAAAATAGCTATATGCATGCAAAGTTTCAGCCCGATCGGTATAAAATTGACAAATACAAAATAAAGTAAATAATGATATACAATGACAGTTATTACATTATAACCTGGATTTGCAGTTCGTTGGCAGCGACATCATTTGACGTATATGCATGTAGACCAATACACGGTAAGTCTTTCTAAGTTAAATCTGGCAACTACGCTTCATTCCTACCGCGTATTGGTCTACTTGCACATACGTCAAATGACGTCGCTGCCAACGAACTGCAAATCCAGGTATACTAACATTGACAGTTAGTATCAAGAGGAGCTACGTGATTTTGAATTTTTTAGTGTGAATATAAAAAGGTATATGCATGTTGTCTTGCCTATAATGACAGTTAGTACTAACAATAACAGACAGGCTACTTGATTTTAAATGTTTTAGTTGAAATCGTTGATTAATAGAAAATCATTCATTAATAGGGTTTATTAATCAACGATTTTGAGTGGGTTAAAATTCATCATAAATGAACGGTTGACGGAAAATATATATTACACCATTCAGTATGTCAAAAAATTTTCGTTACTACTTTGGTAGACCTAGTGTATTCTGTATTTAAATGATATAAATTCATTGATTTACTTACACCTAGTTGTTTCTTTCCATTATAATCTACATATGCATGGCCAGCTTCTGTAGCGGCTTGAACGTAAACATCCACCATCTTTGATCTAAATGGAACATCACTAACAGTCAAATATCCACCATGTCCTCTTATTTCATTGTCACTTTGTGCAACGTGAACATCCTCTATTTTAATAAAATAGGGAAGCATATCTTTGTACGACCAACCTGGATTACCCATATCTTCCCACTTATCGTAGTCTAACTTGTTTCCTCTAACAAATATCATGTAGTTAATAATGCTGCTTCCTCCAAGAGCATTTCCGTGAGGATATTCAAGTTGGTTATTTGGGCAGCCTACGAATCATAGAGCTTAGTTGTAGATTGCCAAATTTTGTCGCTTCCTTGTGGCCGATATAGGAAAAAAGAATTAAAACAAAGAAAATATAGAGGGTTATGGACAATAAAAATTCAACCTTTTTTAGCGATATGATAGCTCTAGACGGGACAGAACCTGTTTTGCCTACCTCTGCAAAATCCAGGATTAGGTTCGGTTTTGTATCCATAGTTATAAGACATAAATTCCAAAGCACCTGCTGCCACCGGAAAATCCACTGCTGAGCTGGCTTCTTCTCCATTTTCTACTAAAAGTACTGTGACATCTGGATTTTCAGTTAACCTATTTGCCAAAACACAACCTGAAGGACTTGATCCAATTATTATAAAATCATACTTCTCAGTTACTAAAAAATTAATCGTTAGTTTTATTCAATATAGTAACAGTTTTTATCTTTGAATGTAAAAAAATAATAAAATACTTGTAACGTACGACTGTCATTAGTATTTTATACCATGTTTTATTAAAATTAAATTGAAATCTACGTACTTGGTCTAATGTAAGGTGGATATAATGGAAGTATGAACGACTGCAGTCTAGTCAATTCCAAGAAAAAACTGATTGCATTTCCGAAGATCTGATATGTCCCACTTACATTTACAAGTAAAATACTTAAACTTAAAATAAAGATACTGTTTTGCATCATCTGAAATAAAAATCAGTAATGTTATTTACGTAAAATAACAGAAATAATTATTTTTTAATTTGAGTTGGTGTAATAACTAATTACTTAACGAGACGGTCGTTTTATGTCCATGAAGTGGGTACAGCATGAGTTTGAATTACAGTATTTTCATAAAACATAAAATATAGGTTTAAATATTTATATGTCTCTTTTAACTAGCTTTAAGACAGTAGTTTGAACAGTTTTAATATCTAAAATTCATTTCTTCAACAAAAACGTGAATTTACGCTGACTGTAAAGACACCAAATTAATGCCCCTTATCGTTAGGTATTGTTTAGAAACTTTTATTAACATTTACGTTTAACTCAATAAAAAAGCCTAAAAATATAAATATAAAGATTTTATTTAACGTAAAATCTGATCTATAAATATATCTAAAAACAGATGAATTAGGTGACGTTACTTAAATTTACTTTTCCACAAACAGAACTTAAATTTAATTAGGTACATTTTTAAAAATAGACAATATGTGGATAATACATAAACAAAAAAAGGATTTAGAAGGTTTAATTAACTAATAACAAATCGGATTGCAACAAGAAATTTGAAAAAAAGATGAGCTCACCTTAAAAAAGTAGTGGTAAATATGTCTATATTAAATATGTTAGAGGTGTTCCACAAGTAGATGAAAGGTCAAAAAACTAAATACCAACATCCCACCATGTATTATCAAAACGTGGATGGAATGCGTACTAAGCTGAAGGAATGCGTACTTTTTTCCAGTAGTGATTTGATCCTGCTGGTTGAGACTTGGCTTTACAATGGAATATCTGATGCAGAACTTGGTTTACAAGATTATGTGGTGCACAGATGTGAACGTAGTTCATGTACTAGTGATTCTACTCGTGGTCGTGGTGCTCTTAGCAGTAAGAAATAAATTTAGGTCTAAGATTGTTTCAACTAATTTTAATAACAGCTTTTCACACTTATCAATATTGAATCACAGTCAGTAATTATTGGTTTAGTTTATTTACCGTCAGGTCTAACATTAATATTTAGGAGGACTATTGCTCCGCTATTGAACAGGTAGCAAATACACTTACTGATCCTAAATTTTACCTGTTTGGTGACTATAATCTACGATTAGATATATGGAGTACAGATAGGAGTAATAACAAATTATTGATAAGCTGTCCTAATGACTATCCTGCAGAACTGTTAAATGAAAGTTTATCATATTTTAACTCAAGTCAATCTTATACCCAATGATCATAATAGACTTCTGGATCTCATTTTTGTGGATAATCCTGGCTCAATGACTAGACCACAATTTTTATCATGCTGCCCTAGCTTGTAAATTAAATTTTGTTGACAACTCTTTGGTTTATGAGAAATATTTTAGAGATTTTAAAAATGCTGATAACGTTGGATTTAACAACTTTTTAGGTCTCATAGATTGGAATCAGTTTCTTATAGGCAATGCTAAGGAGACTGTAACGGCTCTATACAACATAAGCAATACTATTACTTTGTTTGTACCTTTACGTAAACGTAAACTTTCTACTTATCCTAATTGGTTCTCCACGAGCTCAAAGTATTAATTATTATTAGGAAAAATGCCCACATTAAATATAAATCTTCTTAATCTACAATTGAATACATTATCCAAGCAATGCTATGATAACCACATGTTTAATGTTAACCAGCAGCTCACTTTAAATTTAGCTTATTTTTGGAAACATATTGTAACGAAATATCCGACTATGGACAGGACCTTTTTATAAAAGACTTTTACTAGGTTATTCGAAAATGTTCTCTCTCTTTCCAGTGTGTACTATTTAAGTTCGATTTATGTTTCGCGTTCATTCTAGAATGTTTTTTGTTTTATATAAGGGGATGTATCGGCAGTTAAGGGGGGTTCAAATAATTTACAATAGTTCATTGTATTGTCAACCAGTTTAAACGTTATCCAGCTGAGTTCTGTGTATCTTAACAATTTTGTGAATAAATTGTGTTAAAGTCCCCATAAGTGTTTCAAATTGGTGTCAGGTGTGGGGTGAAGATACAAGAATGCCTGGAAAGAAGATAAATGAATTATTGGTTGCTGAGCTCAGAAGAGAGCACGAAGAATTAGAGTTAAAAACTACTGGGACCAAATCTGTATTGTTAAATAGGCTCCGTGAATATTACCTAAGTAATAATTTGGACCCTGACGTTGTGGAGTTTGATGACTCGGTTCAAAAACCATTTTCTGAACAAACTCAACAACTTTCCCGGCTGCAAGAAGATCAATCGCAACAATTTTCCCAGCTGTTGCAAAGAATAACGAGCCAAAAAGAAGAACAAACACAACAATTTTCCCAGCTGTCGCAAAGAATAACGAGCCAACAAGAAGAACAAACACAACAATTTGCTCAGCTGTTAGAACGAATGACGAACCAGTCAGATAAAAAGCCAGCGCGAAGAGATGTCCCAGCTATCAGAACGGATGTCTACCCTACCAGAAGAGTTATCCAGTTCCTTCTCGCAGCAAATATCGCATCTGCGCTCCGAAATCTGCACTCTTCGTGATGAACAAAATCAACAAGTGGCCAACTTGCGAGACGAGCAAAACCAGCAAGTGGTCAACTTGAATCAGCAAGTGGACAACTTGAACCACCAAGTGGCCAACTTCAGAGACGAGATCAACCTGCAAATACAGTCCGATATAGAAAAGCTAAAACGAGAACTTGAAGCTTGTCTACAAAACCAAACCATCCACCACGGCGATGGAGATGCAGGAAGGATGGAAACGTGCCACGTAGACGTCGAACGACGAGGAAACAGGAAGGCGACCCAGGTACGAACGACGATGAAACCCCCGACCTTCGACAGGAAGACTTCCTGAACAAATTACCTAAAACAATTCTTTAGTTCCACTTATAATAATGATATATTTGCTTTTAATCTGTCTAACAATCCTAATGTATTTAATCCAAGTATTCTATCAATAAAACTTATTTATTTATGGTATTTAATGGTACTTGCTCTCTAAAAGATAAGATCAGCATAGGTCCTGAAGATATACCTGCTTATTTGATAAAAGGTGCTTATACTCATTATGTGCTTCTCTACAAATGTTTTCAACTTATCTTTGACGAGATCGTTGTTTTCTGCTATTTGGAACGATAGTTTTGTTACCCTTACATTTAAATGCGGAAATAAAAGTGACGTTAAAAACTATCGTCCAATTCCTTCTAGTATACCTAAGCTGTTTAAAAACCTGATCAAACAATATTTACGTTGGTATTGTAAAAATTTGATCAACTTTAGGCAACACGGATTTGTTGAGGGGAAATCTACTTCTACTTATTTAGTTATTTTTCACTCTGATATCACCACTGCTTTTGAGGCAGCATCTCAAATTGATTCTATTCAGGTAGATTTTTCAAAGACTTTTGATAGGGTTCACCATACTCTACTGATTTCTAAGTTGGATGGCTTTGGATTCCCGCCATAATTAATCACGTGGTTAGTTTATATCGCAGGCGTCAAGTGGTACCCATAAAACTTTAGGTCAAAAAGTTTTAATGTTTCAACAGGTGTTTCTCAATATTCTCACTTGGGTCTCTTTTTATTTAATATTTTTATTAATGGCTTATACTCTTCGATTAAGTACTGTGATTATCTTTCGTTTGTTGATGATCTTAGAGCATATATGAGGGTTACCAATATTAATAACTGCATAAAACTACAGAGGGATATTTCTTCAATATGCGATTGGTGTAAGAACAACGGTTTGGTATTAAATTCAAAAAAATATTATGTTTTAACTTTTTCAAAGCTTAAATCAACTGTTACTTTTAATTATTCTGTTAATAATAGTCCGCTTGAAAAAGTGATTCATGATTTGATAGTAATCTTTCCTTTGTTCCATACAATAATTCAATTATTTTCAAATCAGTGCAATGACACAAGGGATTTAAAAGATCTAAGTGTAAAAGCATTGAAAACCTTATATTTAGCACATGTAAGATCTACGCTTAAATATGCCTCTGTAGTTTGGTCCCTACGCAGTTCATATCAATAGGTTGAAATCTATACAAAACCGTTATTTAGGAATTTGTGCTTTCAAGCTGGAGTATGAACTGGGTAATGATGATTATGAAACCATTTTAAGTTATCTAAATTTTGAATTGTTATATATACGTAGGAGTATTAGCGACTTAATAATTCCTACATAAAATTGTGTCTGGTAAAATAAATTGTATGTGCCTTCACTGATGCTTAGTTGTTGTCTTCTTCAGGATGCCTGTGAACTAATTAAGGCTTCTTTAATACTATATGCGTTTGTTTAATAGTAATAACCGTGATTTTGATATTTTAAATACTTCTGTTTTCCAATTTAAAACAAGTATGAGTCAATTTCGCCCTGGACTTGTTAAATAGAATGCATTATATATACACCGCTGTATATCATTGTTTTTGTTTTTTGTGAGTATTATTATGTTGTCCCTAATTTTATTTTTATTCAAATTTTTTATTTCTTGTTCTTTTATATTGGTTGCACTTTTGTGTACTATTTTTCTGTTAGTTTTATCGAAAAGGGATTTTTCTCGTGGAAATAAATAAATAAATAAATAAATAAAAAAATAAATAAATAAATAAATAAATAAATCCACCAATGATAAGAATGGTATTACTATTTTTGAAGTTTTTAGAAAGTATACAAACTAGTTTACCTTATGTCAATAACAACACTTCCAATTAAAAATGTCCAATTTAATAGATTTAATTGTTAACTATTAAACATAAATAAATAATATGTAACAAAAAAATGTTACAAAGTTAATAATTAAATACCAACTTGTTAATGTTTTACTATCACCAAATTAAAGAGTACATCACGAATCCTAAACAATTTATATAAAATATGTTGAACAAAGCGATAAGTGCACTTATTTATTAGGCTTTTTAATTGCTTTAAAAACAAAACTGTATTTTTTTACTGCATACAGAATACAGAACTGGACCATGTTTTGAAATGTAGGTAGATAATGCTAGTTACAAATTATTTCGTTGACTGCAAATTCCCTGTTATACGAAAAAACATTGATAATATCGGCCAGGTTACAAAAATTCTTTGTAATGTTTACAAAATAATGTAGCATTTTTTTAATATTCAAATACTAGGTACGCGTAATTAATCTTCCGTCAAATAAGATGAAAAAATGTAGAGCAATATACTTTAATAATACATTAGCATACAACGTTTAAAAATTAGAGAAATTATGACAATTCTCAAAAGTTTTTCAGAATCAAATTTGACATTAACTCACTATTATACAATTAGGCAATCCAAAGATGTGTCAAAAAATAAATTCAATATAGCGGTGACGGTCAAACAAACAACAAAGTTACTGTAGAGTTTGTTGAAATTGAAAAATTGTCCTTTTTAAACACTAAAAAACACCACAAAATACAAAACAAATCGTTTTATAACTACAATACTCCTCAGCTTTCTGAAGATGAATAGCTACTGAATCCAATGTTTGACCGTCGCGCCAATCCAACGATGTGTCAAAATAAATTCAATATGGCGGCGACGGTCAAACAACTAAAATACCACGTGGTTTGGATTGCCCAATAAGCATTTAACAATTTTACTAAAACTTTATTTAAACTCTTCGTTTCTAACATTATCCCACCCTTTGAGACAAAATTGGGAAAATGGCTCAAAATTCTAAAATTTCTTGGGAGGTTAAATTTTTCGACCATATCGTGTAACATAATTCTTTTCCCCCCCTTTTGAATTTGCTTTGGATATGTTAGTTTATTTTTTTTTAATCTCGACTTTTATCTTCTTATCTTCACTCTTCTGATTTGCTCGCTGTTGAAGGTGTTTTGATTCTTTTGAGTTGACTTCCAATAGAACCAAATTTTGAACAGGTCTTATTAAGCGTCCTGTAGGTACTAGTTCTTAGACGAAGAGCTTCATACCCACATAAAAGGGTAGAAAGTAATAATAATATAGCTTTATTTCACAAATGGTAAATTTACAATAGAATTACAAAGCATTTAAAAAAGAAATAAAACCGAAACCCCAAGAAACCATTAGGTTGTGTAGGGGGTGGTGTTTTTAATTGTAAAACAGCAATATTATGTAATAATTGTAATAACTAGACAGTAAGTATAGTAGCTAACACTTAATAGAACATAGTAAGTATAAAGTATAATATATAATAGAAAAGATAAAATAAAAGATATGGGTTATAAATTGTACAATAGTAACTAAAATTGTTGCAGAGAATAGAGTATAGAGTATAGAGGGTGTTTCAATGAGGTTATGAATTTTGTTCTGTTCAATTTGAAATATATAAGTTTGAAATATTTTTTAAATATTTGGAGGTTATTAAGTAAGAGAAAAAATATTTTATAAATCTCTGGAAGTTTATTAAAAAAAATTGTTGCGAGAAATTCGTAACTTCTTTGTCCAATGGTTTTATTTACCACTCTTGCGGCAGCAAAGTTGTTATCGAGTCGAGTCGAGTCTTATATGTGTGGGTTATATTTACTAGTAGTGATTTATTTTTATATAGGACATTATAATAATAAAGTTGTCGAAGATCAAGTAAATGACTTTCTGAGAAAATTAGATCTGATGAGTTAATTAGTGGTTTTCTGTAATTAATTTTTAAGATTCTCTTTTGTAGAATATCAAGTTTTTGAAGATAAGTATATGAGCATGCTCCCCAACTGTGTATACAGTATTGTAGGCTTGATTCCACTAGAGCATGATACAAAATTTTCAACTGTTTTCTGGTAAGATCTTTTGATAAAAATTTGAATTTATATAAAAGCATCCTAAGTGTTTTGGCAATCTGTTCAATATGCCAATCCCATTTCATATGAAAATCAATGGTAACTCCTAGATATTTCATGTTACTAGCTAAACTAATTTTAGTTGTCATACCATTATTGTTAATTTTAAGGTTGTTATAATCTGGCAAATGGTTACCATAGCTCGCAAAGGGAACAAAAAATGTTTTTTTTTATTTATTGATAACAGGTTGTGATTACACCAATTAAAGATGTCTATTAGATCTTGCTCAATCATATTTTTAAGGGTTAGCCAAGAATCAGCAGAGTAAAGGAGTCCTGAAATGATAAGGCCGTATCCAAAGGCTGTACCGAGGAAGACGAAAGGAGGAAGGAAGAAGGGAAAATCCAGAATATTGACGGAAACCCCCGAAAAAATTAAATCGAAATGAAATTTTTAAACAGAAAAGAAGAAGTCAAAAGAAGTTCAAAAAGTGACTAAAAGAGTTTTTGATGATAGTTCTGTGTATAATGACAATACCAAAATACTTCTGCAGGATTCAAGTAGTGATGTGGACAGTTATTTGGAAAAACTAGTCGAAGAAGAAAGTATGAAAATAGAGCAGAAAAGGGAGATAGAAAATCTGACGATATTGGAAGGAGACTTTGCTTTAGTAGAATTGACAGTAAAAAAATCCCTGTGTCCCATTACATAGTAGAAATAAAAAAGATTTTGGAAGAAAAATGTTTTGAGGTTGTTTATCTAAAAAAGATAATAAATACTAACAAATTTGTAAGGAATGAAGACCTATACGAAATCAGCGAATCAGATATATCTAAAAAGTTACCAAAACCAACAGTGGTTGGGGGATCAGAACGTTTAAAGGAACAATTAGTATTTCCAGTAGATTTAATGTCGTATAATATGCGCTAATAAATATATTCTGAAATTTCTACATACTTTTTATTTATTTATTTGTTTTCCCAACCTAAAATCAGTATTGTCCCAAGGTACAATTATTATTGTCCCAAGGTATAACATCCTGTTGTACCTTGGGACAATTTGCTACAAAAAATTTAATTTCAATTTTAAATATGATAATGTAACATCTTTTTGTGAATCTTTTTATAATTATTCATAATAACAGTAAGTACGCTGGTTATAAATAAACTAATTAATTTTAAATATTGTCGAAACAATAAAATAAAAATTAAAAAATGTCCTAAGGTACAACACTCTTAGCGTGGTCAAAGTACACATATAGCTTCACAAAAAAGACAAACCTCTTGAAATTTCACATTTGAGTATTTAAAAGGGTTGTACTTAATATGAAAAATTCTTTACGAAAATAGGTATGCAATTTTCCGGAAAATTGTCGGGAGAAAAATTTTGTTTTTGTTTTTTCACTCTAATTGTTTAAATAATAAATATACGGAAAAAAGTTTCAATTAAAATTTGTAGCTGATGCAATTATCTACAAAATTTGTCTAAAAAGTTTTTCTGTAAATTGAAAAGTGTACGAGATATAATTATTTCAGCGGAAGTCGATTCGTGTGTGCGCGCGAACGTCCCGTGAGCCGAATTTATTGAAGGCTTGATTTAAAAGTTAATAATTTAAAGGTTGTGATGCACTGAAAAAACAGACAAAGTAATGTAAAATGTAGAGAAAGACCTTAACTTTCAAAAAAAATTACTTTCAAGTTTAAAAAAGTAAATTTTCTAACTGTAAAATGCATTTATTTATAAAAAAACGAGCAGAAAAACGTCAATAAACAATTATATTTCCTATTTAATTAATTATTGTCGCAGCGAAAATTCGTTTTAAATATAAAATTTCAAATGATCATTGAACATTATTATTACAAAAACAAAGCGAAAAATGTTTAAATTTTTAAACAAATGCTTTTTAAAAATCTCTGTTTTTTACATGCCTAATTTCACTCGTTTTTTTCAAACTTTATTTAATTATATCTTTTTTCCAAATTAATATATTTCAATAAAACTTTATCTGTAAATACTTTGAAGTATATACTTTCAAAACTATTATACAGTTTTTCTTTTAATATCAAATTTTTTAAATAATAGACAATTATTTATGATAAGTGCTAAAATCAGACGTCTTTTAGAAAATCTAGCATAACTTTTTTCAGTGCTTATAAGATTATTCAGATTTTTGCCAGCTTGATAATAATTGTATATAGAAGCAATCGCGATACATATTAACACACCTATGCGTCAGGTACGAAAGAGAAGGGAGTACGAATGAAGGTGAAAAAGCCGCTGGCAGCTGCTTCTCCGCGCCGTCACGCTGTGAGCCAGCGCTCATGCTCTTATTCTGTAGAAGCAGACGAGTTGACGTAGTAGCGTCCCGGTTGTTTACGTGACATTTATTTTAATCACATTTTGAGGATAACTACAGTGAAGATGAAGATGATATTGCGTTATATTTAAGCTCGGAAGAAGAATGATAATGATTGATTTCTATATGATTAATCAATAAAGCTCAACATTCAAAATTCACTTCATTTTTTTTTACCCACACCTAATGAATTATTAATAAAAAAAATTTAAAAATGTTAATAATTATAATAATAATAACAATAATAATAATAACAATAATAATAATAATAATAGTAATAATGACAATTGGATCAAGTGAAATTAAAAAAAAAATAATAATGTAAAAAAATAAGCTGTTATTAATAAAAATATAGTAGAAATAAAGTGGGGTTTAAAACAAGTTAACGAGGAAATTTGCTTGAGATTCCCTTTAATTTTTAAGTATTATTAACAAATTAAATTTTTTACTAAACAGTAATAGTGGATATATAGGTATATAACTCATTAAACTGCGTGGTAAAATCAATAATTATTAACACTAAAATTCTGAATCTGAAGTATAAAACTTCCAAAAGGGTATGAGCAGTAACGCTTGCTTTTAGGAAAATTCTGTGTTACCTTAAAAGAAAATGTCAAAAGTAAAAAATTTCTAAACATTTTTTTCATTTATATCATGGTCCTTAATTCTTATCTCATGCAATAATTTTATTATTGATTTTTATAATTTTTTGATTCAAAAAATTGCAAGAATATATACCTAATAGTCAAAGAAGGTTTACGTGGAAAATCGCTAGAATTTTCATGAAAAACCAATTTAATGATAAAAAAAGCACGGGATATTCTGAACATATTGATCAACAACAATACCTTATAAATGAAAAATATTCGTCGTCATAAATACTAATTAAAATTATACATGAAACTTCGAAAATTTGCTTATTTCAACGGTGGCATTTGGAAAATCGTATGTATCTTTTCGGAAAATCTAGTTACAAACAAAAATTTAAAATAATTTTTTTAGATTAAACCATCATCTTTCAAATACACAATGTTTAATAATTAAATTGTTTAATTTCTCAATGTTTAGTAGAGAGTATTAGTAAAAAAACGACTTTTTAGGAGAGTTTTATGTGGAAAATCGGTGATAATTCATTAAAAAATTATTACAAAAAAAATTTTTTTTTATATAATTGTAGATATCTTCATTTATAGCAAATTTTATATAAAATAATTTTTTCTACGGGTCATTGTTTATTTGCTATCTTAAAATTAAAAACTTGAAAATTGATGATGTTTAAAAATACTATTAGAAAAATTTGGAATATTTCAAAAACTAATAAAAATATCAGAAAACTTTTTAGACAAATTTTGTAGGTAAATGCATTAGCTACAATTTTTGGTTTGAACATTTTTCTGTATTTTTATTATTTAAACAATTAGATTGAAAAAACAAACAAAAAAATTTTCGACCAATGTTTTTCCGGAAAATTGCTCACCTAAATTAGTAAACATTTTCTTATATTAAGCACAATTCTCTTAAATACCTAAATTTGAATTTCCAAAAGGTTTGTACTTTTTGCAGCATTTTACGAATCTTTTGTGTACTTTGACCACGCTATCTTCCCTACCTCATAAAAACCTTTAAGGGTGAAGTTGAGGTACTCTGATAAATGAATATAAAAGAATCTGTGTACACCGAATACTAATACAAAATATTAAGGAATAGATTTAATTGTCAATTATGTTTTTAATATCCTCGAGATTTAGGGATTTTATATATATCTTGAAAATGCTTTTAATCATAAAAATAGAATTGAGGTTTTTATATACATTGGTATTGGGTAAAAAATTAAATACACGAGGAGCAATATATCCAAAGAATCTTGTGCCTATCGTCTTTCTAGCAGTAATTGTGAGGATGATATCTATGGCTTTATTCCTTGTGTAATATTGGTGATCAGGTATGCGGAAATCTGATCTATTTTTAAATAAGTAAATAACCAAATTAAATATGTGAAGTTGTCTAAGGGTCATTACATTGGCTTCATTAAATAAAAGATTTGTATTATATCTAACTTTTTTTATAGTGGATTATTTTTAGAATTTTTCTTTGAGGGATTTCTATGGGTTCTAAGTGGATCGGTAATGCTCCACCCCAACATGTGATAGCATATCTTAGTCGTGATTCTCGTGGTAAACGCACTTTAAAGATTTTAAATTTAAAAATGTCCTTATGTGTTTAAATTTATAAAGAAGAAATCTCACGGTTTTAGCTAAATCCCGTAAGTCGGATGTCCAACTTAAATGAGAGTCAATGTTGACACCAAGATATTTCATTTTTTTTTTTGAATAATATCAGTATCAGTAATGCGAATGGTTATTTTATCGTATTTTGGCAAATTATACTTATAACTAGTGAAGTGTATTATGTATGTTTTAGTATAGTTTACACTGAGTCTTTTTTAAAGGAAATAATTAAATATTTTAGCCAGATCATCTTGTATTTTTAATTTAAGAGTCTCCCAAGTTTTGCATCTGTATACTATAGCCGTATCACCAGCAAAGCTAACTAAGACAGTTCTTTGAGAAACTCCAGTTCTAATAAACTTCTCTTCACTAGTATCACCGCCGATACGTACAACTTGTTTTCTTTCAGATAAATAGTTTTTGAAAAATTTTAATGGAATGCCTCGTATTCCCATATTTTCAAGAACGGTTAATAGCTTCAAATGATTAACAGTGTCCAAGGCCTTCGCCAGATCCAAGAATGCAACAGCTATTGGTTCACTTTGATCCACCGCGTTATAGATTTCGTTAAGAAGACATTAAACTGCATCAGTTGTCGAAAGACCTTTTTGGAATCCAAGCTGTTGTTCAGATAGTAAACTTTACCTATTTATAAAACCTGTGAGTTTCTTTTATGGCTTTTTCGACTATTTTTGTAAAGTTGGTAATGAGGTATATTGGTCTATAATTATTTAAAACATTTCTTTCTCCTTTTTTAAATATAGGTGTTATTATTGCAGTTTTAAATTGATCCGGAGATTCACCTGTAGTAAAAATTAGATTTATTAATTCAGCAATTGGCAAAGACAGTTGTTTATTTAGTTTCCTGAGTAACTCTGCACTAATATTATCTATCCCGGGACTTTTATTTAACTTTAAAGAAAAAATTAATGTTGGTGCTTCTTCCTTATTTACTGGGGAAAGAAAGAAATTATAGTTGTTTACTGTTTGCCTGATAGGATTTTTTTTTTTGGGGTTTAATATTTTTTGATAAATTGGCACCAATGTTAGCAAAGTAGTTATTAAATTCTTCAGCCATTAATTTGTTGTCTGTTATCTTTTGTCCAGAAGTAGTTTTTATTTCGGAAATAGAATCAGTTGAATTATTTTTATTGATTACCTAATTTCCATAAAAAATTACTATTATTTCCATGCTTCTGAATCAAACTACAATAATAATTTCTTCTCGAAAGTCTTATTAACTCATTCACTTTTTACGATAGTTAATGTAAGCATCTTTTTTTCGTAAATCTTCAGGATGCTTCAACTGTTCTTTGTACAGTTTATTTTTTATATTTATTGATTTGACTAAGCCAATATTTATCCATTCGCTCCGTTTTATTTCGTATTTTTTCATTTTAACAGTTGTAGCGTGTTTAAAAAACCCGAATAATAAAATTTCTTTTTTTAACGTTTCTTTTCACTTAGGCCGACTCTGTCCTAAATTTTATTCGAGATGTTTCCAGAACGTAGCTAATCTGACCGTTCTCTCTAAGCAGTTTATCGATTTTCCCAACTGACCAATGAGGTTCCAGGTTTAAGATCAGGTGATTAAGTAAAAACTTATTTCACTTAACTATCGTTTATCTACCGCTCAAGTGAATTATCACTTGATATTATCGTATCGTAAGTGAAAACTTATTTCACTTAACTACGGTTTACCAGCTGTTCAAGTAAATTATCACTTGATATAAGTGAAAACACATTTCACTTAATTATCGTTTACCTACCGTTCAAGTGTATTAACACTTGAAATTATCGTATCGTAAGTGAAAACATATTTCACTTAACTACCGTTTACCAGCCGTTCAAGTGAATTATCACTTGATATAAGTGAAAACACATTTCACTTAATTATCGTTTATCTACCGTTCAAGTGTATTAACACTTGAAATTATCGTATCGTAAGTGAAAACATATTTTACTTAACTACCGTTTACCAGCCGTTCAAGTGAATTATCACTTGATATAAGTGAAAACATATTTCACTTAATTATCGTTTATCTACCGTTCAAGTGTATTAACACTTGAAACTATTGTACCGTAAGTGAAAATACATTTCACTTAAATATTGTTTATCTACCGTTCAAGTGGACTAGCACTGGAAATTATCGTTTCGTAAGTGGAAACATATTTCACTTAAATATCGTTTACCAGCTGTTCGGGTGGATTTACACTTGAAATTATCGTTTTGTAAGTAGGAACACACTTCACTTAACTACCGTACCGTTTAGTAAAAACTATTACTGTTTATATGTCTCGTTATCTCCCCTACTATATTCACTAAAAAATCCTGATGGATCAAGAGCAGGAAATTGGCACATAAATGACCTTAAGCCTTATATCTCTGATTCTGACGATTCTTCAGAAGACGAACTCTCCGAATAGGAACGGGTGTTTCTAGTTCTTTGTATAAGTATCTGTATAAGTATTATGTTTTTATCTTCCCCTTTTTTTTACCTTTTTTCTTATTAATATCTCGCACCAACTTAACTGTAAATACTTCTCGTTAACCCCATCCCCGTTTGGGAGGCGGGAATCTAAAGAATACGCCCAAAGTGTTAAACTGCTTGTCGTAAGAGACGACTAAATGGAATCTCAGTCCCCTTCTCTTTTAATTAAATTTCTTACATCTCGTTAAGGTTTCGTTTATCGTTTGTTTCTCTGTGCCTACCCCCTTATGAAGTATATATCTAGCCTTTATTACTCAGCTTGGTTGTAAAGCCTTGAATACCATTAAGTATGTTTTTCAGATAAACATTATCTTGTAAACTAATAGTCAGCTAGACTATGTGAAAATTACTTTTCTCTTACCTACCTTTCACTCTATCGTATGAGCACAATATGGCTAATATATATCGTCTCGAAAGAGAAAGATTATTTTTCTCTTGCCTACCGTTTATCTACCGTATAAGTGTATTAACACTTATATTTATCGTCTCGAAGGAGGAAATTTACTTTCCATTACTTACTGTTTATTTATCGTTTAAGTGTATAATCAGTTGCACATATTGTCTTGAAGGAGAAATACTTTTCTCTTATCTACCGTTTATCTATTGTATGAGTGCATTGACACTTGTATCTATCGTCCCGAAGGTAAAAATATTTTTTCCTTTACCTACCGTTAACTTATCGTATAGCTGCTTTAGCACTTGTAACTTTAATCGTACCGTCCAGTAATATTTATTACTGTTTTTACATTATCTGAGAATATGTATTAAAGAAATCTTTTCGTTCTTTCATACAATTTTATACTCATTCATATCGTTGACTTAATTAGTGTCAAGAACCCTGGTCTGTATCATGACTACTTTACTTTTATTTGACTAACATAATTTAATCTTAACTATTTCTTCTGGAATTTTATTTTGACCTTGTAATTTGTCACGAGAGATAAGCCTAGGAAAGCCGTAGGGAATTCTTTCCGGTAGTGGTCTGTTGAAATTAGAAGGAAGATAGATAAATTTTCTTCTTCTTTTTCCTATTAATTCTTCTACTTATTTTTTCTGGTTAGGATTGAAGATTGTTATGATAATTTGGTTTAAAGATTTGTCAGATTTCTGTTAATGTCATAGTGCGACCCCTTTACCTTTAAGATCATTTATTTATGTTCTCAATGAGAACTATATTGCAAATAACTACCGTTTTCTTTTCTTCCTTATAACTATCGTCCGTGTTTCCTTCTTCTTTTTCAAAATTATTATTAACAGTTTGGTTTAAATTCAGCTTTCTTTCTTTATAGGAGTTTCCCAAAAGTGGAAGTACGCGTTGTGCCTCCTATGGGAAATTTTACTTATGGGAACATAGCCTTCTTCACCTTCTTCTATGTGTGTGTGAATGTAGTGTGTGTCCTGGCATCTTATGTCAAGGGCAATATAAAATACGTTTTTGAATATTCGCTTTTGAATAGGTGGTTGCTGAAGCCACCATTTAGGGCTGCCCGTTTAGGCCGAGCTGCATACTTTTTGTTTCCGTGCAGAAACTTCGGAGTAGACCGTTCCCGATCACTTTGTGATCCCCCGGTTGGCCGGTACTGTTTATAGAAATCTGGTCACGTATTATCGATGATCTGTTGATCCGATATTCTATACCTACCTTGTGGTTCTTTAAAACTTTCGCGTAGTTTCACTTGCCTTCAACGTACTAATGAATAGTGCGAATATTATATCGTTTTCAGTAACTAACTCTGATACCCAGTTTTACCTAGATAAATACTGCTCCCGTAAGATCGCTTTTCTGCGTCCCGATGTTCTCTACCTTTATCGGCTTTGATTTTTTAAAGCACACTACTGTTGTTCCAACCATAGCTTATCTTTTTTTAAAAACTGTTTTCCACCCAGTTTTTTCTCTTCGGAGGGGGATGTGTAGCGTGTTTAAAAAACCCGAATAATAATTTTTCTTTTAACGTTTCTTTTCACTTAGGCCGACTCTGTCCTAAATTTTATTCGAGATGTTTCCAGAACGTAGCTAATCTGACCGTTGTCTCTAAGCAGTTTATCGATTTTCCTACCTGACCAATGAGGTTCCGAGTTTAAGATCATTTGAAGGTGGGAAAGGAGAGCGTCTCTCTAGTATCAACGATTTAATTCACTCTGGGTTTAGATTTTACGCGATTAAGATCGTTCGCGAAATGCTCAGTTTCAAAATTCCCGGCAATTTTCTTATTTTATCTTAAAAATTACCAGCAGTTAAATGTTTTTTGTATCGACTTTCGTTTATCCTACCGGAAGGTTTAGCTGAAGATTTCCAGACAGTGCTATCTTTAAGTTTCCTTCGTATATCGTAGAGTAATGGCGGCAGAATTCAGCCATTGTTACCGTCTTTTCTTCGAACCCCAACTACGAAGAATGAGTTAAGGTTTTTCTCTAAATATCTACAAATCTAGACAAGAATGGGTCTAGATTATATCTTACCGTTAAGACCAATTACCGAGAGAATGAGGCCATATGCTAACAAAGTATCTCAGAAACATTTAGAAGTTAACGTAAGTTTTTAACAATTTTCTTTATAACTGTATTGAGTCTCAGAGTACCATTTATTTCTATGGAACATTTTATCCTAATTGTATTTACCTGTAACTTCTATAAGTGCAGTGCACAGTGTCGTAATGAAAATAACCGGGATGTGATTTTTTTTATGTATTGCTTACCTGTAATTTATTTTATAACTTATATTTTTTGTAACTCCTATCTGTAAACTGTTTTACTTATATTCTTTAATTTATCTCTCGTACTGATTTAATTAAGATTTATACTTTTAAATATGAGTACTCTTAACTCGAGTTAATATCAAAGCAAAAAGTGATATTTTTTTTATAACTTTTTTAACTAAATTTTACCTCTCACTTTTCGCTTATCTAAGTATACGAAAATGACAAAACAGCGTACTATTATTTTATGTGCATTAATAATTTTGTTTTTGAACTAAACACAAATGTGTGCAGTAAAATGTGTCTACTATACCGTACCGAGATGTATCTCATAATTTTTTAGTTTATTGTTGTTGTGTCTCTTTTATCATTACAGCTGATAATAAATACTGTTATTGTTAACTATAGATTTTTCTTTTCCTAGCTAGAGCCTCTCCAATACTTTCAGTTTTTCTAATCTATATTTTATCGAAGTAATAGATTTTGTTTTTTAAATATATCTTTATCTTACCGATTAAATTTATAACCATAAGGATAAGTAAAAGGAAAGTGTAAGTATAATTTTTCTTTTTAGGATCTTAAATAAAAGTGTGTAATTTAAATTTTAGCAAGAACATCTGCCGGGTTATCTAATTTTACCTTATCTTATCTTATATCTCTTATATCTTTCTTTTTCCATCTGGGTTTCTTATATTTCCCCATCCTTAGGATAAAAAACATAAGTGGCGCCCATTTTCCTTTCTCTTTCGTTTCTTTTATTTACTCTCTTTTGTCCCCTTTAACTTCTTTTATCTTTTATTATTCTATTAAGTATATATTCCTTTTTATCTTTTCAAAATTATTCATCTAGCTCGAACGAATCCACGCTCGCTCTCCTCCTACCCCCTGAGTGCCGTTCGCATATGTTTACCTCTCAAATCGAGCATTTAACATCATGAGGAAAAAAAGAGGTTACACAGTATGGGTATGCTTTTTTATATAATTATTTAATGTGTCTATGAGTAGTTGTGTTTTTTTTTTGTTACGTTCATTTCATTTTGATAATCCCAATTGTGATTTTCTAAAGCTTGTTTTAGTTGTTCATAATTTACGAATTGTTTAGTGCGTTGTTTTTTGAGGGTTTTGTTGTGTACAGTTCCTGGTAAAGATATTAGGGTTGCTCTGTGATAAGTAATGTTGTTCTCGAAAACCGCTACTTTACATTTATTTAATAACTCTGGAGACTTGGATCTGAGGAAGATATGATCTAAACAAGATTGAATGCCCGGCTGTACTCGTTTGTATTAATTAATCATTGACTGTAGTTTATATTCATAAAGCAAATTTAAATAATTATAAACAAAGTCGTTATCTTCTTTAATATTTATGTTTAAATCGCCTAATAGAATATGAGCATCTATGTTAGAATAGTCGATATTACGTAGATAATTTTCCAGGTGCTCAATAAAAATTATATGTCAATAGCATAATAACGCGAAATATAATACATAACCCAAATATAATATGCATATTTTCTTATTATTGTTAACTATTGAAATTGTAAAATTATTCGAGACTTACCTGTTTGTCTGATGGGAAATTTTTACAATGTATACATAGATATTATTACAGTAATTAATCGTGTTCTTTCTTTCATGTTTCCATAATTTTGTTTTATCCAATTTTAACTATCGTCTGTGCCTTGAATTTCTACTTGTATTTATATCATCACTTAGTTGCTGAATTATTTCGATCATTAAAAATACCTATATTTCTGTTTGGTTAGGTAAACAAATATTATTAATCTTCTTTTCCATTCCGGCCTGTGTTTAATTTACGTACGGTTATCGCAATAATTAATTAATTATAGTGTAATAGTAAAAAGTCTCTCTTTTACGCATGTTACCACATGACAATTTGGGGGCACGCTGTCACATTTTTTTTTCATCGTAACCAGCTTACGGGAAAGTATCGACTAAGAAGTAATCTCGTGGTTTTGTATTAATCGTAGTAAATCTACTTCATTTAATTGTGGATCTTTAGACAAAGCCTCTAATTTACGAGTGGGTCATCCTTTTGTGTTTTGGTTATATTTTTGGGTTATTTCGTGTCCAGTGGGAAAAACCACATTGTGGGATTTGTAGAGAGATTTTCTGATTCGATTTAGTAGAAGCACTTTATAAAGACGGCTTTTGGGGCAAAATTAACATCGCAGGTTATTGGAACAACGCATAGTTGTAGTTTCATTTTACCCTATTACATCTTATAGGGTCTTTGGTACCGGCATTTTAGCACCGAAATTATTTTTGGTACCGGCATTTATCTTTGGTACCGGCATCTTAGTACCGGAATTATTTTTGGTACCGGCATCATTTTTGGTACCCCCATTTCTTATTATTGGTTCTGGCATTAATTTTGGTAGTAACAGCATTTAAATTACCGGAGTCTGGAACCGGTCTGAAGTTTTTTTTCAGCCTATTGTAATTGGTGATTGGAAGCCACCTCTGCCAGAACAGATAAGCAAAAGATTTATCATCTTGTATCTTGTATTTTTTACTATGTATTAGTTTATTTAAATTTTGTAATTCGCAAAGTATGATCACACATACACCACTCATTTATTATAATTTTTTTATAATTAAGGCGCCAGTGTATAATTGTAAACAGCTCTAAATTGTATTTCTTTTATTTGGGTCTACAACATAATTTTTGTATTAACAAAGGGTCTAGTTAACAAATCTGATTTGTTTTATTTAGCTCACTTTATCCTATTCTTTAGGATTGTAGAAGGGTTGTTAGTGCCTATTACATCTAGGGATTTCCGGCTTGTACCGTCTAAGTCGGTGGCGCGAATAATATAACTCGGTTCGAAAACTTAGTTTAAAAAAAATTATTTTAATAATTATACAAAAATATAGGACCGAATAGTTTAAACAATAATATAAGACTGAATGTAAAAACGAAAAACTGTAAAAAGCAATCTATTGTCACGCCTTTGCTAACTAGGATTAGATTCCAGGAAAATAGTCTTGGTCAGCATGTTGCAATATATAATTCCTCCCTCCTTAGAAAGATCTATACGGGGTGTGGATCGATTGGCTATTCATCATCTTCGATTGGGCTCCGCTGATCATTGATGGTTGATGGTTTTTGCTTTATGAATTTGGAACTGATATATCTGACGAAAAATATAATTACTAAAATGATCACAAGTCCATACAATGGTGTAGTCCACATGGGTTCATCAGAATTTGGTAAACCTTTTAAACTGACTCCATTAATTAATTCCTGTTCTTTTTGAAGTTGATGAATTTTGTCTAGTGAAATCTCTTGTATGTTAAGATGTTTTAGTTTTTGGTAATCGACTTTATTTACTTTAATTTCGGGTAGAAATAGTGGTTGACCAGGGATGATGTCATCATGGTTAAAATATTTGTCCTTGGAAAGTTGGAAGTTGCAACCTGTTGGCACCTCCAGGAAATAAGTCCCTTAAAGAATTGCTAAATCGGATTTGAAACAAGTCAGCTTAATTTTTATTTCCTCTGGGAAATTTCTGATACCTATAATGGGCTGGATTTATAATTTTTATAATTTCATTTTCGATTTGGACAGGGAAGATCTCACAAGAAGGTACATCTTTGGTCCCTAATTTTAGTATCTGCTGAATACACTCTTCGGACTCAATTGTCTCTAGTGGTTTTGTCCGGGAACAGAAATATATTGGATGATTTTTTTTCATTCTTTGTATCCATACTCTTAGTGATTATTTTGTATTGCCAAGAAGGGTTTAGGTGGGATCATAATGGAATTATTTTTTGTAGGGATGGAATATACCTAAGTGGTAGTAAGAATATAATTCAGGGTAAGTTATTGGAAAGTGAGCAACAAAAACGATTCTATTTTTAGAATAATAAGATTCTACACTAAGTATTTCAGAATATTTGTATAAGTCGACGAGATTATTTCCAAAAACTAGATTATCTATCGATAATGTTTTAATAGTATCTTAGTAATAAATTCTAGATTTTCGATTTTTAAAATACTGTAATGAAGAGTCTTTAACCTAGCAAACATAATACAATTTTCAACGTTATCTAGAATATTCGTTAAAATTTTAAAAACTGCCAATATTTGGTCCAAAGCATTTTTTGCTTTAAAAAATCCTGAGAAATCTAAAAAGAACTTTGCTAATTTTGAACTAAGTTCATTAACCTTTTCAGCTATTTCTTTTTCATTTTGTTTTATTAGCGATATACTACTATTATAGTAGTCTATTATTTTCCTAGTTAATGAAATCTGTTTATTTAATGTGACTGCTATATCTTTTTGATTAGTATTTAAAGTAAGAATGGCCTCATTGTCTCTTTTACCAACTTCGGCATCTAAATTTCCAGATATACTTTTAAAAATAGTACCTAGACCATCTATGATTCCACGTTTAAGTGTTTTGTTATAGTGTAAAAAGTTTAATTTATCTTTACATTGTTTATTTTGAAAATTAGCGGAATTTATTGTATTTTTGAGTTTATCTGCGTACAATGGATTTTTTGTTTTGATTGTTTGATTTATATATTCAAACTGATAATTATTTTTTACGAGTTCGTCTTTTATAAGGTTTAGGTCGAAATAATGGATAGGTGGATTGTAATTTTGCATAACCCAATTTATAGGGCAATACACCTGGATTGGATTTCAAATTGGTGATTTTAATTTTTGTATTTGGCTGGCTGCTGCCAGGGTTAGAAGAAATCTGCAATGGGACAACATTTTGATTAGCTAAGGGTCTTTTTAAATTATTTTTGTGATAAGTTGAAGTTATGATTTTATTTCTATTTGAAACTGATGGTGT
This sequence comes from Altica lythri, assembly GCA_964028335.1. Lineage (NCBI taxonomy): Eukaryota > Metazoa > Arthropoda > Insecta > Coleoptera > Chrysomelidae > Altica > Altica lythri. Next base: position 64,235,504 of record OZ034801.1, read on the forward strand.
CTTATTTCTTGTCATTATTGTCATTCCTTTTAACTGTACGGAACGTACCACGAATCTAGGCTTGGCTTTGTTGCGAGCTTTTGATTTATAATAAATTCTAGTGCCTGGATCATAGTTTAATGGTTCGTGGCGAGTTCCATTTATTTTATTTAAGTTATCCCTTGTCCGTTGCCGTTTTTTGATTAAGTAACTTATACATTTCTGTTGTTAATTCTTTGTGTATATTGATATAATCGGAATACAATTTTTGGTTGAGGTCTATACTGAAAGGACTGTTAATGTCTAAATCACCCGAGATTAGTTTAATGGGACGTTGTTTAGTTACAGAGTGAATAGAACTAATATAACCAAGAATAGCGTACGGCATTTGATCTAAAATATTGCAATTCTTTTGGGTTTCCTGTAAAATTCTTATATGTTCGATTAGGGTTGAATGAAATCTTTCGATTATGCTATTTTAATTGGGATTAAAATCTGTTGTGTAATAAAGTTCTATTTTATGTAATTTTGCAAAATCTTCGATAGAATGATTTTTCAATTCTGTGCCTCTATCTAATACTAACATTTTAGGAGAACCGTGATGGGTAAGAAAATTAATAAACGCTTTTGCGATATGGATTGCAGTTAACCCTGTTAATAGGTAGGTACGCTTGTGCATACCTACTTTGAAAATCTATTTATGATTGTTAAAAATTTTTGACCCTTTATTGAGAATACATCGGCATGAACAATTTCGAATGGCTTATTTGGTGTAGGGGTTAATTCAAATTTTTGTTTTGTTGGATTTCTGTCATACTTTATTTTTTGACATAATTCGCAGTTATTTATGTATTTAGTAACAGTACTTCTAATATTTGGCCAATAGAAACGTTTTTTAATTTCTGTTTCCACGTCTCACCAAGACGAAATTTTTAAAAAATTTGACGCGTGTTGAGGAACTAGAATCCTCAAGTACTTTTAGCATGGTTCTCATAAATATTAGATCTCTTAGAAATAAAACTGATGAGCTTTTTTTGTTTTTGGAGGAGTTAGGATTTCCTCCATTAGTTGCAATTACGGAACACTGGCTGGAAGTAAACGAGCCCTTTCTTGTTGAAAAATATACCACAATAGCTAGGTACGACCGTACTAGTTCAGCTCATGGAGGTACCCTCATTCTTTCTAGAGCAAATGATTTCTCTTCAGTAACTAAATACGATTTTCTATTAAGCGAAGATTTCTTTGAATTTTCCCTAGTTTATAATAATGAGATGAACCTTTACATTATTTGTATTTATAGATCACCTAGTTCAAACATCGATCTATTTTTCCAGAACCTGTTAAATTTACTCGATTCTCTGCCCATCAAGAGCAGAAAAATTTTATGCGGCGATCTAAATATTGACTATGCTACTGCTTGTGCTTTCCAACTGTCTTTGGTAACTATTTTTGAATCTTATGGTCTCTCAATGCACGTTGACTCCCCAACTAGGATCACGAAAACCTCTGCCACCATTATAGACTACGTTGTTTCCGACTTTTCGCCTCCTGATGTCGATTCTTTGGTTATCAGCGCAGGGCTTTCTGATCATGAAGCGGTTTTCACCAAGTTCTCTATTCCATCTAAAACTTCAATTAAATCTCGGCGTTTGGGTAGGATTTTCTCTGCCAAAAACTTTGAAAAGTTTTATAATTTATGTCTATCTACCGACTGGAACTTTCTGTCCAATGATATCAACTCAAACTACAGTAAATTTTTAAACAAAATTGTTAACGCTTTTAACAAAGCCTTTCCTCTTAAACCCATTAAATCCAAACGTCATAAACCTTGGACTACTAAAGGTATACGTAATTCTGCCAAGAATATGCGCTCCCTATTATACATTAAGAAATTTACTGCTAACATCCATGTCACCGAATATATAAAAAAAAAAATAAAAAAAAAAAAAAAAAATAAAAAAAAAAAAAAAAAAATATATATAGGAATGTTTATTTAAAAATAATAAAAATAGCTAAACAACGGTATTACCAACATAAACTAGATAGTTCCAAAAATGTTTCTAAAGAGACTTGGTCCATTATTAATGATCTTCGTAATAAAACTAACTCAGTGGATCAAAAATTCCCCTTTCCCAGTTCCGATGATTTAAACGAATACTTTGTTAATGTCAGTAATAATCTGACTGCAAACATCTCGCCTAAGTTCGATCCTATCTCTTTTCTTCCCGCCTCTAAAAATGTTGCAAACACCTTCTTTTTAAATCCAGTGAATTGTTCAGAACTTAAACAAACAATCAACAATATTAAAAGTAAATCTTCTTGTAGTACAGACGGCTTATCTATCAAAATCTTCATAAACCTTCCTGATAATGTGATAGAAATACTATCATCTCTAATTAATAGATCTTTTGAAAACGGAGTATTTCCTGAATGCTTGAAAACGGCTATAGTCATTCCTCTTCACAAAGGTGGTGAACACTCAATTACCGGTAATTACCGACCTATTGCTTTGTTACCGGCCCTTTCCAAAATTATCGAAAGATTAATAAAAGTCCGACTCATGCCTTTTCTCCTTAAGCACAATATTCTATCACAAAATCAGTTTGGATTTCTGTCAAATAAGTGCACAAACGATGCCATGTTTTCAATGCTCAATGAAGTTTACTCATCTCTTAATAATAATCATTCCACCGCTACAGTTTTCTGTGACTACGCCAAGGCATTTGATTGTGTAAATCATAATATTTTATTAAAAAAATTAGAGTTCTACGGTATTCGTGGCATTTCACTGAACTGGTTCAAGTCTTACTTGGAAAATAGGAAACAACTAGTCAGAACAAACGGTAAAGATTCTAGCTGCAGATTAATTACTAGTGGAGTACCTCAAGGTTCCGTGTTAGGTCCCATACTTTTTTTACTCTTTATTAATGACATCACTAATTTAAAAATTAAAGGAAAAATCTTTCTATTTGCTGATGATACTAGTATCACCTGGAGCAACATCGATAATCCATCTTTACATGCCGACATTTCTAATGATCTTATTACAATCAAAAACTGGTCCGATTGTAACTTGCTTTGCTTCAATGTCGAGAAGACAGTTGCATTATCCTATAAAGAAGCCTTTCATCCAATACTTCTTGAAACCAATTCCGTCAGTGTCGTTGAGTCTGTAAAATTTCTAGGTCTTTTCATTGACAGCAGTCTAAAGTGGTCTCTTCACACAGATTCACTAACGAAGAAACTAGCATCAGCATGCTTCGCGATTAGATCGGTTTCTAAAGAACTAAATCTCCACTCTGCCAAAATAACGTATTTCTCTCTCTTTGAATCTCATCTTCGCTACGGACTTCCCTTTTGGGGTTCTAGTAGCCTTACACAATTCAACGCTATTTTTAAATTACAAAAGAGAGCAATTCGTTATCTCCTTGGACTTAGCTCAAGAACCCACTGCAAGCCATACTTTCAAAGGAACGGAATCCTAACACTCCCTTCATTATTTATTCTAGAAACTGTATGTCTGATTCGAAAGCATTTACATATTTTTCCTACGAGACCCAACCATGGCTACTCCACTAGAAACTCGAGTTATGATGTTTATTTGCCAATCCCATCCACCGAATTAGTAAGAAAGTCAATAATTTATCACGCAAAAAAATTGTACAATCACCTCCCTGTGCAAATTAAATCGGCGACTTCTTTTACTAAATTTAGAAAAATGACTAAAGAGTATCTCATTGAGAGATCATATTATTCAGTGGATGAGTTCCTAAATGAATAATTAAAACGTCTTGAATATCACTTCCAGTAGCTGCAAGTCTTATTTTAAATTCTGTAAATTTTTTTTGTATTTTATTGATTTTTTCATATTATGTATTGCAGTTTGTATTTTTTTTTTAAACTTTTGCAATTATTTTAGGTAACAAATTTGTTCTTTTTTTTTAAATTTTTTTATATTTTCTAACATTTTAATAACCATTGATGATATATTTATTTATTATGCCCCTATGGTTTGTTTTACCTGTATGACATAATTTTATCGATTCTACTTGTTGATCATGTGTTACCAATCTTCTAATACTTGATTACAAATTTTTGCTCTAAAAGCTGAATTCTTAAATGTGTTTTGTAACGTGGTACACAATCGAGGTATTAACTCTTGTTTGTCTAAATTGATAGCAAATAATTTTTTTGTCGAAGTAAACTCTTTAAATGAATTTATTATTTCTTCGTCGAAATTTTCTTCCGAAATTTGTATAAGAGTCCTAGTTTTATTTTCGAATAATCGCGTGACCTTTGGTAATGCTGGAGAATGATAGGTATTTCTAATATTGGGTCTTGAATATTAGTGTGAATAGTTTCATTGTCGTCATGAATTTGGGCATTTTGACAGATGTCGTTGATTATATTGTAACGGGATAACCGTGAAGGGACCTTAATTTGAAAGATTGTTATTGACAGTTGATTTTTAGAAACTTCTAAAAATAACACTGACTAGATTAAATAATGTTTCTAGAAAATTCTAGAAAGTTCCAGAATGTTCATTTGTTTAATTTATTGTATATAAGGGGATGTATGGGCAGTTAACGTCAGTTCAAGTTCAAGTATTCACAAGAGTTCATTGTATTGTCAAGTAGTTAGACGTTATCCAGCAGAGTTCAGTGTATCTTAACAATTTTGTAAATAAATTGTGTAAAAAGCCCCCATAAGTGTTTCAAATTGGTGTCAGGTGTGGGGTGAAGATACAAGAATGCCTGGAAAAAAGATAAATGAACTATTGGTGGCTGAGCTCACAAGAGAGCTCGAAGAATTAAAGTTGGAAACTACTGGGAGCAAATCCGTATTGTTGAGAAGGATCCGTGAATACTACCTAAATAATAATTTGGACCCTAACGCTGTGGAGTTCGAAGACCCAGTTCAAAAATTAAATTCTGAACTAACTCAACAACTTTCCCGGCTGCAAGAGGAGCTATCAGGACGAATGACGAGCCAACAAGAAGAACAAACTCAACAACTTTTCCAGCTATCACAAAGAATGACGAACCAACAAGAGGAGGTATCCAGTCAGATGAAGAGCCAGCGCGAAGATATGTCCCAGCTATCACAACGAACGACGAGCCAACAAGAAGAACAACTTTCCCGGCTGCAAGAGGAGCTATCAGCACGAATGACGAGCCAACAAGAGCAGCTATCCAGTCAGATGAAGAGCCAGCAAGAAGAACTATCCAGTCAGATGAAGAACCAGCGCGAAGATATGTCCCAGCTGTCACAAAGAATGACGAGCCAGCAAGCAGAACAGACGCAACAATTTTCCCAGCTTGCGAGACGAACAAAATCAACAAGTCGCCAATTTGCGAGACGAGCAAAACCAGATCAACCAACAAATGCACTCCGAGATAAGGAAGCTTCAACAATAACTGGAAGCTTGTCGCCGAAACCAAATCATCCACCACGGCGACGAAAATGCAGAACGGAGGGAAACTGGCCACGTAGACGTCGAACGACGAGGAAACGGAGCGGCGGCCCAGGTACGAATGATGATAAAACCTCCGACATTCGACGGAATGACTTCCTGGTCAAATTACCTGAAACCATTTGACGCAGTGGCCAGAGCGAATGGATGGTCACCCCAGGAGAAGGCCTTGTTCCTAACCATGGCTCTGCGAGGCGAGGCTTTAGACGTCCTGCATGTATTGACACCGGATGAGGTTGACAATTTTGAGCTATTGGTGAATCGTCTAGAGATGCGTTATGGTCAAAGTCATCTACAACCGGTATACCGAGTGCAGTTGAAAAGCCGGAAGCAGAAAAATGGAGAAACTATCTAGGAGTTCGAGGCAGAAGTGGAAAAAATGGTACGGTTTGCGTATCCAAATGCAGCGGAAGATTTTCTGGAGTGCCTGGCGATCCAAACATTTACCGATGGTCTTCGAGACGCCGAGTTGCAACGGGCTGTACGGTTGGCGAGGCCAAGATCTCTTGTAAACGCCTTGACCATTGCCCTGGAGTTCGATACGACGACGGAGGCCTCACACGCAACTGCTCGACAAACGGAAGACACTGGTAACTTCGACCATGCCGTTTATGCCGTCAGCGACGTCGAAGCGGTAGTGGAGAGGGTAATGAAGTTTTCTTCAAAAAGAAGGCGCCCAGTGAGGTGCTGGAACTGCGGAGAACTAGGCCACATAAAAAAAAGCCCCCATTTTACCCAAGTGAAGCCGAACAAGGAAAAACTCGCCTTAGTTAAGGTTGTGCCAGAAGACGAAAACTCTATGCTGGAGGAGCAACAAGAAAACGATTCCGTTCTGAAAAAGATTCGGCAATGGAAGAGAATGGACCGTCGTCCGTTGTGGAGAGAGATATCCTCATCCTCTCCTGTTTTAAAAGCATACTGGGCCCAATGGAACTATTTAATTTTGGACGGTGGGCTACTTAAAAGACTTGTAGAAAATTCCAAGGGCACAGAAACAAGGAAAAAAATAGTGGTCCCAAGAAGTGCTGTACCAAAAATTTTAAAACAGATGCATAATGATAGTTCTGGAGGACATCTGGGTATCACAAAAACGCTGCAAAAGATCCGAGATAGATTTTACTGGGTAAATTGCACTAATGATGTTAAAGATTGGTGTCGTAAATGCACTACATGTGCTGCCAGTAACGGTCCGCACCGAAAACCGAAGGCGGAAATGCAGCAATACCTGGTTGGAAGTCCTTTTGAAAGAATCGCAGTAGATGTATTGGGGCCAGTTCCACAGACCGATGTCGGAAACAAGTACATCTTTGTTGTAATGGACTACTTCACTAAATGGGTTGAAGCATATGCAGTGTCCAATCAGGAAGCCACCACTTTAGCAGATATATTGGTTGAAGAATCCGTAAGCCGATTTGGGGTACCACTAGAATTACATTCAGATCAAGGAAGAAATTTTGAGAGCAAGCTGTTTCAAGAAGTTTGTCAAAGATTAGGTATCCACAAAACGAGAACCACAGCGATGCACCCTCAGTCTGATGGAATGGTGGAACGAATGAACCGGACTATAACTAACTATCTGTCAAAAGTGGTGTCAGATTGTCAGAGGGATTGGGATCGACATATTCCACTATTTCGAATGGCAATTCGATCGGCCATCAACGAATCAACTGGCCAAACGCCTGCGAAGGTCCTGTTCGGTAGAGAAATGAGGCTACCATGTGACTTGGTGTTTGGTTGTAAACCTGGTGAAGAAATGGCCCGTGAACAATATGTCGCCGACCTTCAGAATCGAATGGAGAATATACACAACCTGGTGCGTGGAAAACTACAATTATCTAGTGATCGGATAAAGAGGTACTATGACACGCGGACAATGGAAAAGAGTTACCAAGTTGGAGATTTAGTCTGGCTCTAGAACCCCCGACGGCGTCGAGGTATTTGTCCCAAATTACGGAAGAACTGGGAAGGTCCTTACACCATCAAAAAGAAGATTAACAATGTCATTTATCGGATCGTGAAAATTCCCAGAGGGAAATCCGTCGTGGTCCATCATGATCGTTTGGCGCCTTACCAGGGAAACCACAGTGGAGATGCGCAGCAACTCCAAGAAGATGGTTTGGTTGGCTCAGGGAGTGTGCGGGATTCCGATGTAGAAAATAACATTCCAGGAGAAATGAATCTAAGGAGGGGGCAGTGTAACGGGATAACCGTGAAGGGACCTTAATTTGAAAGATTGTTATTGACAATTGATTTTTAGAAACTTCTAAAAATAACACTGACTAGATTAAATAATGTTTCTAGAAAATTCTAGAAAATTTCAGAATGTTCATTTGTTTAATTTATTGTATATAAGTGGATGTATGGGCAGTTAACGTCAGTTCAAGTATTCACAAGAGTTCATTGTATTGTCAAGTAGTTAGACGTTATCCAGCAGAGTTCAGTGTATCTTAACAATTTTGTAAATAAATTGTGTAAAAAGCCCCTATAAGTGTTTCAATATTATCTAATTCAAATGAATTAGGTACTTCGTCTACGTTAGCAATTATTAAATCTAAATCAATATCGACGATTTGATATTGGTTATTATTAGAATTACTCTGGTTATTTGAAGAATTTGTTTTGTTTAAAGATAAACCATTGGTGTTAAATTCGTTGATCTTTATTCGAGAAAGCGCATCTGCATTTTGATTTAAAGATCCCTTTTTATAGAGTATCGTATAGTCTTACTCCAACGAGTAGGGCGAGAATTTAATTGTTTTATCGAAAAAAGCCAATATAATGGTTTATAATCGCAATAAATTAATATTTTTCTGCCAAAGATGTAATGACGAAAATATTTCATAGCATATACAATAGCGAGGAGTTCCCTTTCTATTGTACTATAATTTTGCTCACCTTGATTAAGTGTTCTAGAGGCATAAGCGATTGGTCTGTCTTTGCCTATAGGTCCTTGTGAAAGTACGCCGCTGATTGCAAAAACGCTAGCGTCTGTTGTCAAAATAAAAGTCTGTGAAAAATCTGGATATATCAAAATGGGATCATAAGATAATAATTCCTTACAAGTATCGAAACATTTTACGTATTCAGGGTTTGAATCGATTGTTGCTCTTTTTTTTAAGCATGACGTTAAGGGTTTTGTAATTTTTGCAAAATCCGGGATAAATTTTCTGTAATAACTTAGGAGACCTAGGAAGGCTTTGACTTCTTTAGTTGTTTTCGGAATTGGATAAGTCTGACATGTACAAAAATAAATCAACTTACAGTACGGTTTTCATCTGCATTGAAGTCCAACTGCAATAATTCGGTGTCGGTCCGGAATAACTGGTACCACTATGGCCCAAGGAATTGTCAATAACACTCGATAAAGTCCGAGAACTCAAAAATTAATTCGAAAGTGTTACAAAATAGTCGGCGCAGTCAGTAGGACAGTCACGAAGTATAATAATAATAATAAGAAGTTGCTTTTATTAACATTTTTTCAAATAATCTTAATGTACAAAATATAATATCTACTTACATTAGTGGCGAGGTCTAGCTTAGGGCTCTAATACCTAACAACCCTGTGAAAAAATTAAACAGAAAAAAGGGAGAAAAAATAAACAAATTAAGCAATCGATAAACAATAAAAATATGAAACTAACTAAAAGGAAACATATTATTAGCACTAGGAACAAATTTGAGGTAAAACAAAAAAATGACTAATTTATTAAATTACAAATATAATTAAATAATATAAACTCCATAGGTACCTACTCTTTTTAAGCACACGCTAAAATCTACAATTGCGAGACCAACCAAATTTTTAAACTTCTTTTAAAGCTGTTGACAGAAGGCAACTCTTTAAGATCACTAGGTAAGGCAAATATTTAGCTGCATTGTAGTTAAATGATCTTTTAAAAAGAGATGTTTTGTGTCTTGGAACAACATACCTGGCACAATGACGGGTGGCTTTGTTACGAACATCAGATAAAAAGATAAACGGGTTGCTGATTACTTACTTACTACCTTGTAAATAAGGGCATTCAAGTGAAGTTCAAATCGTTTATCAAGTTTTAACCAACCTGACTCATTGTAGCTGACAGAAACATGGTCAAACTTTCTTAAGTTGAAACAGAATCTGAAACAGTTGTTTAGAAGCCTTTGCAAGCTAACCTTATCCTTCATTACAAGTGCAGGCCAATAAAGCACATTACAGTAAGACAGATAAGATAAAATTAAACTATCACATAGCCTCAATCTAATTTGGGTTGACAAAACACTAGCAATGTCATTAACAAAATTATCATAATTAAAATTACTAAAATCTCTATAAGTTTTAAATTGCGGTGGAGAGAAGTGTTTTAACAATTTAATGTTAGTTTTAACCAAACAATGATCAGAAATATTATCCCAAGGGAGGACCTCCGATTTTGTTACATAGTCGATGAAATAGGTAACTATAACATCAAGAAGTGTACTGCTATTTTTAGAGATTCTAGTAGGAAAATCCACAATTTGATGTAAACTAAATTTTTGTAAAAACGAAATTAATGTTCTAAGAGCACAACTATTGGAGTTACAGTCAACATTGAAATCAGAACCAAAAATTAAACAATCAAACTGTGGAAGCAGTTCAACTATAGAACTCTCTAAATCAGTTAAACAGCCAACAAGATTTTCACTTGGAGGACGATATAATGAGCCTAAACAAATATTTTTACCATGTACTTTAAGACTTATCCAGATTTGTTTTAATTTACTACTTATGCCTGTACCATCGATTTTTTTAACCACCTTAAATTTGTAACAGTTTTTAACATAAAACCCAACTCCGCCGCCTCTACCGTAACCTCTATCCACCCTAACAAACCTAAACCCATCAATATTCAGAGCTTCAGAGGCTACACCCTCACTGAGCCAAGTCTCAGATAACCCAATAACATCCAGAAGTATCCATCGCGGACAACTTTAACTATTTCTATAGTGAAGTAGATAGTGAAGTGACTACTTCACTATAGAAATAGTTAAAGTTGTCCGCGATGGATACTTCGTGACTATCCTACTGACTGCGCCAATAATATAACTCGGTTCAAAAACATAGTTTAAAAAAAATAATTAATAATTATACAAAAATATAGGACCGAATAGTTTAAACAATAATATCAGACTGAATGTAAAAACGAAAAACTGTAAAAAGAAATCTATTGCCACGCCTTTGCTGACTAGGATTAGATTCCAGGAAAATATTTTTGGTCAGCATGTTGCATTATATAATTCGCGGCTCACTTTACGGCTGAGCTCGGGCATCATTTGCCAGTAGAGAAACCACTAACAAACCTTGCGCAATTTGTTTAATTGTTGATATCACTTTATCTTATTTTTGTTGGATTGTGTAAGGGTTGTTAGGGCCTATTATATATAGGAGTTTCCGGCTTGTACCGTCTAAGTCGGTGGCGCGGCTCACTTATTTATCATCCCTCTACGGCTGAGCTCGGGCATAATTTGCCAGTAGAGTGACCACTAACAAACCTTGCACAATTTATTTAATTGTTGATATCAGATTTTTTTTTATTCTTGAATAATCCTTAACCTTTTGAGTTAAGTAAGATAAACATTTGTTTTAATTTTTTGTGCCATGGTAGTACCTATCTCGTTAAAATATCTGTTTAAACTATTTGCCAAAACTTCCTTTTTGGAAATAGCTAGAATAGAATAGAATAGAATTTATTTGACTGTAGTTACAAAGTTACAAAGTTTGATAAACAGTAGGTCATTTAAAACTTAATCTAAATAAAAATACACATCACTAAAAACAGTCACAAAACACATGCAATAGACACACACACACTCACATACTAAGGTATATTTCAGGTACAGCTTACAGGTAGATTTGGCTTATAATGATTGAAAGAGTGTTCATCGATCTGTATGGGTAACCCATTTTTAATATAATCCTCAAACTCTAGTACTGAATAAAATACGGTTTTTTGGACGAATTTTTTCATTACATTTTTAAATTTAGTATGATTTAAGGTTTTAATGTGTTCAGGTAATATATTAAATAAATCATTTTTGATTGAATTATGTTGTGCTTTAGATGTTCTGTATCTCGGACCTTTGAAAAAAGTACCCATTCGTGTATTATATGAATGGCTATCACCTTGCATTGGCAACTGGCGCAAATTTTTATGTATATCAAGTACATTTGAGTAGATATATAGTGAAGGTAAAGTCATAATCCTATGGGTAGCGAATAGCGGTCTGCAAGAATCTCCAAATTGAGCATCTGATAATATTCTTATTGCTTTTTTTGTTGTCGAAAAATTATGATTGCATCGGTGGAATTACCCCATAGTAATATTCCATAACTAAGATGCGAGTGAAATAGAGAAAAATATACTGTTCTTTGAACATCATAACTAGTAATACATTTAAGTTCCCTTAAAAGAAACAAAGTGGAAGATAATTTATTTGCAACATACTCAATGTGACTAGACCAGTTTAATTTATTATCTATATATATGCCTAACAGTTTCACCGACTCATACTGCTGACCTGAGTTCTTTGTTGTAATCACCATTTTTTGTGTCTTTTCACTATTCATTTTGAGGCTATTACCAGCAAACCAATTTTTAGCTTTTACTTCCATTTGTAATGAATTTTCTGTTAAATCAACTAAATTTTTATCTGTACATTCTAGGGTTGCATCATCAGCAAAATCACACTGTTCCGTGGCTTCATGTACTGCCCCAAGTCGTTAATATAAATTATAAAAAGAAGAGGTCCCAAAACAGAACCTTGTGGTACTCCTATATTTATTGTTTCTAGATTTGAAGTTTTATTATTATGGAACACTGATTGATATCGATTTTTTAAAAAAGATTTTAATAAATCAAGTACGCTACCTCTAACTCCATAACTTTTCAAGCAAGATGCCATGGGAGACACAATCAAAAGCCTTGGTTAGATCGCATAGAGTAATATCTACATACTCACCTTTTTCCAGGCCTTTAACTATGTCTTCCACCACATGCAAAACTGCACCTATTGTAGATTTATTTTTTTTAAAACCATATTGATTAGTATTGAAAAAATTATTTTCTTCAAAGTATTTATTTAATTGGATTTTTAGTAACTTTTCGATCCCATTGTTTATGTCAACAGATATTAGGAAAAAATTTGTTAGTTAACAATTAAATAACTTTTTGAAAAACAGTGGTAAAATGTTTTTTCCAACTGATTTAGATTCTTTCAAGTGTTGGAAAATACTGGAATTTTTTCAAATTTTTAAAATAACATTTTATGTCATAAAAAAAATATTTTATCTGATAAACACCGTTTAGCGGTAGCGCGCGTATACCGTAAAAGCCGCTCAAAGCCCCATTTTCAACGTCAAATTAAAGTTATAAATAATGGAGATAGAGTTCCGGGAGGACGGACTTTTTTTTCTGAAATTTCCTCCTCTTTAACGAGCTTTTTTCAAAAATGCTTAAATATTAATATTTTTCGAGTTATTAACACAAACATAACCATCTGCTTTTTTTCATCTTATTTTGTTAATAACAATTGCAATTTTTTGCCTGCGCACTTTTCCTTCAAAAACATTTTTCTAGAGGTGATTCCGAATCCAATGAGCTATCGCTTATATTTTTAGGACCTTTATTTTAATTTTTCACGTTTTTGAAGATGTTGACTAGAGTAATAGTTATTAACAAGATTCTGGTCACCTTTTTTATATAACGGTATAACTTTGGAAATTTTAAATTCATCGGGAAAAACACCAGTTTCAAATATTATGTTTATTAAATTAGTTTAAGGTTCCAAAATTATATCGTAGCTTTCTTTTATTATCTTAGTGTTTATATTGTGAATATCTGTACAGTTGGAGTTATTTAATGAACAAATAATTTCTTTGACTTCTACATATGTAACGGGTCTCAGGAAAAAAGATTTGCATGGGACAGGAAACCTTTTATAGCTCAATAGATCTTTAGTATCAACGTCAGGTAAGGTACTAATAATGGCTTTTGCAATATTTATAAAGTATATATTAAAAGCATTTGATGACAAATCAGCAGCTTTGTATTGTCTGTTGTTATTAGTACAATTGCGTTTTTCATTAATAACTTTCCAACATGCTTTTGACTTATTTTCAGATTCAGCAATGTATTTGTCATTTGCAACATTTTTTGCTAATTTTACTTGGTTATGGTAATATTTTTTAAAAACTTTAAAATAATAAATATCATCACACAATTTTGTAGCATCACTGATAAACTTCAGATCAAAATGGAAGTTCCTCTTTTGCCTTAATTCATCCGTATACCACTTAATAGGCGATTTTCTAGTTTGTGTATTAATTGTTTTAATTGGAAAATACATATCTACTAGATTTTCATATGCATTAACCAAATTTGAGGCTATAGTGTTTACATCGTAGCTAGATTTACATATATTAAAATTTGAATTTGATAGAGCTGATCTAAGTTTGTCTATTCCTTTTTTATTTATGGTTCTAGTTAGAATAATTTCAGGGATACTCTTTATTGAATCAATCTTTTGAAGAAAATATTGACCTGCATGATCTGAAAACATAGGGTCATACACACCATATTATGTGCAAAATTCATTTTCTATATTTGTAATAATATTATCAATACAAGTGGAGGTCTCACTTGTAATTCTTGTGTATTGGTCGATTTTTATTTTTAAATTATACGAATTTACCACTAGTTTGAGATATCTTAATGCAAAATTAGATGTTTTAAAATTAATATTATAGTCACCTAAAATGATAATATTCTGACATTTATCTATAACTTCAGTTAGTAGAAGGTCTAAGTTATTTAGAAAAATTTTTATATCTCCATATTTATTCGATCTGTATAGGACTATGATTATTGCGTTTAAATCCGGCAGTAGAACCCCACAGGACTCAGAATGAAATTTTGAAGTAACAGGTTCCAGATTTAACGGAATACTTTTATAATTTCCCCTAGAATATATAGCTACACCACCATGCTGGTTTATATTCCTGCAAAAACAAGTTTCCAATTTGTACCCTGGAATTTAAATTTGCATCAGTTTGCCAATGCTCAGAGATAGCAAAAAATTCAAGAGGCAGATCATGTAATAAAGCCTCAACCAAAGATATTTTATTTCCTATAGATTGTATATTTAAATGAAAAACACTCAGCCAATCATTTACTGCAATTAATTTTGATAAAGAGAAATGTGCATAATTTTCTTTTAAATGATGATTAACAAAATTATTCCCTAATCTCTCTGCTTCGATGTGGAGGCTGTCTTGAGAAAATTTTCTTCAGTTCTTTTCAATGTCTGGTTTTGTAAACTTTCAAGAAACCTCTGACCTTGTTTAAAGATGAATCTGGAATAGTATATATTTTTTGGCCAAAAATCTGATTTATATACTTGGTCTTGAAAACGAGAATCTATTCCTACTAGAAAAGATTGATTGTTCTGTCTAACAAAAAATGTATCTACTTTCTTCACATAAATATTATCTGTATTTGTATTTGTGCGCTTATAAAGGTATTTCTTAACGTTCTCTTCACTTACCTACTGAATCTGACACTCTTGATATAAAGAGCCAAATTTTTTTATTATTAGTTTTTTCTATTCCTTTAAATTCATCGTCACTTTCTCCACTTCCGATAGTTACTTTGTTTTTTCTCTTTTGTCGTCTCCTTACTGTAATAAAGTCATTTTCACGAGCTTCTTCATTGGTATCATCTGTTAAATTTATTATCTCATTAGTTTTCTGTAATTGTTGAATTTTCATGCAACTTGTTTCTTTTGCATGGATGAGTTACCCTCTATAGGTGAATTCCCATTCACATTATTGTTTGTATTTTTGTTAGGTATCAAGTTTTTATACTCTAGTCAACATCTTCAAAAACGTGAAAAATTAAAATAAAGGTCCTAAAAATATGAGCGATAGCTCATTGGATTCGGAATCACCTCTAAAAAAATGTTTTTGAAGGAAAAGTGTGCAGGCAAAAAATTGCAATTGTTATTAACAAAATAAGATGAAAAAAAACAGATGTTTATGTTTTTGTTAATAACTCGAAAAATATTAATATTTAAGCAATTTTGAAAAAAGCTCGTTAAAGAGGAGGAAATTTCCGAAAAAAAAGTCCGTCCTCCCGGAACTCTATCTCCATTATTTATAACTTTAATTTGATGTTGAAAATGGGGCTTTGAGCGGCTTTTACGGCATACGCGCGCTACCGCTAAACGGTGTTTATCAGATAAAATATTTTTTTTATGACATAAAATGTTATTTTAAAAATTTGAAAAAATTCCAGTATTTTCCTAACACTTAAAAGAATCTAAATCAGTTGGAAAAAACATTTTATCACTGTTTTTTAAAAAGTTATTCAATTGTTAATTAACAAATTTTTTCCTAATATCTGTTGACATAAACAATGGGATAAAAGGTATACATAATTGGCCTAAAAATTTGAAACTTTGTGGAGCCCTTTTCATATGTATACTTTACAAGATTCTGTGATAAATGTTTATAAAAGGTTATTAATTTGTTAATTATGATTTTTCATAACTATTGAAAAATATTGCGAAAAAGTAAAGAAAAATATAGAATTTTTCCAAATAAATGCATGTAGTATCTAATAAACAATAAATACGAATTTGGTCTTAGAATTATTTGAAAGAGAAACTTATTTGCTATAAAAAACTCCTGAATATCCTTTATCATATCTCCAATAGTTTAAAAGATATATAATTTTTTTAATTGGCAAGTTATTTGGCGCTACAGTTAACGTGACGTATGATATTAGAAAGTATTATTAACAAATTAGTAAAGTTTTACAAAGATTTATCGCAGGATCTTGTAAAGTATACATATGAAAAGGGCTCCACGAAGTTTCAAATTTTTAGGCCAATTATTTATACCTTTTATCCCATTGTTTATGTCAACAGAGATTAGGAAAAAATTTGTTAGTTAACAATTGAATAACTTTTTGAAAAACAGTGATAAAATGTTTTTTCCAGCTGATTTAGATTTTTTTAAGTGTTAGGAAAATACTGGAATTTTTTCAAATTTTTAAAATAACATTTTATGTCATAAAAAAAATATTTTATCTGATAAACACCGTTTAGCGGTAGCTCGCGTATGCCGTAAAAGCCGCTCAAAGCCCCATGTTTAACGTCAAATTAAAGTTATAAATAATGAAGATAGAGTACCGGGAGTACGGACTTTTTTTTTTGGAAATATCCTCCCCTTTAACGAGCTTTTTTCAAAATTGCTTAAATATTAATATTTTTCGAGTTATTAACAAAAACATAAACATCTGTTTTTTTTTCATCTTATTTTGTTAATAACAATTGCAATTTTTTGCCTGCACACTTTTCCATCAAAAACATTTTTCTAGAGGTGATTCCGAATCCAATGAGCTATCGCTCATATTTTTAGGACCTTTATTTTAATTTTTCACGTTTTTGAAGATGTTGACTAGAGTATTATTCTGGTCTGGTACAGTCATACTTTCAGTTCTTGGCTGTTTTGATTTTTTTGTACTTGATTCAGAAACAGGTATTTTATCACTGATAGGTGTATTTTGATATTTGTTGTCAATTTTTAGAAATTTTGCATTTAATTCATTATATTTTGTTTGCAGATCTGTGTATTTAGTTTTTTCATTAATTAATTCACCTTTTAGAGATTGTATTTTATCACTCAATAATTGGTTGTTTAGTTTTTGTTCTTCGACTAAAAATTTTAAATAGTTGTAAGCTTCAATGTAAAATACATCACCTTTATTTGGATCTAAAGTTGTGGAATTTTAGGAGTTTTTTGGTTTGCAGCATCTAATAAGAGGATTTATTCTTTGTGCACATAATGGATGATACTTTAAATCACAGATTTCACCTTTTACACTAATAGTTACTGATTTCTTGCAGTAATTACACTCGTCTGTATTTTGCGCGTGCGATTCAGTCGGCGCCATATTAATATCATTATTAATAACATTATCAATAACAATTTCTTTGATATAGTGTTCTTTAGAACCGGTTCTACCTATCTTACTATTTACATATCTTCAAGTACTTTTAGAATCTATATATGTATTTTTTACATATTTCTGTTCATGCATAGTTTTTGCCACTTTTAACACTTTTTGCAGCACTTTATTATAAGACTGATATTGAGCTTTTAATACCTCACCATTTTTATTTTTAACCCACTCGCGATATAACTTATTTTTATGATTGCACGATATCACTAAGCCAGACGTTATCCATTTTTCTTACGGTACTCCTTGGTTGACAATTTTATGACTCTCTGGATCCGCCTTATGATGTTTCCCGTGCTTACATTCACATCCGTGTTCACTAGATTGTTCCAATTGAAGTTTGCTGCTACATTTGGGAGCTTTTTATAATCTAGTATTTAAATGCACAATCTGTTTCTATATCTAGGTCTATAATTAATATTGTTTGGTAATAATCAGTTATCATTTGTGTATATAAAATTGCTTTCACATTAATTTGTTAATGTTTTTACCAAAGATATGATCGATGCATGTTCCATCGTACTCATTAAGTCTGGTTATGGATGTGATCAGAGAGAGATAATTTTTCTCATAAAGGTTACTTAGATATTCGTTGTCAAAATATATATATATATGAGTATATATCACCAATAATATAGTGGGTGTCATTGTGCTTAAAAGATTTTAAGTATTGCTCGAAGTTCTTTAGAAACACTGCTTTGTCCACCTCTTGCGATCTATAAATTGCTGTGATATATATTTATCTGTTGAGTTAACCTTTATTAACGTCTTTAGGGCCTTGATGTTACCAACATCTATGATTTCAGTCGACTCTACTAAATTTTGGTCAATATATATCATGACACCGTCGGCTTTATTAATATCTCCATGACTATAGTAGTTTTTGTACCCTTCCAGTTGGAAAAAAACAACACTCTCTAATCTCCAAACCTCTGTGCATATAACTACATGTGGTTTTTCGGAAAGCATGCTTAGCTGCACTTCAAATTGATGAAAGTTCTTGTATAAACTCCTGATATTGGTATGGTGTATAATAAAATGTTTGCTTGTGATTGTTTCATTTAATGTATTTGTATCGTTAATTTCTATGTTAGGTTCAAGATCGAAATCCAGAATATAGTCCAGTAGTATTAAATTTCTGGTTGGAATGAGTAATTTGTGCTATCACTCACCTTAGTAAGAAGTGATTTATAGGTATCACAACTTTGTAGATCATTTGCCCAGTGTGTTTCTATCCGTTTCTTATTTAAATATTTATTTTTGTCAATGCAGTTCAGACATTTCTTATAATCCTTGTTACAATGACGGTCAAGTGAGCTTCAGAACACTTTAAGCATTTTGGAGCATTTCTACATTTTTTTGTGCTATGGTTAAAGCGGCCACAATTTTGACATTGAGTAATATTAAAATCATTGATGACTTTACATCTTTAATATCCAATGTAAAGCTTTTTTTCGAGCATGATTACTTCATATGCTTCTTTGCTTACTTTTAATATCGCCGTCTGAGTCTGGTTTTTAGTTGTGTATAAATAGTTGACGTTTATGTTATTTCTTTTTGCTATGTCTTTCTTAATGTTATCATAATCTTGTATATCAGTTTCCTATTTTTGGCTAAATTATCCAATAGGTTTTGTATGAATGTCAAGTTTTCCTGTGTGTTACATTTGATTATAATTTTATCCTTGCCCTTTGTTAGAGTTAACTCAATTGGTATTGTAGTTTTCCTTGTTAGTTCATGCTTAATTTCTTTAATAAGTTCTTCTGTATGATATTTATCAAACTGGTATATAATTAATGTGGGTAAGATTCTTTCATTATTTAAAACTCTTTTTTTGGTAGGATTTATAGCGTTAGCATAATTTGGATAAGCTTTTTGTTAATTTAATTCACCCTTGTAACGTATTTGTAATTTTCAGCTCAGTGTTTAGCTCTTTTAAGGTGATGTTTTGTTCTATCAAAGTTTTGTTATGCTCTTCCAGCCCTCTGGTTCTTTCTCTTAGTACTGCATTTTCTGTTTCTTTTACCTCATATTCTTTTTATTTTTTTGTTCATGTTGTCCGCACGATTTTTAAATTCCACACATAGGGTGTTGAGTTTAAATAAAACAATAAAATTAACTTACTTGTATTGTTGAGGAGAAGTTACCACGAGGAAAACAGATATGAAAATGAATGTAAAAATCTATCGTAGCGAAAAAGAAGACTGCGATATCAGTCAAATCTGTCTCAAACAATTTATAATCACTGCGATAACATTAAAATAAATCTCACCGAATATAGTCTGGTGGATTTCAATACAAAAACGATAAAATAGATCGTTACAGTACAAAGAAAAATACTATACACTACACGGGCAGAGAGTTTGAGAGCCCTGCACTGCGCGCCATATCGCATATGGCGCGCAGTGCAGGAATCTCAAACTTTCTGCCCTTGTAGTGTAATTTACTATTCTGCCTTTAATAAAATCAAGAAGGACTTCGCACGTCAGTACCGTCCTCAACTAAAACCATACAATCAGAAACCGTATATTGAGGAAAGTAATTCCTTTTCTCTTTCTACAATAAAACTTTATTTGTTTATTTTTTATTTTTTAATATAAATTTAAAACTAAAATTTTAGTTAAAACAAAGTCAGATTTGCATTTCAGCTTTAATTATATCTGCGGCTTTTTCTCCTATGGCATATGCTGGCCCAACGTTATGTGCTGATGGGGGTAAAGGAATAACGCTAGTATCAACAACACGCAGTTTTTTTATTCCGTATACTTTTAGTTTATTATCTACCACTGCCTCAGGATCATCTGCTGGACCCATTTTACATGTTGCAACTTGATGGTAAAAGCTTCCTGTAACTGTCCTTATTGCACATTCCCAATATTGATCAGAATCAAATTTGTGTTGCTCGCATCCTAAAATAATAAAACATTCTCAGCAGCTAAATTTAAAACTCAATATATCTTACCAGGTACCGGTATTTTTATGAGCGTGGCTTTATATTTTCTTAAGGTGGGCATTGTATTTATTCTTTGAAATTCTCGAATTCCTGCTATAAGAGTTTTAATATCGTTATTTTCTGGATCTGAGAAAAAGTTTGGATAAAACAAAGGTGGGTCGTACGGATTTTTTGATTTCAGTTTAATATATCCACATGATTTTGGATGAAGTAAAGTAGGTAGGACCTAAAATTAACAAAAAAATTGTACGTTTTAAAAATTAGAAACACAATATATAGGTCAATACCCATAGATAGATACCTTACAAGGTAAATCATTACCTATAATATTTACTTAATTATTTAACAAACTTTTAATTTGCTAAAAGTTAATTAGTAAGTACTTTTATAAAATAATTTAGTAATTTAAAATAGAATAGAACAGCAAAACTGAGTGATTGGTACAGAATTGTTTTTAGTTATTTCTATGTGAAATTGTATTAATTACTAGTTAAGGAAATAATAGATCAGTTTTATAAAGGAACCATTAGATAGTGAAACTAACAATCTACGAATAATTATATCACTCTTTGTACAGCTGAATTATTTTTGAAGTTATACTTATTTTGGGTGTTAGGGAAAAACGATGAGGGTAAATTTTCACGATGCGCGCGTGCATGTCACAAAACATCGATGTAACTAAAATCCGACACCATGAAATTAGTCAACATTTTATCTATTTTTTTGTTCATAAACTTCGAACACAAAAAACAAGAAAAATCGAGAAAATAATTAAAAAAAGCTGATAAATTAGACAAAAAACAAATTTCTATTGAATTCTCAGATTTCTACATTTAACAGTTGTCAAAATATTCTTTGTATTAAACACAACAAAATGCTATACTAAACTTTCTACTGAAGTCCCTGGACGGTGAATAATTATAATATTTAAATATTTTATTTTATCCTGTCCAGTAAATAAACTTCCCTACAATCAATTTGGCGCCGGTAAGTAAAACATTACGGTATCATGTACTGTAATGTGATGTGTTGCCTAGCAACTCTGCTCTGATTGCTTTAGGAAAGACAATTACATTTAATTTTGGCATTTAAAAACACTATAATAACTATAAAATAAAAATTTGACAGTAACTGACGCTTAAGGTAATTTGACGTAACTAGTCAAGTTACGAGCTATTTTTAAAAATTTTATGAATTTATTAATTTATAAAAACAGGATGAAATAAAATATAATACGATACATGGTCGTTAGGTGTTATTACAGTACTCGTTTTTATTTCCAGACTCGGCTCCTACGTCGCCTTGTCCGTAAACTAACTCGTACTGTAATAAGTCACCTACCGACCTTGTAACGTATAATACTATTCTTATATTTAATTTAAACACCTTAGACAACGTTATTTTAACATTTGTAACACTTTAAGTAATAATTACAAACTGTCAATCTGGTCAAACTTACGAAATAAAAGAGTGGCCTTTTACTATCTGGGCATGAGATTAAACTTTATGAATGGTATTTTTAGGCCAAAGTACACCGACAATTTTTAACTTCCCGCTAAAAAAAATTAATTTTTTTTAACTTCCCGCTAAAAAAAATTAAATTTTTTTTTAAAATCGGGATGTTATTGGTTTCACCCCGTTTTTCGAAAATCGAGTTTTCATCGGATCTCAACGTTTTGAGGTCTTAGGAACCTCCCCTGACTATTTTTACGAGGGTGTCTGTATGTCTGTATGTACGTGTGGATGTGTGTGTGGATGTATGTAAACCTCTTATAACTTTTGAACGGCTTGACCGATCGGAATGAAATAAAAAGCATTCCAAAGAGTTCCATCTAACTTAGATTCCCTGTAAGTTTGAACCGATTCGAGCCGGTAGATTTCGAGAAATTTCAAAATAACCGAAAAAAACAATTGATAAAAATTATGTTTTTTGGGCATATCTTTTTGGCTATTGCATCGATCAATTTCATAACCTAATTAGCTCTCAAGCTTAAAAAGCCACGTCGAATGCCGTTTTGCCAATTAAAATTGGTTGATTCGTTCGTGAGATATCGTTGTCGAAAAATTTCAATAACTTAGAGATTTTTTGACTAACCGATTTTGCACTCCCGGTAACGTTTTTAGGTCTTAAAAAACTGCGTCGAATGCCATCTTGAACATCAAAATCGTAACGCGTTAAAAAGTTATGGCTTTTTAAACATTTCAAAAAAAGTCAAAAACGTCAAAATACGTCACGTTACTATAGCTTTGCGGTTAAAACCAGCGGGAAGTTGCAAGGATGGCCTTTAAGGTCAACCTCTTTTCGAATTTTTTAAATTGGTAGGGCATTCTGTATATAATATGGTGAATAAGCACAAAATTATAAATAAAATTTAAGTTTCCGATTTTACAATTAAACCGATTTGTAAAAAATAATATATCAGGAAAAAGTTGCATAATAATAGTATTTGTAAATTAATTATCGAAATCTGCCGTGTTTAAAAAGTTACAAATATAGGCAACGACTCGGCATGCAACTTTTTGCATTCGATTCCAGTATGCTTCAGGAAAGATTGCGAACTAAATTAATCTGTTGTGATAAATGAAAATTTCATTTAAGACATAAATAAGGAAAATGCATTATGAAGAAATGCAAATTAAAAAAATTTGAATACTTGAATTTGAGTTTTGTTACCGCTGAACACGACCTGGGCACCAGGTAGCTCTGAGGCTATCGCCGTCATAAAATGTGTATTTAGCGACGTTAAAAACTCTCAGTAGTATTATCAATTGATTGTGAATGAATTTAACATAAAACTCCAGCCGACGAAGCCCACCCTCGCACCAGGTACATCGGAGACCAGTCGTCATGAAATTCCTGTTTAGCGAATCTAAAAACCAGCGAGTAAAAAATTGAGCTAATTTTTGTTAATATATAGGTATCCCAAATTCTAAACTTTTATTTTCCATCTCTTTGAGATGCATTTTCCTTATGCACAAAATATAATTTTCATTTGTCAGAAATCAGTTTAGTTCACAAACTTTCCTAACACTCTTCCGAATTGAATACAAATCTATCTTGATCTATCTTGCCACCGCCGACTTGGTAGGTTCAGAGCTTTTTATCGCATTGACTCGGCCAATATAAGACGTTTCAATTACTGTAAGAATTAATAATAGAACCCATTTTATACCTGGTAGATGTTTTTGCCTTCTAGTGGTTTAAAAAGTTTATCATATATATTTGGTGGAATATTGAAAATTTTTCGAAAAATAATTCCGTAGTCAGTAGCAAGTGATATTCCAATCATTAATAGTTCAATATCAGGATACAAAGGATCAGATTCTGTTGAAATATTAGTTTTTATATAAGTAATTGCTTCGACACCTCCTATAATAAAAAAATGTATAAGTAGTAAATAATACAAAAATTAAATATAACATGAATGTCATAAAACTAAAAAACTGTAAAAATATAAGCAAGCAAGTGGCAAAAAAAGTTTTTTTAATGAAATTGCTGATTTGTTTGCAGTATTTTATTGGTCTAAACGTTGAAAAGGTTTGAAAAGTAGTTACGACAGGTTGGTGATTTGACCCTCTTTTACAAATATTTCCATGGCAAGTGTTCTACTGACATTGCCCGCTTGATTCCACCTAGAGCAATTCATAGCAGAAATACACGACAAACCACTTCCGCCCATCCCTATGTGGTTCAACTTAATACTCCTCGAACATCATTGTTTAAGAACTCTTTCTTCTGGAGGACATCCTCTTTGTGGAACGGGCTTTCTAAGGCCGTATTTCCCACCGAATATAACCTTTAGCGATTCAAGAACAACGTGAATCGCTTTCTTCGCACACGCACCGCTCTCAGAGCGCCTTAAAGGATTTTTCCTGCAGTGCTTGTGCTTGACAATAAAAAAAAAAGAAAAAAAAAACGAATCATAACAAACCTGTTACGGTATTAGAATTACGAACCTACATACCTACTTTACTTTTACGATTGAGCTTTAAAAAAACCTGCTATATTTTATGTATATATTTTTTTGTAAATGTAATCACAAGAGTTAGCAAAGAGAAATATCCAAATAATTTTTAGAAACTATTTATTATTAATATAAATGTAACAAGGTAGTACGTAGTAGGTACTCGGATGCTTATTTTTTATGTTCTTAAAAACAGTTGAAAATCTTTTGATAGAGATATAAAATGGTATTCCACAAGTGCGGATCCAAAAAAAACTGTGTTTGATTTGCAGTTACTTTAACGATAAATTTTAAATCTATATATATATATATATATATATATATATATATATATATATAAATGAAACCCGTTTTCCTTGGTCATGGCATCACGCGTGAATGGCTGGACCGATTTTACTAATTCTTTTTGTGTTGTATTTGTTATTATTAGGAGAAGGTTCTTACGGAAAAAAATATTAAGAAAATCTCTCAGAAATATTGAAAAATAGACATTTAATTTTGCATATTTTAAAAAACGCGCGTAACGAATGTCAATGTCATTCACAGCCATAGACTATATTGAAAGAGCAACGTTTGTTCGGAAACGTGGTTACTTAATTAAATAAACCTTAAATTAACCTGTGACATCACACCCATAACCCACGCGTGAATGGCTGGACCGATTTTACTAATTCTTTTTGTGTTGTATTTGTTATTATTAGAAAAATGTTCTTACGGAAGAAAATATTAAGAAAATCAGTATAATGATCTATTTTTAATGGGTAAGATGAATATGATATTCGTATTAATGGAAGTTACCACCAGATGGCGCTTCCATGTATCAAATTCAATACTGATTAATAGAAATCTATACGAATTCGTATAAATATAAGTTCGAAAGATATATTTTTGGTGCGATAAGTAAAACAAAACTATAAACTTTCTTTCCTTCTCTATCTCTTCTTATCATTTATTTTTCTTAAATTTATTTTAGTTGTTGGCGTAGCTACGTGCGCCGGGTACAGCTATAAATAATTGTATTGATTTTTGATTAATATCAATTGTACGAAAATTTGAATCAATCGCGTTTAAAATCCTTCCCATTCAAATCCAAATCCAGTAAATTTTTATACCATCTTTAACGTTTCCGTCTTCATTCGTAAATAATAATTTCATTGTATTAAGGGTTTACGGAGTAAAAAAGGTCACCATATTTTTTTACAAATGGCATCTATGTAAAAAAGCATTGTGGTACCCATGACTGATTTTCTCCTACTGTTCCTCTTAAATAGTTTACTACAATGTAATATAACAAAAACCTTAGCCACAGCAACGCGTGGCCGTGTCAGCTAGTCAAAAATATTAATATATCTATAAGGACTTTTGAAGTTTTCAGATAAGACACTAAAATATTCTACATTAAACTGAGACAAGAACAACAATCAATAGGTATAACCTAAAATTCCTGTATCTAACAGGACTTGTCAATATATATTAATAGTATTTAGAGAAATAGATATACACATCACCAACATACAAAAAAAAAAACAAAATAGAAAAGAACCTTAAACGCCACAAAAAAACATCAAACACATTATTATGAGATTATCCCTTGATGTCTTAGATTTAAATTTAATAATTATTATGCATTTTTGTAGTACTAAGGTTTGTTCAAGTTTAAAGGATAGGTACCTATTAATTTGTACAGGTTCAAAAGATAGGTACACTATATTTGTGATGGGACTTTAAAGTCTTCACAAATTAACTGTCTCTTGCGATCTAGTGCCTCGAATTGGTGTAACTGTATCAAGTTCCTTGTCAGATAATTTACAGTTTGGGTTTTAATTCATCAGTCGCATGGTTTGCAAGTGTCCTTTAACGGGTGCATGGCTGTAATGACTAGTAGCTGGTTCCTGCTGGTTTGACGCAGCTCTTCAGACTCACATCTGTTCAATAAGCAATCTGCTGTGTGCTACTTGGCATCTGCTGTGTGCTACTTGGCCGGAGATGTGTTCTTAAACATGGTTTTGTTATTGATGGTTCCAGGCTTTTATTTGGTTCTGTAGTATACTTTTTGGTACCCCTAGAGGTGGCTGCTCTTCAGTCTTAGACCCGTCCATCGCCCGAGGAAATACCACCATGCAATTCGTTAAGATGGGGTGAAATGTTTCCCCATTTAAGTTGTAAGTTGGTTCTTTTCCTTTCCCTTTCGCCTTTCCGTTTAACTACAATCCCCTTCTTTCTCTTAAACCCTTTTCTAGAAAATACCATGATGGGTTCTCTAGAGGTTATATGTTCCGGAAGTCAAATAGTTCCGCATTCAGATCTCCAGATGGAGAGACAATCTCGGGAAAGTCATCATGGAAATAACATAGCCTATAGTTCAGCCAATTTTACCCAGAAGCCAAAACGCAAAACAGACTGCATATTAACATTCAGTAACATCTGCGGGTTGAATGCCAAGATTAACGCAACCCATCACTATTTAAGTCTATAAAACCTTACGTTCTTGTTCTCACTGAAATACAAGTTTTTGGGAAAAATAGCCTGAAGCATCTTAAATTTCCAGGTTACGAACTTTACGACAACTTTAAACGGCACCATGTGTTTACGTAAAAAGCATACTTTCCTGCTCTAGATTACCTGCACTAGAAAACAACAGAGACAACATCCTTTGGCTAAAATTAACACTACAATCCTCTAGCAAATTTATGTGTTGTATTAACCGGCCATCAGACTGTAATTGCGACGAACTACTAGACTATTTATCACAAAAGATCGACTACCTTAATAGTGAGAACCCTTATGCTGAGATAACTGTGCTTGGGGACTTTCTTGTTTACCACGAAAAGTGGCTTAAGTCTAACAAAACTGACACAGAAGGCAGGCTAACTAAAGAGTTTGCAAGTAGCCATGGGCTGTCCCAACTAACCGACAAGCCCACTTACTTTCCCAGAGCTGCTAATCACAGTTCTAATACTCTAGATCTTTTTCTGACCACCCACCCTGATCAATATAATGTAAATATTCTGTCTCCCCTAGGTAACTCTGATCATGCTGTAGTAGAAGTCAAATGTCCAATCGAACCTCACCCGTTCGAAGCACCACCCAAGAGAACTTTTTGGACCTTAAAAAAGCAGATTGGGAAGGCCTTCGAGACTACTTTGCAACTTTTCCCTGGAATCCAGTCTGCTTTATCAACGAAGATCCATCGGCAGTTTGCAACTTATTTCCTACATCGCTCTGTGGAAGTGGCCCTACTCGCTACTGCGATTCTTTCAAAAGGACTTCCGACCAGGTATTGCTGCACTTCCGCTTTCAGTTTTTGATGCGGACCATTATTGGCAGCACATGTGGTGCATTTACGACACCAATCTTTAACATCGTTAGTGCAGTTTACCCAGTAAAATCTATCTCGGAGCTTTTGCAGCGTTTTCGTGATACCCAGATGTCCTCCATAACTATCATTATGTATCTGTTTTAAAATTTCTGGTACAGCATTTCTTGGGACCACTATTTGTTTCCTTGTTTCTGTGCCTTCAGAATTTTCTACAAGTCTTTGAAGGAGCCCACCATCCAAAATTAAAGAGTGCCATTGGGCAAAATATGCTTTTAAAGCAGGAGAGGATGAGGATATCTCTCTTCACAACGGACGATGATCCATTCCCGAATCTTTTTCAGAACGGGAGCGTTTCCTTGTTGCTCCTTCAGCATAGAGCTCTTCTCTTCTGGCACAACCTAAACTAATGCAAGTTTCTTCTCGTTTTGCTCCATGCGGGTACAATGGGGGCAATCAGGTCGACATGGCCTTCTGGAAAGTGCATCAGCATTACGATGTCTTGTTTCAGGTCTGTGCTCAATTTCAATATCATATTACTGCAGTTTTTAAGCCATCTTGCCATCTGTCCTTCTGGGTTCCTAAAGCTAAGTAGCCACTTTAAACTGGTATGGTCTGTTCTGATCAGGAATTTTTTGCTATACAGATATTTATAAAAGTGCTCGACAAATTTTACAACTGCTAAGTGTTCCCGCCGAGTTACAAAGTAGTTCTTTTCAGTTTTCGATAAAGTTTTGCTAAAGGATCCAACCACTCTTTCTTTACCACCTTGTAGCTATGACAAGACGGCTCCAATTTCCACATTGCTGTCTTCGGTGTCCAGAATAAGCTTACCGTCAGGAAGTGGATAAGCAACAATAGGGGCAGACGTCAGCTGTTTCTTTAATAGTTCCTTATCCTATTAGAAGGACTTGTCTTTTTCTGTCAAACTTGTCAAGGGTTTGGCAATGTCTCCAAAATTCTTGACATACGGTCGGTAATAGGAACAAAGACCCAAGAAACTTCGGAGCTGATGTTTGTCGATAGGGATTGGCCATTCTTGAACGGCTTGAATATTAGCGGGGTCCACAGCAACGCCATCCTTGCTTCCGTTATGTCCTAAATAGTTGACCTGTCTCTGAAACAAGTGGCATTTCTTAACATTCAATGTTAGATTAGCTTTCTGTAATATTTTAAAGACTTCTTCCAGGTTAGATAAATGTTCTTTTAAGGTCTTGCCCATTATGATGATGTCATCTAAATAAACTAGACAAGTTTTCCGTGACAAACCCCGAAGGATGTTCTCTATAAGCCGTTCAAAAGTCGCAAGAGCATTACAGAGGCAAAACGAAAGGACCGTGAATTGCCATAACCCTGATCCACTGGTAAAGGCAGTCTTTTCTTTGTCTGCAGGATTCATTTTAACCTGCTAGTATCCGCGTTTAAGGTCCAAGGTAGAAAACAAAGTAGAACCTGCCAAAACTTTGAGGACATCATTAATCCTTGGCAGTGACATCATTAAGCTTTTTCACTAATACCACAGGAGAAGTCCATGGACTACTGGATGATTCGACTATGCCATTTTGAATTATTTCTTTAAGGGCTTTATCTGCTTCTTCCTTCTTATTTTGAGGCAGCCGTCGAGATACCTGTCGAATCGGACGTGTATCAATTTAATGTTGGACAACATCAGTTCTTCCAAGTTTAAACGTTATAAAACACTTAAAAAGGTTTAAAATTTCCCCTATATTAACAAATTTGCATGACGCACGTTTCGACACACAGTGTCTTTGTCAAATGCAACTATTCTAAAAGACACAAAACAATTATGTAAAATGTAAAGAAGATGGATAATAATATGCCAAATTTTATTTTAGGGTGAATTTAGGTGAAAAGGTTTAATAGTGGGGAATTTCCAAAATCTGTTTTTCATTTAAAAGCAATTGTGTTACTTTTCTTTTATTAATTTCCATTATTTCTAAGAGGTTTAATTTATTAGATTTATTTTCGGAATGTAATATTTTAAAATTATCATCAAATGTATGTATGTTTTCTATGAGGTGATTTGCATAGTGTGAGTCACTCTTTCTATATAAAAAACTTCTCTTATGTTCTTTTATACGTGTATCGAAAGACCTTCCTGTTTGTCCTACATAGATTTTGTTGCATGAACCACAATTTAGAAGAGAAACACCTGATTTATTTTTGAAGTTTGTTTTAGCTTTATTATTTTTTATAAATTTACCTAAAGTGTAATTTGTTTTATATTCTATATTGTAGTTATTTCTCTTGAAGTGTCTAGATATTTTTCGGGTAATTTTTCCAGTATACGTAAGAGTTTTAAATTTTTCTTGTTTATTTTTAGATATTGGATAAATCATTTTAATGGTTTTATTAAATGTTTTTTTAGAAACAAGATTGTCTATAATATCAGGATTGTAACCATTATTGCAAGCTATTTGTTTAATTATATTTAATTCTTTTTCATAATTTTCTTGAGTCATTGGTATATTAATTAGTCTATGAGTAAATGAATAAAATGCTGACATTTTATGAATAAAGGGGTGGTTAGAGAAATTATGAATAATTGTATCAGTGTGTGATGGTTTATGATAAATGGAAAAGTCATGTTTGTTATCTAAATTCTTAACTGTTAAGTCTAAAAAATTAATCATTTTGTTTTCTTCATGTTCTATTGTAAATTTAATATTAAGATGTAAATTATTGATTTGGTTAAGAAATTGATTGAGTTGTCTATTTGTACCCGTAAAAAAACATTTAATAAAACCATTAAAACGATTTATCCAATATCTAAAAATAAACAAGAAAAATTTAAAACTCTCACGTATACAGGAAAAATTTCCCGAAAAATATCTAGACACTTCAAAAGAAATAATTACAATATAATAACATATAAAACAAATTACACTTTAGGTAAATTTATATAAAGCTAAAACAAACTTCAAAAATAAATCAGGTGTTTATCTTCTAAATTGTGGTTCATGCAACAAAATCTACGTAGGACAAACAGGAAGGTCTTTCGATACACGTATAAAAGAACATAAGAGAAGTTTTTTATATAGAAAGAGTGACTCACACTATGCAAATCACCTCATAGAAAACATACATACATTTGATGATAATTTTAAAATATTACATTCCGAAAATAAATCTAAAAAATTAAACCTCTTAGAAATAATGGAAATTAATAATAGAAAAGTAACACAATTGCTATTAAATGAACAAACAGATTTTTGAAATTCCCCACTATTAAACCTTTTCACCTAAATTCACCCTAAAATAAAATTTGGCATATTATTATCCATCTTCTTTATATTTTACATAATTGTTTTGTGTCATTTAGAATAATTGTACTACAGCATTTGACAAAGACACTGTGTGTCGAAACGTGCGTCATGCAAATTTGTTAATATAGTGGAAATTTTAAACTTTTTAAGTGTTTTATAACGTTTAAATGGATTTCCATCAAGTTAAGGCAACCACCATTGAAATGATCTTCCAAGTTTACTTTTAGAACCAAATAAGATTTATAACGGTAAAGTAGATCTCTTATCTGTTTTTTTTTTCTAATTTTGACAAACAGGGATCTAATTTTGTCATTAATTGTTTAATTCCGTTGGTCTAAGCTGTTTCCGTAAAGTTTACGTTGTGAATTATGGCCGTTACTGGTTCTAAACTTCCTATTTCCGTATCCTTTTGGAGAAGAACTGGATTATCGTTCAAGTTGATTACTCGAATGGGTACCTCTTTGGCGGATCTAACAAGAGTCTTACACACAAGGAGCCGTTTTCCTAATTCATGGTCATGGTTCTTTGGCCCTATCATGGCTGGGGTACCATCTGGCTCCAGTCCATACAATCGCGCTGTTACGACACATTCGCCGCTCGCCGGAAGTTCGATATCATCGATTAGCTTAATCGAGGCATCGTTAGCTTGTTTTCAATGAAGGATACGTCGGCGAAGATCCAAATGAAAACCACAGTGGAGCATAATATCCGTGCCCAGAACAACATCTTCATCAACGTCAGCCACCAGCACCGAGTGAACAAGAGAGGTTGAACCAAACTGTAGCGTCGCCTGTATCTCACCGTAGACTCTTCGGTAGCGGTACGCAGTCTCCAACTGGTAGTCAACATCTTCTTCCGCATAATGATGGTCGGACGATAGTTTTCATAGCTTCAATGTCTACCAGCATGCTAAAGTTCTTCCTATCAATGAGTCCATCTACATATAAGCTGTCCACGTGATATCGCAGAGTTGCCAATTTAATGGTGTGAGGGGCCTCGGGAATGTTTAGAGTCGATGTCACCCTCCAGGAGTCGACCCGTTCTAGTTTTCCTGCTGCTGAAGGACTTCAGCAGAGAATTTTTCTTTTTGGGGGCAAGTATTTATTACATGGCCTAGTTCTCCGCAGTTCCAACACCTCACGGGCGCCTTCTTTTGGGGATAACTTCATTAATCTCTCCACTACTGCCTCGACGTCGCTGACAGAATGAACGGCATTGTCGTAGTTACCGGTGATTTTCCTTAATCGAGCAACTCCACGTGAGGCCTCCGTCGCCGCATCGAACTCCAGGGCAATGGTCAAGGCGTCCACAAGAGACATCGGCCGCGCCAACCTTACAGCCCGTTGTAACTGGGCGTCTCGAAGACCATCGGTAAAGGTTTAGACCGCCAGGAAGTCTTTAGCTGCGTTTGGATGCGAAAACTGTACCATTCTTGTCATTTCTGCCTCGAACTCCTGGATAGTTTCTCATTTTTTCTGCTTTCGGCTCTTTAACTGCATTTGGTATACCGGTTGTAGATGAGTTTGGCCATAACGATTAACCAATAACTCGAAATTGTCAGCTTCCCTGGGATGACCATCCATTTGCTCTGACCGCTGCGTCGAATTGTTTTAGGTAATTTGGCCAGAAAGTCTTCCCGTCGAAGGTCGGGGGTTTTATTGTCGTTCGTACCTGGGTTGCCTCTCCGTTTCCTCGTCGTTCGACGTCTACGTGGCAGGTTTCCGTCCTCTCTGTATTTCCGTCGCCGTGGTGGATGGTTTGGTTTCGACGACAAGCTTCCTGTTCTTGTTAAAGCTTCCTTAGTTCGGACTGTATTTGTTGGTCGATCTCCTCTCGCAAGTTGGCCACTTGCTGATTTTGCTCGTCCCGAAGAGTGCACATTTCGGAGCGTAGATGCGATATTTGCTGGAAGAACGAACTGGATAACTCTTCTGGTAGGATAGATATCCGTTGTGATAGCTAAAACAGCTCTTCGCGCTGGCTTCTTATCTGACTGGATAGCGCCTTTTGTTGGTTCGTCATTCGTTGTGATAGCTCCTCTTGTTGGCTCGTGATTCGTTGCGATAGCTCCTCTTGCGGTAATATTGTTGTGATTGTTCTTCTTGCATCCAAGAAAGTTGTTGCGCTTGTTCTTCTTGCAGCCATAAAAGTTGTAGAGTTTGTTCTTCCTGTTGGCTCGTCATTCGTTGCGATAGCTGGGAAAGTTGTTGCGATTGTTTAAAAAACGCTTTTTGAATCGGATCTTTGAACTCCACAGCGTCAGGGTCTAGATTATTATTTAGGTAGTATTTACAGAGCCTACTCAACAATACGGATTTGGTCCCAGTAGTTTCCAACGCCAATTCTTCAAGCTCTTTTCTGAGCTCAGCCACCAATGATTCATTTATCTTCTTTCCAGGCATTCTTGTGTCTTTACTCCACACCTGACACCAATTTGAAACACTTCTGGGAACTTTAACACAATTTATTCACAAAATTGTTAAGATACACAGAACTTTGCTGGATAACGTTTAAACTGATTGACAATACAATGAACTATTCGAATTATTTGAACTCCCCTTAACTGCCGATACATCCCCTTATATAGAACAAATGAACAATCTAGAATGTACACGAAACATAAATAGAACCTAATCAGTACACATTAGAAAGGGAGAGAACACTCTAGAATAACCTAGAAACAGTCTTTCATGTAAAGGTCCTTTCCTTATTCGGATATCCCATTACAGTATGTTCGGTACATACTAAGAAGAAGCATTAAGTATATTGAAAAATACAATTTCTAAACTGCAACGTAGTATTAGATTTTTTTGTTAAATCTTTATTTAGACTTTCTTTCAAAAAATTAAGAGGATTGTAATTTTATATAAGCAAATAAGTATCTACTACCAAGGTTAATACAAACCAATTGAAGTAAATACTCCTTTTCCAAAGAAAAATTCAAAGTAAGTAACAGGATTTAAAATAGCAGACAATGCATTAATCACTAAATTCTCATTTACTTCATACATTATAGCTGCGAAAGGTACATGATCATACATTTTCTTTCCAACTGGTAAATCCTTTATTACTGGAATGCCTACAACGTAAATTAAAATAAAATTTCACGAAAAAAACGGGTGTGGCAGTCAGTGGGACTACCGGTAGAAGTTATACTTCTATGCACGCGTCCGGGTTTAGAAATTTGTATGGGAATAATTTAGCAAAATCAATATATGCTTGAAGCATGGACTGTGCTATACTATAAATCCGAACTTCCGTATTCAGTTTATAGGTTAAAATGTAATGTGAAGGCAAAAAAAATTATATCGTATAATAAAACTCCTTATCTTTCCAATAGTATGTTACAATATATCGCTTATTAATGAAAATCTAAAAATACGTATCGTGTGTTCATAATATCAACTAAAAACTGTATAAAGTATGAGGTTAATCAGTGCAGCCAACGTGTGCTGTATCAAATATTTTAACTAGCTTATAGGTTGGCAACAAGGTAAGGGAGCATCTTTAATAGAGAAAGATCGAAGAAAGAGAGTGAGATTAACTAGCCTTAAATAGCGAAACATCAAGAAGAAGTCAAGTAGATAGCGTATTTGTTAACCCCTTGTACCAAGTAGTCATGAAAAGTTAAACTGGAAAATTCCCAAAGAAGTAAAATATACACATATATGTATAATGCGATGAATGAAAGAATATTTATAATAATTTTGTGGAAATAGTGAAAGAATATTTATAAAATACATTATAATTTTCTAGAAAGTTAACTGAATTACATTTCTAGTCGAGGAAATAAAGCACTCTAAAGTAAGATGGATCAGAATGCGGTTTTTTGTATTTGATTCGTCAGAGCGTCAAGAAAATTTGTCGCTATTTTTCATAATGTAAAAATGGGAAATTGCATTTGAAAAGTAAATGTTAAACAAACAATAGATAGTAAAATTACAACTTGGTAGTTATTGCTACAAATGGGTTCAATTTTTGTATTCGGGAGTTTTTGGGGTCGTTGAACACGCTAAACACGGTATTCAAAGGACTTATAGTTATGACTAATAACATGTGGTAAATATTTCATCTTTGTTTTTACCGACCAATATACCTTATATGTGATTCTGTCTCTCTCTCACACACGCCATTACATATGTAATGATTTTGCCGATTTAATAACATACAATTTTTTACCACCGGGTGCAAGAAGAGCAGTATAACTTCAAAAGTGTCACATATTTAATAAAAATCATAAGATTAAACATTAAGAAAAATAATTATACCCATCTCATTAAGATGTTTCTTAGGACCAATTCCTGATAACATGAGAACCTGAGGAGAGTTTAATGCTCCCGCTGACAATATTACTTCCTTATTAGCATAAACAACATGTTTTTTTTTATCATAATCATATTCAATTCCGTAAGCTGTTTGTGTTTTCTTGTCAATAAGAATCCTTGTTACTTTTGACTTAAATTGTATTTTTAGATTTTTTCTTTCTCGTACTGGTCGAAGATAGGCTTTTTCTGCGCTACAACGTGTTCCTTTTCTAGTGGTACTTTGAATGTATGAAACCTTAAATAAAAATATTATTTATATTTAATCCTCATGTTATTATGTCAAATTAATTACTGTCTTAAATCTTTATTACAGAGATGTAAAGGCGTTGGCGTATAATTACTTTATCATCCAGTGGGGATAAGTCAATAGCTCCCTCTCTATATGACAACGTTAATGTGTTACAATTGAACATTTTTTTATCATAAACAGTTTTCTGAATACATTTTTGAGTTGACCTTGTTTTACGTCCAAAATTATATAAACAAGTTATTCATTCAAAGAAGAAGACATAGTGATTAAAATGTATTTGGTCAGAAAAAAAATCTTTAACATGACCTCATAGACAAATAAGAAAACTAAAATGTTTTAACTGTTGCTATAATATTTGAAGATCAAGTTGAAAAGATTTATGTCTTAATATAGAAAGCAATGCAACATAAAATATGTCAGAGCTTTTCTGTGGAAGTGTAGAAATTGTTCTTATTTGGTTTTTGACTTATCTACGCTTCTTTTTATTTAAAAACCATTTTAAAAATTGGCAAATATTGATTAGCATAATAACAAACAATATTCTGTATATTATATTTTTGTGTAACTTAAGTATTAAATATATTACACCATTAAGTATGTCAAAAAGTTTTCGGTACTACTTTGGTAGACCTAGTGTATTGTTTATTCAAATGATATAAAATCATAGATTTACTTACACCAAGTTGTTTATTTCCATTATAATCTACATATGCATGGCCAGCTTCTGTAGCGGCTTGAACGTAAACATCCACCATCTTTGATCTAAATGAAACATCACTAACAGTCAAATATCCACCATGTCCTCTTATTTCATTGTCACTTTTTGCAACGTGAACATCCTCTATTTTAATAAAATAGGGAAGCATATCCTTGTACGACCAACCTGGATTACCCATAGCTTCCCACTTATCGTAGTCTAGCTTATTTCCTCGAACAAATATCATGTAATTAATAATGCTGCTTCCTCCAAGAGCATTTCCGTGAGGATATTCAAGTTGTCCATTTGGGCAGCCTGCGAATCATAGAGCTTAGTTACAGATTTCTAAATTTTGTCGCTTCCATGTGGCCAATACAAGAAAAAAGAATTAAAACAAAGAAAATATCGAGGGTTATGGACAATAAAAATCCAACTTTTTTAGCGATATAATAGCTCTAGACCGGACAAAACCAGTTTTGCCTACCTTTGCAAAATCCAGGATTAGGTTCGGTTTTGTATCCATAGTTATAAGACATAAATTCCAAAGCACCTGCTGCCACCGGAATATCCACTATTGAGCTGGCTTCTTCTCCATTTTCTACTAAAAGGACTGAGACATCTGGATTTTCAGTTAACCTATTTGCCAAAACACAACCTGACGGACTTGATCCAATTATTATAAAATCG
The DNA here is from genome assembly GCA_964028335.1 of Altica lythri. Classification (NCBI taxonomy): domain Eukaryota; kingdom Metazoa; phylum Arthropoda; class Insecta; order Coleoptera; family Chrysomelidae; genus Altica; species Altica lythri. The sequence goes on from OZ034801.1 coordinate 64,272,471, forward strand.
TAACTCTCAGTTACTAAAAAAATTAATCGTAACAGATTTTTTAACTCTTTGATTGTAAAAAAATAATAAAATACTTGTAACGGACGACTATCATTAGTATTTTATATCATGTTATATAAAATTAAATTGAAATCTACTTACTTGGTTTAATGTAAGGTGGATATAATGGAAGTATAGACGACTGTAGTTTAGTCAATTCTAAGAAAAAACTGATTGCATTTCCGAAGAACTGATATGTCCCACTTACATTTGCAAGTAAGATACTTAAAGTTACAATAAAGATACTGTTCTGCATCATCTGAAATAAAAATCAGTAATGTTATTTACATAAAATAACAAACATAATTATTTTTTAATTTGAGTTGGTGTAATAACTAATTACTTAACGCGACGGTCGTTTTATGTCCATGAAGTGTGTACAGCATAAGTTTGAATTACAACATAAAATATTTAGTTAAATATTTATATGTCTGGTTTAACTAGGTTAAATTCATTCCTTCAACAAAAACGTGAATTTACTCTGACTGTAAAGACACCAAATTAATGCTCTTTATCGTTAGGTATTGTTTTAAAACTTTTATTAACATTTACGATTAGCTGAATAAAAAAGTCTAAAAATATAATAAATATAAAGGTTTAATTTAAAATCCGGTGTATAAATATATCTAAAAAAAGATCAATTAGGTATTTAAAAAATAGACAATACGTGAATAATACATAAACAAAAATAGGATTTAGAAGGTTTAATTAACAAATAACAAATAGGATAGGACTCGATTGCAACAGGAAATTTGGAAAAAAGGTGAGCTCACCTCGAAAAAAGTAAAGGTGAAGATGTCTTCATTAAATATGTTAGAGGTGTTCCACAAGTAGATGAAAGGTCAAAATACTAAAAACCAACATCCCACCATTCACTATTTATTATCAAAACGTGGATGGAATGCGTAATAAGCTGAAGGAATTTGGACTTGCTGTACTTATTTCCAGTAATGATTTGATCCTGCTTGTTGAGACTTGGCTTTACAATGGGTCTGATGCAGAACCTGGTTTACACGATTATATGGTGTACAGATGTGACCGTAGTTCATGTACTAGTGATTCTACTCGTGGTCGTGGTGCTCTCTTAGCATTGAGAAATAAATTTATCAATATTGGATCACAGTCAGTAACTATTGGTTTAGTTTATTTACCATCAGGGTCTAACATTAATATTTATGATTATCATTGCTCCGCTATTAAACAGGTAGCAAATACACATACTGATTCTAAATTTTACCTTTTTGGTGATTATAATCTACGATTAGCTATATGAAATACAGATAGCAGTAACAATGAATTATTGATAAACGGTCCTAATGGCTATCCTGCAAAATTGTTAAATGAAAGTTTATCATATTGTAACGGGATGGCCGTAAAGGAAGGGACCTTAATTTGAAAGATTGTTGTTGACAGTTGATTTTTAGAAGTTTGTAAAAAAATCAACTGACCATTTTAAATAATGTTTCTAGAAAATTCTAGAAACTTCTAAACACACTAACTAGATTAAATAGTGTTGTATATAAGGGGATGCACGGGCAGTTAACGTCAGTTCGAGTCAAGTGTTCAGAAGAGTTCATTGTATTGTCAAGTAGTTAGACGTTATCCAGCAGAGTTCAGTGTATCTTAACAATTTTGTAAATAAATTGTGTAAAAAGCCCCCATACGTGTTTCAAATTGGTGTCAGGTGTGGGGTGAAGATACAAGAATGCCTGGAAAAAAGATAAATGAACTATTGGTGGCAGAGCTCAGAAGAGAGCTCGAAGAATTAGAATTGGAAACTACTGGGACCAAATCTGTATTGTTGAATAGGCTCCGTGAATACTACCTAAGTAATAATTTGGACCCTGACGTTGTGGAGTTCGATGACCCGGTTCAAAAAGCAATTTCTGAACTATCGCAACGAATGACGAACCAACAAGAGGAGCTTTCCAGTCAGATGAAGAGCCAACAAGAGGAGCTATCACAGCGAATGACGAACCAACAAGAAGAACAAACTCAACAACTTTCCCAGTTGTCCAGTCAGATGAGCAGCCAGCGCGAAGATATGTCCCAGCTGAAAGAGGAGCTATCAGGACGAATGACGAGCCAACATGAGGAGCTATCCAGTCAGATGAAGAGCCAGCGCGAAGATATGTCCCAGCTGAAAGAGGAGCTATCAGGACGAATGACGAGCCAACAAGAAGAGCTATCCAGTCAGATAAGAAGCCAGCGCGAAGAGGTGTCCCAGCTATCACAACGGATGTCTACCCTACCAGAAGAGTTATCCAGTTCCTTCTCCCAGCAAATATCGCATTTGCGCTCCGAAATATGCAACTTGCGAGACAAGCAAAATCAGCAAGTGACCAACTTGAATCAGCAAGTGGACAACTTGAATCAGCAAGTAGCCAACTTGCGAGACGAGCAAAACCAGATCAACCAGCAAATGCAGTCCGAGATAAGGAAGCTTCAACAAGAACAGGAAGCTAGCCGCCGAAACCAAACCATCCACGGCGACGGAGATGCAAGAAGCGAGGAGACAACCCATGTACGAACGACGATGAAACCCCCGACCTTCGACGGGAAGACTTCCTGGCCAAATTACCTGAAACAATTCGACGCAGCGGCCAGAGCTAATGGATGGTCGTCATCCCAGGAGAAAGCATTGTCCCTAACCATAGCTCTGCGAGGCGAAGCTTTAGACGTCTTGCAATCATTGACACCGGATGAAGCTGACAACTTCGAGTTATTGGTGAATCGTCTAGAGATGCGTTATGGTCAAACTCATCTACAACCGGTGTACCGAATGCAGTTAAAGAGCCGAAAACAGAAAAATGGAGAAACTATCCAGGAATTTGAAGTGGATGTAGCAAGAATTGTACGACTTGCGTATTCAAATACAGCGGAGGATTTCCTGGAGTGCCTAGCAGTGCAAACCTTCACCGATGGTCTTCGAGACGTCGAGTTGCAGCGCGCTGTACGATTGGCGCGGCCGAAGACTCTTGTGGACGCCTTGACCATTGCCCTGGAGTTTGAGGCGGCGACGGAGGCCTCACGTGGAGTTGCTCGACTAAGGGAAATCACCGGTTACTACGACCATGCCGTTCATTCCGTTAGCGACGTTGAAGCGGTAGTAGAGAGATTAATGAAGTTATCTCCAAGAAGAAGGCGCCAAGTGAGATGCTGGAACTGCGGAGAACTAGGCCATATAAGAAATAATTGCCCCCATTGTACCCGTATGGAGCAGAACGAGGAAAAACTTGCCTTAGTTAAGGTTGTGCCAGAAGACGAGAGCTCTATGCTGGAGGAGCAACAAGAAAACGATCCCGTTCTGAGAAAGATTAGGGAGTGGAAGAGAATGGACCGTCGTCCGTTGTGGAGAGAGATATCCTCATCCTCTCCTGCTTTAAAAGCATACTGGTTCCAATGGAACTCTTTAATTTTGGACGGAGGGCTCGTTAAAAGACTTGTAGAAAATTCCGAGGGCACAGAAACAAGGAAACAAATAGTGGTCCCAAGAAATGCTGTACCGGAAATTTTAAAACAGATGCATAATGATAGTTCTGGAGGACATCTGGGTATCACGAAAACGCTGCAAAAGATCCGAGATAGATTTTACTGGGTAAATTGCACTAATGATGTTAAAGATTGGTGTCGTAAATGCACTACATGTGCTGCCAGTAACGGTCCGCACCGAAAACCGAAGGCGGAAATGCAGCAATACCTGGTTGGAAGTCCTTTTGAAAGAATCGCAGTAGATGTATTGGGGCCACTTCCACAGACCGGTGTAGGAAACAAGTACATCTTTGTTGTAATGGACTACTTCACTAAATGGGTTGAAGCATATGCAGTTCCCAATCAGGAAGCTACCACTTTAGCAGATATATTGGTTGAAGAATTCGTAAGCCGATTTGGGGTACCATTAGAATTACATTCAGACCAAGGAAGAAATTTTGAGAGCAAGCTGTTTCAAGAAGTTTGCCAAAGATTAGGCATCCACAAAACGAGAACCACAGCGATGCACCCCCAGTCTGATGGAATGGTGGAACGAATGAACCGGACTATAACCAACTATCTGTCAAAAGTGGTGTCAGATTGTCAGAGGGATTGGGATCGACATATTCCACTATTTCTAATGGCAATTCGATCGGCCATCAACGAATCAACTGGCCATACGCCTGCGAAGGTCCTGTTCGGTAGAGAAATGAGGCTACCATGTGACTTGGTGTTTGGTTGTAAACCTGGTGAAGAAATGGCACGTGAACAATATGTCGCCGACCTTCAGAATCGAATGGAAAATATACACAACCTGGTGCGTGGAAAACTACAATTATCTAGTGATCGGATGAAGAGGTACTATGACACACGGACAATGGAAAAGAGTTACCAAGTTGGAGATTTAGTCTGGCTCTATAACCCCCGACGGCGTCGAGGTATTTGTCCCAAATTACAAAAGAACTGGGAAGGTCCTTACACCATCAGGAAGAAGATTAACGATGTCATTTATCGGATCGTGAAAATTCCCAGAGGGAAACCCGTCGTGGTCCATCATGATCGTTTGGCGCCTTACCAGGGAAACCACAGTGGAGATGCGCAGCAACTCCAAGAAGATGGTTTGGCTGGCTCAGGGAGTGTGCGGGATTCCGATGTAGGAAATAACATTCCAGGAGGAATGAATCTAAGGAGGGGGCAGTGTAACGGGATGACCGTAAAGGAAGGGACCTTAATTTGAAAGATTGTTGTTGACAGTTAATTTTTAGAAGTTTGTAAAAAAATCAACTGACCATTTTAAATAATGTTTCTAGAAAATTCTAGAAACTTCTAAACACACTAACTAGATTAAATAATGTTGTATATAAGGGGATGCACGGGCAGTTAACGTCAGTTCGAGTCAAGTGTTCAGAAGACTTCTGGATTTTATTTGTGTGGATAATCTTGGCTCAATTATTGTTAATAAATGCTGTGATTTATTACTAGACAACAATTTTCATTATGCTGCCCCAGCTTGTGAACTAAATTTTGTTGACAACTCTTTAGTTTATAAAGAATATTTTAGAGATTTTAAAAATGCTGATTACGTTGGATTTAACAACTTTTTAGGTCCCATAGATTGGAATCAGTTTCTTATAGGCAATGCTAAGGAGGCTGTAACGGCTCTACACAACATAATCAATGCTATTACTCTGTTTGTACCTTTACGTAAACGTAAACTTTTTACTTATCCTAATTGGTTCTCTCACGAGCTCAAAGTATTAATTATTTTTTTCCGTAGAAATAAATAAATAAATAAATAAATAAATAAATAAATAAATAAATAAATAAATAAATAAATAAATAAATAAATAAATAAATAAATAAATAAATAAATAAATAAATAAATAAATAAATAAATAAATAAATAAATAAATAAATAAATAAATAAATAAATAAATAAATAAATAAATAAATAAATAAATAAATAAATAAATAAATAAATAAATAAATAAATAAATAAATAAATAAATAAATAAATAAATAAATAAATAAATAAATAAATAAATAAATAAAAAGTGAGAGGTTTCAAGGGTGTTATATCCATCCTGTATATTGCACCATATTAGATAATATTGCTAATTACAGTATTTTTTATATACTTATCTATTTTATGCTGAGATATAATTTTATGTAATGAACTAACAATATTCCTTTTTTATTCAGTCTTAATTTTGATTTCCGACTAACAAGTAGAATTGTAACAAATAGGAGAATAAAAATTATTAAAATTTTTAAAAATTCTCTTAATTACGCTACCCACGTAATTGGCGCAGTCAGTAGGATATATTAAGTCGAGGGTAATTTTAAAAATTATCGTTCGTTTCAACGATTTATCGACAGCTACAGAATTAGTCGGAGTTTGTGATTCGGTATCGGACAATTTTTGTGAGTGCTACACATCGCCTCCTGTCCAACTGATCATTATATGGGTGAAGACAAAAATCGTGGATCCCATTGAGTAAAGTCAGAGTTAAGATTCAACCCCAAGCCCAGAGGACAGACACACATAGCTGCTCTTATTGGATTTAGTATTAAGATGAAAACTATACTGTAAGTGTTCATTTCCATATTATTTTTCAATCCTTATTCCTTAAGAAATATTCATAATTTAATAAATATAGTTTATGTTAACAAACGATATAGAAAGTTTAGTAGAAGAGTTTTTTAATTTATATTTAGAAAAACCAAAAATGGCTAACATTCCTTTAATGAAATTTCAAGCAGATGGTATTCCGACCTTTGAAGGAAACCCCAGACAACTTAATAGATTTTTAGTAGCTTGTGAAAATTTTATAAAAAATTTCCAGAATACAACTAATGTAGCAGATCCCGTAAATGTTTGCATATTAGATACAGTTTTAGGTAAACTGAGAGATAGAGCTGCAGATTTAATTTATAGTAGAGAATATAATACTTGGAATGCAATTAAAAATGCATTATTATTAACTTTTAGTGATCAAAGAAGTATTGATTGTTTAATACAAGATTTAATTACTTTAAAACCTTTTAAAAATGAACCACCTTTAATTTTTGGTATGAGAGTACAAGATGCTAGAAGTTTGCTTTTTTTCTAAATTAAATTCAGAAATTGCAAATGCAAATGAAAAACAAATTAAAATTGCTCATTATAATGAATTTGCTTTAAAAACATTCATTAATGGTTTACCGTATAACCTGCAATTAGTAGTAAGATTGAGAGATCCAGATAGTTTGGAAAGAGCTTTAGCAATAGTAAAAGAAGAAGAAAATTTTGTTTATTTTAAGACTGGTAACAGTAGTCATTTGTCAAAACCTAATTATTATAATAATTATAAACCTAATCAACGTGGTAATCAATTCCATAAAAGACCAAACTCAAATCATAATAATTATAAACCAAATTATAATCAAGACAGGTCAAATAATTTTAGACCACATAATAATGAAGTTACAAATTTTAATAATCATAATAATTATCAAAAAGAATGGATAAATCCGAATCCATTATTTAGAATGCCAAATAATCAGTCAAATCAGAATAATTTCGGTCAACGAAATCCTTACAATCGATTTTCAAATCAACATAATCATTATAATCAACCTAGGGAAAATTTCATAAATAATACTCCAAGAAATAATTTCCAAAATCAAAACCCTAACAATTATATTCCAGAACCTATGGATACAAGTTCAGGAAACTCTAGATTAACTAATAGGTCAAAAAATCAACATACTAATTATCAAATAGAATCTGAAAATATAACGAATAATGAACAAAATGAAAATTTTCACTTGGACCCAGATCCAAAAATAGAACCTTGATTAATGTAAATAACATAAGAACAGATTTACCATATATATTCATCCCCGAAATTAAAGCTTATTTTTTTAATAGATACAGGAAGTTCTCGTTCTTTGATGATATCAGATGTAGCAGAGAAATTTTATAAAAATTATATAAAACATAAAGAATTTTTAATAAAAACTGCTCATGGTTTAACTCAACATTCAAGAGTAGTAAATATTCCACTTTTTAAAATATTTAATGACAATATATTTACTAAATTTCATATTTTTAATTTTTCAAACAAATTTCATGGATTAATAGGATCTGATTTATTGAGTCAAATAAATGCTAGTATTAATTTTAGAAATAATGAATTATTAACTCCTAAAACTCGTATAAAAATGATTTATAATCCTCAGATTTTACCAGAAGTTATACCAATAAGTGAATATAGTAATAATCAAAAATATAAAATTAGAATAGGTCCTAGAGAAGAAAAAGTAACTAAAATTCCAGTAAATTTAAACGAAGGTTTAGCGATAGTTAATTATACTGAGTTTGCGGATCAATTAGAAATGCCAAATGCGTTAGTAACGATTAAAGATAATTTTGCATATACGAAAATAATAAATGCAAGTGAAATCGCAAAGACTATAACATTTAATAGTCCAGTAGAAGTAGAAAAGGTAGATTTAAATGAGGTTAATTTAGTAGAAAGATTAGAAGTAGAAAATTATACAAATTCTAAGGAAGATTATGATAATATATTAAAAGCAAATTTAAAAAATTTAAGATTAGGACATTGTAATAAAGAAGAAAAATCTAGTATACGTAAATTATGTACGGAATATAGAGACATATTTTATTGCGAGGAAATACCTCTTAGCTTTACAAATAAAATAACTCATAAAATAAATACCGTAGATGAAAATCCAATTTTTTGTAAAAGTTATAAATATCCTGAAGTGTATAGAAGAGAAGTTAATTCACAAATAAATAAGATGTTAGAACAAGAAATTATTCAACCATCGAATTCAGCTTATAATAGTAACATATGGGTTATTGAAAAACGTTTAGATGCTAGTAATAAAAGAAAATATAGAATAGTAATAGATTATAGAAAGCTGAATGAAAAGACAATCAATGATAAATTCCCCTTGCCAGATATTACAAGTATTTTAGATAAATTAGGAAAATCAAATTATTTCACTACTTTAGATTTAGCTTCAGCTTACCAACAAATTTTAGTTCATCCTGATGATATACATAAAACAGCTTTTAGTACCCAAAATGGCCATTATGAATATAGGAGAATGCCGTTTGGATTAAAAAATGCCCCGGCGACTCTTCAGAGGCTTATGAACAATATTTTAAGAGGGTTACAAGACGAAGTTTGCATGGTATATTTAGACGACATTATTATTTTTTCTGTATCGCTACAAGAACATATAAATCGCTTAAAACAAGTTTTTGATAGAATTAGAGAAGCTAATTTAAAAATTCAATTGGACAAATCTGAATTTTTGCGTAAAGAAGTTCAATATTTAGGTCACATAATTACACCTCAAGGTATTAAACCAAATGAAGAAAAAATTAAAGCAATAAAAGATTTTCCAATTCCTGAAACTCAGAAACAAATAAAAAGCTTTTTAGGATTACTCGGTTATTATCGACGATTCATTAAAGATAAAAATGCTAAAGTCATTCATTCCCCTAAATTTTTAGAATCATTTGATGCTTGTAAAAAATTACTTATAAATTCACCAATTCTTCAGTATCCGGATTTTAAAAAACCCTTTATTTTAACAACGGACGCAAGTAATTTTGCAATCGGCGCGGTATTATCTCAAGGCAATGTTCCTAATGATTTACCAGTAGCGTACGCATCCAGAACTTTAAATCAAAGCGAAATTAATTATTCAACAATTGAGAAAGAGTTATTGGCAATAGTATGGGCGTGCAAATATTTTCGACCCTATTTATTGGGTCAACCATTTATTATTTATACAGATCAAAGACCCTTACAATGGTTATTTAATGTGAAAGACCCAAATAGCAAGTTATTAAGATGGAGATTACGGTTAGAAGAATTTGACTATAAAATAGTACACAAGCCAGGCAACCAAAATCGTAATGCAGATGCTCTTAGTAGAATAAAAATAAATGCTGTAGAATCGGAAAGCATTATTAATGAACCAGGTAATATAAACGAAGATGTAGACGACTTTTTAAGAAATCTAATCGACGAAACTTGGAGGAATCAAATTAACCCCGATTCAAATTTACCATCCACGAGTGGAACACAACAACAAGATAAAATAAAATTTTTACAAGATATTAGAATACCTTCGGACACCGACTCAGCACCAATAGATTCAGAAGAAACCCTTAGTGTTAGTACCATACACTCATGTGACGAATCATCTGGTGTAAATTTTGAAATATTAGATGAAATAATAAATAATAAAACTAATCAAATTATAATTACTCCAAATGTTCACAATAAAATTGAGACAAAAAGAAATGATTTTCAACATTTAAAGATTTTAGAAGTCAAACTTCCTAAAAATAATGAATCCGTAATTTTTGAATTTATTCGAGATTTCATAACACCCGGTAGAAATTTTCATCTTTATTTTTATGATGATGAACAATTTTTGAAATTCAGCCAAGTTTATAAAAATAAATTTATTACAAAGGGATTAAAATTAATTAAATGTACTAAATTAATAAATACAATAAGAGATAAAGAAGAACAATTAATGATGATTAAATTCCAACATGAAGGAAAATGCAATCACAGAGGTACACAGGAAACGTATGAAAGGTTAAAACAAACATATTATTGGCCTTCAATGAAACAAGATATAAATAATTTTATCAATGCATGTATTCTATGCCAAACTGCTAAATATGCTAGAGATAAGCCTTATTTTCCGTTTAGTTTATCAGAAACTCCTACAAAGCCTTTTCAAATCTTGCATATAGATATATTTAGATTTGATGGAAAAGATTATTTAACAATATTAGATAAATTTTCTAAATTAGGTCAGGCTTACTTATTAAATTCTAAAAATGCAACTGATGTATGTAATGCTTTAATCAAATATTTTAGTAGTTATAGTTTACCTGAAAAAATAATTTCTGACCCCGGTACAGAATTTAAAAACGAAACTGTTAAAGAATTATTTAAAATACATAAAATTTATATACATTATACCACACCTCAACATCACGAGAGTAATGCTCCAGTAGAAAGATTTCATAGTACCTTATTAGAACATTTACGATTATTAACCACTCAATATCCAAATGAAAAAGATTTAATGAATTATGCCTTAATTGCTTATAATAGTTCAATCCATTCAACGACTAAATTTAGTTCTTATGAATTAGTTTTTGGTCACACTTTATCAAGAGATCCTCAAGAATTATTAGATGGTACTTTTTATAATGATTACGTATTTCATCATAGAAATAAATTAAGGGCTATGTATGAAAACGTAACAGAAACAACTCAAGACAAAAAATCAAAAAATATACTTAAGCACAACATTAAAGGTCCTGAACAAATTCAATTTTCAGTTGGTCAAATTGTATATAAAAGTAAAAGTGCTAGAAATAAGAAAGAAAATAAATTTATAGGTCCATATGAAATATTAGAATTACTTACTAATAATAAAGTTAAAATTCAAAATTGTAAAAGTAAGAAAACTCGAATTATACATATAAAAGAATTAAGAAAGCCTGTTTATGTTACAGATTAATCCTAATTAGTGCCTCCGGATGCATCACCAGCCCTTTATTTCATAAAATAGAAGATAATCCTGGATTATTTCCATTTAAATTAGGAAAAGCTCAAAATAAAATTGATAAATGGTCTTTTATTCAAGTATTCGATATTACTGACTTAATTAAAGAATTTACAAGATTGCATTTATCGGTCGAACATTTAAATGAAATATTTTACAAATATAATTATAGTAAAGGTTATAAGAAAAAATTTTATAATTCCTATCATATAATCCAAAATCTAGAAGAACAAATTATAAATAAAATTTCGCAAATAAATCCTTTATTTAAAATTATTAATGAATTGCGAAGTAAGAGAGGTATATTAAATGGATTAGGATCTATAATAAAAACTATAACTGGAAATTTAGATTCTAACGATGCTGAACATTATGATAACATGATTGAAATATTAGCATCTAATCAACATAAAATTAAACCAATTGTTTCTAATCAAGTTTCACTTTTAGAAAGATCTATAAAAGCGTTTAATGAAAGTATTGCAAAATTAGCTCATAATCAAATAACTATTAAAAGTAGATTATTACAAATTGAACAATTTGTAAGAGAAAATGAAATCAAAAATTTAGAAAATTTTGGAGTTATTATTATCGAAATGGTTATATCGCAAATAACTACTGAATACCTGATAATTAATGAAATTTTAGAAAATTTAGAAGAGGCTATTACTTTTTCTAAACTGAAAGTGTTACATAATTCCATAGTGAAACCAGAGGAATTATTGAGTGAGTTAAAGCAAATTCGATTATATTTACAAAAAGGAACGAAGCTACCGTTTGAACCAAACATCGAAAATATATTATTATTTGAAAAAACAGCTAGTGTTAAAAGTTATTCAAAATTTAATTGTTTAACATTTATTATTGAAATTGCTTTAGTAGAAGAAGAAAATTATGAATATTTCCAATTATTACCTCTACCTATTAAAAATAATTCCCAATATCAAGTTATTTTGCCTACCAATAATTTCCTTTTTATCAATGAGCACAAATACAGTTTACATAATAAAATTTGTCAAGAAATCCAAGAACATGAATTCTTATGTCAGGAAAATGTACAAGATATTCAAGAAAATTCTCCATGCGAAGTACAACTTTTACAGTACAAAAGAAAAATTACAACCTGCAAAACTTTATCAATTTCCTTAAATAAAATTAAGATTCAAAAATTGTCAGATAACCAGTTTCTCTTAATATTAATGAACAAAACAATAATTAACCAAGAATGTAACCAACTTAAGGAAAAATTTCCCTAAGAAGGAACCTATATTGTGGAATTGATAAATCAATGCCAATTAAAAATTGGAAATATAAATCTTAGAACATATCAACACTCCAAGCTCAAGTTTAAGCAACTTTCATTACCGGCTTTAGAAGCAATCATTCCTGAAGAACATAAAATGAAGAAGCCAACAACATTAAATTTAGATACTATTTCTTTAGAAGAGATAAGTTCCATTGGTAATGCCCTATCAGCTCAAGAAGAAGAAGTTCAAGAAATACCTGATTTAAAGATTATTGATTATTTTAATTACTGGTCAATTCTTGTTTATTTAATACTTTTAATAATATTAATTTTTTGTTTAATAAAATATTTTAAATTTAAATGTCAGAAGAAAGAAGAAAGAAAAAAGAAGAAGGACCAACCTGAAGAAATTCAAATTTGATGTCGTACCCTTTTTTTAAAAAGAGGTACTCCATTCCAAAGGGGGAGGTGTTATATCCATCCTGTATATTGCACCATATTAGATAATATTGCTAATTACAGTATTTTTTATATACTTATCTATTTTATGCTGAGATATAATTTTATGTAATGAACTAACAATATTCCTTTTTAATTCAGTCTTAATTTTGATTTCCGACTAACAAGTAGAATTGTAACAAATAGGAGAATAAAAATTATTAAAATTTTTAAAAATTCTCTTAATTACGCTACCCACGTAATTAGGGACACCCGGATGGAACGAAGTTCCTTTCGATTAATTAGTAAAGGAATTGTAATTTGTAAACACAACAGAGAGTTTGTACATACATAAGCATTTATTATCGTCTGTATAAAATCTCTACTTACCTAACTCTATCAGCAATATCCGGAACTTGTGCAGAAACACTGTCAGGATACATTATTGTTTTTATTTTCTATTATTGTAATATTTATTATCTACAAAAAACCTGTATAAACTTAACAAAGTCGCGACACTACTACACTGTTCAAAGCAAAATAGAAAAAAAAAGTAAATCCATTATTTTAAACAGTTCGTTTCTTTTAACAAAAGTGTCCATTTATACAATACCAGAGGTTTAGAGGATATATGTACATCTACCTAGAATTACTTTTTATTTCAATTTAATTTAAAACAGGAATTAACAATTTAATACAAAATTTTAAAATTAAAATATTTGACAGTAACTGACAGTTAAGGTAATTTGACGTAGGTACCTAACTAGTCAAGTTAAGAACTATTTTTGAAATGTTTATAAATTTATTGATTTATAAAAACAGGATAAAATAAAATATAATACTATTATAGGTACTTATGTTTTTCTACAGTATTTTCTTTTAATTTAAATTAGTGTCTTGTTAATTGTACTTTTATTAGTATTTATTATATTAGGGTTTCCTATTTAAATAAAGATAGGTATATCTATCTATGAGAGAGAGAGAGACAGAGAGAGAGAGAGAGAGAGAGACAACATGCGTATGTCGTGTCGTGTCGTGACAAATTTTGGTATGAATTTTTTTTTGCTAGCTCCTAGCGTCAGTCGTAACTGTTCGTAACGCCCGAAAGGGAACTTCGTTCCAAAAAATAAATAAATATTTTTGGCTAAATCCTTTTGCTACTAACCGCGCTTTATAACTTATTGGTTTTCCGTGTTCATCATTTTTTATAGTAAACAACCATTTAGAATCAATGATATTTTTATTTTGTTGCCTCGGTACTAAAGTCCATGTCTTTAACTAATAATGAATCTATCTCGCCTTTTATTGCTTTTTCCCATTTATCCCTGTTATCTATGTTTTTAATGTCTTGATATTATGTGGGAATTCTATTTTTATTTTGCAATGAAGATTTATTAACCACTTGAGTTTTTAATACTCAATTCATCTAATTTAACCCTAATAGATTTATCTAACTCACCTTCTGATTTTGACATAGTGTCAGAAACATCAGTTTCATCATTCAAACCACATTCAAACCTAAAGTTTTACAATTTTGCCTATCTGATTTACCACTATCAGATTTTTGCATTTCTATTAATTTTGACCAAAGGTCAGAAACATCAATTTCATTTTGAGGTTTACCTATTTCTACCTCTTTCAATTCTTTTGGTCTAGAATTTAAGAAATTAGACTTATCTGCTATTACGTCTCTTACCACAAAGTATTTTCCCGTATTCTCGTCCCACACTCTATAACCGTTCGACTCGTAACCTACTAGTATTCCCTTTGAGGATTTTTCATCAAATTTAGATTTACTATTTTTATTATGAATATAAACCGTCGAACTTTTAAATAGGTATTTTAGTTGTGGCTTTTTACCGTGCCACATTTCGGAATTTATTTTGTTTACTTGCTTTTGTCGGTGTTTTATTTATTAAATATGTATCAGTTAGAACTGCATCACCCCAAAGTATTTTACCTAACCCGGAACCAACAATCATTGAACGAGCTTTTTCGGTGATTGTTCTATTCATTCGTTACGCTACACCGTTGAGTTGTAAGGTACGTGGTACAGTCAGGTGATAACTTATTTCTTTATCAACACAACAACACAATAAACCTTTATTTCATTAGATAGGTAAATATTCTCTCCCACTGTCGCAATATAAAGTTACAACTTTTAAATTAAAATGAGCTTCGCTCTTTGCAACAAAGTCTTTAAATATAGAAAATAAATTTGATGTTAATTTTAATAAATAAATTACGCAATAATGAGTGTACTCATCTATAAATGTGACAAAATAATTTTTACCCTGAATTGTTGAAGAAGTGACAGGACCACAAATGTCAGAACGTATTATAAATAATCACAATTTATAATAATCACAATTTATAAAGAACTTTTTATAGTAGAAAGGTTTTTTTTGGTAATTTATAAGTCACATTACTATTATTAAATTATTACTAAGTGCAACCAGTCCCTTGACCAATAGCGTTTTACCGAGTTAGATTACGGCATAGTCCACAGTACAGTCTAAATTAGTTTATTTTATTAACAGTTAAAATAATAATTACTGTTTTTTACATGTAGAACAAAAAAAAAACAGAAAAAAAACTTCTTTCTCGCGTAATCGATCCCATCATGATAACATAACAGAACTGTCACCTGGACTCATATCCGACGCTTATTCAATTAGGCTACGAACGACTTTTTTTAAAAACTTTCAAAATGACAATATCTATACACATCTTATATCATATTTAATATCAATTCAGTATAAATTTCGAAATCTATGTATATGCCTAAACACACTTGAAACATGCATTGTCATCCAGTTCTTAACTATCCTGAAAATTTCAGATGTAGTCGGGAATAGGTTTAAATTCGATTACAAAATTCCACGGAATGAGAAGAGAATGACAAAGAGACAGACAAAGAGACAAAGAACACGGCGAAAATATAAAATTTTTCTAAAAAGAACTTTTTTTAGTAGAAAGATTTTTTTACTGATTTATAGGTCATATTACTTTTATAAAAATGGTTTTGTTACTTAAATTTGTATATTATGTAGGAATTTTGTAATCGATTTAAAACTCATTTTAACCCGAAAAAGAAATTTTTAAACTGAACTTCATTAACAAATTAGTAAACGATTATTTCAGATTTCTCTCAAGGGATTTTTTTCAATTTCTCCTTAATGTCATTTAATATATTCTTGTTTGTACTTTCTAAAAATTTTTAAAATTTCAAAAAATTGTTAACAAATATTGCACATTTATTTATTATAATAATTAAAACTGAATTTAAGTGCCATGTCAAAAATACACAACATCCCTGATATTGCAAAAATATTAAGTCATACAACGCTGTGATTGATTATAGAGAGCATTGTTTCCTTGTTAATAAAATCAAGGGTAGTTTTATATATTGTTGAAGACACTTTTAATTCAAAGTTATGATTAAAAGAATGTGCTAGTGTGATGCTGAATCTAAAAACTTTCTAAAATAGTTTATTTTATTAACAGTTAAAATAATAATGAATATTTTCACATGTAAGAATAAAAAAAAAACTTCTTTCTCGCGTAATCGATCCCATTACGATAACCCAACAGAACTGTCACAATTAGACGCTTATAAAACTGAGCTACCATCAACTTATATAAAAAGTTTCAAAATGATAATATCTATACACATTTCATATTTAATTAAATAACAATTTAGTATAAATTTCGAAATCTACCTATGTATAAGTATGCCTAAACACACTTGAAACATGCATTGTCATCCAGTTCTTAGCTATCCTGAAAATTTCAGAGCTCTAGGCAGTCGGGAAGTAGGCTTAAATTCGATTACAAAATTCCATGGAATGACAAAGAGAAGGACAAAAAGACAAAGAACACGTCGAAAATAAAAAACTTTCAATAATAGAAATGGTCTGTCTACAAAACTCTTATCTTTACTTTGATTAAATGGCTTACATTTACTCCAAGCTTCACACAAATTATCATTTGGTGAAATTAATTCAATTAATTCTAAATCATCTATCAAATTTTTCTGCGGAGTCGAGTTGTCTCCCAAAATAAAAATATTACCTGGCCCCAAAAAGGTGACGGTCGAATTGTCTCCCTGATGATTTTTATCCGTAATCAGCATAAGTCTGCATTTAAAAGAAATATTTTTTACAAATTGGAAATTGCTAATTGTAATTTTTTTAAATTATCGTCCAAAAACTTTTTTTCATTAATACTTTTTTATCATATACTTTATTGTAAATTTCCTGATATTAATAACTTGTAACAAATATTCTATATCAATTACTTTTAACTTTTAAGATTAAAACTAGATTTAAGTGCAGATTACACAGGCCAACAGACATTTTGGTGCCGGAGATAATAGTTATTTTAGTAGTAAAAGTAAACAGATGTCCTCTTATTATAAAGGTGGAGAAGAAACGCAGTAAGTAATATTTAGCTATTCTAAATCATACAAAAACTCCATATATTAATAATTCTTATTTATTTCTTATTTCTCAGGCTATTTATTTTATCGCTTATCAGCTTTTACTTACAAAAACTGGATGTTAGTAAGGAATTTCGAATATTGATACGTTGTAATTTGTACAAATTATTGGTGGTATTTTGGTATATACCTACCTAATAATTATTTACCAGATGCTCCACAATTTCATCTGTAGGATGGTGCCATTTTTTCTATGTTTTGATTAATTTGGCAATAACGGTGTAATTTGTGAAAATTAATACCTTTTTTTAATGTACATTAGCTTGGGAGACAACTCGACCTATGATGGGAGACAATTCGAATCATACAAAAACTACCAGCTCTGGACGGAAGACAACTCGGCCTTGCCCAAATTTTTATTTTTAAGTTTTAAAAATTTATTTTTACTAATATGACCCAAACATTTCATAAGTGTTTTTTACGATATTATATATGGGTCTATGATCTTTCGCCGCCGCCGTTTCGCCGCTGCCGATTCGCCGCCAGCCATTTCGCCTATGTGCCTATTTTTTTCTTTTGTATATTGTAGACTATTTTATTATTTTTCAGGCCTTTTGTACCTTTTATATTAATAAAAAATGTTTAAGTAAATAGTTTATTTGTATACATAGTTTTTTTTTCTAGACAGCCTAATTCACCGCCTTAATGAACATGACAAAATCTATACAGTAGCCTACGCAGGCGACATTGTTATTCTGCCAACAGGAAAGTTTGAAAGCACCCTTTGCGACAGAATGCAAGTGGCTTTCAGAACTTCAGAGACATGGTGCAAAGAACAATCGCTGTCTATTAACCCCAAAAAGACAGAGATGGTTCTTTTTAAGAAAAAAGCGAAACCTAGGGGCTTAAACGCACCCAGTCTTTTTAACGTTAAATTAAGCTTTGCCACAGAAGTGAAATACTTAGGTGTTATCCTTGATAGCAAGCTGACTTGGAACTCACACATAGAAAGCAGAGTTAAAAAAGCATTTATATCTTATGAGCAATGCCGCCGAACCATAGGACAGACCTGGGGATTATCCCCCAAGTTCACCATGTGGATCTACACGGCAATCATAAGACCTATGCTAACATATGGTGCTGTCGTGTGGTGGCCTAAAGTGAAACAAACGACAGCTATAAAAAAATTAAACCAAATCCAAAGATCAGCATGTCTTCTCGTAACAGGAGCCATGCGAAGCACACCGACCAGCGCAATGGAAGTCATACTCGGTCTCACCCCCCTTGATATATTTGTTAAGGAGGTCGCATTGATGACCATGGTACGCTTTCGCACAGTTGGTATCGAACCCACTGTAGGGACTGGCACCCGTGGGAACAGTCTGTGGAGGGAATCGATACCACTCCTACAGGCAGACACGGATGCCGTCGCACCAAGATTTGTCTTTGACAAACCCTACAAAATATTAACAAACAAGACAGCAGACCCCAACGTAGTGAACGCTCTGAGCGTATATAAGGATGGATCAAAAACAAAGCAAGGTGTAGGATGTGGAATTTACTCTAGATCCTTAAACCTAAAAATAAAATGGGCTATGGATGGCTTGTCAAGTGTGGTTCAGTCAGAACTCACAGGCATAACCATAGCTGCAAAAGAATTAATCAATAGGAACATCACAGGTAGAAATATAAATATATACACAGACTGCCGACAAGCACTACTGACCTTAAATAGACCACGTTTCACTTCAAGTTTAGTACTAGAATGTCACCAATCTCTAACTGAGGCCAGCCAGAATAACGTGGTCACTCTTAGCTGGATCAAAGGACATGGGAACTCTAAAGGCAACCGCATTGCGAAAAATTTAGCAAGGAGGGCTGCGGGCTACAAATATGTTAGCCCTCGCTCATCTACCAAGCTAACATTGTCCGCAGTCGTGGACCTTATCAAACAGCACTCTCACCAAAAATTTATACAGTGCTGGGATGAAACTACAAACTGTAGACTGGCCAGAGAGTTATTACCTCATCCTGGCGAGGAAACAGCATTGACCAGACAAAATCTCCGAACAGCTGTGGGAATCTTGACAGGTCACTGCCAATTGCGACAACATCTCTTAAGGATGAAATTAACAGAATCGCCGCTATGCAGAGGCTGCGAACAAGAAGATGAAACAGTAGAACACATTATGTATGACTGCTCTGCTTTTTCTGAAATCAGAAGATCCGTGTTGGGCGAGTATTGGCTTACACCAGCCGATGTCAGGGAGATCCCCCTCGGGAGCCTCATCACCTATTTTAAATCACTAGGCCTGGTGACAGCCTGAGGTACGAATATCCCTACAATACGGGAGGATGCACAATGGGTAATATGTGGCCTCAGTGCTGGCTAAGCACTTGCTCGCCCCTCCCCAAATTTCCAGATCCAGATCCAGATACATAGTTTTATTTATAGGAAACTAATTTTTTATTAATTAATTGATAATTTTGAGCTATTGAGTGCAAATGTTGATAATTCTTTTATAGTAAAACAAGAAATTAACAACAGTGTGAAAAGAAAAGCTTAAGAAGATATTTGTGAGAGGCCAGCGAAGTAAATACACCGGAAAATTGAAGCACATAATTCAGATAGCATTGATATGCGGTCTATTGAACATTTTAGAAAAAATATTGAAACACTTATGGGGACTTTAACACAATTTATTCACAAAATTGTTAAGATACATAGAACTCTGCTGGATAACTTCTAAACTGCTTGACAATACAATAAACTGTTGTAAATGTTTAAACCTGAAATTCCGCCAACTGCCCATACATCCCCTTATATACTACAAATGAACATTATGGAACTTTCTAGAAACATTATTTGATCTAGTCAGTGTGTTTAGAAATTTCTAGAATAATTTGAAAAACAGTCTTTCAAATTAAGGTCCTTTCCTTTACGGTTATCCCATTACAATATGTATGCAGCTAGGCCATCAGTTTTACCACCGCTACCAAAAAATATTGCAGATGTACATGCAATTCAGATTAAAACTACAAGAAATTGTTGGTTAATGATGCAGACACTAATATAATTATATTTTCTTGTTTTACGAATTTACATTTTTTATGTTCTGTAGATGTTTTATATGTAGACGGTACATTCCAATATTGTACCAAGTTTTTCTACCAACTGCATACCATTCATGGGTACAAAAATGGCCAATCTGATTCTTGCGACAACTTTTTCGCTGCAGGTTTAATATGCTTTATGAAAGGTATGTGCCTTTAGTGTTTGTTCTTCTGCCTAACAAAAGTTCCTTAACATATTGCAATATGTGTAAATTTATTAAAGACAAATGTAGAGATCTTGGTCTTTCATTGGAACCAAAAGGTGTATATGCAGACTTCGAAAAATCAATGCATATTGCACTGAGAGAAATATTTCCTCTAGTAAAAGTAAGAGGCTGTTTATTTCATATGAAACAATCATGGTACCGTAAGATCCAGAAGTTAGGTTTTTCTCATTTTTATAAGGATAAGACGTCGGAAATAGGAAGATGGATACATCACATTTTTGGTTTGCCTTACTTAGATCCAGAAGACGTGGGAGACTGCTCCGTAGAACTTATGGAAAAAATGCCTGTGTCCGAAAATTTAACATTATTTGCTGATTATCTAGTCGATAATTACCTATATAGGAGAACAGTGTAGTTTCAGTCCACATAATATGTGGGCCGCTTTTTTGGCTAGTGCAACTCGCACGACAAATACTTGTGAGAGCTTTGATTCTTATTTTAAAAGTAATTTTTATTCCAGTCATCCATCAATTTTTATATTCTTACAAACACTGCTAAGTTTGCAAACTTTTACATATGCTAAAATAAACAGTCACATCAGAATAAAAATATAAGATCAAATGTAAAAAAATACCAAATTCTATGCAGTCTAATGAATAGTTTTACAAATGGAACCATAAATAGTCAGAAAGTGACCGCGGGGAAGAACTCGGCTACGTCCCTTTCCACGTAGTTATCCTCAAACCCGTCTAATAAAGGAATAAGGTAATTGGGTTTTTCTTCAGATAGGTCAATAATGACTTCATCTATATTTGGAACAGGAACAAAAGCTACCACAATGTCAAAAGACAAAATAAATACTACAAAAAAGATATTTATACATATTTATAAATTAAAAGCAAATTACATTTTTTTTGTACAATCTCTTAATATAATCAAATAAATATTTAAGGGTAAAAAATTAATGGATATCTTACCATTTTTGATTTAAGTGCAAAGTCCGGATCATTGTTGTAGTCATGCGTCAAACCTAACGAAGCTAAATAGTCCAGGGTCGATAATTTTTAAAACAAGAAAAAATCATAATAGGATGAAACCCATTAGAAAAGGAGGGAAATATGATAAAAATGAAAGGAAAAATAATTTACGGGCGATCTGAGGTTGGGAAGGGGATGGGGGTGAGTTTTTAAGGGTAAAAAACGGTTTTTCTCGATTTGCGGCAAAACTAAAAGTCCTATCGAAAAAAGTCAAATGGAAAAGTTGTAGATAATAAAAAGATCTAAAACTTTTGTATTTACACTTTTTTCACATAACCTCAAAATTTATGTGAAAAATTCAAAAAACCAAGTTTTTGGTTTTTTATTTTTATCTTTTACAAAAAATTTTTTTTTTAACGAAATTTTGTGAAAACTTATCTTTTTATGTCCCAAATATGCTGTAATTTATTTAATTAAAAATATTTATTTTTTCACCTTATTTTGAATTAATATCGAAAAAACACCCTAATTTTCAATCGAAAATTCACCCGTCAAAATATCAGCTTTTTTCAAAAAGTTGGTGTGGTTTCTGTTCGTTGGAATCTCTACTTTCCGATGGTGAAAAAAAAAAATATATGTTACTATGGTAAATCTTCTCAGAAAATGCAAAAATTAAAAAAAAGCTTGAATTCGAAAAATTTTTTTTAATTATTATAAATAATTTCATCTAAAACATGTGATTGCTGCAATTTGTTTCAATTAAAAAGTTGATTTATTTAATTCTAATTACAATTATGTCATAGAAAATCTCATTATAGATAAATATAAATGTAAATCGTACTATTAAATGTAGATGCTTTATTCTCATTACGTTATTCATTACAATATTTTTAAACACATTAATCTCATCATTCATAAATACCTTATCTTCAATTCTAATCACTTATTCATAAGTTTTTGTCTTTTTGATGGCATTTTTTCATCGTTAGATTCGTCAAACATCTCCGATTCTAGTAGATCTTCGAAATCTTCATGATTATCACCTTCTTCCTCTCCAACATTACTTCCAGACTGCGTTGGTTCTTCATCCACAATATCTTCTGAATCATTAACTTCCTCATAGGTTTCTTTTTCAATATTGGAGCAATTCTCAGAACCATGACAGTTTGAACACAAATTTGTGCATTTTAAACCATGTTTTCGGCAACCACATTTTAAACTGTTACATCCAGTTTCACAGCTGCAGCAAATTGTTTTGAGCAATATTTCCGAAATTAATTCTTTTTGTGTAAATTTGGGCATAATTCCACGTTGAAATTGCTTCCAGCCCCAATCTGTTGCTGTTAGTTCGTTACCCAACCAAGTTTGAAGCTGATAATATGCCCTGTAACAATGTTGTTCTGTTGTTCAAATTCAAGTTGTTTTTTAATTTTTGCGTTTTCTGAGAAGATTTACCATAGTAACAAAAACTTATGAATAAGTGATTAGAATTGAAGATAAGGTATTTATGAATGATGAGATTAATGTGTTTAAAAATATTGTAATGAATAACGTAATGAGAATAAAGCATCTACATTTAATAGTACGATTTACATTTATATTTATCTATAATGAGATTTTCTATGACATAATTGTAATTAGAATTAAATAAATCAACTTTTTAATTGAAACAAATTGCAGCGATCACATTTTTTAGATGAAATTATTTATAATAATTAAAAAAAATTTTTCGAATTCAAGTTTTTTTTGAATTTTTGCATTTTCTGAGAAGATTTACCATAGTAACATATATTTTTTTTTTCACCATCGGAAAGTAGAGATTTCAGCGAACAGAAACCACACCAACTTTTCGAAAAAAGCTGATATTTTGACGGGTGAATTTTCGATTGAAAATTAGGGTGTTTTTTCGATATTAATTCAAAATAAGGTGAGAAAATAAATATTTTTAATTAAATAAATTACAGCGTATTTGGGACATAAAAAGGTAAGTTTTCACAAAATTTCGTTAAAAAAAAAAAAATTTTGTAAAAGATAAAAATAAAAAACCAAAAACTTGGTTTTTTGAATTTTTCACATAAATTTTGAGGTTATGTGAAAAAAGTGTAAATACAAAAGTTTTTGTTTTTTTTTATTATCTACAACTTTTCCATTTGACTTTTTTCGATAGGACTTTTAGTTTTGCCGGAAATCGAGAAAAACCGTTTTTTACCCTTAAAAACTCACCCCCATCCCCTTCCCAACCTCAGATCGCCCGTAAATTATTTTTCCTTTCATTTTTATCATATTTCCCTCCTTTTCTAATGGGTTTCATTCTATTATAATTTTTTTTCACTTTTCATTATTTTTAAAGGCTTCTACCCTGGTCTAAAATGTTTCCTCATATTTTGCGATAGATGAAAGAAACATCGTCTAATTATTGTGCTATTGGAAGAAGAGTCTCTTATAGCTGATATAACACCCTGTTCGAAATCACAGTTAATCATTAAAGGTGACAAGTTTGGCAACTTTTATATTTTAAATGACAGCAGGCTGTTTCAAGAAGTTCGCCAAAACTTGAACATTTACAAAACTAGAACCACAGCGATGCACCCACCCACAGTCTGATGGAATGGTGCAACGAATAAATCGGACTATAACCAACTATTTCTCCTTATTCCTAATGCCAATACGATCGTCTATTAATGAATCAACAGGCCAAACGCTTGTGATGGTCCTGTTCGGTAGAGAAATGAAGCTACCATGTGACTTGGTGTTTGGTTGTAAACCTGGTGAAAAAATGGCTCAAGGGAGTAGTGTAATGGGATAACCGAATAAGAAAGGACCTTGTTTTAAAAGACTGTTTTAGGTTATGTATTCCAGAATCTTCTAATATGTAGTAATTAGGTTAGATCATGTTCTCGCAAAGACTAGAATATTCTTTTGTTCTATATAAGGGGATGTATAAATAGTTAAGGCGGTTTCAAATAATTTATTTTCATTGTAAAACTGTTAAGACGTTATCTAGCAAAGTTCTTGTGTATCTGTAACAATTTTGGTGAATAAATTGTGTTTAAGTCCCCATAGTTTCAATAATTTACTTATCAACACATGTTTCTCTCTTTCCCCGAGGCTATGAATTTGATATATTATACAATACTAATATAGATATTACTTCGTGACGCTTTTCGTGACACGGCTCAGGCATTTCGTTATAGAGAAACAAATATAACGCCGGTAAAGGATCCTCAATTTAAAAAACGATTTTTTTGTTTACAAGTTAACGAAGTATAATGTATACTTTAGTAAACAATTATTTGAGATTTTTCTCATTGGATTTTTTGAAAATTTTTAAATTTTAAAAATTTTAAAATTTTGAAAATTTTTAGAAAGTATGCAAACAAGAATATATTAAATGACATTAAGGAGAAATTGAAAAAATGTCGCACCCAGCGAGATTCGAACTCGCAACCTTCAGCTATACGAGCATAACAAATATCTAAAACAAATCTTATTTTAAATAAAATCTATTAATTTCACATTTGCCTTAGTAAAAATATTGAAATTTAAATAAATTCATAGTAAAGTAGACTATTACATACCTGGTAAATGTATAAAATGTTTTGTTAAAAATATTCTGAATATAAAATTAAAAGTAATAAACATAAAATAATTACCAATATATGTAATGCAAAATCTAAATTCTAATAAAAATAAACGGTTTTTATAAAAAAACTGTAAACATTTAATAGAGAAATAAAGAGAAGAATTTTTATTCTAGATTCTCTTATATAAAACAAAAAAGTACATACTTTCATAACAACTTGTATATATATATCGCGTAGATAATGTTTGAACTCTACTAATTTAAAAATTATAACTGAAGCAAACTTTTTAGCACAATTTGAAAACATATTAATAAGTAAAAGAAATGTTGCTTAACAATTATTATAATTATAATCCATTATTAACTTAACGAGTCCCTAATTGGAAAGAAAATTGTATTCCATAAAATATGTGTATAAGTTCTATCTGGTAAAACCTATTAAAACTTGTTTAATTTAACTACAAAAAGTAAAAAAATCTATAACGGAATACTTATTATTACTCCGGCAGCTAGGGGGGTATTCCGTGGCCCATTCTCCTCCTGTTGATCAAGAATGTTTTTCTTACTTATTTTTTCTCGCTGAATCCGAAACTTGCTTTTCTGAAAAATGGTCGGGTAAATTGTTATTAACGATTTAAATGTTTAAACAATTATTACTAGAAAACTAAAAGAGATACGACATGTTTTTTAAATACTTTTTTGATTCTTATGAAAGAAGAAAAAAATGAGCTTTAAAAAAATAAAATCCTTTTGTTAGAACCCGAGATATTGCAAATGTAGTTAGAAAATATTGCAATATTAGCCAGGGAAGTAGTTGTTTCTTCTTCAGTCAGCGATTATGCCTTAAGCTCGCTGGCGGATAACATAAGAAAAATTTTGAAAGGGCTGTAGAAATACAAATAAAAGAATTTTCTGAACATTTTTCATTACTTCCTGCTGTACAATCGGGCTTTCGCAAAGACTACAGCTGTACAACCGCCCTTATACACGTAGTGGATGACATTATAGCTGCATTAGATGACAAAACTTATAGTGTATTGATTTTATTAGATTTTAGCAGAGCTTTTGATACTATAAATTATGATTTAATGTTAGCCATATTGACTTATTTAGGGTTTTCTTCTGATGCGCGAGATTTACTAGGTAAGTATTTAAAAGATAGACAACAAAAGGTTTGCGTTGATAATAACCATTCGAATTATATGGATATTACATTAGGGGTACCCCAAAGTTCGATACTTGGCCCCTTACTGTTCTCGTTGTACACGTCTCAATTGTTATCTCATCTTCAATTTTTAAAGTCTCATTTTTATGCCGATGATACTCAATTCTACTTCAGCTTCCCTTTAGAAGGGGTTGAAGATGCTAATGCCCAGATTAATACCGACATAAAAAGATTTGTGGACGCTGCAGTTGATCATTGTCTTTGCATAAACTTAAACAAATCAAATATCTTATTACTGGGGCCAAAAAAGCATCGAGATTTCATAACAAATTCTTTAAATATTCAAATTCAAGGTCAGACTTTAGAATTTGTAAATGAGGCAAAAAATCTGAGAATACTAATGGATAGTGATTTGAGATTTGAAAAACATATAAATAAACTCATTCAAAGAGCATACAGTAACATTAAAATTATCTATGGCAATAGGCATTTCCTTCCGTTTTAGGCTAAAATAACTCTTTGTGATTCTTTAGTTCTCTCCATCTTTAATTATGGTGATATACTGTATGGACCAAATTTGACATTAAATTATAAAAATAAGATCCAAAAGGTTCAAAATTCTTGTATCAGACTGATTTACGGGATTCGTCGAAGACAGAGAATTTCTGACAAACTTAAAACAATCGAATGGCTAAACATGAATAACAGGAGAATCCATCATTCACTATGCCTCTTTCATAAAATAATAGTGTCAAAAAAACCAACTTACCTCTACAGAAAGATAACGTACCGAACAGATATACACAATATTAATATTAGGCACAAAGGCAAGCTAACAATTCCTAAATTTAAAACCGAAACTTACAGGAGGTCTTTTAAATAACAAATTTTTCACCTATACAATTCCATACCCTCTACATTTAAAAATTTAAATATTAACTCGTTTAAAGTCGCAATGAAACATCATCTGTTTAATAACCAAATCTAAAATTGTAAATAGCATGTTCATGATTATTATTATTATTATTCTATCCTATAGTTTTTCCATTTTGTAATGTAACAAGATATAAAAATTATTGAAACACGAACATTCGCATCTTGTACTCGTAGGGTGGTAGAACATTTCCTACAAGTAACTTGTTTCTCGTAGGAAATGAACTTCGCCCTTTATTCAAAAATTTATTATTGTAAAAATACTTGTAATAGATATATTTTTAAAGAATAATGACGATATTTTTATTATTATTATTATTATATACCTTGTACTGACGAGACTCAATAGGTCGAACGAAACCGGTCTACAAGTTATGTTGTCCCTTCTAACTGCAAACTGAAATGGTTGGTTTAAATTATCTGTTAGATATGCCAACCCCATTTGACTTTGAAGTGTAATGCAATATCCGTCGAGGCATATAGCCAGGGAAGTAGTTGTTTCTTCTTAGTTAAATTGTCAATGTTTTTAAAAATATTTTTCAAAACTAGTAAAGCGATAGAATAACTAATATTCTGCATTTTGCAACATTTGTTCAGCTAAGTAATTGGTTTATGGCAACTTTTCATTGGGTCAGGTTGAAAATGTCTGTAAAATTTTGTTTCTAATGTATTTTACGATTGAAGACGAACATTTAAAGCTTTCTTATATATAGTTATTTCTTTGCTGAGCTATAACAGTTTTTAATCACATAGATATTTAAGCGCGCGAGCAAAGCACGGCGGGACGCATTTGTTCGAGTTGTGAGTTGCTAAGCATTTTTAAACGTATTAATACCGTAATCAAGCTAGATCCTTAAATGAATTATTATTTATGCTGTTTCAGCAACTTATATTGAAAAGTAAGTACATAACGCAATATAAATATTTCTATAGGTATTAATGTTTCTGGTCAATTTCTACTTACATTAGTAATCAATTTGTATATTTTTTATGTATTATCCATAGTTATATTATATTATATGTTGATTGTTTTAAATAATTATTCTATTAATTAATTTGATAAATTTGTTTTAAATAAAAATCATTCTTCGCGACCTAAAGAATTTTTAGTATGAGTAATAAGTAGCAAATCTGGCTATAAAACATTTGATTCATATTACATTCATATTGCCACTGTAGCGTGTTTAAAAAACCCGAATAATAAAATTTCTTTTTTTTAATGTTTCTTTTCACTTAGGCCTACTCTGTCCTAAATTTTATTCGAAATGTTTCCAGAACGTAGCGAATCTAACCGTTGTCTCTAAGCAGTTTATCGATTTTCCTAATTGA
Source organism: Altica lythri (assembly GCA_964028335.1). Taxonomy (NCBI): domain Eukaryota; kingdom Metazoa; phylum Arthropoda; class Insecta; order Coleoptera; family Chrysomelidae; genus Altica; species Altica lythri. The sequence continues at coordinate 64,300,991 of OZ034801.1, forward strand.
CCAATGAGGTTCCGAGTTTAAGATCAGGTGGTTAGGCGGGAAAGGAGAGCGTCTGTGTAGTACCAACGATTTTTATTCACTCTGGGTGTAGATTTTACGCGATTAAGATCGTTCGCGAAATGCTCAGTTTCAAATTCCCGGCAATTTTCTTATTTTATCTTAAAAATTAACAGCAGTTAAATGTTTCTTGTATCGACTATCGTTTATCCTACCGGAAGGTTTACCTGAAGATTTCTAGACAGTGCTATCTTTAAGTTTCCTTCGTATATCGTAGAGCAATGGCGGCAGAATTCAGCCATTGTTACCGTCTTTTCTTCGAGCCCCAGCTACGAAGAATGAGTTAATGGTTTTTCTCTAAATATCTACAAATCTAAACAAGAATGGGCCTAGATTATATCTTACCGTTAAGACCAATTACCGAGAGAATGAAGCCATATGATAACAAAGTATCTCAGAAACATTTAGAAGATAACGTACGTTTTTAACAATTTTTTTATAACTGTATCGAGTCTCAGAGTACCATTTATTTCTATGGAACATTTTATCCTAATTGTATTAACCTGTAACATCTATAAGTGCAGTGCACAGTGTCGTAATGAAAATAACCGAGATGTGATTTTTTTTGTGTATTGCTTACCTGTAATTTTTTGTAACTCCTATCTGTAAACTGTTTTTCTTATATTCTTTAATTTTTTTAATTTATCTCTCGTACTGATTTAATTAAGATTAATACTTTTAAATATGAGTACTCTTAACTCGAGTTAATATCAAAGCAAAAGGTGATATTTTTAACTTTCCGCTAAAAAAATTAATAAAAATTTTAAAATCGGGAAGTTATTGGTTTTACCCCGTTTTTCGAAAATCGAGTTTCCTTCGGATCTCAACGTTTTGAGGTATTTGAAACCTCCCCTGACCATTTTTACGAGGGTGTGTGTGTGTGTGTGTATGCGCGCGCGCGCGCGCGTGTGTGTGTGTGTGTGCGCGCGTGTGTGTGTGTGTGTGTGTGTGTGTGCGCGCGCGCGCGTGTGTGTGTGTGTGTGTGTGTGTGTGTGTGTGTGTGTGTGTGTGTGTGTGTGTGTGTGTGTGTGTGGATGTATGTGAACCTCTTATAACTTTTGAACGGCTTGATCAATCGGAATAAAATAAAAAGCATTCCAAAGAATTCCATCTAACTTAAATTCCCTGTAAGTTTGAACCGAATCGAGCTTGTAGATTTCGAGAAATAGCATATCTTTTTGGTCATTACATCGATCAATTTCATAACCTAATCAGATCTCAACCTTAAAAAACCACGTCAAATGCCGTTTTGCAAATTAAAATCGGTTGATCCGTTTGTGAGATATCGTTGTCGAAAACTTTCAAGAAAGTGTTTTTTTTCAATAACTTAGAGATTTTTTGACTAATCGATTTTGGCACTCCAAGTAACGTTTTTAGGTCTCAAAAAACTGCGTCGAATGCCATCTTGAACATCAAAATTGAATAACGCGTTAAAAAGTTATGGCTTTTTAAACATTTCAAAAAAAGTCAAAAAGGTCAAAATACGTCACGTTACTATAGATTTACGGTTAAAACTAGCGGGAAGTTGCAAGGATGGCCTTTAAGGCCTTTTCGATTTTTTTTATAACTTTTTCATCTAAATTTTACCTCTCACTTTTCGCTTATCTGAGTACACGAAAATGACAAAACAGTGTACTTAGCTATTATTTTATGTGTATTAATAATTCTGTTTTTGAACTAAATACAAATGTGTGTATTAAAATGTGTCTACTATACCGTACCGAGATGTATCTCATATTTTTTTATTTTATTGTTGTTGTGTCTCTTTTATCATTACAGCTGATAATAAATATATACTGTTATTGTTAACTATAGATTTTTCTTTTCCTAGCTAGAGCCTGTTACTCTGACCAATACTTTCAGTTTCTCTAATCTATATTTTATTAAAGTAATAGATTTAGTTTCTTAAATATATCTTATTTTATTAAGGTAATAGATTTTGTATTTTAAATATATCTTTATCTTACCGATTTGATTTATAACCATAAGAATAAGTAAAAGGAAAGTGTAAGTATAAATGTCTCTTTTTAGTATCTTAAATAAAAGTGTGTAATTTAAATTTTAGCAGGAACATCTGCCGGGTTATCTAATTTTACCTTATCTTATCTTATATCTCTTATATCTTTCTTATTCCATCTGGGTTTCTTATATTTCCCCATCCTCAGGATAAAAAACATAAGTGGCGCCCATTTTCCTTTCTCTTTCGTTTCTTTTATTTTTCTCTTTTGTCCCCTTTAACTTCTTTTATCTTTTATTATTCTATTAAGTATATTCCTTTTTATCTTTTCAAAATTATTTATCTAGCTCGAACGAATACACGCTCGCTCTCCTCCTACCCCCTGAGTGCCGTTCGCATATGTTAACCTCTCAAATCGAGCATTTAACATCATGAGGAAAAAAGAGGTTACACCACTAAAGTAAAACTTTAATAGAAGAGTTACCACCTACTTTTGCTTCCATCCAACTTCATATTCTGAGAACAAGTTTTCTGTCATACTAATTTTTTTCATATAATTTTAAATCTTATCAGCCCGGAAAATTTTGCAATATCTCGGGTTCTAACCAACGGATTTAAATTTTTTAAAGCTACTCTCTCTTTTTATTGTATATGTACAAGCATCCATGGCATATAGTATGGAAAGTAAATTGCATAGAGGCAGTATACCAGTAAGTTTTTATTTTATCCCTCTCTTATATAGGCTTTACAAAGATTCTCTCATATTATCCAAAACGTATTGAAAAACTTATGGGGACTTTAACACAATTTATTCACAAAATTGGTAAGATACACAGAACTCTGCTGGATAACGTCTAAACTGCTTGAAAATACAATGAACTCTCGTAAATATTTAAAATTGAACTGCCGTTAACTGCCCGTAGTGCCTATACATCCCCTTATATACAACAAATGAACATTCTGGAATTTTCTAGAAACATGATTTAATCTAGTCAGTGTGTTTAGAAGTTTCTAGAATTTTCTAGAAATATTATTTAATCTAGTCAGTGTGTTTAGAAATTTCTAGAATAACAATTTTTCAAATTAAGGTCCTTTCCTTTACGGTTATCCCGTTACACTGCCCCTCCTTAGATTCATTTCTCATGGACTGTTATTTCCTAAATCGAAATCCCGCACACTCCTTGAGCCAGCCAAACCATCTTCTTGGAGCTGCTGCACATCTCCACTGTGGTTTCCTTGGTAAGGCGCCAAACGATCATTGTGGACCACGACGGGTTTCCCTCTGGGAATTTTTACGATGCGATAAATGACATCGTGAATCTTTTTCTTGATGGTGTATGGACCTTCCCAGTTCTTCTGTAATTTGGGACAAATACCTCGACGCCGTCGGGGGTTATAGAGCCAGACTAAATCTCCAACTTGGTAAATCTTTTCCATTGTCCGCGTGTCATAGTACCTCTTCATCCGATCACTAGATACTTGAAGTTTTCCACGCACCAGGTTGTGTATATTCTCCATTCGATTCTGAAGATCGGCGACATATTGTTCACGGGCCACTTCTTCACCAGGTTTACAACCAAACACCAAGTCACATGGTAGCCTAATTTCTCTACCAAACAGGACCTTCGCAGGCGTTTGGCCAGTTGATTCGTTAATGGCCGATCGAATTGCCATTAGAAATAGTGGAATATGTCGATCCCAAACTCTTTTGACACTCTGACACCACTTTTGACAGATAGTTGGTTATAGTCCGGTTCATTCGTTCCACTATTCCATCAGACCGAGAGTACATCGCTGTGGTTCTCGTTTTGTGGATGCCTAATCTTTGGCAAACTTCTTGAAACAGCTTGCTCTCAAAATTTCTTCCTTGGTCTGAATGTAATTCTAGTGGTACCCCAAATCGGCTTACGAATTCTTCAACTAATATATCTGCCAAAGTGGTGGCTTCGTGATTGGGAACTGCATAGGCTTTAACCCATTTAGTGAAGTAGTCCATTACAACAAAGATGTATTTGTTTCCTTTATCGGTCTGTGGAAGTGGCCCCAATACATCTACTGCGATTCTTTCAAAAGGACTTCCGACCACTATTTGTTTCCTTGTTTCTGTGCCCTCGGAATTTTCTACAAGTCTTTTAACGAGCTCACCGTCCAAAATTAAAGAGTTTCATTGGGACCAGTATGCTTTTAAAGCAGGAGAGGATGAGGATATCTCTCTCCACAACGGACGACGGTCCATTCTCTTCCATTCCCGAATCTTTTTCAGAACGGCATCGTTTTCTTGTTGCTCCTCCAGCATAGAGGTCTCGTCTTCTGGCACAACCTTAACTAAGGCAAGTTTTTACTCGTTCTGCTCCATACGGGTACAATGGGGGCAATCAGGTCGACATGGTCTTCTGGAAAGTGCATCAGCATTACGATGTCTTGTTCCAGGTCTGTGCTCGATTTCAACATTATATTCGTTGCAGTTTTTCGAGCCATCTTGCTATCTGTCCTTCTGGGTTCCTAAAGCTAAGTAACCACTTTAAACTAGCATGGTCTGTTCTGATCAGGAATTTTCTGCCGTACAGATATTTATAAAAGTGTTCGACGGATTTTACAACTGCTAACAGTTCTCTCCGAGTTACACAGTAGTTCTTTTCAGCTTTCGATAAAGTTTTGCTGAAGTAACCAACCACTCTTTCCTTACCATCTTGTAGCTGTGACAAGACGGCTCCAATTCCCACATTACTGGAGTCGGTGTCCAGAATAAGCTTACCAAGTGGATAAGCAAGCGCAGGTGCTGATGTAAGCTGTTTCTTCAATATTTCAAACGCCTCTTGACATTCCTGATCCCAACAGAAGGACTTATCTTGTTCTGTTGAACGTGTCAAGGGTTTGGCGATGTCTCCAAAATTCTTGACATATCGTCGGTAATAGGAACAAAGACCTAAAAAACTCCGGAGCTGATGTTTGTCGATAGGGATTGGCCATTCCTGAACGGCTTGAATCTTAGCGGGGTCAACAGCAACGCCATCCTTGCTCAGATTGTGTCCTAAATTTCTTAACATTCAATGTTAGATTAGCTTTTTATAATCTTTTAAAGACTTCTTCCAGGTTTGATAAATGTTCGTTAAAGGTTTTGCCCATTATGATGATGTCATCTAGATAAACTAGACAAGTTTCCCATGACAAACCCCGGAGGATGTTCTCCATTAGCCGTTCAAACGTCACAGGAGCATTACAGAGGCCAAACGGAAGAACTGTGAATTGCCACAACCCTGATCCACTGGTAAAGGCAGTCTTTTCTTTGTCTGCAGGATTCATTTTAACTTGCCAGTATCCGCTTTTAAGGTCCAAGGAAGAAAACAAAGTAGAACCCGCCAAAGCGTCGAAGGCATCATCAATCCTTGGCAGAGGATAACTATCCTTCTTAGTGACATCATTAGCTTTCGATAGTCGACACAAAACCGCATTGATCCGACTTTCTTTCTCACTAATACCACAGGAGAAGCCCACAGACTACTGGATGGTTCGACTATGCCATTTTGAATCATTTCTTTAAGGGCTCTATCTGCTTCTTCCTTCTTAACTTGAGGCTTCCTTCGGGATACCTGTCGAATCGGACGTGCATCACCAGTGTCAATTTTATGTTGGACAACATCAGTTCTTCCAAGTTTACTTTTAGAACCAAATACAGGTTTATAACGATAAAGTAGATCTCTCACCTGTTTCTTTACTAACTTTGACAAAGAGGAATTCAATTTTGTCATTAATTGTTCGACTCCGTTGGTCTCATATGTTTCTATTGCGTTTGCCCTGTGAATTACGGCCGTTACAGGTTCTAAAGTTCCCATTTCCGTGTCTTTTCGGAGAAGAACTGGATGATCGTTCAAGTTGATAACTCGGATGGGTAGCTCATTGGCGGATTCAACAAGAGTCTCACCAAGGATTCCTTTTCCCAATTCATGGTTATGTTTCTTTGGCTCTATCATGACTGGGAGTCCATCTGGCTCCAGTCCATCCAACCGCGCTGTAACGACACATTTGCAGCTCGCCGGAAATTCGATATCATCAACTAGCTTAACCAAGGCATTGTCAACTTGTGTTCGATGCAGGAATTTTTCTTCATTACCAGTACAAAGGATACGTCGGCGAAGATCCAAATGGAAACCACAGTGGAGCATAACGTCCATGCCCAGAACAACATCTTCATCAACGTCAGCCACCAGCACCGAGTGAACAGAAGAGGTTGTATCAAACTGTAGCGTCACCTGTATTTTACCGTAGACCGTAGCAGATTCTCCGGTAGCGGTACGCAGTCTCCAACTGGTAGGCAACAACTTGTTTCGCATAATGATGGTTGGTCGGATGATAGTTTTCGTAGCTCCAGTGTCTACGAGCATGCTGGATTTCTTTCCGTCAATGAGGCCATCTACATATAAGCTGCCCACGTGGTGTCGCAGAGTTGCCAATTTGATGAAGTGAGGGGCTTCCGGATTGTTTGGGGTTTGAAGTACCCCAGCAGGAGAGTTTCCTTTTTGGGGGCAAGTTTTTCTGATATGGCCTAGTTCTCCGTAATTCCAGCATCTCACTGGGCGCCTTCTTTTTGGAGATAACTTCATTAACCTCTTCACTACCGCTTCGACGTCGGTAACGAAATGAACGGCATAGTCGTAGTTACCGGTGACTTCCCATAGTCGAGCACTCAAAGTAAGACCTCCGTCGCCGCCTCTAACTCCAGGGCAATGGTCAAGGCGTCCACAGGAGACTTTGGCCGCGCCAACCGTACAGCCCGCTGCAACTCAACGTCTCGAAGACAATTGGTGAAAGTTTGGACCACCAGGCACTCCAGGAAATCCTCCGCTGCATTTGAATACGCAAGCCGTATCATTCTTGCCACTTCCGCCTTAAACTCCTGGATAGTCTCTCCATTTTTCTGCTTTCGGCTCTTTAACTGCATTCGGTATACCGGTTGTAGATGAGTTTGGCCATACGCATCTCTAGGCGATTCACCAATAACTCGAAGTTGTTAGCTTCATCCGGTGTCAATGATTGCAAGACGTCTAAAGCCTCGCCTTGCAGAGCTACGGTTAGGGACAATGCCTTCTCCTGGGATGACCATCCATTCGCTCTGGCCGCTGGCGCTGCGTCGAATTGTTTTAGGTAATTTGGCCAGGAAGTCGTTCCGTCGGGGGTTTCATCGTAGTTCGTACCTGGGTCACCTCCCCGTTTCCTCGTCGGTCGATGTCTACGTGGCGGGCTTCCATCCTCTCTGCATCTCCGTCGCTGTGGTGGATGGGCTGGTTTCAACGACAAGCTTTCTGTTCTCGTTGAAGCTTCCTTATTTCGGACTGCATTTGCTGGTTGATCTCGTCTCGCAAGTTGGTAACTTGCTGATTTTGCTCGTCTCGCATGTTGGTCACTTGCTGATTCATGTTGTCCACTTGCTGATTCAAGTTGTCCACTTGCTGATTCAAGTTGGCCACTTGCTGATTTTGCTCGTCTCGAAGAGTGCACATTTCGGAGCGCAGATGCGATATTTGCTGGGATAACGAACTGGATAACTCTTCTGTTAGAGTAGACATCCTTTGTGATAGCTGGGACATCTCTTCTTGTTGGTTCGTCATTCGTTGTGATAGCTCCTCGTGTTGCCGTGAAAGTTGTTGCGATTGTTCCTCTTGTTGGCTCGTCATTCGTTGCGACAGCTGGGACATATCTTCGCGCTAGCTCTTCATCTGACTGGATAGCTCCTCTTGTTGTCTCTTCATCTGACTGGATAGCTCCTTTTGCTGGCTCGTCATTCTTTGTGACAGCTGGGAAAGTTGTTGAGTTTGTTATTCTTGCAGCCGAGAAAGTTGTTGAGTCAGTTCAGAATTTGCTTTTTGAACTGGGTCTTCGAACTCCACAGCGTCAGGGTCCAAATTATTATTTACGTAGTATTTTAGGAGCCTTCTCAGAAATACGGATTTGCTCCCAGTAGTTTACAACTCTAATTCTTCGAGCTCTCTTCTAAACTCAGCCACCAAAAGTTCAGTTATCCTCTTTCCAGGCATTCTTATATCTTCACCCCACACCTGACACCAATTGGAAACACTTATGGGAACACAATTTATTCACAAAATTGTTAAGATACAAAGAGCTCTGCTGGATAACGTCTAAACTGCTTGACAATACAATGAACTCTCGTAAATATTTGAACTTGAACTGCCGTTAACTGCCCATACATCCCCTTATATACAACAAATGAACATTCTGGAATTTTCTAGAAACATTATTTAATCTAGTCAGTGTGTTTAGAAGTTTCTAGAATTTTCTAGAAACATTATTTAATCTAGTCAATGCGTTTAGAAATTTCTAGAATAACAATCTTTCAAATTAAAGTCCTTTCTTTTACGGTTATCCCGTTACAGTATTGTAAAAAAATATATTTTTCTGACTCACTTCTCTATTAAAGAGGCCATCAAAAGCTCCACTTTCATCGAAATTCCCCAAGTGCCACATGCCATTTTTATTATTTTTGAATTTTGTGGTTTAAAATATGTACAGGCAAACTCGCACCAAAAAACAGAAATTGCACCCAGACGTTGCTAAAAAATAGGAAAAAATTCGACCCTAGAGCATCGCGATGGTGATTAACTCATTATCATTCTGTATAATGAACAATTAAATGATAGTTTTGCGCATTATTCTTGGATTGAAAATTATTATGTTATAGTTACAACTTGTATTTTGAACTATCATTCCAAGGCTGAGTCTTTTAACCGGCAAGAAATAGCTAAAATATTAAAAGCAGTCTTCTGAGAAAACCTACCGAAAACTGTTGCTACTAAAGATGTTAAAAGCCTACGCAAGTGCATACACAACAGTAGACGCCGTAAAGTGCCAAAGCAATTAGGGAAGTAGGTACACGATAGTATCCATTCTTTAAACGTTAATAACGAAGAATTCTTGTTTATAAATTCAATTGAAGAAACAAAGTTGTACTTCATGTAAAACGAACATGAAAGCTCCAAGTTAAGTGTTGTGAATATATTGTTAGGGAACGTTTAACCAATGTTCTATTTTTCAAACTATTTACAATACATAGAATTAAGTATAAATAAACACTATAGGCCGGTCTTGTTTTGTTTGTTAACTCACAAAAAAGAGCAAACATATAAAGAACGTTTGTTAACATTTTAGAAGTGGTAATTGATTTCTATATTGCAATACACAATGAAATGAGTGTAATTTCTCCAGAAGCCAAAATAATAGAATGCAGATTTTACCTGTCGCAAGTGGGGTTTCAGAAAATCCAAAGCTTTGGCCTGGTACTTAAATATAACAACAAATATATTGAATTTGGACGTTGGCTTAAGATGACTTTTGTGCTGACCTATTTAGACCCAACTGAAGTTGGAGTTATGGGGCATCATGTGTTAGAAATTGTGGACTATCTTACAGACAATTATGTAGGTGAAAAATAATTGTTTTCACCAACCATTTAGGGTGAAAGATCGTTAGAATGATCAACAAATGCAGGCAAAGATTTCACCGTCACTTCAATGCCTCGTTTATCAAGCTCATCCCAACATTATACTATTTGTTGACAAATTATGGGAGTTCCAGATTGTTACATAAGTAAAATTACAAAACACCAACAGTTTACCAAATCCACAATGATACGCTACAGGAATTCGGAAATAGACCGGAAATCAGAGCCTTTGAAATTCTCGGTACCTGTGAATACTTTACATCTTTTTTGTGTTTGTCTAACTTTTCTATATTCTTCAAGTACACTTGATATAAGTTCAAGTCGTCAAATAGGTTTTTTTTCTCACCTTATAAAAATCACTTCTTGCGTTATTCCATCTCAAAATAACAATAAAGTGGAAAAGTTATTTCATTTTAGATCAGCTATAGGGTACATGAGCTAACCCAAAAGTGATAGGTTTACCACTACTGAACGGTATAAACTAAGTTAACAAATTAAAATTAAATAATAAACAAATAGTGATTTGTAACAGTCCAATTCAGTCTTCAATAGAGTTTCAACTTTAAATAGTTATCCCGTTTTGGATATAAAACTTTAATTTTTATATTTATATATTAGAAAAAATCTAATTGGTATCAATTTATTTAATTTATTATATTTTTTAAATACTTTTGACCAATTTTTCAACTGTTCTTAGCTTTAGGAATCTTTTTTTAAATCGCAAATTTTTGATTTTGGGTCGCTCACAAAATTTGCTTGTCCTTGAAAGTCAATAACGCTGACCAATTATTATCATATAGTCACTAATGTTGACCAGTTTGTGACCAATTAAATTCAATTTGATTGAGCTCTGTACGATCAAATAGAGCCGCTAAAATTTTTATTTCATACTAATACATTATAAACAAATAAATCCTTAGTTACCGTAACTATAAACATGTTCATAACTCCCTTGGGCAATTATAAATCCTTAACTCCCTCTAATGTATTTACAAAAATAAATTTACAATTGTCGAATTTCCCACTGAAATTGTTGCCCGAATTGCAAGAATTTTTCGTTAAACTATTACTACTGTCTATTACTGTAGTCAGACATGATGTTGATGCCTCACTTTTTTCATCTGACACGCCAGCTAACATTCTTGCAGTTTTTTTCTTTAATTCCATGCTATCGGCCAAATACCCTTCTGCTACAGCTGAACTTCGCCATCCACCATGTCTTTTCAACGTCGTCATATTTGCTCCTGCATTGACCAAGGCAGTCGCGGAAGTCCGCCGCAGACAATGTCCGGTGAAAGCTTCGGGATCTGGCAAACCCAAAAAACTAGCAATTTTGCTAGGAATTTTTCCGAATGTATTTTTTCCAACGGGCTGAACTGTGCAACGCTGTTCGCGATACGTTAGAAAAAATCTTTTTGGTCCCGATGGACGTAGAGACATATACTTTCTCACCAGGCTCAATGCGGAAAACTCATTTTCTTCTACAATTGTAAATTTCTTACGGATATCTGTTTTACTTTCTGGAATATCAACCACCATAACTGAGCCCCTATCTTCAATATGATTAATCTTCATATTTAGAAGTTCTTGACCTCTGCAGCCTCCGAAATAACCCATAATCAGAACCACCTGTACAATAGAGCAATAAATGTGCAATACTTTACGGTTTAATGCATTACCTTGTGTAACAAATGTGTTTTATCAGAAGCATTCTTCAAAAATTTGACAACGTCATCCCTAGTGAACACTTTTGACTTTCTTGGTTCATAGCCTTTACTTTTTCGTTTGAGAAACGCTTCCAGTTCATGAAACTTACTCCCATCGGTATTATTATAAATTACCATCATTGATTTTAACATGGACCACTTAGTCCACAGGGAATTAGGACTGTACGATTCAGACTGTAATAAAAGTTAATCAATATCACTTATGCTAGAACGTGGAAGAATAAACACATACCATGTCTTGAAAGTACGCCAACATTATGGTTTCAGTTATATTTTTCTTTTCAATACGGTTAACTTTCAGCCACTGTAGAAACTTGTCATATTCTTTTTTATATTTCGGTTCTGACTTTGTCGGTATTAGTACAGCACGAGCTTTCTCAGCTTTTTGTAATAAATCGCCTGAAATCTCACTTTTCTCCATGTTTTCATTCATTTTTACAAATTAATGAATTTGACAAATTTTTATTTACAAATTTGTCAGTCGATATATCCATAGTAATCATGCCTACTTAATTATTAAAAAACGTTGGTTTAATTTTGAAAACCAGAAAATTTGGGTTTTCACATTTAATTAGTATGAAATAAAATTATTTATCTATCACGTGAGTTATTGGATGTTAATAATCTCGTGCAACTTAACAATCCCTCGGGACTAGCGTCCCTCGGGATTGCAACCTGTTGCCCTCGATAATTAACATCCTCATAACTCCCTTGATACATAAATAACTATTTGGTGAACTTAATATTTTAAACTCATTGCAAAAATTTCTTTATAAATGACCAATTAGTCGGACCTAGTGACCAATTATGACAATTTTGAGACAAATTTAGAGCACTGTTTTAAACCTCAAATTTCTCAATTTGGGCCGCTAGATAGATGGGGCTAGACCTTACACCTAAATTGGCCCTTGTTTTACTACCTGTTGAACATACTTAAGTCGCGTATAAAACAGTACTCACTGTAAACAGAATCTTTACAAAAGTAAACGACAAAAGTCCCATGTTGTTGATGACAAATGTTGTCTATAACCTACCTTGTAAGGATTGTAATTTAACCTATAATGGTCAAACATCGCGTCGCATCAAAGATCGTCTTACTTTATATAAATCTGATTGCAAACTACATCCAGAACGCAGTGCCTTAAGTGAACATGACTTATTAAAAGACCATCGCATAAATTACAATAATGTTAGCATATTATGTAAAGATAAAAATAGTTCTTGAATGCTTTTCATGGAGATGGTTTTTATTAATAGGCAGCCGCAATCAATGAATCATAGATCAGATATAGGCCACTTTAATGAAATTTTTCTTATATATCTTATCTTATATATTGAAATGGATCCTCCTTCCAGAACACCCTTCTTCAATATAATTATCAGTCGTGGATTCAAGATTTCCAAATTTGTTGTCTTAAAAACAAATAAAAAAAAAATAAATATACAAAAATTATTTTCTTCCTCTTCTTTCTACTCCACTTCCTTTTTCTGTTCTTCAACCCTTTCTCTATACCTTCAAATTTCTGATTTCTTTCTATTCGCTGCTTCTTTCTGCTCCTATACTTTCTGTTTCTAAATTCATCTCTTGCCTTTCTGCTCTCTTTAAATTTCCAACTCTCTGGCCTCTCTACTTTTCTATACCTTCTATCTCGTTCTTTCGTTACCTCAACTATTTCTCTCAGCTGCTCTACCTTCAATGTCTGGTTCCTATTTATAATTGCTCTTTTAAAATATAATTTCTTTAATTGCTTTTTCTTTGATGACAATCTAAAAAAAAAATTCGAAAAGTGGTTGACCTTAAAGGCCATCCTTGCAACTTCCCGCTAGTTTTAACCGCAAAGCTATAGTAACGTGACGTATTTTGACGTTTTTGACTTTTTTGAAATGTTTAAAAAGCCATAACTTTTTAACGCGTTACGATTTTGATGTTCAAGATGGCATTTGAAGCAGTTTTTTGAGACCTAAAAACGTTACTAGGAGTGCAAAATCGATTAGTCAAAAAATCTCTAAGTTATTGAAAAAAAAACACTTTTTTTGAAATTTTTCGACAACGATATTTTACGAACGAATCAACCGATTTTAATTAAAGTGTTAGAAATTTCTAACCGACACCATTTCAGTTCAAAACTGAAATTATTACTTTTGACAGTAAGGCACTAGATACTTTATGTATCATCTTTGGACATTCTTAGACTGTCACAAAACGCTCTGTTCGTTATATATTATATATATATATATATATATATTCATTATTTGTAATTGCAAAACTCAAATTGGATTACAATAAATTATTATTTATTTCTCAATTTAACAATAATGTTGGAAAATTGTTAAAACAAATCTTGTCACTAAATAAGAACCGATATTTCGATGAATACTTTACGTAACTTTTCATTTTCATTGTCATACTTTTTTAAAATATTAAAATATGAGATAACACATTGGAGATCAGATGTTGTGTGCAGCTTTAATTATATCTGCTGCTTTTTCACCTATGACATATGCTGGTCCAACGTTATGTGTTGCAGGAGGAAATGGTATTACACTTGTATCTACTACACGAAGATTTTTGATTCCGTACACTTTTAATTCGTGATTTACAACTGCCTCTGTGTCGGTTGCTGGACCCATTTTACATGTCGCAACTTGATGATAATAACTTCCAATTACTGTTCTTATGGCGCATTCCCAGTACTCATCAGAATCAAATTTGAATTGTTCGCATCCTAAAACCAAGTACATATACTGTGACAACAGTTTAAGAAGGAATTTATACAGTCTTACCGGGAATCGGAGTGTCAACGATTTTAGCTCCATACTTTTGTAAGGTTGGCATTGTGTTAATTTTTTGAAATTCTCTTATTCCTGCTATTAACGTTTTAATATCATGATTTTCTGGGTCTGAGAAATAATTGGGGTAAAATAGTGGTGGGTCAAATGGATTACTTGATTTTAATTCAATAGTTCCGAACGATTTTGGATGAAGTAATACAGGCGTAACCTAAAAAAATTAATAATTCACAAATTGTTCGATAAGATATCCAAAAGAAATTCGATTAAGCTTTTTGATTTTTAAATGTGTGTAGTCTTTAAATTTTCAATAAACCAATGCAGGCGTTTCCAATGAATGTGTGTTTCCTTCTTATTTATAACTTTTCAACATCAATGATTTTTTGTCCTTGGCAGTTATACAGATGACGAATACTTCATTTGAAGTTTCAATTATAAAGACCTCTTTCCGTAAAAGAAATAAAGGATTATTAAAATGTAATGCAGCTTATTTGTATTTTGAGAAAGAATTTAACTGTGACGAAAAAAATTTCAAATTTATTGCAAAAAAGACCATTTTCTAATATTCCATCAAATCATTCAAAAATGCTTGTCACTTGAGAGTGTTCAGTTAATACGCTTTGAATTTGCAGCAATATTTTACTTCCATAAAGAAATCTTAAACATTAAGTGACACCATAACTCTAGTCCTGTTGTCACCTATTTTGTATTGTCGGTATGTGATTTAGTTAATCTGTATAAGAAAAATTTTGGCAAACTGTAAAATGAAAAATTTTTATTTGTAAATAAATAAACCTACAAATGGTATTAAATATCGAAAGAGATTTAAGTGTCAGATTACTGTCGTATTTCAAAATGTTGTCGTCAACTGGGGGCGGGTACACTGAAAAGAATTATTATTTTTGATAACGAAAAGTATTGGAGCAATTTTACGTTAAAAAAATCCCTGACAATGTAAGATACAATCATAAAGCGAAATTTGTAGATAAAATCCTTGTCTGGTGCGCAATTTTTAACAGATATGTGAGATGTATCCCAACTTTGGGAAGAGTGAGAAATGAAGCTTTTGAAAGAATTCTGCCTTTCAAATTACTTTAGTTTGCCCTGGAACATAGGTATGTGCTAAATACGATATCATGTTTTGAGAATGAAAACATAAAGTTTTAAGGTAAGCTACTGTAAAATGTTATATTTGTGCTGATTCTTGTAATATATAATATAAACAGTTCTAATAAAAATTACACTCTTTCATTTCAAATAATATAAAATAAGACATAGCAAATACTAAACCTGGTATACATATTTTCCCTCTAAGGGTTTAAAGACTTTATCAAATATGCGTGGAGGAATATTAAACATTTTTCGAAAAATGAGTCCAAAATCAGTACTTATCGAACCTCCAATCATTAATAGTTCAATATCAGGATAAAATGGATCCTGCTCGTTAGATATATTCGTTTTAACATAAGCAATAGCTTCTACTCCTCCTGAAATCAGAAATATATCACAGTAACATATGCATTTATATATATATATATATATATATATATATATATATATTCCTACTTGTAACCATGATCCTTGTTGCGTTGCATTCCCGTTATCCTCCCTTTATTTTATATTATATTATATATTTATATTGCGTTTTCTTGGCACTTTGTGTGTATATATATGTATATATATATATATACAAAAGGGGAAAATTATTGGGCATGTACGCAAAAAGGATCAATAAGGCCACGAGTAGGAATGGTAACTGCAGACATGCATGTTTCTGGCTCATTAGCCGTCATCAGTGCGGCATAACCAAGTAGGGTATTGCACTTGGCTAGCAAAAGTGTTGGGTACTTGGGAGCAAAGGATGTTGGGGAAACATGTGTAAAGAAACATAAAAACGATGATATCCAATAAATCATTTTCGTCAAAAGAAATAAATTAAACAATTCAGCTTATCTAAGAAGTTATACAAACCTATCGAGGTAAATAATCCTTTTCCCAATAAAATTCCAATATAGTTCAAAGGATTTAGAGCAGCAGAGACAGCGTTAATCACCAAATCCTTGTCAATTTCATACATCAATACTGGGAAAGTCGGATGATCGTACATTTTCCTACCAACTGGCAAATTTTTTATTACTGGTATTCCTACAATTCAAAATAGTTATTTATGATATGAGTGTTAAAAGTGAGGTTTTATTTTGTGAGTGAAAACGTTTGTGAAATGAGCGGAGCGAATTGAACAATTTCACGAACAAAATAAAATCACTTTTAACACAAATACCATACAATGTTTTTTGTACAACTTCCCTATTTTGATAATGAAACGAGCGAATTTTCAATGACAATGAACCAAACCGTGTTAAAAGTAAACTAAACCGTGTTAAAAGTAAACTTGTTTACATGGCAACGTGTTAAAAGTATTTTTAACACGCTGCTATGTAAACAATCGTTTTTAACATTGTTTGCTATCATTAAAAGTGTCACTTTTAATGACAGTTGTACAAAAAATCTTTTAGTGGGAGATGGATCAACTACCATTTCTAATCTAGGTAAAGACGAAAATAGCGTAATAAAATCTGATGAAGTATAATTAAAATAGTGAACCATTAAAATCTTAGATTATCGTAATATCCTTAAAATCGTAGCCAGTCATAAAAACCCGCAAAAAACTGTTAGAAATTGGGAAAAACGTTAAAAATTGTAGAAACTCATAGACAAAGGTAAAAATCATTAAAAATTCTAAGTACCCATAAAAATCGTAAAGAATTGCAAAAAATCTTAAAAAACGTAAAAAAAATTATAAAATTTTAAAAAATTGGTAATTAAAATAAAGTCATAAAAAAACTTTCCAAAATGTTGAAAATCGCGATAAAATTTTCTAAATTGTAAAAAATTTATTGTAAATTGTAAAAAAAAGAATTTAAAAAATTTGCATAAAAATCGTGAATAATCGTAGAAAATCGTAAAGAATTGCAATCTGAAATTGATGAAAATCGGAAAAAAATTTTGAGAATCGTAAAAACAACGTGTAATTTATTTCCTATTAGTAACTTTCCGTTAAAAAATGTTTAACACTATAGAATAAACGTACCAAATTTTTGAAGATGATCCTTAGGACCAATTCCTGATAGCATTAGAACCTGGGGGGAATTTAGTGCCCCTGCTGATAATATAACTTCTTTATTAGCGTATACGACATAAGATTTCTGGTTATATGAATATTCAACACCGTAAGCTGTATTGGTTTTATTGTCAATAAGAATTCTGGTTACTTTCGATTTCACTTGGATTTTTAAATTTTTTCTTTTACGCACTGGTCGTAGGTAGGCTTTTTCTGCACTACAACGTGCTCCATTTCTAGTTGTGGATTGAATATAGGATACCTAAAAATTTAAATATTGGGTTTAATATTTTGTCGACACTATCATGATAATTTAACAATATTCAGTAACTCTTTAGTAAGCCATGTTCTGTAATTTTTTATTTTATACGACCAAAATTGTGAAACATTTATAGAACTAGCGTACACCTAAGAAAACTTTTATATACGTTATGTTAACGAATATATTTAGAAAAAAATACAGAATTTAACTTTTATTATTTAAAGATCTTTATTAGTAAACATAAATTAATAGAGGAAAAACCTATGATTCAAATTTAATTTGCTTTTAGAACTAGTTACTCCCTCTGTTGGTTAATGGCGTGCAATTGTTTCAATTTTATATTTATTCATATTTGATTTATACTATGACGCAGGTCGTTTAAACTCAGAGAAGATACTTTTTTATATTTTGATATCAGAGTTATTCTTGCTTTGGCCAAGCAGCCCAGAATTGTCCTTTATAACTGAACGTTCAAAGCTCACCTTTATCAGTAAATGAACTTAATATCCAACTTTTTAACTGAAAATTCAAGTTCTCTATACTACTTAAAATCCTCCATTAAGATCTACAATTTTCTTATTTGATTATCTAGTACTTCTGGAATAATATGCCTCTGATTATTAACCGCTTTAACAGAACTAGTACTGTGAACACCCTTCTTAAATCAAAGAACATTGAAAGATAAGAGTATTGATTGATTTTTAGAACTAACCTATTGTTCGAGTTATAAACTTTTGTATATTTAAAAAAATAAACGACTACAACGTGAAGTTAAAGTTTTGCAATTTGTAAATACCTGGTACCCTATTTCTTGATATCTTTAAAACTGCAGTTTCTGCAGATTAAATTTCGAACTATGTTCCTGAGTTAGAATAAGTAATATTTTTTTGAGTAACTTAAATTTTGCATATTTAAGAGAAAATATAGTGACAATTTGGGAAATCAATTAAATTTAGAACTTGTAAACAAGTAAATTTACAAGTTTGGCACCCAAAGCGTCTGATATAAAAGGAAATCTGTATTTAATGCTTGGCATGAATTAAAATGTGATAACAATCTTTTTGTTTTTGATTTTAATGAAAAGATTATCATACCTATGCTATTGTTCAACAAAAAAAGGGAGGCGTTCGCCCAGTATGAAACCAGAAACATGTTAATTTTGAGCCTTATGGTTTCGTGATCCGTACCATTATTGGCATAATGTTTCAAAAACTCCTTGTACAACATTTTCCGACAAAAAAATGACGCAAAATCTAGAAAAACGGTAACAATTGTATTTTTTATTCAGAATTGTTTTTAATACATTTTTTTAGAATCTTTACTCTAAAAACATTGAAAGTTCTATATAAAAGATTAGCTTTTATTCAAATTATGAGAGTTGACTAATTAATGTTTAAAAAAAAAATTTTAATTTTTTTTAGCCCTAATGTGTGTTGAAACTGTCTTAAATAAGAAATTAATCAAACATATGTTAGTACCTAACGATCAGTTTTTAATTAAATTGGATAAATGAGCATCAGTAAAAAAGGTTTCGATGTGTAAAATTGTACTAGCGTTCTTCTAAAGATATAAATCAAAGAAATAATGTTATAATTTGAAGAATTAATACCTAAAAGTTAAATTTTTATCACTCTTATATATTTCTTTAACAGAATCTATTTGATAATTACTGTTTAAGCTAAATGTTTGTATCTGTAATTTATTCTTTTTATACTAATACACTACTGACAATATAGCTTCTATATGAAAATTTAAATCTTCGTAGCGCACAAAAATACCTACTTGGTAAAATTGTATGGAATTCGAACTGCTTTGTTACTGTTCTTTATGTTATTCGTATGTACAACCAACTAAAATCAAATGTATGCTATTCTTTAATTATACTGAAAAAAAAACACCGCCTATGAAACATAGTTATAAATAATTTAAGGAAATGTTTATAAATTATTTTGTTCTTTTGTCCGATAAGTTAAAGTCACGAAACGATAAGGGTCACAATTGACATGTTTCGGCTTTCGGACTAGAGGAACGTGTCACTTTTTTTGTTGGTATACTTGTACAAGAACCCCCTGAATAGGTTTTTATAGGAATATAAACATGAAGTCCATTTCATTACTTGTCCAGGCACTAATTATATTGATGCTTTAATAATTATTTTTATTCCATTCTATTATTTTTTATACAATTAGCTGTTATAGTTAATATAATCAATAATCATAAATTTTCATTAGAAAAAGTATTGTTACACTAACTGTAATAGCATCAGTGGTTTTCCTTTTACGTAACCAAAACTCCAGAGATGTAAACATAAATCTTATTGATTATAATTTGAATAGGTAATTATTCTTACACCTAATTGTTTTTTCCCATTATAATCCACATACTCATGTCCAGCTTCCATCGCAGCTTTAACAAAAACATCTACAATCTTTGACCTCCATGGAATATCACTAACTGTTAAATAACCACCTTGACCTCTTAATTCTTTATCACTTTTAGCAACACGTGCGTCTTCCATTTTAATAAAATACGGTAACATATCGTTGTATGACCAACCAGGATTTCCCATAGCTGCCCATTTATCATAGTCCTCCTTATTTCCCCTAACAAATATCATATAATTAATAATGCTACTACCACCAAGTACATTTCCGTGAGGCCACTCGAGTTGTCCATTTATGCAACCTGTAAATTATAAAAAAATATTTGTACGTAAGTTTTTGATTACACGGAAACTGGGTATTAGACCGTGAGGCGAGCTTAAAAAAGCTCGAGAGTTAAACACTTTGATTACACGAAGAAAATAATAAGTCTTTATTAACAGTTCTGTAAAAAGTGATGTACCTATTTTATGTATGTGTGTTTTTAAATGAAATATTTTATGAAACACAGCCCAAACACCACAAAGAACATGGTTTGAATAAAACGTCAATAAACGTTGAAACGTCAGCAAAATTCTTAATGGTTATCCTAAACCAGGAGGTGGTCTTACAACTGTATTTCACAATGCTTTAAGCAGTGTCACAATGTCACAAAGCTTGGTCCTTCTATCTTTTTAATATAGATGTCAGCCTAGGTTTCCCCTAAACTTTCTACCAATTATACCTTAAGGGTTGTCTTTTTAGTTTTGCATATAGCCGCTTAGAAGGCGGCACTAATGGAACATTCACACACAAATCTATCCTTAATCTTTTGTTACCATAAATCCAAAGTTTCATTGCGATACAACAAGTCTAGTAGGTACAGTGAATTTTTAAATGGATCAGCAATAATTTTTTACAATTTATGATAATCCCAACAGCAATGTCTCGCTAAAATAGTTTCTGTGTTTGTGAATGAACTACCACACCAGTCAACTGTTTCCCGCTGGTATTGCAAATTTGAAGGTAGCCGTTCCAGTCTTAGCGAGGAATTTAAGCTAGATCCACAGAAAGCAGCAGTCACACAGCAAAACATTGATGCAGTTCGTCAGCTAATTAAGGATGACCGCTATGTAAAATTTAGGGAGATAGATGCATCTTTAATTATTTTAAAGACCTCGATCCGAAAGATCCTACATAAAGAACTGGGTGTTACAAAGTTGGTTTCCCGTTAAATCCCGCATTTGCTCATAGAAAAGCAAAAAGCGGTACGCGTCAATAGGGATGTTGACTAATTTCCGGATCTGCTTTTATTTTATAGATAAACTCTTACTAACCGCAAAAAAAAATATTTTAACAATAAAAATGGTTTTATTTTAATGAAAAAAGTGATAAATTAGAATAGATTTAAAATTTCCCGCTAAAACGCCCAAAACTGTCCTGTGACTTTGATTACGTCACGAACCGATAAACAATGCTCGCGATCTGTCAAACTCTAAGGAACTTGAAAGTTTTCTTGAGAAATAATTATTTTTAGGCTTTAATACTAGTTAATAATAAATCAAAGTGTGTTTGTATGTAGATGTACATGTAAAAAATGAAGATTTTAATATTCAAACAGCCCACAGTAGGTATTTCTTACCACAATGAAGTTATAAATATACCTGTTTTTAAAAATTTTAAAGTTAACGAACGACATAAGTTCTATTTATTTAATTTTAGTCAAAAATATGACGGATTAATTGGTAATGATTTATTAAAACAATTAAAAGCAACTGCAAATTTAAAGAAAAAACTCCGTATACAGAAATACCAATAATATACGAATTAGAAGAATTAACACAACTAAAAAAGAAACTTAAAACTAAAAAATTATTCTATTAATATTCCCGCTAGGACATCCCAAATTGGAAAATTACCCGTTGACATAGAAAGCGGAACAGGACTTGTAAATTATATTAATTTTGGCAATCAAATAGAATCACCCTGTGCAGTTGTAAACGTAAATAAATTTTTTGCAACAACCACCATAACTAATTCAAGAGAAGAACCAATAAAAATTAATAAATATATGAGTTGAACATTGTAATTACGAAAAAAAAAAAAAGGTTATAAAAAATTTATGTTAAGTTCCGCTGCACAAAAATCTTTGTTTGTAGCAAAGAAATTCGCCACCATCAAACAATCGATTCTCGGCAAGTTAGAACTGTTTTCTTTGATGAATCCAGTCTCCATAATCTAAACACAATTCGGTTTATGATAACAAGTGAGTTACAAATACTAATAGCAAGTAATTAGCGAGAGAAATCAAAGAAATAACTCGTTCACACAGTGACACCAAGCAACGCTAAGTTGTTTATCGGTTCATGACGTCATGCGCTGTGATTGGCGTTCACAGTCACGTGATAATGTGTATTAAATAAAGTTTTTTGAATTAATTTTAATTAATAAAATATTATTAATTACGTTTAATAAATATGATTTTAGGTATTTAAATATTACCATTAATCATTTAAATTTAACTTTACATGGATTTACAACTACTGTCAACATGCCTATTGGTGTCGAAAAATATTGGAACGATTCAAAAAAAGAAGCTCAAAAAACGTTTATAGTATTGTTAGTGGCGATGAATCTACGAACCAGAAAATAAACTCCAATCCGCTGTGTGAGTGTTTCACGATAGGGAAAACCAACAAAAGTTATCTGTTCTCGAAGTGTGTCAAAGAAAATGGTCGCAATTTTTGTGTCAAAATCTGGTCGTGTGTTAACAATTGTTTTAGACGATCAAAGAGCAGTTATTTCCGATTGGTATATAAACTTTGTTTACTAGATATTTTCGGCGAATCATCCTCTTATCTACAGTAACATTTATGAAAAAATAATTTTCATGTATTCCATTTACTGTTGCCTGACCCATTTTTCTGTAAAAATAACAGTGAATGAATGAATGAATGAACAAGTGCTTTATTGTCCAAGAATTGTACAAAAATACACAAATTCTTATTGACAAAGCTTAAGATAAGTAAATAAATAAAATATACAAACAAACAATGCAAACTACACAAAAACAATAATAATAAACACACTAAATATACAATAAAAATTTACACAAAATAAAAGACAAACAAACAAAAGGTGTCAAAAATCATTACGTAGAAACTCGTCAAGAGTGTAGAAGGCTCTCTCTAAAAGTAATGTTTTCAGACTTTTACGAAACTGTCCAGGGTCTATTAAGAGCCTCAACTGCAGACTAATCTTATTAGTATATATTTTGATGCCATTATAAATCAGTGAATCTCTGATCATACTAGAATAAGGATAGGAAGGGGGAGATCGTCCATTCGGCGAGTAGCTTGAACCCGTTGATGTTTAGGGAAGAGATGTTTATTTTTGTGAATTAAACAGGCAGTCTCCAGGATAAACAACGATGGCAAGGTAAGTATTTTGTTCTCAATAAAAAGTTGACGACAGTGTGTTCTGGGATGAGCATTACACATATTTCTGACTGCTCTTTTTTAAAAAATAAAGACTGAGTCAAACAAGTATTTGGAGCAGACTCCCCAGAACGGGATTGCATACCTAAGATGACACTCCACCAAAGCAAAATATACATATCTAGCGAAGCATTTTCCCAACTTAATATGAGCAGTTCTAACAGCGTAACATCCAGCAGAGATTTTGTTATTCAACTTATTAATATGTTGATGGAATCTTAAATTATCATCTATGACCAAGCCCAGGAATCTCGAGTTGCATACAGCATCAATAGAACCATCACCGAGGTTGAGGTTATCTACAGTGCACTTAAAGCCAATAAGGTGAGTTTTAGACATATTAAGACAAAGTTGGTTTGCATCACACCATTGCTTGATGTCTGCAAGATCAAAAGTAATGTCCAACATAAGTTGGTCAGGATTCCTGTTGCACCACAGAATGGAAGTGTCATCGGCAAACAGTGTAAAACTCCCCTTAATGTTGAGACTCATTAAGTCATTAACATAAATTATAAAAAGAATTGGTCCAAGGACCGACCCCTGCGGAACGCCACGACCGATAGGTTGCCTATTCGACGAAACACCCCTCACATGTACAAACTGCTCTCGGTTTGCGAGGTAACAATTAAACCACTGCAGTGCTGTACCCCTAATTCCATAAACGTGAAGTTTACGCAGCAATATCACGTGACTCACACAGTCAAATGCTTTAGACAAGTCACAAAACACCGCCGCAGCAGCCTCACGCCTATTAATACCCTGAAACAGCCCCGAAAAAAAAATCAAACATAGCGTCCAATGTATTCTTTCCTGATAGAAACCCAAATTGACTTTGGTTAAGAATTTTATGTTTATAAAGGAAATTTAGGAGTCTTACTTTCACCAATCTCTCAATTAATTTAGATAGTGTAGAAAGTAGCGAGATTGGTCTCAAGTTCGATGGATTAGAGTGTTTTCCACCCTTGAAAAGAGGAATGACTTTTGCAGTACTTAGACAAGATGGAAAAGAGCCAGATTCAAAAGAAAAATTAATAACATCTGATAGAATTGAGATAGCATTTAAAGGTAGCTTTACCAAAATATGAAGTGAAATTCCATCTTCACCAGAAGCTCCTTTATTTTTCATGGATTTTATAGTAAGCATGACTTCCTCCGGAGTAGAGGGATACAGATAGAATGATTCCTGTATACTGACTTTAGGCATATAAGACAATGGATCACAAACCTGAGAAAGACCCTTGGTAAGGTTGTGAGCAACAGTGCAGTAATAGTCATTGAGTAAATTAGGGTTGATGTCTATAACAGAAGAACTATTACGAGCCCTTCCAGAAACCTCATTAATAATTAACCATGACTCCCGCTGCCTATTGTTAGCTTCACTCAAGCGTTTAGAATAGTGGAGTTTCCTAGCATTGCGGATTACCTCTCTATAGACTTTCCTATAACTTGAAAAGTATGACTGCACCATTTGATTATCAGGAAATGACCGTTTAAGATATTTCAGAAATCGTAAATTAGCAGCTGAGTTACGGATCCCTTGGGTCAACCACTTTTTGCGATCCATCCTACGTTTCTTTAGAGGTCGGAGTGGGAAACAATGGTTCACCAATTCCGACAAGACACTGTGAAAAGCCCGCAGAGGATCTGCTCCCTGCAACACAGACTCCCAATCAAAAGCAGCACAAGCGTCCCCAAAGGATGTGAAATTTCTAGTGCTATAAATTCTACCCATTAAGATTTCCTTATTGCCAGATTTGGATTTTAAAGGAACATTGGCAAAAACGGCTCTGTGGTCAGACAAACCAGGATCAAAAACCTCACAAACCACTTCACTCTGTAAATTGGAGGCTATATAGTCAATCGTAGTGGAAGAGCTTTCCGTGACGCAATTAGCACTGTGAACATGCATACTGATGTTAAAGGATCTAAATAGGTTTGAAAGACTGACCGTAGCTCGATCTTCCTTATCATCATAATTGATGTTGGGATCACCAGTCAGGATAATGTTATAATAATTATGAGTAATTAGTGAAATTGTAATCTTTGTTTAAAATTTCAAATGGTTACCTGCCACCCGAAAGACAGAATAAAATCGAAATATCTTACAGTTTCCAAAAAGGAATAAGGTCCGGTGCACCTAAATTTTTAATTTCGTTCTCATAATTAACTATATGTTTTAATGATACCCGATAAAGTGGCACAAAATTAGCGCTATTAAGTGTGTGTGGAAGGAAGAAATTGACAGTGTTTGGCTTATATTTTTTGGAAATAAGATTAAGCAGGAAATCTAGGTTTAAAATTGTAAATATGATTACCAGTCATCTGAACGAGTGCTCTTATGTCTGGGCATGTTCTTAAAAGTAGGGTATCAATCTCTGTTTAATAAAATTTATCCGGTTCATGTCATAGATTTGCACATTTATTTTTTGCATTTTCACCAATAAAACCAGATTTAAATAGATAACTAAGCTTAGCCAGACAAGCTTTAATTAAATGGGACCATTAATAACAATAAGGTTGTTTCCTATGACCAACTTTCAAGCTCGTTTCACGTTATATCTATCAAAATTATTGATGTGAAACATCTATAGCCGCACGTAAATCAGATTTCTGGCGTGGTGACGGTGACGTATGAGTGTATGACGTAAAAAACCTAACGCATCGATAATATATAATAAAGAGATGTACTGATATCTTATATGAAATTGGTCTCATGTTTTGAGCGACGCGACGGTGGCGCGCCAACAATAGGGGGAAAAAGCTCATCGATTCAAAAATTTGGCGGGACAGGGTATGAATTGTTTCGTATAGAAATACATTTTTAAAGCTCATATTTTAATTTTTAATATTTTTACTGATGTGTAAAAATATTAAAAATTGAAATATAGACTTAAAAGTGCATATTATCTTATAATATTTAGGTAAATAAATATAAAAACTAAATAATAAACACATTTTGATGTGAAACATCTATAGCCGCACGTAAATCAGATTTCTGGCGTGGCGACGGTGACGCAAAAACCTAACATGACTCCGCATACTATCTATTCTATATATAAAAATGAATGTTTGTCTATATGTTATCGATGAACTCAAAAACTACTGGACCAATTATTATGAAAATTGGTATATATATATATATATATATATATATATATATATATGTATTTTTCCACGGAATTTTCAAAATTTTCAGAATTTTCAGAATTTTAAAAGTTTTTAAATTTTTCAATGTTTACTTTAATCGCGCGTAAAGGTTACACGCACACTCTTTTTTTTATTGAATACTGCATACCTACCTATACTTTTACAAAATAATGTTGATGTTTCACATCTGCCAGGCGTCCCGTGACGGCTTCCCTTTTTTTTAGTCTCAGTGGACATTTTAGCAACCACCCATACCTCAATCATTAACTAAATATTAACAAGCTGATAAAAAAAATTAAAAAGAGATTGTATGAAAAGCCTTCAATTATAACCATTATTTAATGTTTAGATTTATAAAGTTAGCCTACCCCAAAAAACAATAGCACGCGTCTTAGATAATCGACATTAACCTATTAAGAAACGAAAATTTTACATCTCAATAGAAACAAAATATGAAGATCTAAGGGTTGGTTGAAAAGTTTGAAAGCGACACCTATTAACCAGTAGAGAAATCAACATTTATACGCTATTTAATCTTTCATCTTCCATTTGAATGCACAAAAAAATCTATTTTTATTTGTAAATTCATTCTTTATTTACAACTTATTTGAAGTGTCAATGTATTTTGTTACAATGGAAAAAACCGAAAATCGAGCAGTGACAAAATTCTTTGTTTTCGACGGTTTATTAGCAACAGAAACTCAAATTAAAATGGTAAACACTTTAAAGGAATCTGCTCATCTATTTTCATCTATGCACCGATGGGTTTTAGCGGTTCTCAAACGTTGTTGTATAAGCGTCGAAGATAAACCACGTAGTGGACGTCCACAAAGTGAAACAACACCAGCAGTCATTGAACAAGTCTATGATATTGTTTGTTATGTTTTAAGTTTAACTAAGCAAAAAATTGCTGATACGATACGCATCTCAGATAAACGAGTACATATTTTCCACGAAGAATTACATATGAAGAAGCTGTTTGGAATATTAGTACCGGATTCATTAATAATTCAACAAAAACTGAATCAAAAACAAATTTTTGTACAACTGTCATTAAAAGTGACACTTTTAATGATAGCAAACAATGTTAAAAACGATTGTTTACATAGCAGCATGTTAAAAATACTTTTAACACGTTGCCATGTAAACAAGTTTACTTTTAACACGGTTTAGTTTACTTTTAACACGGTTTGGTTTATTGTCATTGCAAATTCGCTCGTTTCATTATCAAAATAGGGAAGTTGTACAAAAAACATTGTATGGTATTTGTGTTAAAAGTGATTTTATTTTGTTCGTGAAATTGTTCAATTCGCTCCGCTCATTTCACAAACGTTCTCACTCACAAAATAAAACCTCACTTTTAACACTCATATCATAAATAACTATTCTCAGCGTAATCCGCAACCTTTTTACCAGATTAAAACCGAGTTTGTGCGTCGTTTTATAAGTATGGATGTGACTTGGATTTACCATCATGAAACTTAACTCAAACAAGAACTTTTAAAGTGAACTGAAGCTGGTTCTTTAGCTAGTCGGAACGATCGACAAAAAAGGTTATGGTATCAGTTGTTTTTTTGGATGCAAAAGGAGTTTTATTAATTGATTATCTTGAAAAGGGTAAAACAATTGACCATTTGGACCCTTTGTTAGAAAAACAAATTTTTGAAAAAAGACCCGATTTACAGAAAAAAAATATCGTTTCGTTGACGATGGCTAAATTGAACGAATTAAAGTACGAATTGCTTGAACACCCAACGAATTCACCGGATCTGGCTCACTCCGACTATTACCTCTTTAGAAACTTTCATTGAAAGCGGTTTTCGTCGAATGAGGAAGCTATTTTGCAGAGATTTCGAAAAATCAATACAGAGATGGTATAAATTTACTGGAAGATCATTCGAATAAGTTTATTCAAGCGGAGGCAGATTATAATGAAAAAAAAACAATTTCATTATAAAATACTTATACTTTCATTTTTGCTTTCAAACCTTTTTAACCAACCAGTAAGTATATTACCTTATGTTAAGTAGTTTCGGATCGTAGAAAAAATAATTAAGTTATCGTTTTCTTTAATTGCTAACAAAAGTGAGTTATGAAGAATTTTTATAAATTAATGACAAACAATTCTGAGCAATTATTAGTAAACTAGTTGTACTCGCAACGTCGTTCGCGTGGCGTGTGATTGTTGTATAAAAATTTCTCACCCCACCCCATGTAGGACATGGGAGAGAAATTTAAATACACCAGATGTTAAGTTGAAAGAAGACAAATACATCTGTGAAAACCGCATTCGAATCGGATCAGTAGTTTTCATGTGATGCGCGCACAAACATATAGACAAACAAAAAAATCGAACCACATTTTTGGGTTCTATTTCGATGTATCCGCGACGTCGTTCGCGTGGCGTGTTGATTTTTTTCTTTCCTTACCCCGTTAAAGTGGTGTGGGGTGGGGAGAAAGTTTTATACACCAGATGTTAAGTTAAAGGAAGACAAATACGTTTTTGAAAATCGCATTCGAATAGGATCAGTAGTTTTCATGTAATGCGCGCACAAACATATACAGTTCTACAGTTTTATTATATGTATAGATATATAGATATATAGATATAGATTTCCAACATTTACAGTGATGGGTAAAAAATTAAATAAAACTATTATATGTAAAAAATATTTTACCTCTACAAAAATCAGGTTGAGCTTCGGATTTATAGCGATAATTATAAGACATAAATTCAAGAGCTCCTGCTACGATTGGTATATCTGCAATTAAACTTGCTTCTTCTCCATTTTCTAATAAAAGTACATTAATATTAGGATTTTCAGTTAATCTATTTGCTAGAGCAGATCCTGAGGGACTTGATCCAATTATTATAAAATCATACCTTTCCTTTTCTAGAAATGTAAAAATAATAATATTATTATCAATTGTAACAAAACGAACTGATAAAATTATTTATGAGATTGATTTAGTTCTTTTCAACGTAATAACCATATTCAAAGGGTAAGATTTTGGTATGTTGAGATGATTTTGATTTTGTTTTTAATTGCGCGTTTTTTATCGTAGATTATAGTTTTAAGAACATATTAAAAATAATCACAATTTATAAAAAGAACTTTTTATAGAAGAAAGTTTATTTTACTGATTTATAGGTCATATTACTATTATATAAATTATTTTGTTACTTTCACATGTAAGAACAAAAAAAAAGAAAAAAACTTCTCTCTCGCGAGATGGATCCTATTACGATAACCCAACAGAATTGTCAGAATCAACCGCGTCAACCGCTTATCCAAATAGGCCACCGCAAGCTTATATGAAGTCTTTTAAAATGATAATATGTATACATATTTATTTAATTAACAATTCAGTATAAATTTCAAAATCTATGTATATGCCTAAACACACTTGAAACATGCATTGTCATCCAGTTCTTACCTATCCTGAAAATTTCAGAGCTCTAGGTAGTCGGGAAATAAGTTTAAATTCGATTACAAAATTCCACGGAATGACAAAGAGACAAAGAACACGACGAAAATATAAAAACTTTCTAAAAAAATTGTTGCAAAGGATGCTAAAAACATTCTTCTGTTTTGATTTTGATCACCACCTCAAAATATCAAAAGTCAATCTGTTCACTTGCAAGTGAGGTTGTTATTTTTATACTCGTGATTAGATTTAACATATGTCCTAAAAATTTTAGAAAAAGATGTCGTATAAATGAAAAATAAAAAACTTTCTAAAGAAATTGATTGAGTCGGTTCCTTAAGGTGACGAATATTTCATAATAAAAACAATAGCGGCGAAGGAGCAGGGAATACCACTGCTGAATTCCTCAAAAAGTGTAAAACACTGCACATACTGTACAGAGGTCACAGATTCGTGAGAAGAACAAAAAACAGGTTAAAATGTTAACGAGAAAAAAATACAGATCTTTTGAGAGTATCGCATCATTGAAATACCAAAATAGAGGTCAGCGCCCCAAATACTCTCAAACGCAACTACTTCGTATACCAAGATGCTTTCGACATCTTGGGTATGCCGACAAGGTAGAGGAATTCCCTAACAATGTTTGATACAATTATAAAGCAAAATTTGCAAATACATCTTGTCTGGTACCTAACTTCTCAACAGGGGTGTATTCCGTCCTTTTGTGGGAAGAGTTGATGGTGAAGCTTTGAATAGTCAACTTATATTAATACCTGCTTTTCCAAATTACTTCTTTTTGTTTAAGAGCATCATGCTAATAACGATATCATGTTTTAGCTATACCAGTATCATACCATTTCTGAAAAAATACTCAAAACTGGCTATATGTGGTGTTATACTTTTAGTTTCCAAAAAAAATAATTCCCCAAAGTTGTTGCAGGATCGCCCATTAAAGGACTTCTGGGTTTTCTGGTTAGTAAAGTTGGAAAGCCCAAAATGAAAAACAATTAATACAGCGAATTTACCAAAAACATCAGAGACATTCGAATAAATTTGCGTCTGGTAGAGCAAACTTAACATAATTCAAAATATAGGTTACCTAAGTATTAAGTTGTAATTTATGATAACTAGCATCAAACAGCAAAAAGGTCTGTAAGGAATATACAAAGCAAATAAAAATAATTAGAGGGGTCAGACAAGAAAGCGTTCTCTCCTGTTCCTCTTTAATCTATACAATAAAAGCATCTTTCAAGACACTCTGAGAGAACTGATTATAGGTATAAAAGTAAATGGAATATGGGTCAATAATATTCGGTATGCGGACGACACAGTTCTAATTACGGACAACATGAAAGACTTGCAGGAGCTTCTTAATGCCATAGGTAATAGCAGCCAAAGCTTAGGCGTCAATATAAACACCAAGAAAACAAAATTTGTTATAGTCTCAGGCAGTCCGTGGCTGTGCAAAGAGTCGAAATCAAATGTCGAAAAGAAATTGCCAGAAGGACATTCATGAAATTCAAAAAACAAATTGTACTTACGTGGTCTATTATGAGCTGGATACAATGGAAGTAAAAAAGTTTGAATTCTTGTTAACTCAAACAAATAACTAATTACATTTCCAAAGAATTCATAAGATCCATTGGCTTGTGGAATAAGAATAAGTAAACATATAATAAGCAAGACATGAGTTTTCTGAAAAAACATCATTTGTATATATTTATACTTATATTTTATTAATTTGTTAGAAAATATGCTTATTACTATAATAGTAGGTACATTTTTTTTATAAAAGTAATTATTAATTAGGTACACTTATTAACTAATTTAACTACAACAAATCCCGTTAAGGGACATAGGTAACATTTTTGTAAAAAAATATTAATGTGTTAGTAATTGATGGTCATCAGAGATCAAAATTTCCAATATTTAAAAAAAAACTTATAACCAACACTAACCGCGATTTAGTATAAATTGACTGGTTTTATTTTCTTTATTTTGTTATTTGCAAAAAGTATGTCAATAACAAATGCTTTACAAGTGGGCAGATTATACAATAATAAAGTCTCCAAATATAGAAACTTATTGCCCTTTATATATTATTTATATATTTATTTATTTATTCACGGCAAGTAAATGTTATTTTTACAAACATGCAAGAAAAAAAATTGTAAGCAATATGTAAGAAACAAAATTAAAATACTCTATGATATAAAATCTTTTTTAAAAAAATTGAACCTTTATAAAAAAGCTCCAAAAAGCCAGAAATCAAATCTTTATTTCTTAACAAAAATTGGAAGCCACTAGGCATCTGATTTCGATTTCCTTAAAGTCGACTCCAATGGCAAATTACCCCCTATTTTATTCTTAGCTATTAAATCTATATTTCGAATGTAAGTAACTCAAATCTGTTACAAAAATGTAAGCCATTTCCTAATTTAAGTAAAAATTAAATTTTACGAATTCGAAATTTTTTAAAATTTTATGGCGAAGACGTGTTCTGAACATTACCTATCTAAATAAAAAAATGATATTTTTCGAATCCGATAATTTTAAAATATTTCTCTTTTTACCGAAGTGTTCTAGATAGTTTTGCAACGAGTTTAAATGCACCGTTACGTAATTTTTGTATAAGTCCGACCCTGTACGTTATTTTTGCTTCTTAATTTGCAGTCATGTTGAAAATATGTTAGGCTTTTAGCCCTGCAGAAAGAAATTAAATCGCCCAAAAAACAAAAAAGTTATTTTCAACTATACAATGTACTCCTTTATTTCGGCCCACAGTGTACTCTTTTTAATGCAAAAAGAATCGGTTTATAAATACCGGAGATATTTGGTAACATACATTAAAAAATAATAATTATAAAAAAAAATAAAAAATTAAAAAAATTGAAAAAAAAAATTAGTCGAATTGAAACCCTTCTCCTTTTTTCAAGTCGATTAAAAATACAGTTTAATTTCGTTTTGAATGAACCATGAAATATTTTTAGTTGTGAGTGATCCAAATTGTATGCGAGCAAAAGGGCTATAGTAATTGTAAATACAAGAATGATAATGTAAAATGGTTGATTGTTTCTTTTGCGACACAATGTATTACAAGATACAATATACAAAAGTTCAAAGGAACAAACAAGTCCAAAAGTTTATACAAGCACCATAATTAAAATACTCACGAATATGATGGAGTCTTAACATGTGAAGTTTATTTAAAACAAAATCATAACTAAAATCGACACAATTCCACTTGTTATGGAAATAAACATAACAAGCAAACCTCTTTTTTACAGTTTCCAAAGACTTTCATGTGACATTTACAAAAAGGTGAAGACTCAGGTGCACAGTACTCAAGGCCCGAACTAACAAGTGAACATGTACAGTACAGAGAAGGCAATACTTTCAGTGAAAAATTTTTACTGTCACGAATAATAAAACACAAATTATTTAATCCCTTGTTTACAACACCGGTTACATGTTCATGAAAATCAAGCTTGGAATCCAATACAACCCCAGATCCTTAACAGAGTGACACTTTGTCAGAATACTACCACCAACAGAATAAGAAAATTCAAACACAGCATTTATTCTTGCATAACTAATACAAAAGCATTTACTCACCTTTTAACGGAGGCAGTTGATATCTGGCCAATACGAGAACCTATTCAGATCCCTATGCAACAAGCTTGTATCACCAACACAAGGCACTGTATTATACATTATAGAGCTTAATGTCATAACATGAATTAAAAATCTTGTGTTGTCAATCTAATAGCCAAGGTCGTTCACAAAAAGTACAAACAAAATTGAACCAAGATTAGATTCCTGCGGAACCCATGAATGGGCATTTATCTCATTTGATACAGAACCATTAACTCTAACAAACTGACCTACCACCCAAAAAAACTTATAGCTCTTCAATAAGTAGCCTGTGATTGAGCCTGCTAAACGCTATTGAGAAATTCGTATACTGTCGACCTGTAAACGGTTCTCAAAGGTATAAAGTATGTAATTGTAATAACTACTAAATTAGTCAGAGTCGACCGTCCAGGAGTAATACTGTGCTACTTAGGGATAACAATACCATAGGTCATAGGTGTGATCTAAAATCTTTTTTGTGTAACCAAACAGTCCAGCAGCTTCGGCAAAAAAGACTGAAGACAAAAACCTCTATATTTTTTTATGTTTAATCACCTGACTTAAATATAGGTGTCACGAATATTCTTCCAATTTTTGGGGATTCTACTTGACTGCAAGGATCTATTAAATAAATGATGAATAGGTAATTTCAGTATGTTTACGCAATTTTTTATCAATACAAAAAGGATACCATCAGGGCCAAAGAAATATTTAAGTGAACCAAATAAAGACAAATTAAGACTCTCACATCAAATAACTAAATTACTATAGTCGAGCACATTTGGAGAATCGTCTCTGTATACGGTAGAAAAAAAACTAGCAAATAGGTTTGAATTTTTATGACTGTTCCTATTAACAGAATCATCAAGGAATACCAAATAAATTATATCAGTTATAGGCTGATATAATCTTTTGCCATATATTATAAAAAACACACCATAAAAATGTTAGTAATTATTTAACCGTCCCCTTTTTTACTTTTTAGAAAATTAAGTCTACGAAATGTTTTTAATTTAATTTAACTATCTGTATATTGTAATTTGTTAACCTCATTAAAATAACTGTTTGCAGCATCAATAATTTCCTCGTTGCCTCATTATTTGTCTGCCTAGGTATTTTTTACGTAATTAGTTTCTGTTTTTTATTATTCCAGTATTTAAATAATCTGCTAGAGCATTGTGATAGTGAAACACGATTTTTTCGCTTAATGAATTTATTAACACGCTTTTATTAGCTTGATATTTATGTTTTTCTTTTCAAAAGCATATTTTTTACAAAAGCGTGTGTTTTAGGTTTATTAAACTATTATTTATTTTTTAATTTTTAAATTAATTTTTTATAAATCGGTTTTTAAGTTTTTTTTTTTTATTTTTCTTATCTTAATACTGAAACGCTGCGATACATATATGTACCAATACATCTATACATACATGTATTTGCCAACGACAGTATTTATCCTTTTACCATTAAAAATATTTTTCTTTACGTAACAGAAAGCAGTCGCTTTAACATTGTTAATCCTATACATAGTTTTAAACCGTCTAAAACATTTATTAAGATGTTTCTAATGCTTAATTAAATTATCAATTAAAATGGTATTTTAAAGCAAAAATTAATCAGCAATCACGGCACTCTTTTAAAAACTTTAATTTGCGGTCTTTTAATCCGATTAAGGAGAAACGTTTAGAAGGTGTGTGAAGCTGGCAGTAAAAAGTCGCCAGAAACCATCGAAACATGATTGGGAATTTGTAGCTAAATAGTTGCTAATTAGTTGCTAAAATCACGATTTTGTAGCTCCATTCAGTTCCCCAAAAAACAAGTTACTGCTATCTTTACAACAAGCTAGCAGTAAAATGACAGGGCTGGCCCAGAAAAAATGGACTAATGCGTGTGAATTTGTTGCTAATTTGTTGCTCAAAACCAGTACAGGAAAAAATTCGAAAAACCCCAGAATTAGCTAGAAATTGTTAATAATAACTACCAACCAGTGTCCCTGCTATCGTAATATACAGTTTGTATTGACACATTGATGTTATGGATTTTGTTGCTGGTGGCAGATGTCATCAGCAGAGCCCAGAGAGCCAGCAACAAAATAGAAATGAAAAATCGGCCCAATCGGGTTACCGATAACTAACTCCTAGTGTCCATGCTATCATGACACGCAGTTATTATTGACATAACTCTGTCATGGATTTTGTTGCTGGTCGCAAATGTCATTAGCAGAGCCCACAGAGCCAGCAACAAAATAGAAATGAAAAATCGGCCCAACCGGGTAACCGATAACTAACTCCTAGTGTCCATGCTATCATGACACGCAGTTATTATTGACATAACTCTGTCATGGATTTTGTTGCTGGTCGCAAATGTCATCAGCAGAGCCCACAGAGCCAGCAACAAAATAGAAATGAAAAATCGGCCCAACCGGGTAACCGGTAACTAACTCCTAGTGTCCATGCTATTGTGACACGCAGTTATTATTGACAGAACTTTGTATATATATTTTTTATATTTTAAATATAAAAAAAATATATTTTTTGTAAGTATTTAAATACATGTATTTTATATATATTCTAAGATATATTTTGAACATTTTCAAAATATATAAAATATATACGAAAATCGGCCAAAAATGAGCTATTTACAATCTATTTTGTAAAATATAAGTAATATAATTTTTTTGGAAAATACAAACGATATTTTTTTGGTAAGTATTTAGAGACACTGTAATGTTGGAATTCGCAAAGGTATCATAAATATCAAAATAAGGGAGGGGTACAAAACATCTGGTTGGTAATTTTTATCTTCTTTCCAGTTAAGTGTCATTATTTAAACTTGTGTAAAGAGTGCCTTCGTTTTTTATATTAAATATAATTTTTGTATTAGTGAGTTTTGAAATAAATTATATTGCAGAAATATTAAAAATTAAGATACAATATAAAATTTCAAACCATCTACTATAATTATTTCCATTACATCTCACAACAAGCTGCGAGTCGCAATAGTATATGCACGAGTAGATGATTTCAAGTCGCTAACAAAAAAAAATAATTCTATTTTATTTTCAGTAGCAATCTACAACTGGGTCTTAATGTTTAATAATAACTTTTACGATAGCATGAACACTGGGAGTTAGTTGCCGATCACGCGGTTGGGCCAATTTTCAGTTCTTATTTTGTTACTGGCTCTCTGAGCACTGCTGATGACATCTGCGACCAGCAACAAAATCCATGACAGAGTCGCGATAGTATGGACACTAGGAGTTAGTTACCGGTTACTCGGTTGGGCCGATTTTTCATTTCTATTTTGTTGCTGGCTCTCTGGGCTCTGCTGATGACATTTGCGACCAGCAACAAAATCCATGACAGAGTTATGTCAATAATAACTGCGTGTCATGATAGCATGGACACTAGGAGTTAGTTATCGGTAACCCGATTGGGCCGATTTTTCATTTCTATTTTGTTGCTGGCTCTCTGGGCTCTGCTGATGGTTTTCACAACCAGCAACAAAATCCATGACAGAGTTCTGTCAATAATAACTGCTTGTCACAATACCATGGACACTATGAGTTAGATACCTTTCACCCGGTTGGGCCGATTTTTAATTTTTATTTTGTTGCTGGCGCTCTGGGCTCTGCTGATGACATTTGCGACCAGCAACAAAATCCATGACAGAGTTCTGTCATTAATAACTGCGTGTCACGATAGCATGGACACTAGGAGTTAGTTACCGGTTACCCGGTTGGGCCGATTTTTCATTTCTATTTTGTTGCTGGCTCTGTGGGCTCTTCTGATGACATTTGCGACCAGCAACAAAATCCATGACAGAGTTATGTCAATAATAACTGCGTGTCATGATAGCATGGACACTAGGAGATAGTTCTCGGTAACCCGATTTTGCCGATTTTTCATTTCTATTTTGTTGCTGGCTCTCTGGGCTCTGCTGATGACATCTGCCAACAGCAACAAAATCCATAACATCAATGTGTCAATACAAACTGTATATTACGATAGCAGGGACACTGGTTGGTAGTTATTATTAACAATTTCAAGCTAATTCTGGGGTTTTTCGAATTTTTTCCTGTACTGGTTTTGAGCAACAAATTAGCAACAAATTCACACGCATTAGTCCATTTTTTCTGGGCCAGCCCTGTCATTTTACTGCTAGCTTGTTGTAAAGATAGCAGTAACTTGTTTTTTCGGGAACTGAATGGAGCTACAAAATCGTGATTTTAGCAACTAATTAGCAACTATTTAGCTACAAATTCCCAATCATGTTTCGATGGTTTCTGCCGACTTTTCACTGCCAGCTTCACACACCTTCGTTTAGAAGACGTTCGGAGTAACAACGGGGACTATCGACCCTAGACCATAGCATAATACCCTGGACCTTTGCTCTGACCCTCGCTCGGACCCAGGCGCACCCGTGGTCACATCGAGGCTTGGAGCATCGTACTGTTGCGCCAGTTTAAGCGTGAACGAACCTCTATAAACATGGATTTTTCGAAATCCTCTTCTTCGGACGAGGAAGATATTATTTTGAATTCAAGTGCTAAAAAGTGGTACCTATATAAAGGATCTCAAAAGACGAAAGTGCATCCCTTAAACAAAAAACGTATGTTGTATGGAGAAATTCATCATCTATACTAAGATTTAAAAAAAGATCCGGATCTTTTTTTAACTACATGAGAATGAAAAAAGAAACTTTTGATTATATTTTAAAAGAGTACCTTGGTCGAGGATCAAAAAAATACTAAGCTCAGTTTTTACCCTCTCACCAAGCATCAGACCTTAGCTCCAACCTATGCGCGGAGCGATGTTCGGTGCTCCGACGTAACCACATAGATCTAATATTATGTGTTTATTTTTTTTTGGTGAGCGGAGCTATGGTGCAATGCTATGGTCGGAGCGATGGTCGGCGCTCCGTTGTGGCCGTACACTAAGGTTCATGGTTCGTTTTTGTTTCACTCATTTTAAACTCTGCAACTCACCTACTACATTGATTATGACTAAACAAGAGTTTTTAAGTAGGTATGCTAAAATATTGTTTGCTTGATTTTGTTAGGCATTACTTCTTTTAAATAGACGTAGGTATTTAATTATAGCCGCTTTTTCAATTTCTTTTATTTTTATAAAGTTTCTAAATACTACTACTGCTGCTGCGGCTAGCCAAAGATTAAGCAGAAATTATTATTATTAGGCTAAGCAAGACTTGCTTGCCATTGCATGACTGGAGCGCTGAGAAGCACTTTAATAGCAGCAATGGAAGTTGTGTTAGACTCATCTTTTTAAATTATTTTGAACGGTGAGGCTAGAATAAGAGCTTTAACAAGTTGCAATAACAAAATTTAAAAATATTTCTTTTATATTGGGTCACAACGAAATAATGCGAATTTTGTTTTTTTTGAAAACAAGTTTTTAAAAACTTGAATTCACAAAATATCTTAATACTAACGATTACAATGTAAAATTTTACAATAATAAAAAAATAGTTAAAATTAAATAAAAAGAAAGTTTAACTAATGTTGTTAAAGTAATTAAGAGGAATTTTGCAAGTCACAACTCCTCCCTTCTCAAACTAGAAAATAGG
The DNA here is from genome assembly GCA_964028335.1 of Altica lythri. NCBI lineage: Eukaryota > Metazoa > Arthropoda > Insecta > Coleoptera > Chrysomelidae > Altica > Altica lythri. Next base: position 64,340,010 of record OZ034801.1, read on the forward strand.
GGTACTTCTATTTTCTGGGTGGCTTCCTGTTTTCCCCTCCTTTTTTGACGGTATTTCTTTATACTAACTAAGGTATACTATGATGGTGAAAACTAACGTAGCTATAATCAATGATGTTGTCATATTAATCCATGTGTATCTCAACGATGTCGCTTCAAGATTTCTTGTTTTTAGAAGTTTGCTTAAGGTTTTTACTTGGTTGATTTCGTTCATATCCACTTGTCTGAGGTGAAACATTTCTTGGTTTTCATTCTTGTCTGAGTAGTTGATTTCTATCTGGGGTAGTTTAATCAGATTGAAAGGTTTGTTTTTTTATTGAACTGTTGCAATTTTCTACTGATATGGTACAATGTTCTGATACTTCATTTATTCCATTAGCATCGCAGGATCTTTTGACTGTTGTCCTGTTGGTAGCTATGGTCAGGATGATTTTCGAATTTATTCAAAGGAATATGAATTTTGAATACGATTATTTTATTATGAATAAATACTGGTGTAGAAAATAAAAAGTAATGATTTAATAACTGTTTCAACCTTGGTACTTGTGTTTTTTCGTATATTTGTTTTAGTTTATCAAGTATTGTTTTTATATAACTAGGTTCTATTATTGAACTATGCAAAATATTAATTCTAGCGAAAGATAGGGTTCAACGTTCGGGATGCGTCTGCATTTGGAAGATCCGATCCAATAGGTCCTTGGGATAAAACAGCTCCGATTGCATAATTTGAAGCATCTGTTGTTAGATTAAACGGTTTAGAAAAGTCAGGATATTGTAAGATTGGATCATTCATTAATATTATTTTACGTATATTAAAGGCATTCACAAATTCTCGCGTATGTTCTACCTTTTGATTCTTTTTTAAGCAGTTTGTTAATGTTTTAGTTAATTTAGCGAAATTTTCGTTAATATCCGACTAAACCAAGAAATTATTTTATTTCCTTAGAGTTTTCAGGAATGGAAATTTTTTTTTGCTATCATTTTTTTTGGATTTAGTTTTATGCTTTCTGCTGTGATTATGTGTCCTAAGAACTCGACTGAGTCTTTTAAGAATTCAGACTTGTCTAGTTGAATTTTTAGTTGTGCTTCTTTCAGTCTACCAAATACTTGTTTTAAGTTGTTCATGTGTTCTTAAAAGGAAGTTAAAAATATTATTATGCCGTCCATATAGTCTAAACATACTTTACCAATTAAACCTTTTAAAATACTGTCCATAGCTCTCGAAAATGTGGCAGGAGCATTTTTTAACCCATTCTGAGATAGATATAATGTTTATTTTCAACATTAAATGCTGTTTTAGCGATTAAATCGGGATGCATTTCGATTTGGTGGAATCCTGAGGCCAAATCGAAAGTTGTAAAATACTGATATCTTGCAAGTTTATCCAGGATATCTGTAATATTGGGTAAGGGATACCTATCGTCTATAGTTTTTTCATTAATTTTCCTGTAATACCACTAATCTCCACTTCTTTTTCCGCTAGCGTCTGCTTTCTTTGGTACAATACAAATTGGAGAACTCCAGGGTGATTGTGAGGGTTTAATAATGCCATCTTCTATCATTTTTCAAACTTGCTTCTGGACTTCTTCTTTATGTACAAAGGGATACCTATACCATTTAGTATGAACGGGTATTTCGTCTGTTGTTTTAATTTGGTGTTTTATCTTATTGGTAAATGTTAGTTTTGCATCTGGTTCTTCTAAGATTTCTTTATATTTAATCATTAGGTTTTTTATGGCGATTTTTTCTTCAGGGTTCATATGATCTGTTCTGAATAGGGAAAAATCATTGTTCGTCGGTTTTTTTTGATAATACTTCTTTAATATTAAAACATTTGAATTCGTCGTGATGGTATTGATAAGCGAATGGATTTTTAAAAAGTTTTCATCTATTTGCAAAAGTACAGTTTTGGAAGTAGAGTTGGAAACTTTATTATCGTTGAATTATCTTTTTAAGATTGAACTGGGTATTGTAATCGTATTCTTGAATATCTCGGGAATAATACTCTCACCATCGGGTAAACTGGTGTTTATTTTTTTTAGAATTGATGTATATAAAGAATTTCGATTTTTTGTATATCGAATTCTTTTCTATGCAGTAGAGGTATTTTTACGTAGTATTGTTTCGGGATCGAGCACTTGAAAATTTTGTTGGAGTGGTAATTCTTGCTTAAATTCAATATGATTTTGTTTGAGTTTACCTGTACTATATTCGTCGGTATAATTAATTTGATTACCTGTGTTATAGTAATTATACTGATAATCGAAATTATTTTATTGGTCATTGGAAAGTTCTTGAGAATAGTGATTATGGTCAATTTCTACATTTGTTAGCTCCTTCCTCAAAGGCAAACGGTAATTTTGCATTAACGAGGTATTGATTTTAAAAATAATTTTAAGGTTTTTTATAATTTTGGTAAGAATTCTTGATTGAGGGTAGTCTACTGAAAGAAGACATTGGTTTTGATTTTCCTGTATGTTTGTGGGAGTTTTTGGGTGAAAAGACGTTGATTGGTTTGCCAAATACTTGTTCATTTGTAAAAAATTCTGTGGAACCGATCTGGACTAAATATTTAAGGGCTGATTTGGGAATGATTTTGTTTAAATGTTAAGGGTTTTCCCTGGCACATATTTGGACCTTAAGCTAAAGAGAGATTTACAACAGGAAATGAAATTTAAAATTTTGTGTCAGAGGTAATATGTAATAATAAGAAAATAATTTTAAGTTTTTTCAACATATTAAAATTCTATACAAATAGTGAGGCAACTATTGAGGCCTTTAACGCAAGGATCAGGTTGATAAATTTGCAAAAAAAAGGTACCAGAAGTTTGGTTCTAGAGGAAACGTTCTACTGTTTAATGATATTCTTTTCACCTTGATTTTAAGTTTAGACTAATCCTTAACCATTTTTCGATCATTAAAATGACTAAAAAACAATATTAGATTGGTACACATTCACACAATATCAACCTACTAATCTCAAAGATTCCTTATTCTAAAATTCGTTTGATTTATCGTAGGCTTTGGGAGAATTCCCGTCAAAAATTTTGATACTTTACTATTATGGAGTCAATCAATGATATAATTAGTTTTGGCAACGCATAATTTCTAGGTGCCACTGCGTCGAATATCTTTAGGGATTTAGCCGCATCCGTGAAAATTGCAGAGTACCGAACTAGGTAAAATATTTAACACTAAGATAAAAAAATCTCTAGTAATCGTTTAATTAAATATTAATCTCACCATCTCATAAAAAAAGTATTATTACTAACGAAAAAATTTTTATCTACTCCTTTGACAGTAAATGTCATTTATACTCATTGTCATCATGCAGGGTAAGTAAGCTATATAGCACAGTTGTGCGTAATGAAACGTCATTTCAACATGACGTTTCATTACGCACAACTGTGCTATATAGCTTACTTACCCTGCATGATGACAATGAGTATAAATGACATTTACTGTCAAAGGAGTAGATAAAAATTTTTTCGTTAGTAATATCTTCTTCTAATCTGGTGTTTGACACCATATGTTTTGAGTAGTTTTTATTTCTAATAATATTTTATACCGGAACTAGTCATGTCCTTGTTTAAAACTGGTCTGCATTTTTATACGACATTAGTGTTTCTTTTTTATATAACGTATTTCAGAATATTATAATTTTATTTTTGTTTTGCTTTAATTAACTCTTGATAAAAAATATTAGATTGTATTAATTATTAATAATTATAGTTGTCCTGATGATACAATGAAATAATTAAGAAAACATAGTTACTTCCTAGTTAAAAAGTTTTATATTCTTTATCTCACTACAATAAACAAATATCTACTTTTCGTTGCTGTCAAAATACAACTGCCAGAATTCAGTTTCATAAAGTATAAGAGGGTAAGAGTATTATGAAAAAAATTTAAAGTAAATTTCTTTAAATTATATTTAGCTTGGTTGAATAGTCTTAAAAAAAAAATTAGAGAATGTATTTTTTAATGAAATTGTTTTTTTATTCAATTTAATTTTCCTCTGCATAAACAGACTTATTCCAATGATCCCTCAGTAATTTTATACCACCTCTCTAATGATTTTCCGGTCTGGGAATGCCTAGGCAAATTAAATGAACTAGGACAGAATAACACTGTTACCATCCTATGGGTTCCAGGACACGTAGGAATAGAAGGAAATGAAACAGCAGACAAACTGGCAAAAAAAGGAGCTGAAACCCCATACCTGGGACCAGAACCATCCTGTGGAATCAGCAGTAGTACAATCTTAGAAAAACTAAGGAAAAAAAAAGATAGCGTAAAATCCAAGTACTGGAATGATCTAGAAGGACTAAGACAATCGAAGACGCTCCTGGGAAACTATAACCAGAAGAGATCTCACAGCTGTCTTAACCTGAGTAAGAAAAACCTCCGAATTATAACAGGAATACTAACCGGACACTGTCGATTAAGAGGACACATGAAGAAACTAGGATTAGTAGATGAAGCAAACTGCAGATTCTGTTAGGTAGAGGATAAAACCTCAATACACGCATACTCTCAGAATGCATAGAATTAAGTACTTCTAGGGTCAAATACCTAGGGTCATACGAAATAGAAAGGGAAGAATTAAACTCTCTAAGGAAGATAGGACTAGAAGAGCTGCTATAAGTCTAAAAAATCATCAGAAATATAGCAAAAAAAGGGGGGCACAATAGATCTTATAGGTCGCAGGTGTATCTGTTACCCCTAACTCCATACATACATACATACATACATACATACATACATACATACATACATACATACATACATACATACATACATACATACATACATGATTTTCCGGAAGCGCTGCAAAATATTGTTCCTCGACTGCAATAGCTTCTTTATTGGACGAAAATTTTTTAAAGTGGTTATGGTCGTGAGAAGCCAAGTCTGGTTTCGTTTAATTTAGCCATCGTCAACAAACTTGTGTGAACACGTGCATTGTCTTGATGAAAAATGATTGTTTTTTTCTGTAAATCGGGTATTTTTTACGAATTTTTTTATGCAACTGATCCAAAAGGTTGCAATAATATTGAAGGGTAATATAACAGGACCTTGATTATAGTCGGCTATTTTTGTGGTATCTAGATTTTGAGAATATTTTAGTATCAATTTGTTGAGACATAATTTGACATTAATAATCTGATTAAAGCCCGAGAGCTTTAGCTCAAGGGCTTTAATCTTTGATTATTAATCTCAAATTATGTCGAAACAAATTGTAAAATATTCGAGAAATTTAGCAACAACAAAAATAGCAGATTATTAATCACGGTCGCGTTATATTTAGGAAGATTATTTCCTGAGAAGACAAATTTTTGACATTTATATTTGACGTGACTATTTCTCTAGTGCAATTGTCGCTGATATTTTTCTAGTGCAATAGTCGCTGATATTTGATTCTGATTGGTCCGATTTCAAAAAATTATGACATTCTATTGGGTAATTTGAATCGAAGGAAATAATCGCTGATATTGTTCTAGTGCAATAGTCGCTGATATTTGATTCTGATTGGTCCAATTTCCAAAAATTATGACATTCTATTGGTTAATTTGAATCGAAGGAAATAATCAGTGTTATTTGCCAAACGTTCTGACTTCACCTAATATGGTGATGAAGAACCAGCTACAGTCCACTGTAAACGTACTTGTTCCAGTTTAGGATCAAGATGTTAGTTCGAAGTCTCGCCAATAGTTATAAAATAAAACGGCGCACAAAATCGGTTTTATTGTGTTTAACATGCTCCAAATGAAAAAGCTATTTCGATTCAGTTTTTGTTGAATTGTTAACGAATACGGCACTAATCTTCCAAATAGCTTTTTCATATTTAAGTTTTAGTTTAAAATATGGAGTACTTGTTCATGTAAAATGCCTATAGGTTCAGCAATTTCATTCCTAGTAATACTTGGATCATTACTTGCTCAATGATTTCGGGTGTGGTTGCAATTTTTGGACGTCCACTACGTGGTTCCTCTTCGACACCCATCGATGCATAGTTGGAAATGAAGCAGCAGATTCCTTTAACACTTTCACCATTTTTGTGTAAATTTCTGTTGCTGAAAAACCTTCCAAAATAAAGAATTTGCACAATATTCTATTTTTTCCCATTTAACAAAATACACTGACACGTCAACTTCAAACAAAAAATGAATTGACAAATCAAAATACAATTTCTTGTGTATCCAAATAAAACATGAAATATTTAATTAGAGTATAAAATATTTAAATAGCGTATAAATTTTGATTCCTCTCCTGGTTAATATGTGGCTTTCAAAATTTTTCAACCAACCTCTATCACTAAAAAATCGTTCACCCGAAAAGATGTAATCTTATCAGACAAAAAAAAATTATATTAATAAAATTAATTAAAATATATCCTTAGGTCGATTTATGTGAAATACGAATTGATTTAAGTTATGCTATCAACCCTCTCAACCATTCAATGCACAATTAAATACTTTATGTATATTCATTGTGGAATGAGTGATCTATCGTGACAGATTTAATTTAATTTAAAAAACTTTTCTTTAAATATTGATAAAATCATGATTTTTAGAAATAAAAATGAACTGTCATTACATCAACATAAATAAATGTTACATATTCTCAAGTACCTTATTATAATTTTGTTAAATATTATATACTAAACCTATAATTTAACAATTATACGTACTTCCATGAGAGTAATTAAACAGCACTAAAAAAATTATAAAAGCTTTTACCACGTCAGTAGTAACAACAATTATAGTTGAAGACATTTAATATATATTTTAAAATGAATTCTGGTTTACAACAGATAAGAAGACAACAATTATTATTTGCGATTAGCATAATGGACTTGCATAATTGCCCTTTTTGTCATATTTTGTCACTTATGGTTCCATTACCAAGAAAATTATTTTATTCATTTTTTAACACTATTTTTACAAGGTCTAGCAATAAAATCGGTTTAATTTAAAATTCAAGTATTTAAGACCAAATTGTGTTAAAAATTTATTTTAGATTTTTGATGTTATACTTCTATTCATGCACTCAGCGAAGGAAATTTGTGTAGGATTGAATGTGAAAAATCATTACATATGTAATGGTGTGAGTAAGAGAGAGACAGAAACACATATTGGTCGGTAAAAACAAAGATAAAATATTTACCACATGTTATTAGTCATAACTATAAGAACTTTGAATACCGTTAATACATTCAGTACATCGAAGAGAGATAGATATAAAAAAACAGTCTGAGCTAAGATCTTCGTATCATAGTGACGTATCACATTGTGTTTGACAGATTATTTTATTATTCTGTCACGTAAGTATACATATTAAGTTTACTATTTTATATTAATAATAATATACACATATACAGTAATAAGTATTGTATTGTAGTCTTTGTACCGTCACATGGTTGCAGTATAGGTTTTATTATTTCCTGCACTATGCTTAAGAGGCTGTTAGCTACATAAAAAGTTTTTAAGAATAGTTGAGGAACTAAAGCACTAAAACCAACAAAACCTTCGAAATCTGTAAAGTAAGATGGATCGGAATGCGGTTTTTTGCATTCGATTCTTTAAAGCGTCAGAAAATTTTGTCGCCGTTTTTCATAATGTAAAAATGGGAAAGTGCATTTCTTCATTAGAAAATTGCTTTTGAAAAGTGCATGATCAGTGCACACTTGGTACGTGGAGGTTTTTGGGGTCGTTAAATACGAATATGAGCATGACGATGGTCTATTAGACACCTGGTGCTTAGGACGGAACTCGTCTCCACGGATTTTATGCAAATTCGATACAAAATAAGTGTTCACTAGGTACTAGGTATTTGGGGTCGCTGAACACGAATATCATGGTGCGAATAACGAATCTTTAAGACATTTGTACTTAAATGTATTTGATGGCCGTTACGAAAAATAAAAAGATCTCCATCGGTAAAATTATACCTACTGTGGATGCGATTACACAGCATTTGAAAAGTGTATACTTTCAAGTACAGATTTGGTTTAACGGTGAGAACTGCTTAGATCCAACAAACTGGGGTTTCCAAATTAAAGATACCAATTTAATTCCCCTAAAAATGACGCAGCTTCCTTGCCCACTCCGGCTATTATGCAAATGATTTTCTGCAGTTGCGAAACAGATTGCAGTAATTCTTGTGGTTGCAGAAAACACGGGCAAGTGTACAATCTTGCATGTTAGTCTTGCGCTGGCTGCAACTATTCTAATACAAAAAATAATAACGAGGTATAGATATTATGGTTTTCCACGGATTGTCCGTCAGGAAAACTGGTAAAAACGGGTAACCAATCAAACTATTCAGCATCACATTCTACTACAAAAGGCCTGTTGATTCATTATTACAATTTTGGTGGTTTAAGGACTAAGATCTTAGATATTCGCCTGTAGTTGCCTGCCAATGTTTTTGACATTGTTATTTTCACCGAGAACTGGCTGACCCAGAACTACTCTTATTCCTAACATGGTATTTATGATTTTAATGTTTATAGGAGCGATAGAGATGAACTTGCCTTTAATACTTGAACTAGAGGAGATGGCGTTCTTATAGCAGTAAGAAGTCACATAAACTCTGAATTAATCCAACATAGTTATAGATTAATCAATCAACTTTTCATTAAATTACTACTTGGTAACTCTATTATCATCCTTGGTGTGTGCTATATTCCTCCCGGCTCTGACATCTCTTTGTACGAAGAACATTGCAATTTAGTAGAACAAATTAAGTTACTTTATCCTGATGCCAGGATAGTGTTATGTGGTGATTATAATATGCCTAATGTTACATGGGCCTATGATTGTCATGGATTAACCTTTAATGCTGTTCCTGATTCTGCACCAGCTTTAACTGTGGCAAATTCATTCGGTTTTCTCGGGATGCTTTAGAAGAATTGAAGAGACAGGTTTCTCGATCTTGTGTTTTCTAATGAGTTTGATATTCAGGTGTCCGAATCTGATGATCCTATTTTTCCAGCCAATATTATTCATACTCCAATAGATATTTTATTAACTTTTATTAAACCTGATTATCTTGTTTATGATTCATATTTCTATGACTTTAAAAATGCAGATTATTTTGCTATTAATAATTATTTGGCTAGTACTGGCTAGTACTGACTGGGGGCATATTCATAATTTAAATAAAATTTAGGTGTTGAATACTTTTATAGTGTTCTATATAATGTTGTTAGTTTGATTGTTCCAATCAAGAGGTTTAAGAAGTCCACTTATCCTCCTTGGTTTGACTGTCAATTGAACTTTCATGAGTTTCCTCAGTCTATGTTTTTTAAGAATGATACTAGTAGCAACGTAAATGATACTGTGAATCTCTTTGCAAGTTTTTTCTCTTCAGTATATAAGTCTGATCAGAATATATACATGCCATATTGTCATTAGGATAGAACTGCAAATTTTGAACAACTTCTCTGTCAGTCTTGCTGATTTTATTGATAAGGTTATTAGTCTGCCTCCAAAATTTTCATATGGCCCTGATGGAATTCCAACTTTTCTTTTAAAAAATTGTGTTTTTACTCTGGCCATTCTCTTATCCAAAATTTTTCACATGTCCCTTTCAAGTGGTGTTTTTCCTGATTTTTGGAAACCAACAATGTACATTGTCGTCCAGGAAAGTATCGCTTTTCCTACTAGATACACAATATACTATTGTGGGTATATTCTGGTATTTGGTTAGGATTATCATGGCAGTAAACAGTAGAGAAATAAGAAGCAAAAAGATTAACAATGTCATTATTACAATTAGCAATCTTTCCGTCATAATGGTAGTAGGTAATCGGTAGCTAGACCTTTTGTTATGGTAATATTTCCAGAAATTTATACGGTCGGAACATATATTAGTTTCAAGTTTGGATATGTATCGGTTAAATCATTTATTGCGTACTTGTGAACATCGAGTTCTAAGTTCACAAAATTGTTGATAATCGATAAAATTTCCTGATATTTTGTAACGTTTATAAACATCTTTTTTCCGTTTTATTAGATTGACAAGTTCACAAGAGAACCAATGGGGATAATTGGAAGATTTAAATCTTTGGATAGGAACGTAGATATGTAAGGCCTGATACAATATATCATAAAATTTAACAGAAGCCATGTCAAACGTGCATGAATTAAATATAGTACTCCAGTTTAAACTCGCGAAAAAATCATTTAAACCTATATAGTTAGCATTTTTAAGATCCCAAAAATACTCCTCGTAGTGGTGATAATTTGTTTCCAGTTTTAAGTAGAAAGAAACTGTAGAGTGGTGTACACTATTGTTAAGTGGCAAATCTACAGCTTCAGAAACAACAACGTCACAAGAACTACGAAAAATTAAGTCAAGAAATGTGCTTCGACTGTTTGGGATAGTACCTATTTATTTGATATAAATTAAGATAACTAAAGGTATTAAGTAAAGGGAATGCTTTAGAGTTATCTGGGCAAACAACATTCAATCCAAGACCATCATGGTACCAAGTAGCCTCTAGCAAATTATAATCGCCTTTTCCAGTAATATTTATTACTTGAGCATCAACTTTTGTTAACGCCTCATTGTAAATTATATCATCGTATATCACAGTCGGATTCTGTTCTTAAATTCTGTGGAGAATATTGTTTGCCATCTTATTTTTTAACTTATCTCACAATTGTTGAGAATTTGACAGTCTATATGTTGCTATTAATATAACAAAAAGCTCTCTAACTTTGGGAGCAGATTTGCTTTGTGTTGCTTTTTCTAGAGGTATTTTTTACTGGTTATCACTTTCTAATAACCCTGAAATCCATCAGCACCATCTTTCAAAAGTAACCTGAATATGATATGACAGCTCACTACATTACAATTTGCCCACCCAAAAAGTAAATTTTTGCCATGGGAGTGCGTTGTTTTCTTGCGATAAAAAGTAACCTTTGTCCTTTCCCAGCTCTCAAACTATCTCCATACCAAATTTTATCTAAATCGGTTCAGTAGTTTAAACATGAAAGTGTAACAGACAGATAGACAGATAGAGTTACCTTTTTTTTATTATAATAGTATGGATTGCCTTTAGAGATTTGCCTAGATCTAAAACGCCTGGGGACAAATTCTGGATGACAGTATGTTTCCATATTTGGTGTAGAAAATTTTGTTGGTAGTTAAATATTTACTAAATTTAGTAGGTAGTCAAAATATACGTGTTATTTTGTTTTGATAAAAATGGACTATCCAAGAGTTAACTGAGTGTAATAAAATTTATGAAAATTATAGACTGTCTAAAAATTATCTGACATGCTTTTATACATTAATTTTATTTAACGTATTTGCCACAAGCGATTTATTTAATTTTTCATATAATTATTTTATGTAAATATTTATATAAAATAGTTATATAAAATTGTATTTTCTCTTTACTGGTGTCCAGTTCATTATGTTTTTCGTTATTCTTGTATCACCCATCCTTTGGACATGTCCTAACCAAATTAGTTGTTTCTTTTCTATATATTCAGAAATCGTTTCTAGTATAAGTATTTTTCTTTAATGACGTCATTTGAACCTTCTTCCGTCGTGATTTTCTGGCCATTTTAGAGTTTTATTCTCATATACTTTTTCAGTCTCTATAGGTTTTCGAGCCGTTTCGTTTTCGTTTCGTTATATATTTTTACTTTCAATGTTTCATTTATTTCTGGGCTCCCCAGTATGCCATTGAAACACCCTATTATTTTTCTAGTTTGTTGGTTTTGTCCTAAATGTTTGCGGTATCTGTAACTTCCTTAGTGAATATTACACTTGAATATTTATACTGATCGCATATTTTTATTGTTCCATTATTTTCTAATACAATGCCAGATGATTCTTTTCCTTTACACATATTCTGGGTCTTTTTTTAGATTCATCTCCAGTCTCCATTTCTTGAATTATTTTTTTAAATTTTTGATCACGTATATATACCAAATTTCGTTTGTACACACAACTGGTTCTCCCGCCAATTGGAGAGTACAGCATTTATTGTCATTATGTTGAATTCCTATGCCTTTACATTTTTCCATTGTTTTAAAACTTTTCAAACATAGATTTTAAGAAATAGGGAAGACAAACAACAACCTTGTCTTTCTTATAAACGTTAAAATCTCAGACAACTTTATGTTGTACAAAAGAAGCGTATAAAACAGTATTCACTATAAATGGAATCTTTACAAAATTAATAGACAAAACTCCAATTTTATCTATGACAAATGTTGTCTATAATCTGCCTTGTAAAGACTGTAATTTAACTTATATTGGTCAAACATCACGTCGTCTTACTACACATAAATCTGATTGCAGACTACATCCCGAACGTAGTGCCTTAGGTGAACATGACTTATTAAAAGACCATCGTAGGTATTGATTATAATAATGTTGGCATCTTGTGTAAGGAAAATAATAATTCTAGAAGGCTTTTCATGGAGATGGTTTTTAGTAATAGGCAACCTAAATCAATGAATCATAGATCAGATATAGGCCACCTGAATGAAATGTTTTCTTATCTCCTATTTTTAGATCAAGAGCATGCAATTTAATATTAGTTGAAAATAACTAATTAGCTTATTAATTTAAGAATGTTTGTAAATTGTAAATTGTAAATTCTGTTTCATAATTTTCGATCACAACCATTGATTTTTAGTCCAGTCACTTCGTACTTTCATAAATGCAAATGAATCTAGACACCTAATTTTTTGATATGTTGTAGAGGATACCTAGAAAAGCTTAACTTGAGTTTGTCGACCGAGGTTAGGGGGGGTGGAGAAGCCGCCATCTTGAAAAGAAGGGGTGAAATTTGTTTTTTGGCAATAACTCGGCTGTCCGATGAGATTCGAAATTTTTGCAAGAAACTTTTTGTAGCTTTTTTTGTGCTCTACAATTAAGTCCTGACCAGTTTTAGCGTATCATGAACTGTTATCGAGATATCGATCGAGAAAGTCAAAAATTTAGGACAAAACTTTTGTTTTTTGCTATTCTTTTTTTTTTGGTCATAAGTATCGAAAAAACAGTTAGATGCAACGTGTAGAGGATATTCAGACCTACAATTTCCTTTTTTTTATTTTTTTTTTGACAAAAATTCTGAGCTCCAGCACGCCGCAAAGTCAGTTAATGTGGATTCACCGACGCTCAGCGTCGAGCGAGCCGCTCCCTCGGTTGTATTTCCGCGTCGAAACTGATGGAAAGTTGTTCAGGGAATTAATGCGATAGAAAATAAATTGAGAAAGCAACAAATTAAGCATCACAAACAAGAAATTTATTTAACAAATAATTAGTTTATGCATTGCAAAAATGGTAGGTGGATTGAATATTTCGTTAAGGTTGTACACTACATTGCAGCGAAAAAAAAGTATAAAACACACGTGAAAATGAGTACAAGATTGTCTCAAGAAACTTCTGTAATAAAAAGATGCGAACACACTCGTTACAACGGATGACCGGTTTTTCAATACATTTCTTCGATACAAAATAAACGTATATGAAATTTTAAAAATACATGGGATTTTTGTTCTTTTATTGGATCATGAGATTTTTATTCTTTCTTTTATTTCTTTCTTCGCTTTAATGGTCCAGGCTGAAGGTCTTTGTCCTCCGTATACCCTTCGAGTTGTTGCGTCTGTTGAGACGTTCCAAATGATGCTGATCCGTTGAAAGCATGGTAGAATTATTCAAAGAAGAAAAGGTCGATCCGGAGGTTCTAACTTGCGAGGGAGAGCAATTCTTTATTGCCCTGTATGGCGGTAATAAGCAGGACAAGTCGATAAATATTTTGCGATTCCATCGCTTCGCAAAGTCAATGACTGCGAATAAAATTAATCACCTCGCATTACTCCCGCCAACGAAAAGCGCTGTGCGTCAACATATATTCCGGACATACCTGCAAGTGCAAACCTGGCTCGGATTTTTCAAAGATCCACAGGGATGGGGTTGGCGACAGACTAATCGAGGTCTCGAACCAATCACCTGCACCGCCGAACCCGCTCCACCTGAACTCATGAAACTCATTTCCTGTAAATGCAAAGGAGGCCGCCTGTGGGTGTAGAAAAGCAGGAATTAGTTGCTCGGTTCTTTGCTTCCACTGCAGTGGGCAAACATGCAGCAACGTTGCCAGAGTCGACGTTTTGCTTAACGACGACGATGTTAGTGACGATGATGATGATGACGATGCTTTCAACGGATCAGCATCATTTGGAACGTCTCAACAGACGCAACAACTCGAAGAGTATACGGAGGACAAAGACCTTCAGCCTGGACCATTAAAGCGAAGAAAGAAATAAAAGAAAGAATAAAAATCTCATGATCCAATAAAAGAACAAAAATCCCATGTATTTTTTAAATTTCATATACGTTTATTTTGTATCGAAGAAATGTATTGAAAAACCGGTCATCCGTTGTAACGAGTGTGTTCGCATCTTTTTATTACAGAAGTTTCTTAAGACAATCTTGTACTCATTTTCACGTGTGTTTTATACTTTTTTTTCGCTGCAATGTAGTGTACAACCTTAACGAAATATTCAATCCACCTACCATTTTTGCAATGCATAAACTAATTATTTGTTAAATAAATTTCTTGTTTGTGATGCTTAATTTGTTGCTTTCTCAATTTATTTTCTATCGCAATAATTCCCTGAACAACTTTCCATCAGTTTCGACGCGGAAATACAACCGAGGGAGCGGCTCGCTCGACGCTGAGCGTCGGTGAATCCACATTAACTGACTTTGCGGCGTGCTGGAGCTCGGAATTTTTGTCCAAAAAAAAATAAAAAAAAGGAAATTGTAGGTCTGAATATCCTCTACACGTTGCATCTATCTAACTGTTTTTTCGATACTTATGACCAAAAAAAAGAATAGCAAAAAACAAAAGTTTTGTCCTAAATTTTTGACTTTCTCGATCGATATCTCGATAACAGTGCATGATACGCTAAAACTGGTTAGGACTTAATTGTAGAGCACAAAAAAAGCTACAAAAAGTTTCTTGCAAAAAATTTCGAATTTCATCGGACAGCCGAGTTATTGCCAAAAAACAAATTTCACCCCTTCTTTTCAAGATGGCGGCTTCTCCACCCCCCCTAACCTCGGTCGACAAACTCAAGTTAAGCTTTTCTAGGTATCCTCTACAACATATCAAAAAATTAGGTGTCTAGATTCATTTGCATTTATTTTACTTCGTTTCCGACGAAGTGACTGGACTATTTATATTGATTGAAATTTATATTGACATTTTCTTTTGGGATTGTCATCTTTCATAAAATTAATCAAATTTACTTAACATTAAGATAATTTTATGGTCCAACGTTATAATATAAAATTGCTAATTAGATTCAAATTAATATTGTTAGTGGCTGAGAATTTAAACTTACATATATATTATATAACATCGTTCATGAAATATTCTCATTAAGTTGTAAGTTATATTATTCATTTAATTTATATTTTTACACTTAGTTTATAATCATTGTAGATCCCTGATGACGGCTATAAATATAGCCGAAAGCTAGGAATAAAAATTTAAATGAGTACACCGTTCATAATTGCTGCAAACCCAATAAATTTTAAACCATATATATATATATATATATATATATATATATATATATATATAAAGGAGGATAACGGGAATGCAACGCAACAAGGATCATGGTTACAAGTAGGAATGGTAACATGCATGTTTCTGGCTCATTAGCCGTCATCGGTGCGGCATAACCAAGAAGAGTATTGCACTTGGCTAGCAAAAGTGTTGGGTACTTGGGAGCAAAGGATGTTGGGGAAACATGTGTCAAGAAACACAAAAACAACGAACGCTCACACAGGAGTCCTATCGCCATTTTGTGCTTTAGGCCAGCTGTGCCAATGGGTTTTCGGCTAGCAACCAGCGTCGCCACGTTGGCGAAACGGACTCATTGTGTTTGAGTCGTTCTAGCCCAGGAGATGAAATAAACAAAGTGCCAAGACAACGCGTATTAGTATAAAAAAAGGGGCTGGCCGAAAGCACAAAATGGCGATAGGACTCCTGTGTGAGCGTTCGTTGTTTTTGTGTTTCTTGACACATGTTTCCCCAACATCCTTTGCTCCCAAGTACCCAACACTTTTGTTAGCCAAGTGCAATACTCTTCTTGGTTATGCCGCACCGATGACGGCTAATGAGCCAGAAACATGCATGTCTGCGGTTACCATTCCTACTTGTAACCATGATCCTTGTTGCGTTGCATTCCCGTTATCCTCCTTTTTTAACTTCCCGCTAAAAAAAATTAATTTTTTTTTTAAAATCGGGAAGTTATTGGTTTCACCCCGTTTTTCGAAAATCGAGTTTTCATCGGATCTCAACGTTTTGAGGTCTTAGGAACCTCCCCTGACTATTTTTACGAGGGTGTCTGTATGTCTGTATGTACGTGTGGATGTGTGTGTGTGTGGATGTATGTAAACCTCTTATAACTTTTGAACGGCTTGATTGATCGGAATGAAATAAAAAGCATTCCAAAGAGTTCCATCTAACTTAGATTCCCTGTAAGTTTGAACCGATTCGAGCCGGTAGATTTCGAGTAATTTCAAAATAACCGAAAAAAACAATTGGTAAAAATGATGTTTTTTGGGCATATCTTTTTGGCTATTGCGTCGATCAATTTCATAACCTAATCAGCTCTCAAGCTTAAAAAGCCACGTCGAATGCCGTTTTGCAAATTAAAATCGGTTGATTCGTTCGTGAGATATCGTTGTCGAAAAATGTCAAAAAAGTGTTTTTTTTTCAATAACTTAGAGATTATTTGACTAACCGATTTTGCACTTCCGGTAACGTTTTTAGGTCTCAAAAGACTGCGTCGAATGCCATCTTGAACATCAAAATCGAATAAACATTTCAAAAAAAGTCAAAAACGTCAAAATACGTCACGTTACTATAGCTTTGCGGTTAAAACTAGCGGGAAGTTGCAAGGATGGCCTTTAAGGTCAACCTCTTTTCGAATTTTTTTATACTAATACGCGTTGTCTTGGCACTTTGTTTATATATATATATATATATATATATATATATATATATATATATATGGACAGTAGTGGTGTTCCGGGTTTCAATCCGTTGGTTGTTTGTGTCTTCACGACGTTTCGCCAACATCTCAGCTGGCATTTTCAAGTGATGCTTCCTTCGCGGCTGCTCAACTTCCAAGTTGAGCAGCCGCGAAGGAAGCATCACTTGAAAATGCCAGCTGAGATGTTGGCGAAACGTCGTGAAGACACAAACAACCAACGGATTGAAACCCGGAACACCACTACTGTTCATTCTACCATCCGTGAAACACTACATCATAACATATATATATATATATATATATATATATATATATATATAGTCTCATAAAACAAAATTTTCGAGGAACCATAATAAGCACCGCTGATGACAGTCATCTACAAAACCGAAAATTGTATTGAATTAATTATGGAACAAGATTTTATAAACATTATAAAATGGTTTAAATTAAATAAACTAACCCTAAATTATAATAAAACCAAATACTTACCGTTCACTTCATATTCGAATAATCGACCTAATATAGGATCATTATGTATAGATGAGAAAAATTTAATACCGGAATTTGCATCAATAAAATAAAACACAATTTAAAAATGGGTTTTGAAAACAATTTTCAGAAAACAAAGAAATTATCCAAGTGAGGCGCTGTTTATCGATAGTGAAGTTTTTAAAATAAGGCAGCTATATTGCAATAGCAATTAAATTAATATATTTAAGAAAAAAATTGAAGTTTCTACACCTAAACATAAATACAATATAAGAGCAGCAGAATAAATAGGTATATAAATCCAAGTATATATGCAAAGACAATCGGTCAAAGGTCATGTAGTTATTTTGCACCAAGACTATTCATTTTATTACCAATACATTGTAAAAAAGCTCCAAACATCAAAAAGTAAGATATTGTACAAAAAAAATGTATCTTGGAAAACAGAAATGTTCTGAACGACTTAAATGAGCTCAAGTACTTTAACTAAGTTTTAATTTCTTAAATCATAGGAGATGTTCCAGATTCTGACTAAAAATACCTAAATTATGACACTACTCCCTGACATAACACATTATTAAAATATGTACGTAGTTGTATTTATATTTCTGTATTTTTTGTATTTTATGTACTTATGTTATTAGATTTAAAATAAACGTTGATATTATTATTATTATTAGTACCTGGATGACCGAGCTTTGCTCGTGTAATGCCAGTCAAATTTTGCAAGCATCTTACTTTAGCAGCACGTGTGGGACGAGCAGAAACCTGATTATTTTTATGACGGTAGCCCTGAAATGAGTCTTCACTGTGAAAAGTTTGAGAATCCTGATCAGTTTGATGACGATGCTCTTCTAGGTGTTCTTAAGACGAGTTGCGGCTTCGTGAAGTTAGATTGTTTATAAGCGTTTTTTTCCAAGATCGTTTAGGCATTTTTAAGTGAACACGTGCATTAAAAAGACTTAAATAATATAAATAAACAATTGATTTTCTTAGTCTAACCTCAAAGCAAACACTCATTGACTTCGTGTTACTTAACAACGCCATCTGCAGGAATAGCTTTAGCTGTTGTTGTGTCGTTAAAGCAATTAGTTGCTCACAATTTAAAAAAAATAGTATTATTATTTGCACATAGATATCAGGAAGAGTCATATTTTTCAGTATAAGTTGATTATCGATAAAACACGAATAAAATGACATTTTCTAAAAATGATTCCTAGCAAGATCGATTTATCGCCCCCGAAACCCCTATATACTAAATTTCATGAAAATCGTTGGAACCGATTCCGAAATTCCAAATATATATATACAAGAATTGCTCATTTAAATATATTAGATTATTATTCAAATCTTCATCTATTTTTTACGGATCACTTTTACATTCATTTTGGAAATTAATTTCGTTCTCATAAATTTCTTCTTCGAGATTAGGTAATATTAGTATTTATTAACTCTTGTTAAAGTTTGCAGTTGCAGTTTACATTTGAAACATTGCTTTACGTAATCAGGTGATATCGACCAGTGTTTAGTGTAGGTACCTGCTACGTATTTTTTTTTAACAAACTGCTCGGCAAGAGAATGTACGTCCATTTTGTAGGATTCAAACCAAAATTTTTCATAGCTTGACCGCATTCTTTTGCGTTTAATCATTGTCAACCTTGTTAATAAATTCTAAAACAGTGTTGGTAGCATCGGTTTAGTCGCGGTAAATGTCTACTTTGACCGCGTGTATCTAAAGACCATAATTATACTTCTTTTCTTTTAATACGCTTCTTTCAAATTAGCTTTTCAACTGTTTTTTTAATTGAATTTTAACTAATATTTACTGAAATATTCTAAATTTTTATTATAACAAAAATTTTTTATGAAAGATTTCTGTGACCGAATTAATTTCTTTAAATTAAATTCGAAGCTGAAGTTTTATTTTATACATAAAAAATACCAATCTTTTACAAAGCTTTGTTTATATTTTATGGTATTTTAAAAATTCCCCATTTTTTTCTATTAAATCTGGATTGTAAAATTATTGTGTAACATTTGATCAATTTAAGTGAAGGTAATGTACCTATTATTTTATTGTATCATAAAGTTTTTGCTTGTATTGGAGTTTCTATGTGCTATCTAAGGGCTTGCAAAAAAACTAAAAAAAAAACTCTTTTTATTTTCCAATAAATATTGTTTGCATCAAGCATGAAAATGAAAAACAATCTTATAAATCCTATGTTGTAGAAAATTTAATTGCAAAACTAATATGTTATTCAAAAGGTTTTTTATTTAATACTATTAGTTTTTGTGCAAAGAACAAAAATTTTTGTTTTAATTTTCTGTAAATATTCTATTTTTTTTAAAGAAAGGATTTTCTTGAGATGAAAATCAGTTTTCGTACTGCAGACTAGTTAGACTTACTCTACTTCTTCCATTGGTTCATAACACCCAAAAATTTAATGTTTCATGCGATCCAGTGCTTTGCAATGATACAGCATCTGTTTAACTGTTTTAGATTTCATGCCGCATAACCTGCAGTTTTGGTCTCCATTAATAGCTTATAGCCATATAGTTTGCATGACCGCTAAAGAATTTTGCAAAAACTAGTAGCTGATTTATGCTAATTATGTTATGTGTTCAATACACATTCTGCTATGTGCTTGACCTAAAATGTGTTCCAATTGTTGGGTTAGTTGTCTACCAGTAAAGGCTTTTATTTGGCTTTAGACCGCACTTTTTGGTACCCCTAGAACTCACTAGAGCTAAAATATTGTTGCTGATTCTTTTTTTGTTTCAACTCAGTCTGCTCGTTTTGGGAAATAATACTTAAAATCAGTCTATATAATTTTAATTTAATTGATATTAATGTAACGAAGTAAATTAATACTTAAGTTAATATATATATATTTTTTTCTATTGTTTATCGTACCTTTCATTTAGAAGATTATCCTCTCCTTTCCCTTTAATACTATACAAGTAAAAGGAAAGTCAAACAGAAACTATAGTGCTGCTGTTATAGTGCCTATCCAAGGTCCAATTAATCAAAATTTGCTAAGCTTTTTTGTTATAGGTAGGTATCTGGGAACCATGTGTTCTAATTTCAGATGTATTTCCAATATCCTGCTTAATTTTATTGTCTACTTATCAAACAAATGTTGCTCAGGTTTTCTTGCAGCCTCCTTACCCGTTTGTTGTAATTTTTGCCCCCATACCAAACACATTCAATTATATTAATTAGTTCAGGATTAATTAACTTTTAAATATTATTCTTAAAAAATCAGCGTAACATTCTTAAATGTTAATTCCAATGTGATCATCTTTATATTATGATTCCTCATGAGAATATGGTGAGGAAATTTATGTATGTTTTATATTTGAAATTATAAATTATATCAAAGTAGTCATAAATTAAAAGATTTGGGTTGATTCAGATTACTGTGAAATACTAACTTGTGCTTGTACCGCAAAAATATTAATACGTAAAGAACAAGTTTGTATAATAAAAGTATATTACATAACAAGATCGGTACATAACGGTTTACACACGAGTTGCGTAACGATGAGAGTTATTCCACAGGTGTGTAAAACGCATTTAATTTTTGTCGGTACTCTTGACGGACGCCGTACGGTCCTTTCGAGACAGTGGCCTACGTGACTTAATGCATGCTTCCATATTACACGGTTTTGAGTCGTACGGAATCGACACCTCCGTCGTATTTGTTGTTTATTTGTGTTTAGTTTAATAAAAATTGTTGAAAAATGAATGAAATTGATGCTGAAGTTTGAATAACCTTGATCGAAGGAAGACCTGTGTTTTGGGACAAAACTCTAGATCTGTATAAAGATCGAATTGCTATAAAAAAAATGCATGGCGGGAAGTTTGCTCAGCATTGAAGCAAAACAGGTAATAGACATTCGGAAATAGTTAAAGAATTAATTTTCGTCGTTTCTTAAATCCTGAAAAAGTGTGTGAAATAATCTTACTTCCTCTCTCCTCTAATTATTGTGATATATCCAAAAAAGGCGATTTCATTTTGTTCCTTTTCGTCGACGATGAAGTAACCATAAAGCAATAATTTGTTTACGATTCATCGTACCCACATTAGACAAATGAAATAAACATATCTACAATAGGACACGGCAAAAACCCGTGCAATGTGAAATTAACCATGTGACGGCAAAAACTCGATCGGCTTTTTACCACACGATCAAAACCGTAAAATGTGAAAGAGGCGTTTACGCTTCTTTCAGATTATACGGTTTTGATCGTGCGATAAAAAGCCGTACGGCCGTGGAAGTGAAGAAAAGCATGGGATCTTTCACATTATACAGTGACGGTAAAAAGCCGGTGTCGTGCCGTGCAACAGCCGCGTTTTGCCACTAGACTTGACGGGCGCCGTACGGTCCTTTCGAGACAGTGGCCTACGTGACTTAATGCATGCTTCCACATTAAGCCACGTCCAGACATATGTAATGTATCGTGTAATGTAATGCGAATTCATTTGGACGCTACCTGAGCATAGAACGAATGCAACCAGAATACTTACCGCAAATTGTCTATCCATTTAGTATTCGCGAACATGTCGAGAGAGGTAGTAGTTGCGGGAACGTCCAAAAGTAGACTGCGAGCTCAGCGCGAGCGCCTTCGGGCAAAAAACCGACATCCGATGGATTTCCTCGAACCATTCGGCGAGCATTACACGTAATGCTCGCAGTGCCGTCCAAACGGAGAATTCGCGTTACATTACACGATACATTACACATGTCTGGACGCGGCTTCACACGGTTTTGAGTCGTAGGGAATCGACACCTCCGTCGTATTTGTGTTTATTTTAGTTCAATAAAAATTGTTGAAAAATAAATGAAATTGATGCTGAAGTTTTAATAACCTTGATCGAAGGAAGACCTGTGTTTTGGGACAAAACTATAGATCTGTATACAGATCGAGTTGCTATAAAAAAAGCATGGCGGAAAGTTTGCTCAGCATTGAAGCAAAACAGGTAATAGACATTCGGAAATAGTTAAAGAATTTATTTTCGTCGTTTCTTAAATCCTGAAAAAGTGTGCGAAATAATCCTACTTCCTCTCTCCTCAAATTAGTGGGATGTATCCAAAAAAGGCGATTTGGTTTTGCTCCTTTTCGTCGACGATGAAGTAACCACAAAGCAATAATTTGTTTACGATTCATCGTACTACATTAGACAAATGAAATTAAAATATCTACAATAGGACGCGGCAAAAACCCTTCCAATGTGAAATTAACCATAATGCCGTGTACACTCTCGCTGAGAGCACTCGCCCGAGGCTCTCGGACGAGAGGCTTTAATCCGAGCGTTACCCTCTACAGTCTACACTCTCAGTCTTGGCTCGGCCAGTTAAGTCGAGAAATAAAGGAAGATGGACGCGTTAGAATTAGCTTCCGCTGTTACGCTATGCGCAATTAATTATTATATGTATGTACATTCGTATCATAAAAAAAAAATAAAAAAGAAGTTGCCATTAAAGAGTATTTCTTTTTCTTTAATTCATTCACAGAGAATCCACTTTGTTCCGATATTCTACTCCAAGCATCATGTAATTTTTTTTGTCTTTGTGAAATTTGTGAGTAGGATCCAATAGGATGGATTCTGTTTAATACATTTTTATGAAATTTAATTCACTTTCATTATTCCACATCTTATTTTGTTGTAATTCGAGGTGGTGAAATTAACTACAATATATCGCGTATAACTTACTTACACGTACCTTACAAACCGTGTTTAATTGGGGTTTCATTTTTAGGCGTTATTTTTTTTCCTTCGTGCTACCTGATAATTTGATACCTTATACGAAATAAAAAATTAAACCGATTAAGAAAACATTCTAAGTGCTTTAGTGACGTGGCTCTTTCAAAAATTCAATTTTCCATATAAATAACAAGGGGAATTTTTTTTTGGTTTTAACTACCCTTTGGGATGAAAAAATTTTTTTAGAAAAAAATGAATGCATAGCTTTGGTAGAGTAATAAATTTGCTACAAAAAAGTTTACTTAGCCAAATTCTGTTTGACCAATAGTTTTTTTATCATGTTTTTAAAATAATGAAACAAAATTCAAATTTCAATAAGTTATGAATTTAAATTTTTTGAAATCATTGATTATAATCAATATTTATACATTAAATTAAAAAGTTATCACTGGAATAAGAATTTAATAACTTCTTAATATTCATTTTATGTTAATTTCTTATGTAAGAACTATAAATTTCAACTGAAAAAATATTTGATGCAAGTTATGATAAACATCAATCAATACATCAATACATCAATCTTAATATATATAAATTACGTGTCACGTTGTTTGTCCGCAATAGACTCCCAAACTACTTAACCGATTTTAATCAAATTTGCACACCGTGTGCAGTTTGATTCAACTTGAAAAATAGGATAGCTTTCATTTATAGTCGCAATATTATTTTATTGTAAATTATTTGTTTATTGAATTGTTATTATATTAAATATGACATTATCATTTTGAAAGTTTTCATGTAAAGTCTTGGTAGCTAATTTGGATCAGCGGCGATTATGACATTTCGGTTTGGTTATGGTAATGGGATCGATTACGCCAGAGGGAATTTTTTTTTTGTTTTTGTTTTTACATGTGAAAACAGTAATTATTATTTTAATTTAACTGTTAATAAAATAAACTATTTTAGAAAGTTTTTAGATACAACTACCCTTGATTTAGTTAACAAGGAAACAATCCTCTCTATTATCAATCACAGCGTTGCATGACTTAATATTTTTGCAATATCAAGGATGCTGTTCATTGTTGAGATGACACTTAAATTCAGTTTTAATTATTGAAAAGTTTTAACATAAAAAGTTGTGGCATGTGCTTTGAAACTATATAGTTTAATAAACTGGGCAACTATATATTGCATGTTCACGTGTAGGGAAACCGTCGAATCTGTTTGTGTTATTGTGTTAGCTAAAGACAGGTTAACCAAAAATATTGTGTTCCGATTAGGGTAAAATCTTATACGGGGATCCTAATGTTATGCGCATGACCACGTGAATTCAAAATGTATCTGCTATTGCGAGCGCTGTTGTCAAATCTCGCGTTCAAATTTACAGTGGACTTGCGAGTGTTTTAAACGAGCACTAATACCTACTATCAGTTTTTATTCTCTTTGCATGTTTTAAAAAAATTGGTATATTTTTTCTGATGGCCATGAAATATTAGAATCGATGAAATATTCAGTAAAATATAGATCATATAGAACGTAGAACAATTTTATTATTGTGGCATAGATCATACGTACATATTTTAATATCACATCAAATTTCTCTTTCTACCGGATACAGATAGTGATAGTTTTGACACTTATTTTGACCCTACCAAGGGCGCTAACATTTAAATGATTTAAATGTTGCGCTAACGTTATGATAGTGTATTTTTTGTCTCATAGCTAAAGCTAAACGGGTAAAACAACTTGATAAAAATAACCCCTCTGTTATTCACCACCGCTCTTCCAGCACCAAAAATTTCTTTTTAAAAAAAAATTACCTATTAAAAGAGCTTAATTTGCAACTTTCAAAAATGTATTTTTCATACAAAATTTGATTAAAAATTTGCTTTACAAACCAGATTTAAATACTCATTTCTCACTCCCTAAAGTGTATTTCGATATGCACCTTTTACCAAAAATTTGCAATTTTAATTTTCTAATTTGCACCATCGTAAAATCTGCGAAAAACGGTAACAATTATTATAAAAATTAATAAAATTAGTTTCGGACTGCTGTCAGTAATAAGTAGCGGGTAGTAAACACATGCGCAGTTATTTATTTTATTTCATTTTATCCAATGAATACAACGATCAACAAACAATCAAAATCTTTGGTTGTGATCACAAATTTTGTATATATACATATTTGTTTTCTATCTAACATGATATCTAATATTCGTGATAGAATATTAGTTTTGCCCAAATTTATAATGAAACTTAGAGAACAAACGAAACTTTAACACTAAAATCAGAATATTTTTTAAAAGTTTAGAACATACTTCTAACCAACATGTTTGTTTACAAATCATTCTACCTAACCTAACACGTCAATTTAGAGTCATGGACAGAACAAGAAAATCCGTAAGTTTTTATGCTTAGAACAACATATTTTGAGCTATTTCAGTATTTTTACATGTTTCCGATTATTACAGATATACAATTAATTTTGCAACCATGCATGGAAATTTGAATTTCTCGCGCAGAAATGAGGTGAATTTGGGTTTTTTTTTTCAATGCGCAGGGACCTGCGCGGTCAGACGTTTTTAAATAGGATCCCCGTATAAGATATTACCCCGATTAGTGCTAAATTAAATTGAAAATAAAAGTAATCACCTATAATTTAAAATAATAAGTATTATTGTTAAAGATTTAAGACTATCTGCCCTACCTACCTCATTCATGCATAAGTTAAAGTGTTACATGTTATTTACTTTGTAATGCCACATAAGTGATAGGGTAGTTTTGCCCTACATATTAATTTATATTTTATTGTATTGTTATGTATTACATTTTACCAGGTCAAAGTCATTACTTTAGATCTTGGCACGTGTTTAAATAGTTTAATTTTGAATCTCACGTAGAATATGATTTGACTTTAAAAGCAGGTTGTTGAGGTCAGACACCCTTTGGGGTGTCCCTAAAACAGACCCTGGGGTCTGGGCAATTGTGATGTTTATTACTCATTCTTATTGCTTATTTATTCGTTAATATATTTGTTGTTTGTTTCCTGTTGTTTATCTCATCTTACCCTTGGTTAGTTTTCTGCTTTCAGCAGGATACCTGGCCGGGAGTGCCTTTAGTAAGCTACTCCTTATCCTATAACACTAAGGCACATTCTCTCAAATCTCTCCAGGCGTGACAGTAATATACTCATTTGTTATAAACTTGAATAAAAATAATAATAAATTTTAAAATTCTTTTGTATTGATTTTTGCTTAATATCAATCCAGTGAATTTTTATACCAGCTTTAACGTTTCCGTCTTCATTCGTAAATAATAATTTCATTGTATTAAGGGGTTGCAGTAGTAGAAAATCTGTCATGGAGGTCGCCATATTTTTTACAAATGGCATCTATGTAAACAAGCATGGTGGTCCCCATGACTGATGTTCTACTACTGTTCCTCTTAAATAGATTACTACAATGTAATAAGTATAACAAAAACCTTAGCCACAGCAACGCGTGGCCGGGTCAGCTAGTACATAGTATAAAACAAAGTCGCTATTTCTGTCCCTATTTCCCTTTGTATGCTTAAATCTTTAAAATTACGCAACGGATTTTGATGCGTTTTTTTTAGTAGATAGAGTGATTCAAGAGGAAGGTTTATATGCATAATAACATCCATTAAAAAGTGGAGAAATACTGTTATTTTTAAGGTTTCTAATGTGATGTCGTTAATTATCAATTTTTTTCCGCTTACATTGCAAACGCAGGCTGAACCCTACGAGATTTAACAAAATAATGTACTAATTATTTGTACACATTGAAAAGGTCTACAGAAAACTCCGCGATGGTATATGTCTATCTCTTATGGATATCCCACAATAATATTTTTTTGTCATTTACTTTTTACGACAAATAATGGCTAATTTTCGAAGCGATTTTAACCAATACAGCAATAATCCTGATCCAATTAAATAGCTTAAATACATTGTTGATTTAATATAGATCTATATGGTTCTTTACAGCACAAGATTTAAATGAATATTTTCGAAGATATTACAGATTTAAAATTGCGGAGCGCAGCGCTTGCGGTGCTACTGGTCGGCCGGGGCGGCTCCGGCGGTAACGTGCCTATAAATAGCGCATCGGAGGCCGCGATTTTCCTTATAGCACTTTGAATTTTGCAGCGATCGGACGCATTTATTACGAAATTAATCATTATGACGCTACCCTAAGGTGGCGTAGTTGAGATGTTATAAATTTACACCTGTAATTCTTACATAACTAAGTACTATGACGCCACCGTAGTTGATATCTCATACATTTAAAAAAACAAAACTTACTTACCTAAGAACTATGACGCCACCGTTAGGTGGCGCAGTTAGTATATAATATACCTAACCGATAAATTACAAAGTACTATAAATAACAGTAAAAACTGGTAACTAACGAGAAAATATGATAAAAAATACAAAAAAAATAATCGTAAAAATAAAAAAAAAATTGGAAAAAACATTAGTGTTAGGCGATGCAAAGTTCGCCGGGTCCGCTAGTTTATCTATAAAGCTTTATAATTCAAAAACTATTGGTCAAACACCATTTGCCCAAATAAACATTTTTGTAGCAAATTTATTACCCGACAAAAGGTATTGAATCCTTTTTTTTCAAAAAAAATTTTTTTTCATCCCGAAGGATCAAGTTAAAACCAAAAAAAAAAATTGCCCGGTGTTATTTATATGGAAAATCGAATTTTTGAAAGAGCTAAGTCACTAAAGCACTTAGAATGTTTTCATAAGCGGTAAAATTATTTATTTCATATAATGTATCAAATTTTCAGATAGCACATAGGAAAAAAAATAGCCTAAAAATGAAAAAACCTATTGTTTGCGTTGCAAGTGCACTATAATCTGAAAGCGCGAGACTGGCGAGTGTACAGCAATGCTCTCGGACAGTCTTGGAATGCCGTCGAGACCCTTTGACTCGGGCTCAAAAAACCGCTTCTGGAGCGAGAGCGGGCGAGGCACTCCGACGCATGCCGAGGCGAGGCGAGAGCACCATGTACACTCTCGCGCTAGTCTTGTCTCGTGGTGTCTCGGCGAGAGTGTACAGCCGGTATATGTAATGGCAAAAACTAGTACGGCTTTTTACCACACGATCAAAAGCGTATGATGTGAAAGAGGCGTTAGTCGTTGCTTGAACAATAAGTTAATGTGTAAAAAATTTGGAAATATCATGTTTATGTTTTAAATAACTTGAGGGAATACGTAAGCCAAATAATTCAATTTCTTACTTTTTGAATATTAAGAAACGGTCAATTTGAGACTTGGCAATTCAAAATCGGATAAAAATTTATTTACATTTTTAAGTATTTTTGGTAATTTTGTGGAAAAAGTCACTATATTCTTGTAACCCTCTATTTATTAGATATTTGAATTGGTTATTAAAAAAACACGTAACTAAACAAAAAAGAGTAAGTATTTCATTTTTTTCAATTAATTTTTTAAATTGTAATAATTTAATTGCAGTTTAATTGTAAATAAAATATTCTCTGTTTTTTTATATTCGCATTTTCCTTGAATATATATTTTTAATTATTATTGATAATTAATAGTATTAAAAATTATTAACAGAGAATTAAAATATATTAACATGAAATTTTTAAACTGTTAAAAATACTATTTATTATCACCAATGTATTTTAAAACCCTTATACGATGTGTCCTTTTATTAGTTATTTATTCATTTAGCTGAATTAAATATTTTCTGACATAACGTCCAAGTTTTTATTACCATATTATTTGTTTATAACAAATGCATATCAAATTTAAATAAAATAATATTACGGAACAAATAACACATCTTATTATAAAACTCGCTTCTAGGTGAGCTAGAGTAACATTTTTAATTAGGCGTACTAACATCCGAAAGTTATAAACAGAAAAAAAAGTGCGAATCCGATTCACGCACGCATGGTTCCGTATAATTATCTATAAAAAATGCAAAAAATACAGGTTGTTTTTAAATATGCCCCCTTAAATGCTAATTTTATTTTAATTATTTACTTTTATATTTAACATACAACTAAATATTTTTATTTTAATACATTTAATTTTAATATAAATATAAAACTAAGTATTCTGTGATTCCTATTTGAAGTGTCTATCCGTTGCTTAAATCAATATTGAGCAAAAACGAGAGTAGTTAAACAAGGAGAGCACGGGCTATTTTTTTGAACATAACCTCACTTTTTTTTTGAGTTGGCTGCTTGCGCTAAATGTCAAAGGCCATTCTTCTTTTTTCAAATGGCCTCTGACAGTTGACACATGCAGCCAATTCTTCTTGGTCGAGTGGCCTCTGACAGTTGACACATGCAGCCAATTCTTCTTTTTCAAGTGGCCTCTGACGTTTGACACAAACAGCCAATTCTTCTTTTCGTATATTTTTGAATTTTTCGCGCTTCACTGTAATCGTACCAACTTTACATGCCTCACATTATCTCAACTCACCCTAACTCACCCTACCACCCCTCATTATCAACCCCAGTGCCCAAATAGAACTTAGAATAATTTTTTGGATAAGAATAAATGTAGAAAAAAAATTCTGTGTGATGTCTGTTGTGGTATTCGAACCCACAAACTCATGTGTATAATGTTGACGCCTTAACCAACACGGCTATCATCTGACTTGAAAAATAAAGTTGAAATGTGTTAGATAAACAGCTCCGTCTACGGTTGTTGGTAAGTTAGCAGAGGCGTACTGTTGATTTTTTAGATATTTAGCAGTGCCGTACCTAACAAAAATAATAATAATAAACAAGTCTTATCGCAATAAAGATAACAGAGTACGGATTTCGTCACGTGACATATCATTGTAAAGGGGTTGCTGTATAGGGTAAGATAAAGCGTCAAAAAGACCTTATTGATAGTGCCAAAAGGGCATTATAGCTATATCTCGTAAACGGCCGAACGGATTTTGACGTGTGACGTATCATTGTAAAGGGGTTGCTGTATAGGGTAAGATGAAGTGTTCAAATCTTCTTTTCGCTACCAACTTTACAGTGCTACCAACTTTTGCGTTAAATACAATTAAATTTAAAAAAAAATTCTTTACAGAATTGAACCCGGGTCCCCCGTATGATAAACAAATACGTTAGCCACTACACCAATAATAATAATAATAAACAAGTCTTATCGCAATAAAGAAAATATTTTTTAAATTAAATGTTAAAAGCGCGTGACCTTGGCGCTAGAGTTGGACCGCAATGTGAAACAATTATATTATTAATCTTAGAAAATGTCCTTATCATTTTATAGGTTTTACATTTCTGCTTAATTGCTGAATTATGCTCCACCTGCAGTGATTATGAAATGACATCATATTAATG
The DNA here is from genome assembly GCA_964028335.1 of Altica lythri. NCBI lineage: Eukaryota > Metazoa > Arthropoda > Insecta > Coleoptera > Chrysomelidae > Altica > Altica lythri. The sequence goes on from OZ034801.1 coordinate 64,370,621, forward strand.
AATAAACAATAAAAGATAAGAAATGCAACTAAGCAGTTTTATATCATATACATAAAAATGATGACCTAATTAATGCAGTTATTTATCAGGAAGCTATGAGTCATCCCGATGCATAAAGGAATTTGTAGACAGTAGCGTCACATAATATGATTAGTAAATATAAAAAACAACATAGAGAATATATTGTAAACGCGGCAATTTGGTTTTAATTTTTATCGACGCCTATGTGTTTCGGCTAAGTCGTACATATTTAAAGAGTGGTCTGAAGGTTATTTCTTCATTATTGTTGTGCTCTCTTGACATCCAGTTCAGTTGCAAGTGCAAGAGCTCTCGTTACATCCAGTTCAGTGCAAGAGCTCTTCTGTTACATACTCATAAAGGTAAGAATTTTTATTTAATTTTATTAATTTTTAAGTTTATTTTTTATGATTTATTTGTATTAATTTTATTTTTGACTTGATTTAATTTTATTTTTCATGATTTATTTGTATTAATTTTATTTTTGAGTTGATTTAATTTTATTAATTTTATTTTTGAGATTATGTCATTTCATTTTTCTTCAGTTAAGTTTATTTAATTTTTAGGTGAATTTTATTGTGAGTTGATTAAACCGATTCAGAGCAAATTTTTGGTGGAAAACAATTGGTTCAAGTGCAAGAGGTCTCTTGACATCCAGTTCAGTTGCAAGTGCAAGAGCTCTCGTTACATCCAGTTCAGTGCAAGAGCTCTTCTGTTACATACTCATAAAGGTAAGAATTTTTATTTTATTTAATTTTATTTTTGAGTTTATTTAATTATTTGCTTATGTAATTTTATTTTTGAGTTGATTTAATTTTATTTTTCATGATTTATTTGTATTAATTTTATTTAATTTTATTAATTTTATTTTTGAGATTATGTAATTTCATTTTTCTTCAGTTAAGTTTATTTAATTTTTAGGTGAATTTTATTGTGAGTTGATTAAACCGATTCAGAGCAAATTTTTGGTGGAAAACAATTGGTTCAAGTGCAAGAGCTCTCTTGACATCCAGTTCAGTTTCAAGTGCAAGAGATCTTCTGTTACATCCAGTTCAGTTTCAAGTGCAAGAGATCTTCTGTTACATACCCACAAAGATAAGAATTTTTATTTTTTAATTGCAATTATGAGTAACATTATGGCTACTGCTATTGTTGAAGATATTTATCAATCATATAAAGCGTTAATCTCCAGTTTGGCACATAGAGAAGCTAACAAATTAATCAAAAAAATTAAACGACATATTATCAGTTTTCAAAAAGATATTCGGGGGGGAAATTTGGATATTGGGACACGTAGAAATTTACAAAAAAATTTGGGGCATTTAAAAACGTTTAAAGAAGCAATTATTAATTTGTCTAAGCAGGGATCGGGGTTAACTGAAAAATTAGGGGTAAAATGGGTCGATTTAGAATCTGCTTTTCATTCAAGAATTAGGACTGCTGTTGTCGTTAATTTAAAACATAAAGACCTTAATAGTTTTTTTGGTGATGCGTTTAAGCTAGTTAAGAGTAGAATAGCTAACAGGTTGAAAAAATTTAATATGATTAAGGTAAATACAACATTTTGCGGGGAATTTATTAAAAAATCTAAGGAAATCGAAGACATTTTGGAGTTTAAATATTTTAACACAAAAAACGCAGTAATAGATGCAGGTACGGATCTTGCATTGTTATTTAATGAAAAAATTGTTGATAAAGTAATGAGTAAGTTATCGGAATTTCAACTTAAAGAGTCTGGATGGGCTTTAAACAAAATTATTTCACTGGAAATTAACATCAATAAAAATGAGATAGGTAACGGTGCTTCATCATACATTAAGCTACCTGATCCTATACTAAAAAAGCAAGCATGTATTAATATTAAAAATTTAGATGAAGCATGTTTTTACTGGTCGGTAACAGCATCATTGTATCCAGTTAATAAAAACGTAGATTTGGTAAAATCGTATCCTCACTATGCAGCAGTTTTAAAAACACAAGGTTTGGACATGCCAATGCCCCTAAATACTATTTCAAAATTTGAAAAATTAAATAATATTTCAATTAATGTGTACGCTTTAGAATTAAATTCCGCAAAAGATAAACCGGTTTACACAATTTATCCTGCCCGACTAACAAAAGAAAAATTAAATAAACATGTAAATTTATTGCTTATTCAGAACAAATACTTTCCAAAATTAAATGATTATGAAGCTCCATCAATGGATACGCAAAATGAAGATATCAAATATCACTATTGTTTAATCAAAGATTTATCTCGACTAATATCAAGTCAAGTTAACAAACATAATGGGCAAAAATATATTTGTGATCGATGTTTAAATTACTTTAGTAGTCAGGAAAAATTAAGCAATCATGATGAATACTGCAAAGATCTGAACAATTGCAAAATATCGTACCCACCATTTGATCATGTAGAGTTTAAAAACCACGTATACAAGCAGACTACATCTTTTGTCATTTATGCAGACTTTGAGTCAGTGCTACGTCCTCATAACAAGAACTTGGGGAAACATACACGAAAGTTTCAGAAACATGAGGCGTATAGTGCAGGATATTATCTAAATTGCTCCTATGATAGTTCGCTATCATTTTATTCTGAATATTGTGGAGAAGACTGCATGGATTGGTTCGCTGCTGAAATGACAAGGATGGCTAAATTTATTGAAGACAAAATTAAACATATTGAACCAATGATTGTCAAGCCTAATTTACTTACTGCAACAACATGTCATATATGCGAGCACCCCTTCAAAGAGAAGGATACTATCGTACGAGACCATTGTCATTTCTCTGGAGATTTTAGAGGGTTTGCGCATGAGCATTGCAACTTAAATTTTAGAAAACAGTTTGTTGTACCTGTAGTCTTTCATAACTTGTCGGGATACGACTTACATTTTTTAATTAGAGATTTATCCAAAAAAGGTAGTATAAGCTTGCTCCCTATAAACAAAGAAAAATACATTTCATGTACATTAAGTAATGACGAGAGCGAAGTAAAGTTTAGATTCATAGACTCGCTGCGATTTTTAGATTCCTCCTTAGATAAACTGTCTGCTTTACTAGAACCATCAGATCTACATTATCTACGTTCACAATTTTCCAATTTAACATCTGAACAATTTGAACTATTAAGTAGAAAAGGGGTGTTTCCTTATGAATACATTGATTCAATGGAAAAATTAGACGATACGGAACTGCCATCCAAAGATAAATTTTATAGCACACTAACAGATGAAAATATTACTGACGATTTATACATGCATGCACAAAAGGTTTGGCAATCATTTGAAATAAAAAATTTAAAAGAATATAGCATGCTGTACATGAAAACAGATATCTTGCTTTTAGCGTCTGTGTTTGAATGTTTTCGTGAAAAATGTCGAAAAACGTATGGTCTCGATCCTGCTTGGTATTATACGCTCCCCGGTTATACGTGGGATGCTATGTTAAAATATACCAAATCTAAATTGGATATACTCAAAGATATAGACCAAATCATGTTTATAGAGAAAGGTATAAGAGGAGGAGTCAGTCAATGCAGCAATAGATATGCTAAAGCAAACAACAGATACATGCAAAATTTTAATCGAAAAGAATCTGAAAAATATTTAATGTACTTGGATGTCAACAACTTGTATGGTTGGGCAATGAGTCAACCTCTTCCGTACGGAGGATTCCAATGGACTGATACAAACATCGATGTGACTCAAATACCAGACGATGCTGATGAGGGATATATCCTCGAAGTGGATATAGAATACCCTCAGCATTTACATGATATACACAACGATTTACCGTTTTGCCCAGAACATCGAAAACCCCAAGGATCAAAAATACAAAAACTAATGACCACTTTATATGACAAAGAAAAATACGTAATACATTATCGAAATTTAAAGCAGGCTATAAAACATGGATTGAACGTGAAAAAGATTCACAGAGTGTTGAAATTTAAACAGTCTGCTTGGTTGCGGCCCTATATTGAATTAAATACTAGACTAAGAACAGCTGCCAAAAATGATTTTGAAAAGAATTTATATAAATTAATGAACAATGCAGTCTTCGGAAAAACCATGGAAAATATAAGGAAACACCGAATTGTAAAACTCGTAAGATCTTGGGAGGGTCAATATGGAGCAAAGAACTTGATAAGCAGTCCTAGGTTTAGTTCGAGAAAAATCTTTGACGAAAACCTTGTAGCGATAGAGCTTCATAAAACCGAACTGGTATTTAATAAACCATTGTACATTGGCATGTCGATTTTTGATTTGTCAAAGACGTGTATGACTTTTATTACAGTTTTCTACTTCCTACGATGGGTGTAGACAACTGTAAACTTTTATACACAGATACCGACGCGTTTCTTCTAGAACTGCAATGCAATGATGTTTATACTGAATTAATTAAAGCCTATCCAGAAAAATTTGACACCTCAGACTATGAACCAAACAATGCGTACGGTATTTCACTCTTAAATAAAAAAGTCATAGGATTAATGAAAGATGAATGCAACGGCAAACTTTTAACAGAATTTGTGGGGTTGCGTTCAAAAATGTACTCGTATTTAACAGAGGGTGATAAATGCGTTAAAAAATCAAAAGGGGTTAAAAAGAATGTCGTTGAAAAGAAAATTACTTTTGATGATTACCTTTCTTGTCTGAGAGATAGTAAATTGAAAACAGTTAACCAATGCACGTTCCGTTCCTACAATCACAATGTGTTTACAATCGAACAAACCAAAATCGGTCTAAGTCCACACGATGATAAACGCTTTTTATGCAATGGATCTTTTGACACTTTAGCATGGGGCCATCGCGATATAATGCTCGATTAATGCTACTTATAATTGGGAAATAAAAAATAGTTGTAAATTAATTAGTTTTTAGTTTTCTATTGTTTATTGTATATCTAACATTAAATAACAGTTGTAAAGTAATTAGGTTAGTTTTCTATTGTCTATTGTATATCAAAAAATTTTTTATGTTTACAATAAATTTTTAATCTGAATCTATGGTGTATTATTTTCTTTTAAATATGTTCCGTTGAAACGACCAAAATAACGTTCAAATTCGTCGTTTAGACGTCTATTTTTTGACACTTTGACGTTCATGAATTTAATAACGAAAAAAACGATGAAAAGTGTCACTTTTTGTCACTTTGAAATGATGTTTTTCCATAAGAAATACATGTAAATCGAAAATTTTTTCTTATCAGTTTTTTAAAACGTTGAAACGGCAAATTTCAACGCTGTTTTAACGTTTTGACGTTTTAAATTTTAGAACTGTGACGTTCATGAATTTTGTAACGATAAAATAACATTTTTTGATGCTATTATTATCGATTTTGAAATAAAAGTCATTATTTTTTATAAAAGTTTTTTACATTATCTTTATAAAATAAGAAACAACAGAGTTTATAAAATATTAGATTTTTCGATCCAGCTATTATGCGAACTATCAAACCCTAGCCATTTAACGTAGATTTTATTGCCTTTTTTCCTCAGCACTTTATCAACAAGGTAAACATCAGGATTTTTTGACTTTTGTAGCTCTTCCTCTTAAAATGCTCCTTTAATTGGCGATCCATGTAAATCGTCCAACATGTATGTTACAGGATTAGTTATGTTCACTTTGGTAATTTTAAAAAGCTCCGTAGTCCAATTAGGTGTATAGCCTTTATCAAATAGATGCTTTGCCTTGCTTATGCGCACCACATCTCCAATTTTATATTTTCGCGGGCCTGCTATTTTCAAATGATTATAATGTTGCTTCAGAATCTCTTTTTCATTGGATCTGTTTACCTGAGACGGCTTTTGACCAATCGTTCTATGTTTGCTTTCGTTGTACTCTTTTGTAATTTTCGGTAACACATCTATCCACCTGTACGTACCGTTTAAGCTAAACTGCTTGTACAATTTCGTTTTCAGCGTTCTAATAACTCTTTCCGCCATACTTGCTTTCATCTTGGTAAATGTACTATAATGATTTATGCCATGTTTCTGCATTAGATTTTGAAATTTTGTGTTGTAAAACTCTTTGCCCTGATCAGATTGAAGATTTTTCGGTTTTCGTTTTCCTATAATATCGGCAAAAGCTTTCGTGATTTCTTCGCCAGTTTTCGATTTCAACGGTCGAGTCCAGAGAAATTTCGAGAAGCAGTCGATTACCACTAGAATCATTTTAAACGATCGATTTTGAGTTGCGTAAGAACTCATTTCAGCCAAATCAATTTGCCATAAATCATCTAAACCTTTAATAATTGTTCGTCGACGAGCATAATTTTTCCGAGCCGGTTTATGCAGCTCATTAACGACTTGAACCTTTTCCTTTGAAAACATGACTGTGACTAAATGTTTAGGGATTTTGTACTAATCGATTCTCCAATGCTTTTATGGTCAAATCCATCGCAGTAATAGTTTCACGAACATCAAGCAGATTCTTTTGATTTATAGTTATTGTATCGATCAAAACAGCAATATTCTTTTTAATAGCCGCTATTTGTGATTCTAAACTTTTATTCATAGCATTCATGTTTTCAGTCAACTTTTGCACATTATTATCCATATATTTTTTATTGACGGCATCGCTGTCTGAGTCAGGATCTTTAACATTACAAAGTTTTAAATTTTCAAAATCAATATCACCGTTTGCGGTATGGACTAAGGTTGGTTTAGACATAAGCAATAGTTTTTTATTGCCTATATCATGTTTAGTACGTCCGAATTTGTCGACACTCATTGTGGTAATGATGTTTAGGCAATAATGCGTGCTTCTTTTAATTCCTCGATAATTGCAACAATTTCATTATCATTCGAAGTATTTCCTGCTTCTTTTGACGCTATTAAAAGCCGAAGCCTGTCAACGAGTTCGTTTGGATCGTCCCAATATTGAAGGTCAATTTTATTATCGTTGTAAACCATTTGCATCCCAGAGCCCACAGTGTCCGAAGGTTTTCGCAAGTGAGAGGTAGCCAGAGGTTTTATAATATGTGTGTATTTGAATCGGTTTGTTCCTTTAAGGTATCCTTTAATGTTTTTATGAGGATTTGTTAATTCTAGTATTGTTCCATAACGCTTTAAATCATCATCATTGAAATTTTTAGGTACATCATTAAAAATTAATTCATACAGACCCGGTGTACCTCTTATCTGTTTGCCTTCTGTAATAATAAATCCATGCTTTTTATCAAAGTCGATTTGTTTGGCACCCAGAAACCATTTAGATGTATCACCATCGTAAGTAGGACCATAAACCGGGTCTATATTATCTTTTTTCTCCCAATGATCTAGAATATATGGATGAGCCATTGGGGGATACTGATCCAAGTATTCCTTAATAACATCTTCTGAAACGTTAAAATCTTTAACAGCCTGTTCTTCGTCTTCATAGAATACTTCATCATTATCATCACTAGTAGTTTCGGCAACATTTTCGAGTTTTACAAACTCAGGTATGCTTGATTGCTCTTTTTGTTTAGGTGATTCCTCTTTTTGTTTAATTGGTTCTTTTTTAGGCTCTAGCTCGTTGACTGGTTGAGGATGAGAGATCACTGTTTGGTTTAGAGAAGATTTTACAATTTTGTGTAGAGGTTCCGTGACGGGTTTAAACAATTTATTTAGTGTCTCATCCGTTTCAACTCTACCCAATTGTAACGCTTTATATTTTTTTCGAATCGATCGAGCAAGTTCGGCAATTTTTCTCTTACGAACGGCAATGTCAACTGGATTGTCTGACATGTTGTCGAATACTGAACGCAATGTTACAATTTTATGTATTTATCGAAACCGATTCGATACCGACCGTTGTTTAAATCAAAGTCTTTTGCAATAACCATTGTCCCATACTTTTCTTGCCAACATTTCGAACACAACTGTTTGAATTCTTCAAAACTCATATCCGGTGACACGTGTTCATCAAAGACATGTTTCAAATTAATAGCATCTTGTTTAAAAAGTACAATTAGGTTACTGTTATCTCTACAAATTTGTTTACAGCATTTCGAGTAGGTCTGCGAAAGAAATGCGCTATCTATATCCCGATGTCGGCCCATGCTGTAGTATTCTCTAATCTTTTGTTGGTTCTCGCATATGACATCATCAAAAATAAAAATTGAATTCGGCTTTGCTTCATTTGGGCTAATAATTTCATCGTTTTCTTTAAATGGAAAATATCCCACTCCTTTAACTTTCGACAGCACTTCTTCCAACAATTTATACTTGGGCTGATACAATGACTTTGAATAAACGTAAACATTTTTAAATTTCGCGCCATGCGGATGAAACAGTAATGATAACATAACGTTTGTTTTGCCACACCCACTGGGTCCACAGATTAGCGCTCGAAACGAGTTTGGTAGCAGTGGACCATGTTTACTGCCAGCGATTTGATCGTTTCCTCCATCTAAATTTTCAATCGGCAGTGTGTGTTCTTGCTGAACGACCTTCATGTTTTGACATGTTTTTTCATGTTTCAATGTATAAGTAGTGTAGTAATTCTAAAATCATTTCATTTCTCATGTTGGTGTTTGAAGGTGAAGGTGTGCTCAACAGTTTAATCAATAATCTACCGTTTGAGTTACATTATCCTGGTTACAACTTTTTGGGTCCTGGAACTAAATTACATAAAAGACTTGCACGTGGAGATACGGGTGTTAACCTGCTGGACGACGCAGCCAGAGAACACGACATTGCATATTCTAAGCATAAAGATTTAGCGGAACGACATAAAGCGGACGAGATTCTAGAGAATAAAGCGTGGGAAAGAGTAAAGTCCAAGGACGCATCAATTGGCGAAAAGACTGCAGCTTGGTTAACTACCACCGCAATGAAAGCTAAACGTAAACTTGGTATGGGTGTAAAAAAACCGAAATCGTTTAAACGTAATATTATAAGTAAAATACAGAGAGATATAAAAAAAGCTGGTCCTTCGGCTACATTAAAACGAGCAACCAGTATTGCTCTAAAAGCAGCCAGGGTAGCTGTACAAAATGCTGGTGGAAAAAAACAGGTTAAAGTACCTAGAATTATTCCCATCGAACCAAAATCCGGAGGATTTCTACCTCTTATTCCGTTGTTCGCAGGGCTAAGTGCACTCGGGGCGTTGTCTGGCGGAGCTGCTGGAATCGCTAAAACTGTGATTGATGCGAAAAATGCACAAAAAAAATTGGAAGAAGAACATCGACATAACAAAGCTATGGAATCTCTCGGTAAAGGACTATATTTACGAAAAAATGCCAGAGGAGGCTTTGGTCTTTTTCTTAAAAAAAACTAGGCAAGCTACCCAATCGAGGACTATATGATTTTGAACTAAAACGATATGCTAAACTTTTAAGAATCCCAAATTTTAGAGGTGTATTTATGCGAGACACCTTACCTAAAACCGGTCCTGTTCAACGCGAATGCGCAATCTTAAATTTGGATGAAAGCAAAAATCATGGAAGTCATTGGGTGGCGTATCGGAAGATTAACAATAACGTGGAATATTTCGATTCATTTGGCAAGTTGAAACCGCCGAAAGAACTTGTACAGTATCTGGGGCCTGCAACGAAAATTGTTTACAATCACGATCCTTATCAAACTTTTAACCAAATCAACTGTGGTCATCTTTGTTTAGAATTTCTATACGATGGAGGCTGTTTTGGCGTACATTAATCGTGAAAAGAACCTGATTGACTTTACTGAACAAGAATTGGCTTGTTTTCCTATATGTTATTTGAAAAGGTACGCAAAACCTTGTGAATTATTACAAGTTTGGTGCAAGTTGCCGCTTGAATATAGATTGGATTTTGAATTGCAAACCTGCCTGCCCTGCTTTGTTCATCATAATCGTCCTGAATGGACCACCCATGTTGATGGACCTGCGCAATCACAAGGAAATTGCAATATATGTAAACTAGGTTTAGAAAAATGTAATGAGCTTGTAAAAAATTATTTAAATAAATGTTAAAGATATAAAATTTTATTTCTTTGTTCAACCTCCAACAGTTATGTTGTTGACGCTAGAGAGTCGTGATTATCAATTTGATTGGACTCCTCCGGTTCCTTTGAGTTTAGATCCAAAGAAACAATACAAGTTGGCATTTCTGTTTTTCTTTTCGTACAACAGTATACCGAATGTAGAGAATGGCAGTAATGCTTTCTACTATTACGAAAATAACGATAAAACTAAATTGCAGAAAATAACGTTAAATACAGGTTGCTATGAAATTTCCGATATTGAAGAGACAATTAGAAATTTACTAAATATACCATCAAATGCAAAGATTGAAGACGTTTTTTTATTGAAACCCAACAATAATACACTCAAGTGTGAAATATTCAGTAGTCAACATGCAATAAATTTCGAGCGCGAAGACAGTATAGGCAGAATGTTGGGTTTCTCAAAGAGGATTCTGGAACCGAACATAAGACATAGTTCCGATCTACCTGTGGAAATTGTTAAAGTACGAACGATTCGTTTCGAAACAAACATTACCACCGGAGCCTTTTACAACAACAGACCTACTCACACTATCCACGAGTTTGGTATATCCGTAGACCCTGGTTACGCTATCGACGAAATTCCAAAAAATATCACATATTTGCCGGTGATTAATATACCTGAGATTACAAATATTACTATACTGGCATTGGATCAAAATTCAAGACCTGTAAATTTTCAAGGTGAAAGAAGTATATTGGGTTTGGAGTTGAAAGAATGGGATTAATGTTCAACTATATAGCACCTTCATATTTTCAGAAGTCTGCAGTATTGAACAAATCGTTAAAGTGTTCAGTAGGACGACAGCGACGACAACTTACTAGAGACAACGTTTTATTTTTGAAAGCTCTTGGTTTCAAAGTTATTAACAATAATAATAATAATGAATCGTATACGAACAATTCAAGATCCAATGTTTGATATTTATCGAGAGCCGACTCAGGATGAATCGATTAGAAAATCCGAATACCGATCTTACACACCGTTCATCAAATCGTTTAGCTGCAGCGACATTGTAGAATTTAGTGTAAATCAGGTGGACTCTTTCTTTGCAATGCATGATACGTTGTTGGCTATTAAAGGAAAATTGGATATAACTGGTAATGGTGATGTTAGTTTGACACCAAACTTTGGAGCATTTCTATTCGATTCGTGTACGTATAGCGAATGTGCAAGAGAGATAGAAACAGTTCGAGATCCTGGAATTGTTAGCACTGTAAGAGCTTTAACATGTTACAATGAAGAAGATTCTCGTCACCTCGCCATTGCCGGTTGGAATTATCCCACAAATCCTATTCTCAATGCTGCTGATAAATCATTTAGTTTACTGATGCCGCTTAAACACATCTTCAACAGTTTCAATGATTACCCAATGGTAACTTGTGGACGACAAACGATTCGATTCGTTCGAGCTCGTAATGATCTCGATAGCGTTATTGTAACAGAAAAACCAGGTACCGGTAACGTAACTACTTCTACAACCGTACAGATTATGATTCATTCGATGGAACTGAAAGTTAAACATATTTATCCAAATGATTTCGTTAAAGAACAATTGATGCGATCAATTCAAAGCGATCGTCCAATCGTAATTCCGTTTAGAAAATGGGAACTACATGAGCTACCATCTTTGACTGCAGCAGCAAAACAAGAAATTTGGGCTGTTAAAACGACATCTGCAATCGAGAAACCTCGATATGTTATTGTATTTTTCCAAACTAATAGGAGAAATCTGAAAACTGCAGATCCGTCTTTATTTGATCACGTAAATCTACAAGGTCTTAGACTCGCATTGAATGGTGAATATTTTCCCAATGAAAGAATGCAACTTGATTTTGAAAAAAACGACTTTGCGCTTGCTCATTACAACTACAGCGAATTCAATTCCAGCTACAACAGAGTATCAGTGAAACGACCATTAATGGATTTACTAGCATTCCTAAATCGTGCTTTGTTTGTTATTGATTGTTCTAAGCAAGAAGAATCGATAAAATCATCGACTGTTGATGTACGTCTGGAAATTGATGCCAACAAAGGATTTCCTAAAAATACTAAAGCATATTCTATCATAATTCATGATTGTTTATTGGAGCATTACCCCCTAACAGAAATAGTTAAAAATATAATATAAACTACTACCTATTTAGTATTTGCTCAGCTTTCAAAGAAGTTTCATCGTCGTCATCATGAGAATTGCAGTAGTCGACATTCAAGGATTTATAATCGATAAAGTTTTTTATCCAAAAGAAATCGCTATTCAGATTGGTGGTATAAAATCGAATTTTTTATTTAAACCGCCTAAACCATTCCAGGAGTTGACTGCCAAAGACAAAAAAACAACGCGGTATTTGGAAAAATTTTTGCATGGATTACGATACGATTCTGGAGATGTAGATTATTCCGATGTCAATGTAATTTTGGAGAAACACCTACTTGGCAACGTTGATTTGATTTATGTTAGAGGAAATCAAAAAATTGACTTTTTAAAAGCAAAATGTGAAGAACTTGGAATCCATGTATTAATTTATGATGTTGTAAATTATGATGGGACACCCTGTGCAACAAAAAATTTTGAAGCTGTATATTCAGGATGTCCTCACCACGCCAACGGCAAATTTATGTGTGCATATAATAATATTCTTTCTTTGTATAATTGGTTGTATTATACTGTATTACCTAAGTAAAGCTATAAAACAAAAATTAAGGTTTTTTTTTTATTGAAACACCTTTTAAAAGTTTACAAATATTTATTGTTATTATTATTATTTAAAAATACATTTCATCGCTTCATTCTTCGTTTGGTTTCTTTCGCCAAAATTTTCATGATTAACAAGCAAACTCCTGCTAACGTTGCCCATGTTATCTGAACTACTTGACATATTTGCTGTTGCATTGGATCCTCCATAGTAATTTCTAGTTGTTGCATTGGGATTTGAAGATTTAATCGCCATTCCCCCACTCCTTCAGAGTTGTCGTTAAAGATTAATTTTAGTTTGTAGTTAAGAGGCGATTCCACTAATTTTAATGCAAACACCTGCAATTTTCCATCATTGACTGTTGACAGACTCATCATTTGCCATGTATTGCATTCTTGTTTTGTTCCGTTTATATCTAAACACACACCAATATGTGCAACGTTTTGCGGAACGTTAACGTAAAGCATGTTATTTAATATTGCTGTTAAAACAACAAAATTTGTTTTTAACAAGGCCATGGTTTTATTCGTCTTGTGGGCGTTGATGATGATGTTGGTAAATATTTTTCAAAAACTTTGTCCCACACACTTAAATTTTCAATTTTTTTTAATACTTCTTTTTGGTCTTCGTAGACAGAAATTTGTTGGTTTAATTTTCTTACATTTTCACAAAACTCTTCAAGTTTTTGACTGTATTCTCTCGAAGCCATTCTAACACTAAATATTTTCCATGATATGTTTTATTATTAATAGCGAAAGCAAAGTCTGTTATCACTCTAACACATCAGTCGATTACGTCACAGGTGTAGTGGCTAACGTATTTGTTTATCATACGGGGGACCCGGGTTCAATTCTGTAAAGAATTTTTTTTTAAATTTAATTGTATTTAACGCAAAAGTTGGTAGCACTGTAAAGTTGGTAGCGAAAAGAAGATTTGAACACTTCATCTTACCCTATACAGCAACCCCTTTACAATGATACGTCACACGTCAAAATCCGTTCGGCCGTTTACGAGATATAGCTATAATGCCCTTTTGGCACTATCAATAAGGTCTTTTTGACGCTTTATCTTACCCTATACAGCAACTCCTTTACAATGATATGTCACGTGACGAAATCCGTACTCTGTTATCTTTATTGCGATAAGACTTGTTTATTATTATTATTTTTGTTAGGTACGGCACTGCTAAATATCTAAAAAATCAACAGTACGCCTCTGCTAACTTACCAACACCCGTAGACGGAGCTGTTTATCTAACACATTTCAACTTTATTTTTCAAGTCAGATGATAGCCGTGTTGGTTAAGGCGTCAACATTATACACATGAGTTTGTGGGTTCGAATACCACAACAGACATCACACAGAATTTTTTTTCTACATTTATTCTTATCCAAAAAATTATTCTAAGTTCTATTTGGGCACTGGGGTTGATAATGAGGGGTGGTAGGGTGAGTTAGGGTGAGTTGAGATAATGTGAGGCATGTAAAGTTGGTACGATTACAGTGAAGCGCGAAAAATTCAAAAATATACGAAAAGAAGAATTGGCTGTTTGTGTCAAACGTCAGAGGCCACTTGAAAAAGAAGAATTGGCTGCATGTGTCAACTGTCAGAGGCCACTCGAACAAGAAGAATTGGCTGCATGTGTCAACTGTCAGAGGCCATTTGAAAAAAGAAGAATGGCCTTTGACATTTAGCGCAAGCAGCCAACTCAAAAAAAAGTGAGGTTATGTTCAAAAAAATAGCCCGTGCTCTCCTTGTTTAACTACTAACGAGTAAAAAAAAATCACGTTTGTTATACCTAAGGAAGCTCCCTAATTTTGTTCTGTTTTTTAGTATTTGTTGTTATAGCAACAACAGAAAATCGATTTTGAAAGTGAAAAAAATAAATGAAAATTTGATTTTCTATAAACATAGGTATAAATCCTTAGATTCGGTTAACAAAAAAACAAATGAGTGTTCCGAGAAGTCAATTTCTATTAATTACGTTTAATCTTTTTTGACACACTTTACGAGGGTTGTCTTTTTAGTTTTGCATATAGCCATAAAGTACTTTATGATATTAAAAATATGTCCCATTGTCCCACCATGATCAATACACTTTTGCATACGTTCAAACCAATTGATTAAATAGTTTTTTTCAGTCTTCAGTTGACACCTCAAAATCATTGGAAACCTAAAGATGTACTTGGAACTATGCGATGGTATAACAATTCGATGTTTTGAAGTTTCAACAACTCCAACATTGTCTTTTGGGCAATGTGGACACTTGTATTGTCCTAAAGTAGGATGATTCGCCGTTGTGTGTTGCTTTGTCGGTAAACAAACGTTTATATACCAACCAGAAGTAACCGTTCTTCGGTCTTCTAAAGTAATTGTTGTCCCATGACCAGATTTTGACACAAAAGCTGTGACCATTTTTTTTTATACAGTTCGAAAACGGATCACTTTTGATGGTTTGTCCTTATCAATAAGCACCCACAAAGCGGATTGGCGTTTATTTTCCGGTTCGTAGGTTTAAATCCAAAATTAATAGCCACTAACAATACTATAAACTTTTTTAAACTTTCTTTGTTTAACCGTTTCAATGTATTTTGACACAAATTAACGCGAACCGCTTCTTGGTCTTTTGTGTGCAAATGAGGAGCCAAGGGAAACCAACTTCGTAACACCCAGTTCTTTATTTCTTCATCTTTTTGATCGAGGTCTTTTAAATGCTCAAAGATGCCCCTATCACTTTATATGTCACACGGTGGTCATCCTTAATTAGCTGACAAACCGCATCACTGTTTTGCTGTGTGAATGCTTTGGTTGGACCTAGCCTGAAATCGTCGCTGAGAGTGGAGCGACCACGTTAAAATCCGCAATACAAGCGGGAAGTACCTAGTTGACTGGTGTGGTGCTTCAGCAAAACACTACTCCGAAAATGTTTTTGGCTAATATTCATTTTAAGACCGGCCAGCTAATTTCAAAAATTCACTGTACCTACACAATTATTTGTATCGCATTAAAATTTTGGATTTATGTCAACAAAAGATTAAGGTAAGATTTGTGTCTGAAGGATTGGTGGCGCCTTCTAGGCGGCTATATGCAAAACTAAAAAGACAACGCTCGTATTAGCGTCGGTCATATGTATGTATGTAAAGGAGAAGAACGTGATTTTGATCAACTTTGAAATGCCGGATTAATTTGAATTATATATAAGATAAACAAAAAAATAAAACACATTTCTGAGAAAAATAGAAAAGATCGTATCAAAATTTAAACATTATCTTTGTCTCCAATTAATCGTAAAAAGCAGTTTGTAAATAGATTAATCGTATTGAAAAATATAATAAATAATGATTTAAAAACCAAAAAAATTTAACAAAGAAATGAAAAATTAATACTAGTAAAAAATCTTTTACTAGCTTTTATATGTAGAAACCAAATAAAAAAATAATATTAGTTTTAAAAAAATAATAAAAAACAGTTTTTTTATTTAAAAATAGGGTAAGTAATAAAAACTGAATTACAATATAAAAAGCGTGGAGTGCATGATGTCAATAGATTACTTAAAAAGTACACTACGCTTCTTTAGATTGCAAAAAGTTTTTTTACTATATTCTAAACTAGCTGTACCCGCGACGTCGCGTCGTTCGCGTAGCGTGTTGATTGTTGTATAAAAATTTATTTTCCCAACCCGGTTAAAGGGGTGGGAGAGAAATTTTATATAGAATACCAAATGTTAAGTCACAGCCCTACTCTACTAACAAACCATGAACAACCACTTGGCAACGCCGCAACCAGCAAGAGTTTTAGATCAATTTCAAGCGTAAAGATCGCATAAATAGTATTGATATTTCGTTTAAAATAATTAAATCAGTATAATAATTGAAATTGACATAATATTTAAACCCTAAACCAAATTACTTTATGTGCATAGGTGAACATGATGCTGTTGTAAAAGGAAACAAGTGTAATTTAACATTTAGTTAGTAATTGTACTTAGTTTTAGTTTAAAGTGAAGTACGGCTGTGGTTAAGTTGAAAGAAGCCAAACACATCTGTAAAAACTGCATTTGAATCGAATTAGTAGTTTTCATGTGATGCGCGCACAAACATACAGATAAACCAAAAAATCTTAAACACATTTTTGGGTTCTGTATAGATGTAGTAACACCCCCTGCTAATTAAATATTTTTTATATATCTTTAATATACAGAATTTTCATTTCTACAGTTTTATTATATGTATAGATGTGGATTCAAATTTTAAAAAAATTATTTAAATTTTTACTTCACCATTCTACAAAACTGTGTTTTTTAAACTATTACATATTTATTCAATAAACAATTTAAATAACTCATAAATACTATTTGTCAAAAAAATTATATGGTTACTTAAGAGTCACAATTATCTTATTTTCAGAGATGCTTTACCCGCTTAATTTAAAAATTTTATCGATTATTTTCAATGATTAAAACATATTATGGGTAAACTGATTTTAAATTGACCGTTTTTAATTTCGGTATCACATAATTTAATTCGGATTGAATATTTAATTTTTTTATCAAAATATGGTCATTAAAAATAAAATATAGATTGTCTGTTAGAAAAGCCGAATAAGTTTTACTACCGTGATATAGTCATTTTAATATAAATAATGTAAATATTTTATTTTAGGCAAGAATTTTACAAATCTATTGCACTATTGTCTAAAATAATAAATTTAAAACTTTTACAAACATATTCTTACCTTTAAAGTGAACATCATATTATTACCACCATGGAGTAAACAATTAATTGAACACTACCAGATAAATCAAATTGATGGAAACGGCTAAATATTTTGTGTTACATTGATACCTGAAGGTTAGTAAATGTTTTAAAAAACTTTTACAGATGTAGTTTTATTATGCGAATTAATTATATTCATCAAAACTATGAATTTGTAAATATATAAAGTAAGGAATCTATGCAAATTACATTTTATTTAAATGAAGTGTTTTTATATAATTAAAATAACCAAATAGATATAATTTTATATTTTTGTTAAGAGTATCAATCTTTGATCTTTAACAAGTATATATAGCTGGGGGGTATTATTTATTACTTTCAATTTAAAACATTTTTATAATCAATTTCGTTTCGAGGTGCCGCACTTGTTTTACAGGTTTTCGTAAATTACCAAGTTAAAGTTTTTAAATAACTACGTATTTACCTATGTGTATTTGTGATGATCAAACAATTATCCTACAGGATTAAAAAGTTTGAGATGTGAATTTTAATTATTGCTTAAATTAATTTTATCGACAAATTAGTTAAATAATTGTTAGTAAAAATATGAGCAATGGAAATGTACTTCCCGTAAAATTGTCGCATATTTTGTGATTAAATATTGAGTGTCTTAATGACACCAAGCTCAAAAATGGACAATTTTTGAGGACTAGGAGTTTGAAGTTTGGGCGTGTGTGACTTAGTAGTAGTGTGTTTGGATTTCAGTTGCATATGTAAGCGCGCATACGCCTTTGTGTGTCGTAGAGCAAGATCTGAATGAGCAGATGACAATCTTACAAAGAATCTAGAAAAAGTAAGAGCCAACAGAAAAAAATAAGAAAAAGCCAAAATAAAAAAATCTAGTTATATCATGAGCAGATATGAATACAACGAACTACGAACAAAGATCAAGTTAAACCGATATTTGCCACGATGGATAAAAAAAACTTGGAATACAAACTGAAACTAACAACGTCTACAAAAGAACGCATAAAAAGACATACTAGAAAGAAGGGAATTATCAGAAAAAATAAACAGAATTCTAAATCAAATAATCACAATTTATAAAAAAAACTTTTTATTATAAATAGGTTTTTTTTACTTGTTTATAGGTCACATTACTATTATATAAATTATTTTGTTACTTAAATTTCTATATTATGTGGAAATTTTTTTAATCGATTTAAAACTCATATCAACCAGAAGTGTAAAAATCTCTATGTATATGCCTAAACACACTCAAAACATGCAGTTCTTAGCTATCCTGAAAATTTCAGAACTCTAGGTGGTCGGGAAATAGGTTTAAATTCGATTACAAAATTCCACCAGAAATGGCAAATATAAAGACAAAGAGACAAAGAATACGACAAAAATAAAAAACTTTTTAAATAAAGAAAAGATATTTTTATAGAAGCAGAAACAACAAAAAAAATATAACTACCAATAAGTTTCACACAATTTGACCTTGAAACACCTTAAAATGAGCTTGAAATATCTTCCGGGTTACCTTGTTACAAAAGGCAAAATGACTGATTCGGATTCAGGGTCTTTGAAAGCTGTTATTTGATTTTTTCAGATTTTTTTAAATCATTTATTCGCACTTTGAAGTCAACCGACCTCGGATTCGAAATAAGCGACCCCCAGAACGGAGTGTATTTTAGGTTTCTAAACAAAATCGAATAGTGAGATCTAGAAATACTTACTATATCAAATGTTGACCTGTTCAGTAAATCACTATTTTGGTCCAACTTTAAACCTCTATATCTCAAAAGTTGACTATTTTTGAGCTTGGTGTTTATTGAGACTATTTTACTCACTTCTATTCACAAAAATTCATTTTATTTGACGAGAAGTACTTTTCCATTATTTTTTTGCGGAATTCTTTGGTTAATTTATTTTTTTCACCTAAACTTTGATTTAAAAAAAACTCCAATATGGAAGTAATACTTGGACTCACCCCCTTGATGTATTTGTTGAGGACGTAGCATTGATGACCATGGTACGCAGACAGTCTGTGGAGGGAATCGATAACGGCGATACCACTCTTACATGCAGACACGGATGCCGTCGTACCAAGTTTTGTCTTTGACCAACCTTACAAAATAATAACAAACAAGACAGCAGACCCCAACGTAGTGAATACTCTGAGCGCCTACACGGATGGTTCAAAAACAAAGCAAGGTGTGGGATTTGTAATTTATTCTAGATTCTATTCTAGAACCGAAAAATAAAATAAAAATTGCAAATTTTTAGGATTATTTCACGTTCTCTGTAAATAAGAAATATAATAAGGAAACAAAAGCAACGTTGCCAAGCATTCATTAATTCTTAGTATGATAAAGGTTTATACATAGTGTAACGAAATATCCGACTAAGCAAAGGACCTTTTTATAAAATACTGTTTCTAGGTTATTCAAGAATGTTCTCTCTCTTTCTAGTGTGTATTGATTAGGTTCGATTTATGTTTCGCGTACATTCTAGAATATTCATTTGTTGTATATAAGGGGATGTATTGGCAGTTAAGGGGAGTTTAAATAATTTGAATAGTTCATTATATTGTCAATCAGTTTGGAGGTTATCCAGCAGAGTTCTGTGTATCTTAACAATTTGGTGAATAAATTGTGTTAAAGTGCCCATAAGTGTTTCAATACTAACACTACAGTTTAATATAAGAGTCACATTTTCTATGTGTTCTGTTTCAGATTACATATGACAACTATACTATTTTGTATTTATTAGTTGCTTATCGCCTGTCGGCATTTTCTGCTGTACTTAAGTGTGAATGCAAAAATTAACTTTGAACGATACTTTACTACGCGCATATTAATGTGCGGGGTGTGTGGAGCGCTGCTCCTGGCCGACATGACATTGTGGATAGTGGATAGACGCGTAGAGTCTTGAAAATTGGATGATTAATTTGTTTCTATTACGTAGTGGTGTACTAAGAAATATTTTTTTGTTAAATTCAACCCCTAAGGGTTTAAAATACTAAAGTCCACGCGAACGAAGTCGCGGGCGGCCGCTACTATTATATATAAGTGATAGTTATTAACAGTCTTTCCACAGTACACGTTAAAGATTAAACTTAGTATGATGTTATGATATATATGTAAATGTCTTATAAGATCCAGGAGTGAAAAATCCTTTCATGGTTCTTAGCGTTACTAAATCCTTATAAACTTCTACTATTTTATAGCATACAAATAAAAAAGAGTTTTTAAATAAATAAATAAATAAATAAATAAATAAATAAATAAATAAATAAATAAATAAATAAATAAATAAATAAATAAATAAATAAATAAATAAATAAATAAATAAATAAATAAATAAATAAATAAATAAATAAATAAATAAATAAATAAATAAATAAATAAATAAATAAATAAATAAATAAATAAATAAATAAATAAATAAATAAATAAATAAATAAATAAATAAATAAATAAATAAATAAATAAATAAATAAATAAATAAATAAATAAATAAATAAATAAATAAATAAATAAATAAATAAATAAATAAATAAATAAATAAATAAATAAATAAATAAATAAATAAATATACACCTTTGGCTTTCCTGATGAAAGTAAATCAATTGTGTTTATTTATAAAAACATGTAATACTTGTTATATATTAATAAACTAATCACCACTAAATAACATTTTAATATTAAATAATTTATTGTTATTATTAATAAAAGTTTTAAAAATTTTCGATTGTGTATATATACAACATAGATTCATGAATGCAACTTAATAAAACCTGGACTTGAGTCCAAATCGATTCAAGAAGGGTAGGTAGTCAATAATGCGTTTTCTCAATCCTTTTGGTCAACCTTTATTTGGAAACAATTTCTTAGGAAGCTCTAGAAATCGTGGAAATAAGAAATCACACATAAATTATAATACAAAATTCAAACTTGAATACTTTTATAAGTGCCATTATAACATTATTCAATCCAATGTTTATAGGAAAAGTAGACAAATTTAAATATTGGGGAACATACCCATTGGAAGAACATACAATAAAATAAAAAGCAGCATTAAGAGGCTCGACAGGCTTCCTAAAACTCAGAATTGTAAAAAAAATGTTTGCCATAAATAAAGCACTTATACTTCTGCGTGTGTTCACAAATATATTTATGCTTTAATAATAGTAATTTTATTCTTTTTTTACCAATTAGTTAGCTTTAAAATACTTATTAAAAAGATATTGTTGATTGACGTTTATCTTTCTGTTAAAAATAATTACTATTGTAGTTTTTTTATATATAAAATACCCACACAATTTAAGAAGCTACGTTGTTTGATATATCCTGCTATATAGATATCCTTATCAGGTAGGTACATAAACTTTAAAAACTTGTTCTCTTTATTAGCTTTATAACTTTATTTACATAGTTTATTTCAGTAGTAAAGAATAAATAAAATAGAAAAAAAAAGGTGGACACCAAAACAGTTTCATTAGATTTTCTTCAGTTTACACTTTAAACTTATAAGACAATTTACCAATTAGTTTATTACCTTTTTATAAATTAGTTTAAAAAAAATCAAAATACTTGTTTTCATCAAGATTTTAGTGGTTAACTTGTGTTGATATCACATTAACTCAAAAACACTTATTTTTTAGACGGATATGATATAATATTTCTAATTATTGTTAGAAACCTTTTCTTCAAAAATGTAATTAATTTTCGTTCTTCCTGAATTTTTATAAATGAAAATATTTCACCTGTTAAGGTGAAGTAGAATTTACCGAAAAGGATAGGAATATCTACAAAACAAATGAGATCCCATAAAAAAACTATACTAAAAAAACTCGCATCTCAGTTCTTCTATGTGAGATCCATGTAATACTAAGTCTGTAATTTCTTATATATTTAATCTCTACCAGGGTGGAGAAAAGATGTGGTCCAGGGGGCTTCAACTCTTATGGACGATGTCAAATTTTTTTAGTAAGTAAGAGATCCCATAAAAAAACTACCTATACTAAAAAAACTCGCATCTTAGTTCTTCTATGTGAGATCCATGTAATACTAAGTCTGTAATTTCTTATATATTTAATCTCTACCAGGGTGGAGAAAAGATGTGGTCCAGGGGGCTTCAACTCTTATGGACGATGTCAAATTTTTTTAGTAAGTGTAAGTGTAAAACATTAGAGGTAAGTTAAAAATACTTGATTAAATTTATTAGCATGTATGTTACAGCTTTGGATGTTATATTCTTTAATATGTTTCTTACAGTTTTAGTGTAATGGGTTTGACAAAGTGTTGGTTCCCATTTTCTTCTGTCAGACATCGGTTTCTACATCCAAAACTTGATGAGCGTTGGTTTTAGGAATGAATTGAAGTAATTGATAATCGAAATGTATTAAATTTGGATTCAACTCTACCTTACAAGAAGAGTGTGTGGTAATCATTTTGAGGAGAAATATTTGTCCACAAAATCTACACGTCTCCACAGGAATGAGGGACCTTCTATTTTAAGTTAATATGAAATCTACTACCTTATAGTAGATGGCTGGCGGCAGACACGTTGCGTTCATTAGCGCCCATCGTACCTGTACAGGTAAAAAAAATTCAAATAATTTTAAAAGGCGACTCAATTGTCTCTTCAATTAAGTTGTCTAGTTCCCACATTTTTTTGTTCTACATATATTAATAACAAGCTCAACAATTTTTTTCCAGTTGTCAGCATTTACTGTACTTAGTGCCTCATAAAATAATTTTTCAACATCTTTTATTTTAAATGTCGCATTTTTCTTAGCAATAGACTGCTTTACTTGTGTCCGGATTAATTCAATTAGGTTAAGTTCGCAGTGATAAGGTGGTAATCGTAGAACAGTTATTCCTCACTTTTTTTGCCATGTAGTTGGCGACATATTCGGAATATTGGCGTCTATAAGGCTTTGCGATATCTAGAAAATCTTGTTTAACCATGTTTTCTTTAAAAGGTATATTTTTTTGTCCCTTTCAGTTTTTCATGTCTTCCTTTCGCAAAGAATCCTGGAAAACTGCTCGAGTTAAACCAGTCCCCAAGAAAAGCTGTAAAACCCTGCCTTCTAACTACCGGCATATAGCTCTTCTATCTGTTATTAGCAAAACTATGGAGAACTACGTCAATCAGGAGATCCTGAGCTACCTTGAGACACACAACCTTTTAAGTAACAGGCAATATGGTTTTCGCCAACAAAGGTCAACAACCGATCTTCTAGCATATGTAACTCATGTCTGGAGTGATGCCATTCACCGCTATGGAGAAACTTAAATAGTATCACTAGACATCTCAAAAGCATTTGATCAAGTGTGGCCTGCAGCACTTTTGAACAAACTGCCTCTCCAACAGGTACATCAAAGTTGCCGTAGATTGACATTCTTCCAACCTCTACAAGATCAACGCTGGAGTTCCCCAAGGATCGGTTCTAGCTCCTACCATTCCTATTACACATTAATGATCTACTAGAAGCCACTAATAACCCGATACATGGTTTTCCAGATGATAGCAACCTACACTATAGCAACGGTCACAACCGTCTCATATCTCTAGATATTCTGAAAGAGGACAGAAGATCCACAACGGCTTCTCTTAATCAAGATTTGAGAATTGTTGCCCATCCAACAAGAGGCAAACATGCGACCTTTCCATTACAATAAACGATCAGACACTGGTAGCGGGCGACTCCATTACTCTACTGGTTTGTATAACGATCTCCCAGGACTTACTATGGAACGAACATATTGCACCCATAGCAACTGCAGCAGGAAAGAAATTAGGCTTTTTGTTTAGAGCACGGAAATATTTCTCTCCATCCAACTTAGCTATTCTTTACAAAGCCCAAATACGATCTAACCTTGAATACAGCTCGCATGTATGTGGTTCGGCGGCTCCGTCAAGGCTCAGAGTTCGACTAATAAACGTCACTGATATCACCAAAAACCTAGCCCCATTGTCCCACCAAAGAGCAGTGTCTGATCTCTCCTTGTTTTACCGATACATAAACGGATTTTGCTCAGAAGTACTCCGCTCTATAATGCCTCCACTTGTCAGACCATCCAAAGCAACGCGACGTGCCAACTCCATGCATCCTTATACTGTTCAGTGCCAGACATCGAGAACGGATTGATTCGATCGTTCCTTCATCCCCAGGGTATCCAGATTGTGGAACTCCTTACCTTCCCACGTCTTTCACATTCATTTTAACTTGCAAGCCTTTAAATCCCAAATTAATAAATTGTCTCTTCCGCCCCAATAGATGTTGACGGTACATTTGTATTTAGGTCTATACCTACGATCTGGTCAGAGTTTTTTCAAGTTTTCGGGAGTGATAACTTGTGTTATCCATAAGTATAACTGTTCCCTCTGGAATAAGTTCTATCATTTTATGAAATATTCTTCGAATAGATTGGCATTCATATCCTCATGGTAATCGCCAGTACGGTTGGATAAAAAAGCCTTAAGCAATCCGCCTTCCATAAAACCATGGACGCTTTTAATGTGTGTTATAATTAATCTTTTTCTTTTTCTTAAAGGTGGTTTTATTCCTGTTGAATAACCATCTAAAAATGCTTGGCGAGGACTAGTGCCATTCTTGTCGACCCACATTTGTTGCTAAGAAAATCTTTGATATTTTTATGATAATCTCTTCTCCAGAACACAATTTCATCACTTGCATTTAATAAAGAATTTCTACCCTGTTTTTCATATCGATTATTAAGTTCTTTCATTGTACTTCATAATTTACTTTTACTCAGAATTGGTATATCTTTATCTTCTTTGACGACCTTTTGCACTTTATCCAAATTCTCAAAGCCTACCTTTCAGAGAGACATTTTCAAATCAAAATTAACAAAGATATAGTTGATTACCACTTAATACAGGCTGGAATCCCACAGGGCAGTTTTTTGGAGCCATACTTGTAACTAACATATACTGCAGATATTCCAACAACAGATGACACAGATATCGCCACGTTTGTAGACGATACCGCAATTCTTGCAATAGATGAAAATCAAATAGTTGCCTCTGCTAAACTACAAAATCAATAGCATCAAATCAACTTAAATCACTTTTACCAACAAACGCACGTATCAATAAACTATCAAACAATTCCTGTAAAAAATACTCTCAAATACTTGGGCCTATATTTAGATCAGAAATTAACTCGGAAGGAGCATATTAAAGCTAAAAAGTAACAACTGAATAAAAAAACCAGGCAATTAAACTGGCTGATTAACAGAAAACCAAAACTTTCTTTAAGGAAAAAAATCTACTACAAATTGATTCTTAAGCCAATATGGACCTATGGCATAGAACTTTGGGGGTGTGCGAAACCATCCAATATTAAAATGTTGCAAACTTTGTCACGGGTCAAATTCGCTCTAGTTATAACTAATTGCTTACCTTATGAATCCTCCGTTATTAAGGATTAAATCGTGACAGGTTCAGGTTGATTTTAGTTCAGTTGTAGTTAATCACCAACTAATCATCATATGCTGGCCACAAATTATTACTAATATTGTTTTGAAAGTCTATTTATTAAATTCAGAACAAATTGTGGGGTTAGGTGATTGATTTGAACTACTGTCATACAACGAGGCGAATTCTTCTTTTCTTTTTTTTTTTCGTCGTAAAACTTAGAATGTTGTCGTCTGCAGTTCGTTATTTTAGCATCCAACATCTAAAGATTGTATACGAACGAGAAATTGAGTAATACTGGGATTTTTGGTGTTATCTTGTTAAGTAATAAGATCTGTTGTTATTAAACGATTACTGTTTGCTCGTAAGTTGGTAGCTGTTGATCCTACGTTTATTGTCCTTACAGTGGTAGAGGCCATTCTCGAGTCTGACAGATTTTATCGGAAGTAGTGGATTTCTCTGTCCTTTCTGTTATCTGCTTTGGAATAAGAAGGTTGTCGAATACAAGCCAGAAGATTTTTGGTTTAAGTTTTAAATCGCGGTGAATCCGTAACAATTAATTTTGGATTTTTGAAACTAAACCTTATTTTCCATTTTGAATCGCTGTGGAGTTAGTTCCTGTTGTTATTTTTGGACAGATTCTTTGGAAAAAAACCGCGTGGTCGGGATTTTTGTGTAATCTTCTGTGGTAAGTAAAACGCCTTTTATTCATGTGGTTTGTTCAACCCTTATGGTTTTCTCTTTTCCTGTTTTATTCCCGACGAAACGTAGATAGATCAAGAAACAGACAGTAGGTAGATTTGGAGATTTAAAACCGTTCAGACGGTGAACTGTGGTAGAATTCCCGCAATTAGCAACGAGGAGATTGATTTACCCGTCTACCAGCTAGGGTGTCACTAGCTTAATGAAAGAAACCCTATCTTAATAGGTGAGTTACGATATTTTATTTTTATAAGATTAATAACGCCATATGGTCGCAATTTTAGTTGTAATATCTTTATTTTACATATGTATTTTTTTGTGTCTTGTATGTAGGCTTATTTATGTGAAACTAGACTCCTTTTTGCTTATTCTTTTACTATTATAAATTAATTTTATGTTAAATTTTGATTTAATTTATTGTTATAATTTTGTCGTGACTAGCAAGTCAAATTTAAGTTTGTTGAGTACATTTAAATCATTAGTTTTGATCATTAATTGTAAATTCAGAGAAGTCAGCTTCTAAATGTTGTATTATTCATTTTTATTCTTTCATTGTAGTACAAATTTAAGTTAATGTGTTCAAATTGTATTAAATTTATTAAATCAAATTAATTCAAGAAGTCATTAAAATCTGTTTAAGCTAATGTTAATACTAAATTACGATTTTAGGGTCCTAGATACGGGCATAAATCCTAGATACAGGCATAAGTTCTAGTTACGGGCTTAAGTCCTAGAGATAGGCAGAATTTTTTTTTTATTCAAGAATTACACAAATCCTTGTGGTTACCTTTAATTATTAAATGTTGTATATTTTTTTTACCGATTCACCAGTTTTTGATTATTTACTTTTTTAATTGTTTTTGGATTTTGATAGTTTAACTTTTTAATAAAAAAAAAAGAATTTGCAATTCTTTTTTTTTCCGTCAGGTTACCGTGGTGTAACGTTTACTACGTTATTTGTTTGGCCTGGCCTAATAATATTTAATTTCTATATTATCTCGGCTATTTTGCTACGTTATTTTTGGCCTGGCCTACGTATTGTTTGATTTTTACCATTCCGCGTCTATAGAGTCGTCGCAGACTTGATTTCAGTATAAGAGGGGAACTTTTAGTTCACTCGGAAATAGTGTCGCTATTTTAATTTCTTTTACAATTTGTGCTTCAAAGTCTGCAGACCTATCTAATACCTTCTCCCTTCGTGGCCGATTGCCAAATATTGAAGGGTCCTAAGATAGGATTAGTAGCCAGGAAGCAATTTTTTACCAAAGAAGCTTTGGTCATTCCGAAACTATTTTTTGCTGTCTTCTACCTGTGTTACAAAAGAAAACATCTTGCCTTCGACTTCAGGTCCTGTACCAAATCCTGAAGTGTATCTTTTGAAACCATCTTGCCATCGACTTCGGTGCCGTACCAAATCTCCGCAGTCCACAACCAGTCTTGAGGAAGAATCCAAAAAAGATAAGGAAAACTATTTAATCACTTAAAATAACTAACTTCTTGATAATATTCAAAATTCATTTAATCTGAATAAACGATTTTAACTGATTTAACTTCTTTTATTTGCTTGTCTGTATTTTGGCGCCCTTATATATTTGTTTGGGGGGAGTTAAAGAAAAAACCAGAAGGAAGCCACGATCCCTGGAGCTAGCTACGGGTTAATTACGCCACAAATTGGCTTTGTACGTTACAAATTGTTACAAATAGTTTTCTTTTTTTTTGTATTGCGTGTGATCACACATTCTAGATAATATTCTTTTTAATATTACTCACATATTTTTTTTTATAAATATCGATAGCGTTGTCAAGCACGAGGCTTGACAGTTGTGTAAATTCTAAATTTTTATTAAAGAAGGGTCTAGTTGATATTTTGTTTTATTTAGCTCACTTTATCGTTTTTTTTTATTATTGTGCAATTTAAATAGTACTGTTTAATATTTTGAATTTATTTAATTATCTCCAGTGGGTGAAGTAGTGCCTGGAACATCAGGGGTTTTCGATTTTAACCGTACAAATCGGTGGCGCACTCACTTTATTTTGGCACTTACCCTCTACGGCTGAGCTGGGCACAATTTGCCAGTAGAGAAACCACTACCGAACTCAGCTGGAGTTGAATTTCAATTAATTAATTTATTAATTTTTCAAAATTTGATTTTGTTTTACTTTCATTAAAAATACGTGGCAACTTACTAATCAAAAACACCACGAACCATAATAGACGCGCCATGAAGACCTTGTATACCATTCAACCATTCATAAAAGATATCATCCGATTCTACGCCACCAAGTAGAGAAAGAGAAACACTAATCATAGCAACCCACATAACAAATTTACATTTTTAATATGTGATTGGAATATTCCTCCAATACCTTTTCACGTTCTAATAAGGTTCCGTAATATCATGCAGAATATTACCGGAAGGTTATAAGAACTTGTTACAAGACCACACTTAAAGGTTCCCTATATATGCCTGGAATGTTCTTGAGCTTGTTTCTGTTAGGTGTTAAGAATATTATTTTTACAAAGGAATAGAATGTGCTCCTAATATTACTAAATATATTCTATTCTGGTTGCTAGTATGCACATAACGCATAAAAAGAACGTTTCATTTATAAGCCAAATATATTATTTGGAGTTGATTAAAAAAAACAACAAAAAGTCGAACTATAAATATATATTAAAGAAAACAGGAAAAATCTATCTAAAAAAATAAAATGCAGTAGTTATCTTTTCTATAGTTAAGCTTTCACTAACCAAAATTTTATAACCATAATTATTTCGTTTTTAGTTGTCTGGATATCCTCCTTTAATTGTCTCTAAAAACAAAAAAAAATGCAATAACAATGCGTTAAAAATGTTAAACTATATACATATATTACCTAATACTCTTATGGCGTTTTTTAGACGCTTAAAGGGTTCTTTACCTTTTGCTCCGTCCCAAGAGAATTTCTGTGCAATATCATAATAACAGTTTTCGTGTAGCCTGGCCATATGAATAACCTCAGATTCTTTTTAATTCAGATATCTAAAACGATAAGTAAAGTATTACAACCAGAGATTATATATATATATATATATATATATATATGAACAGTAGTGGTGTTCCGGGTTTCAATCCGTTGGTTGTTTGTGTCTTCACGACGTTTCGCCAACATCTCAGCTGGCATTTTCAAGTGATGCTTCCTTTGCGGCTGCTCAACTTGGAATGAGCTGCGTGGTCCTGTGTTGCTGCTTTTATACGCGTCGGCGGCGGCGCAGGTTATATCGCTGTTCTGTGATTGGTGGGCGGTGCGGTTCAGGTGTTGACGTTTCCTCCACCCGAGGTCGTTGACCGCGCCGATTATTTCCTGACTGTATTTGGGCCTGGATGGGTACGGCTGTCCTTGTTGCGTTTGTGTTTCTTATTGGTTCTGCCCGTGTCTGAGTATTCTCCAAGGATTTTTGTTCTTCTTGGGTAATTGGATTGGATTGTCTTTTGAGGAGACTTTTCCAAGTGTTGGAGATGTTTTGTGCATCGTCTCTTTTGTTGAGGCTGTTGGTTCTCTCTATTTCGAGGGTTTCTCTAACTATGCGGGTTCTGTAGTGTTTGATAGGTGCAATCTGTTTTGTTTCTGGGAAGTTTATTGTGTGGCCCGTTTCCTGGTGGTGTTGAAAAAGGGCTGATGTCGTTTGCTTATTTCTGATGTTGTTCTGGTGTTCCTGTACTCTGGCTGAGATTCTTCTATTTGTTTGTCCGATGTATTCTTTGTCGCAGTTACTGCACGGGATGCTGTATGCGCCTTGGTTTTCTAAAGGTATTTTGTCTTTTGGATTGCCTATTATTTTGTGTAAGGTAGTCTGCGGCTTGTAGATTGTGGAAATGTCATGCCTTCTTAGAATCCTTCCAATCACGTCTGTTACGCCTTTTATATATGGCAGTTTAGTTTTTGGTTTGGACATGTCGTATTCTTCCTTATTTGTTGTTGGTCTCGTGGCTTGTTTCTGTGCTTTTTTGATTGTGTGTTCATGGTATCCGTTTTGTCTTAGGGCGGTTGTGATGTTATGAAGTTCTTCTTGTCGGTTCGTTGTTTTTGTTAGGCGTATAGATCTGGATATCAGTGTACTGGCTACCGATTGCAATTGGGAAGGGTGATGATGAGATCTAGCATTCAGATATCTATTAGTGTGTGTAGGTTTCCTGTATACCGTGTAATCAATTGTGAGGTCATTGTTTCTTGTAATAAGTAGGTCAAGAAAAGGCAATTGGCCATTCTCTTCAACTTCTAACGTGAACTGTATTCGGTGGTGGATGTTGTTTAGTTCATCAAGGAAATTGTCAAGATTGGGTCTTCCATGAGGCCATATGATAAAGATGTCGTCCACGTAGCGTTTCCAAAAAGTCGGCTTCATTTTAGCTTTACTTAGTGCATTGGTTTCGAAATACTTCATGTAGAGATTGGCAATTACTGGTGATAGTGAGGATCCCATGGGGGCGCCCCCATATTTTAATTTAAATTCAAATGCTTTTATTTACAATAGTTTTATTTTATGACATTTTCAAAATTCACTTAATGACAATCCAATCAATAATAATCCTAACAACATAACAATCTATAAACTAAACAAAAACAATCCAAACACAAAAATACTTAATCAAGACAACCGATTTAAAAATCATGACCACGTTCCAACACTTTATTGAAAGAACATGTACCACGAAGAAAAATCCATATCAATATATATATATATATATATATATATATATATATATATAAGGATCAAAATTCTTGGAGATGCAGTCAAGTTAGGCTTTTATAAGAAAACTCTTTGAAGTATGTGTCTAGCTTTCGAATTTATTTAATTCATTATCAAGACTTTCTACAAGATAAAAAATATTGTTAAATACAAATATTTTTTATAAAAATGAAAATTTAAACTTACTCTTCTTGAGGTTAACATTTTCTTAGCAATTTCTATTTTATATGAACACATTTATAGTTTATATTAAAATGACAGTTGTTAAAATTTAAATTTCAAAATTTCTAAGGTACTACAAAATCTACATCACAGTAAGTACACTTTATGTAACAAAAAAATATATATATATATATTTTAATAGAAAATAATGTATACTCAATTTAGTTAAGTTTAATTTTTATATTTATCGTTGGTAGTTGTCTTGATAATGAATTAAATAAATTCGAAAGCTAGACACATACTTCAAAGAGTTTTCTTATAAAAGCCTAACTTGACTGCATCTCCAAGAATTTTGATCCTTAGATTTAAACAGTCACTAATACCTTTACGTATATATATATATATATATATATATATATATATATATATATATATATATGTTATGATGTAGTGTTTCACGGATGGTAGAATGAACAGTAGTGGTGTTCCGGGTTTCAATCCGTTGGTTGTTTGTGTCTTCA
Source organism: Altica lythri (assembly GCA_964028335.1). Classification (NCBI taxonomy): domain Eukaryota; kingdom Metazoa; phylum Arthropoda; class Insecta; order Coleoptera; family Chrysomelidae; genus Altica; species Altica lythri. The sequence goes on from OZ034801.1 coordinate 64,402,604, forward strand.
CGACGTTTCGCCAACATCTCAGCTGGCATTTTCAAGTGATGCTTCCTTTGCGGCTGCTCAACTTGGAATATATATATATATATATATATATATATATTATATTGTCTCTGATTACAACCGTAAGAGCAGTCTTTTCTGTTGCAATAAATAAAATAAATAAGGAATACCACTTAACAACTTCATGTATATGTACAAAAATATATCATTACTATATTCTGTTATGCTTATATATAAATACAAAAAATACATTACCAAGAAGCAGTAATTATTTTCCTTAATCAGCCATTCCTCTACTTGTTAAAGATTTTCTTCATTTCCAATAGGAAATTTCTTGTTGATAAAGTTCAAATTTTCGTTACTTACTACTAATAAAAGAACGTTGTTATTCCGTAAAATTACTAAAGTATTACCTTAGAATTAATATCACACTATTTAACGTGATTTAACCACTAATAGTCCAGTAAACCTGGATACCAACCTCACCATTAGATTATTGACAAACTTTTTTTTTTAATTTGTAGATATTCATGTGTAGATTACAGTACGAAAAAATGTCCTCCGGAAAATGACCGGAAGGGGCCGGAAAATGGCTCAAGACTCCCGAAAAATCGGTTTTTGGCCGATATCTCCCGAGATATGGCAGCTAGAGATGTGGCGCTTGTCTTGAAATGAAGACAAGCTCATTACCTACAAAAATGGCCCCGATGATTTTTTTGAAAAATTTAACCGTTTCCGAGATAACCGGCCTCAAGCGTTGACTGGTTTTTTTGCTGCGCGCCGCGCCTCCAGAAGTCACGCTACGTGAATGTAGGCACTAACGAGCGGACGAATTAGCCCATAACTTTGTTAAAAATGAACATTTCTTGATGATTCAAAGTTCATATGAAAGCAGAGACTTGTATTAATAATACTCTCTAATTATAATTTATTTTTTACGTTTTTGGAACATTGGAAAATCTGGACAAACTTTCTTTTTTCTCGATATCAGCACCTCGTTACAAATTCACTCATAATTTTTTTATAAAGAGTACTTTTACCGAATCCTCTTAGATAACGAGCCTTCGATAGGTGGTGAATGTATCCTGAATTAATCAATAAACAATTTTCGTGTATTTTTATAAACAATGAATCTTTTTCGGGGCGTTTTTTTGGGATTTCCGGAGTTTCCCGAGAATCTCGGTTCTATCGAGGATTCCTAAGAAATTAATGGTCAAACCACTGCCCAATGCACATGATTGGAAAGCTGAAAATGTCCCCTTCCCAATGGCGCTTCTCAATCTTTCCCACGATTTTCATTTTTCCGGAAAATTGGGAAAATTCTCTGCCCCACGAAAAATGACGACCCCACGACTTTTTTTCCATTAACCATTGTTTTCTTCTCGGGGTTGAATTTTTGAGGGTAAAGGGTTATACCAAACGAAAGTTAACACTCTCAGCTTTCCAACAATATATATATAGAGCATTTTCTCCCGTGTATCCGGAAAAAAATCCGCCTCCAAACTTCTCGAATTTTCATCTACTTTTCTTTACCGAGCGCGGCCACGCGGCGTCCATCTATAGTATCGTACAAGCGTCTGCTATAGTCCGAGCGTCCACGTTGATTTCATTTTCTTTCTGCTTTATTTACAAACAACGAGCGAGCTTTGTTTACAAACAACGTGTGAATTTACAAACATTGGATGGTCAAATTTGTTAAAAGCATTAAGTGGAAAAAGTAAACAAAATTGTTATTATTGTTATTAGAATATTTCATTTTTTCAAGTTTTCTGTTTTGGAGCACAAGGTAATTTTCATTAATGGTCTAAAAACTTGGGTCAAGCGTAATTATTTCTTACAAAAAAGTCTAAAAATTTATTGTTTTCCTGTTTTAGAAAATGGAAGTACAAGAAAATTCTGAGATGGCGGTGTGTTTCATTTGTGACCAAGAACTCATGCCGGATCAAGATGATGTTGTGACGGTTACTCGTGGGTTAGAAACTTTAATAAGTAGGAGTAAGGACAGGAATGACAATCACCATTTTTTTCTTCAAAAACAATCTTCTCTGGAAATGCATGGTACCTGTAGACTGAAGTACACTGCGATGCGACAAGGCAAGCTGAAATATGCGAACGAACAATTTACCCAGGACTCGACGAAAAGGTTTGATCCTCTAGCCAGCCCTAAGAGGAAAAAGAGACGTGAAGCTTGCCCAGCATTCAATTTTGAAGCCAATTGTTTCTTCTGTGGACAACCGGCTTCTATCGAACACTGGAAAAAAACTAGAGGCGCATGCAAAAGATTCTGTGTGCTTCAGGATCCTGAATTTAAGAATACTCTTATGGAAGAGATCAAAAAGGGTATACAAGATGAATCCTGTAAAGTGGTATTAGACAGAATTTCACTGGCTGATCTAATCGCTTCTCAAGCGAGGTATCACAAGGATTGTCGTACACTATTTCATCAAGCTCGTGCCAAGATTCCAGATGATTTAAAGATTGATTACGCTGGTTCAGAAAATGTTCGTGCTCAAATGGACACTATTATCACCTACAGTGTAGAGAGTGGCGATGAAATTTACAGTATAAAGGATTTGAGAAAAATTTCAGGTACGTTGGAAGGCCATTTAAAAGAAAATGTGTGAACCAGTCAATTAATTTTTGTGTTACACGGTGAGGGAAGGTTGAATATTGGAACCGTTGGCTGGCGGCTTAAATATTCAAGTGTATATTTTAAGCAATACCCAATTCAGCTCCTAAAAAGGACTCAATATCATAATTCTTCTGACTCATTTGGTTTCCACCTTGCTCATGTTCAATGGCAAACATTTAATGTAAAAAGGCAGCGGGTGAACCCAGAAGAAACAGAGCAGATGGATTGCCAAGTGAAAGTGTATGCTGCGTGTGTTAATGTTGTTTTCAGTGTGCCAAAGCAATCGCAGTGCGATCATTAAAAGTGTTCCAAGTGATTCAAACTGTGAGGCGCCTTGAATTCAGTCGAGGATTCACAAACATTCGTTTCGGTGGTTTGCAATCATAGTTTGGTGACACTAGCTTGGTGACGGCTATTGATTCAACCTTCAACCCAACTTCCATCTGAACAGATCTTAAAAAAGGACCCCAGACATGACTTAAGAAGACCTCCCCTGAGTGCCAAGGTCTCTACAAGGCGGGTACTCGCGTCAAAATCGCCGGAGGTAGAACATCAAGGAACAGTAGCTGTAATAGAACAAAAGGGGTCAAGCGTGACGGATTGGTGATTGAAAATAGTTGTTCTGCTTCCCATATATGTACAGTTGCTTATTTATTTTTGAATAAAAAAATTTATTTTTCAAAAATTATGACTATAATTTCTTGCAAAAAATTGCAAAAAATTGGCAAACCCTTGCACTCTGTTTGCGAGAGCAATAGCCAGAAATTATTACAGCCCCTTCAACACAGATGAGCCCGGTCAAGACCGAAACTCCCAATCATGGATATTTCGGCACATTCTGGGGGCAATTTTTGCAAATTATAAATCTGTTCTTTAGCCTCGTTTGCGAGGATCCAAGGAGAGCAACTCGAGGGGCTCATTCAGCGGGAATTAATCACGTCCCGCCTCCAATAGTTGTTGGAAGATCCATAATCCCCGCTGGACACGCTCATGACCGTAAAAATTTCGCGAACGAGAAAAAGGGAGGTGGCGCCCTCTACAATTGATCTACAGTTAGAAAAAGGGAGATCGGTGTAATATCAGTCACCTGGTGGCAGAATTCGACAAAAAAGCCACATTTTCTGCCTCCGAAAATTTGAGAATTTTTGCAACCCTTTTTTTGCAATAAATATTAGTGCAGCGAAAAAAATGTTAAGGACCATTTTTGTAGGTAGTGAACTGATCTTCACTTCAAGACAAACCCCACGTCTCTAGCTGCTATATTTCGGGAGATATCGGCCAAAAACTGATTTTTCGGGATCCTGAGCCATTTTCCGGCCCCTTCCGGTCATTTCCCGGAGGACATTTTCTCAGAGGTTAATCTACCCATCAATACCTACACATTAAAAAAAAAAGTTTGTGAATAATCTAATGGTCAGGTTTCGGATTTTTCTGGTCTTTATTTACTGGACTATAATCACAAACCGGTAAATCAAAATAGAAAATATAATGTCTGAAGTAACCCTCTTTAGAGATTCTAGTATTAAACAATACATTTATTTGTGTATTATAGCAGATGTTAAATATTTTTATGGATAAATATTTCAGCAAGAATAAAATTAAACCACAATCATCAAGACACAAAACCCGTTTAACATTAAAAAAGGTTAAGTTGAATTGAATCTTCTTTTTTATTCGAATTAAAATTATCTCCTGCCTGGACTCTACATTTTAAGGCACTATAGCGAGCCAAACTATTTCTAAACCGTAATCACAAAGAAATATTCCCGTGTATATACTTATAATAATTACAAAGTATACTTAACTTTGAAATCCAAGAAAATAATATTATATTACAATATACAGGGTGTTAGTGAATAAGTGCGACAAACTTCAGGGGGTGATTCTACATGAAAAAATAATTACAGTTTGCTGTATAACTTTTGTCCGCAAATGCTTCGTTTCCGAGATACGGGGTATTAAATTTTTTCTTAAAAACCAACTATTTATGTATTGCTCTGAAACCGGTAGAGATATGCAAATGAAATTGGGTGGTTGCTATAAGAGGTAGTTATTGCGCATTTGTTGACATGCAATGTTCGTCATTGGCGCGCATGCGGGTAATGATCTCAATGTTTCTGAAGGAAAAGTTGGTACGCCACTGAGATATTTCAAACTAAAAATAATTTTGGAATTCCTCGTTTAATTTGTGCCAAAATATCCCTCTTACCTTTTTGTCGTGTGGGGCGCCGTTTTTTATGCAAAAAATAATAGTATATAGTTTACGTAATAAGTCCCGAAAGTGGTCTTTTACTGGACGAGTGGGCAATTGCAGGGCGAGCCGCAGGCAAATCCTGCAAGCCTGCGAGTCCAGTAAAAGCACTTTTGGGACGTATTACGTACAATATTTTTGATGTGAAACATCTATAGCGGCACGTAAATTAGATTTCTCGCGTGGCGACGGTGACGTATGACGTAAAAAACCTAACGCAGCGATAATATAATTAAAGAGATGTACTGATATCTTATATGAAATTGGTCTCATGTTTTGAGCGACGCGACGGTAGCGCGCCAACAATAGGGGGAAGAAGCTCATCGATTCAAAAATTTGGCGGGACAGGGTATGAATTGTTTCATATAGAAATACACTTTTAAAGCTTATATTTTAATTTTTAATACTTTTACTGATGTGTAAAAATATTAAAAATTGAAATATAGACTTAAAAGTGCATATTATCTTATAAAATTTAGGTAAATAAATATAAAAACTAAACAAGTTAAAATGGTTTCATGGGACACAAGATAGGAACTATGTTCCTTCGGCTAATAAAGAATCGACACATAACACTACTCGCTTGTGTATACGACTGTAACGCCTGCGTCTCATTTAATCTTGGCGTTAAGAAAAAAGCTTCTTTAAAATTCAAGGTAAGCTTTAAAGAGTAATGTATACATTTATTTCTTCTCACCTTTCCTAACTACTTTCAACTATCAAGATTTTTAAAAATTATATCTCATATTACTTTAACAAAAAAAGGTAAAAGTTAAGATATATACAAAAAAAAATTGCATCGGCTGGGAATCGAACCCGAGCCTCCCGCGTGGCAGGCGAGCATTCTACGTCTGGTTACGGGTTTTTCGTTACGATTTTTACTATTACATTTTTTTCAGTTCAGTCACACCGCAAAATCCCTATCTTCTCCAAGCCTACCGTAAGGAACATAGTTCCAATTGTTCCAATAATAAACAAATTTTAATTTTTAATAAAAGAATTTTTACATTTTCAAAATTTTTCAAAAATTTGAAAATCATGATAATTTTGAAAATTTTCAAAATTTTCAAAGTTTTTAAATTTTTTAATGGTTACTTTAATCGCGCGTAAAGGTTACACGCACACTCTTTTTTTTATTGAATACTGCATATACTTTTACAAAATAATGTTGATGTTTCACATCTGCCAGGCGTCCCGTGACGGCTCACATTTTTTTTTAAACCGGTCAGAATTTTGTAATTTCCAGTTTATTTTTGGGTTAGAAAATCATAGTTTGTCGGACCGGACCAGAAAATTATTTTGATAGTCCGGTAAAAGCTTTTACCGGACTCATTTTTATTTTCTGGCTCATCGGTCCGATAAAATGAGATTTTCTGACCTAAAAATAAACCGGAAAGTACTAATTTCTGGCCGGTTTAAAAAAAACATCTTAAGACGGATTTTTCATTACTTTAATACATTATTGTTCTGGTTTAATGTGATTATATTAGATAGTTCTTGATAATGTATTAAAGTAATTAATGAAAAATGCGCGTTAAGGTGTTTTATTTTTTTTGCATAAAAACGGGACCCCATACGACAAAAAGGTAAGAGGGATATTTTGGATTTTGCATATATATCTACCGGTTTTAAAACAATATATAAATAGTTAGTTTTTAAGAAAAATTTTAACAAATTTTATCTCGGAAACGAAGCATTTGCGGACAAAAGTTATACAGCAAACTGTAATTATTTTTTCATGTAGAATCACCCCCTGAAGTTTGTCGCACTTATTCTCTAACACCCTGTATATTGTATTCGTACGCCTATGAACCTTCACTTGTACAGAACACCGTGACGGTTGTATTACACCAGCTTTATAAAAAATAGACTATGTTTTAAGCGAATTAAAAAAAATTATAATGTATTTTAATCTTATAGTTAAGTGTTATGTTCAAAGTTTTTGTACCATCATCAGTAGGTACCTCACGAATACCTACTAAGTTCAAATAGATTATGTAAATTTTAATAACTAAATGTTTTTATTTTGCAAACAGATGTCTTGATACAGAGTTATAATTAATTCGAAAGTCAAAGAGTTTTTCTTAAGCCTAAAAACTTTACTACCACCACACGATTTAGCTTTGAATATATGTATAATTAAACCATTGTATAAAGACTAATACAGTCCTTATACAATGATTAAACATTAAAATTCATTGAGTAATACAACTCTGACATCTATAAGCAGCTAAGATCTTAAAATTAAGCGAAAACTTCTGGTTTACAAACGTAATAATAAATACTTCACGTTACTATCACAAGATGGTGGAAGTGTCGATGTACGGTGGGTTGCATTTATAATCAATAATATCCGGAGAAGACCCCTTCAGTGTCGGCTCATCAAATAATTTATTAAATAGTTATAGTACTTTGTAACAATTTCAAAGCAAAAGTGCGCGTTTAACTTGATCTTTTTCTTTATTTCATGTGTTAAAAACATGTATTTTAATAGCAATTGTATTTTAATAGAAAAAAAAAACCAGAAAGATCCCAGTGTTGCTCCTTTGGTTACTAACAGACATTTAATAATTAAGTCACGTGCTCACCTAGCAACCAATACGACAGCGTAGAGCATTGAATTACACTATTCCTTCAGAAAACGTCATTCTTGTAATTTGTTAAAGTAGTTGTGTTTGTATTACTTGTTATTGTTGTTAAAATAACATAATTAAGAAGGTAAGTTCACTTAGTTATATATTTATTTATATTTATAAAACGGGATTTGTTGCACGTTAATATAGGGTGTTGTCATTTTTTGCATTTAAAGTCAATGCGAAAAATCAATATCAAGATTCTTCAGTTACTTAAAAGATACCTAAGGTGTACATGAATTGTTTGTTCTAATTGAAAAATTACATAGATAAATAGTCACTGTTTATATAATCAACGTTAGAGTGAGTATTTTATCAAAATTTTAAAGGAAGTGAAATGTTTATGTAATTGATTCATTTTTTAATATTTAAAAATGTTAATCATTTCTATAAAGTAGCATGTTTGTTAGCATAAACTGCTTTGCTTTATTATGTGCATGATTTTGTATATTAGATCTAATTTTAACAGATTTAAATACATATTCTTGAAAGCATAAGTATATAGCAAAATTTAAAACCATTTTGGCAGTCAAGGTTTTATTTAAAATCAATAAAAAGTAAGTTTTATAAAGAATTACAACTCAATTATATTTTTAAATGCTTTAAATTACCATTATTATCATTCTTCGTTCCCAATAAAATTTTAGTTTTATTCTATTCTATTATATTTACTGAAAATATTTACTCTGTTGAAATCAATGTTTATAATAGTTGAATAATATGCGAATAAAAACAGAATTGAACTACACATAATTTTTATCAGATCCAATGAAAATAATGCTCTAAATTTTTTGTCTTGGTTTTTATTTTTTTACTTATTTGATAATTATTAATGTAAAATTTAATTTTTAATTTTAATCAATTCTGTAAATCAGTTATATCACTGAAATTATCAAATTACTTAAAAGAATTAAATGGTTTGATAGATATATATTAAATAGTAGTTCAGCTAAAGTTAATACTAAAGTAATAAACTTTTTAAGATATTTCTTTTAAAGTTACCTACTAGAAAATTTGTGTAAAAAACAAAATTACTCTCTGGAAGGGATGTTCCTATCGATTTGTAAAAAAATATACTGCATTAAATTAACTTTAATTCTTGTTTGCTTAATCCAAATATCCAAGTCATAGTAATAAAAACCAGTATAATAAGATCACTTTTATGTTGAAAGATCCAATAATACCCTCTCAAAAAGTAACCACGATTTCAATATTATTAATAAATAAAACTAATCTACTTGAAAAACAATCCAGTATCACAGAATTTGTGGTTTTATTTTACCAAAAGAAGTTAGTAACAGATAAACCAGTACTGCTCTGTGTTACTTTTTAAGATTTAATTTGGAATCCAACTGTTATAGATTAGGCAAATTCTATTTAATATGTTATACAAAATTATAAAATTGTTAATCTTAACGGGAATCTAACAACAATTTTAATTTTAATATTGTGTCAATAATGAATGGAAGATTTTGACGACAGTCGATTCTAAATGGCCGATCACACCAACATTATTAATGATTTAAATTTAGTCTCAGGAATGACTCGAAATTACTTGCAGTGAATATAATAAGGCCAATGACAACTTATATCTTAATAAAACAACCTTTCATTGTTAACATAAAACAGTCATTTAAAGTGTAGTTTTTGTTAATATTCATTAATAAGTAATTAATAGGTTTGTTCCATCTCACGTTTTAAAACCACCAAGAATCGTTCTAAGTATTCGCCATATATATAAATATATACTAAGCAAAATGATCACCTAAAAATTTTATATGAGATTGACAAAAATCAAATTCACCCTGTATAAAAATATATGTTTTGCTGATAATAAACTGGTCATTTTTATCACAATATTTTTTGTTACCACTAGACCCAAATAAATATAGAATTTTTATGAAATGTATGTAGTTTAATTCCATTCTTCAAGTTATTAAGAAAATACGATAAACAGATTCATTTTGAAGTTATTTAGTATTAGTAGTTGGTACAGAATTATGCCTAGAATACATTTCAAGCATCCATTGTTATCCATCGTATTAGAGATGGAGCCTCACAACTTCAGATTGCCGCCGAAATTCGGGT